>CM062820.1:903288463-904488463 GCA_031772625.1 Pinus tabuliformis | reverse complement strand
TTACCTGAGGTGCATCCTTTGCATGTGTCTCTTTGCTCTAGTTTTCCCTTGGGTAAGCCAGTAGAAATTTGCTGCATGATCTTCAAGGCCCCATGATGCAGGTGGCCCAGTCTTATATACCACAACTTGCCATCATCTTGGCTTTGTACCACCTCTACTTTGGAACTCAGTGTAGCACATTCATCTACCTCTAGCTTGTAGAGATTCTTTACTCGAATACCAATTCGCTTGGTCTGTCCGGTGCCAATATGCCTCAGGAAAACTTTTCCTTTACTAAAGACTACATCATAGCCTTTATCTTCTAGCATAGCAATAGACACAAGATTCTTTTTCCAACCTGGTACATACTTAATAGCAGATAGGGTGAGAGGAGCACCACGTTCCCTCTGAAACACAACTATACCTTCACCTGAGACACAGTACTTTCCATCATCACCTATCTCGATCCGCATATGGAGATCCTTCTCCTACAATGTACTGAAAAGATTCTTGTCACCCGACATGTGGAAAGAAGCTCCACTATCCAGGTACCAAACACATCCCACCATGGATGAAACCATGTATGCAATAAGTGAGAAATCCAACTCAAATTGTGAGGCTAATGCATCACCATCAGATCCCTTGGAGGAACCCTTCTTAGATTTCTTTAGTGGATAATTCATTTCATAATGGCCCACTTCATGACAATGAAAGCATCGCACTTTCAACTTGTCAACCTTCTTCCCACCATGAGAAGATTTGGATTGGGACGCCTTCCCTATCCATTTCTTAGCTTTACTCACTAAATCTATATTTTCTTCATCATATTGTTTTGATGAAGATGCATCCTTGGTGCTTCGCCTTATCTCCTCCTGCTTTAGAGCTGACCGAAGTCATTCCCAATCTAGCAGTTTCTCTCTTCCATTAACCAAGTCCTAGTAGCTATGACAGTGCTTAGGAAGACCGAGGAGTGCAAGACTCACCATGTCATCATCAGTTGTCATGATCCCTACGCTTCCAAGCTCATCCCTGTAGGTGGTGAGCTTGTTCGGGAATGTAGAGATTGTGTCTCCCTTTACGCACTTGACCTTTTGAAGTTTATCTTTCAACGGCAGCTTCCTCTGATCACTACTATTCTGATAAAGATATTTCAATGTTCTCCACATCGAAAATGGAGTCTCCTTCCCATGGAGGCTTGAGACAATGTGATCTCGAACTCCCTCCAGGATGATTATCCTTGCTCTAGCCACACAATTTTTCCATTCCACCAGTTGAGTACCATCAGTTGGCTTCTGGACTTCTTGATCAATGAAGTCCTTTAGATCATTATCTTCTAATACTACATCCATGCGATCCTTCTAGGCTATATAATTTGAACTGCCATCAAGGGCATATTCGAGTCTTAAACCACTGAATGCCATCGGTGAAATAGATGTGATAAGAACTCAATTCAATGTTCAGAAACCAAACTTCAAACTTCTCCTGCTTGTATATTATTCTTCCTTGATCACCTTTGCTCCGATACCATGTAAAAGTTCTGACTGTAGATCACCTGGTAATGCAATGTACTAAAGAAAAAAACTTGATCTACTTCTACAAACAATTTAGCAGAAGCTTAATAGAACATGAGCAACATCAACCAAGAACAAATATAACTGAGAATGAGAAGTAATCAACCATAACACAGAAGATATATCACTTAGGAAAGCACCGGCCTAAAACCCCAATTTTGTATTATCATACAAGTGGAAATCTTGTTCAAGTTACAAAAAGAATCAGCTCTCAAGCTATCCTACTCTCTTTGTAATCAAACAATACTGCTCACAGACTCAATAGACATAGAATATATCTTCCTTAAGCCCTCCAAGCCTCCTACTTCCTTGCACAGTTTTGATTGGGGTCCAATGATGTCACATGTGTGAATTGGCCTCATCACACTCGCTGTAACCTCTGACCCAACTACGCAAACTTTAAGGAATACTATTCTTTCTGCATGCAAGGAATATTCACAATGGAGTATTCTAGCAACTGATAGTACACTATCCCTCCATCTAATCTCAACTAGGTCTCTGACTGAGCTGACATGCATGAGTTATCCATGAGTGAATACTCGGTCGTCTGAAATACAGTAGTTGCATCCATGCAAGCATTAACTAACTGAACTCTCATTAATTTAACAAACTGTTAAATTAATCTAACTGGACTTGACTCAGTTAACTGAGCCAACTAATTACAACTCATCCTTATCTCTTTAACTGATGGATAAATCCCTCAATCAAAGGAGAAAATGTTGCATGTCCTCACATAGACTTCATGTTCATAATTCCTTAACTAATTAACTTAAGATGAATTAATTAATCAATTTACAAACAGTTGTTAGGATCAAATTCAAATTTTACTTCCTAAGTTTAGTCCAGGGACTAACTAAAATAAGAAGGGATCCTAAAATGCTATTTTTAGCACTTGCACTTTTCACCCATTTTTGCTAAGATCCACAATGGCTAAACTTCTTTTTATAGCCCGACTATTTATAGCAGTGTTACTTTTAGCATTTTCTATTTTTAGCATTTCTTGTTGCAAATCTCAAAATTAACAAGCGTGAGAGAGACCGCTAGTGATGTCAACGGTTCTCAACGTACTACTAGAACAATCCATGAAGTGTGAAGAATCAACTGAAGTCGAACACCTTGAAATCACCTGATTGAAGGCAAATAATGAAAGCATGTCATCAAATGCGAAGAACTTTCCATTAAGGCATGCAAGCTCCAATGTACCAGAAAGGTGTCTCTAGATCTACTTCTTGGATAATGAGCTGAAGTCGACAGGAAGCGATCGGTCGAAGGAGGGCCATAATGTTTCCCACATCAACAATGCATGACTGTTATAGACATTTTTGTGCCTTACAGCATGAAGCATGAAATGTCCATAATCTAAGGGATCCAAAGTCCCTAAACATGTTGTTCCTACCCTTAGAGGAACAAGGTCAGCAAACCACAGCACTAAATATCAGTTCTCCACCTGAAAACACTCAAAAACAAGCAAATTCTGGATCATGTCAACTGCTCCACTGAGCATCTGCGCTGAATGTCAAGTGCTCCACTCTATACCTGCGCTGAATGTCAACTGCAAAGAAGGCCAACTGCGCTGAGCATACTTGGACAAGTGGCACAGTCATTCCTCAAGGTGTCAGCGCCCAGGAAGCTTCCAAAATGACACTTGGATCAAGGAATTCGCCTGGTGATGAGTAAGAGGGCCTAGATCTCCAAGTGGAAGCAAGAACCTCCAAGTGGACTCAAGAACTAAAGAATAACTGAAGTGAGAGAGGACACTAGTCAGCTCTCAAGCTGACTCATCCTTTCTCCAAAAATCCTATATATAGATCTCTCTCATGAGGTCTAGGGAGGCTGGAATCTTGTGAATGTAAGGAAGTGCTGTTGGTTTGAGTTTAGAGCTATTGGGTGATTTGCTTTGAAGGAGGTGAAGAGGAGATTTCTTTCTGCTGGGAAGGTGATGCTGGATTGGGCCTATTATGGTTGTATCACTTCCTGAACTTTACTTCTTCCATTAATAAAGCATTTGAGGTTCTTCTATATGCATGTGTCTCAATGATGTATTGTCATACTTGTGTATTTGATTTATTCTAATCCTTGAATCAATTATGAATGTATGCTTCTTGTAGTTTCCCTCTCTTGCCATTTTGCAGGATCTTGGTGTAGCTGGGCCAGTGAAAGAGCAAGGAGAGAAGATTGGATCAACCATTAGCAAAAGACATCGGTTAGTGGATCTCTTTCTCCCCTATTTTACTTTCATAAAGAAGAAATCTTAGATAGCTTTGCTTCGATTGTTGCTGAGGTACTATCGCCCTTAGAGTGGGATAGGGTCATTCCGTATTGGATACTTTTCCCAACAACAAATTGGCGACTCCGCTGGGGAGCGTATCTTGTTGGTTGTTTGTGTTTTTTGCTATTCATTTCATAAACACAGGGAGTACTGAAACAAACTGCATTTGGATCTTTCAAATGCAAAGTAGAGGGCAGCTACTCTAGCTCAGTTTCTGGGCATGTTTATGATTTTGAGAGCTGATCCACAAGGACTCTGAACAACTCTTAGTGATAGCTTTTCATCCTCCTAATTACCCTTTAGTGTGTACTTGATTGATAGCTTTTGATTTGGCCAAAAACTGTGAACTTTTGAGCAATTTGTGACCCGAAAACCAAGAGAAACGAGAGTTTCTCTCTTCATTGCAGGCACTGTGAAGGCAGTCTGCATTTCATCGCAGGTCCCGAAGGGGCTACCTACGCTGAATGTCAAACTGACAGTGTACTACCTGCGCTGAACCAGTTTTGCCTTGTGCAACTGGGGTTCCCTGCTGTTTATTGCCCTGTTTTCATCCTTGTTTTTGCAGCCTGTTATCAGTCAATGTACCTATCTAAAACCACCTTTCCTTGCCACTATTCCGCCTCGGTTGTATAAAGAAACTGTATTTGTTCTTTGTATTTCTTATATCATTTGCAGTTTCCCATAACGAAAAGTGAACTAGTCTTGCTGTGGCCTCTTAGATCTAGACCTGTGATAAGTGTCGTATTGATCTTAAGAGTTAGTTTGTTTGATGTTCATAGCTGATTGAGCTTTTGCTTTTGTCATATGGTTTGAATTTATGTATTTCTAGTGTTGAAACAAGTAAATCTTAAGGTGTCTTTTGATTTTGGACAAAGCTTGTTTGCTTTCACTTGAAATTGAATTCAAAATTATACAACAGCTTTCTTTTTGTAATACATCAACATTAAGAAAGAGAAAAGAAATACCTGCATTGTGCATGTGCATTTTGACAATTTGCATGTTGATTTAGGGAAAAGTGCATTAGTGTGTGCTCTATGATCTGTGTGAAAAGATGATGTCTTTCTTTTCCCTCAGTAGTTAAGATTTTCAAAGTTGAAAGATTGAAAAGCTTGCTTATCATCCTAGACTGCATTTAGGAAGTTGTATTATACATCTCGTGGTGATCCATAAAGGCAAACTGCTAAACAAGATCAACTTAAAATGAATTGAATTTACATAACAACGCTTTGAAACATAACACAAACACATAGAGGTCTAAGCTAGAGACGTGTTCCGGCGTCGTTAAACGTGATATCTTAGCGTTGAGTGGTTGGGTGATTCCTCCACGGTGAAGCGATAAGTATCAATACGGACTTGTGCTCCCACGTACCGTCGCGTATATATTGGGAGACCCCTATAGGAATAAAGCCTTTATCCATAGGAAGCCGTGTCGGCCGCCCTACTGATCGTAATGCAGTTAACATAGTATTCACGAAGATCGACCACCCGTACCGTAAAACGTATTCTGTGGTTTTGCGAAAGGTTTGGCACACCCTCTGCCTAGATCTCCAGAGCAGTTTCTTTTGGCCTTTTTCAAACTCTATAACTGAAAAAGTCCATCCGAGCATTTGTCACTTCGGGCTCGTTAAAACATCGAAGGAGACTAGAGTCATCTTTAGCTTTTTCTCGACTCTTAAAAAGTGAAAAAGCAAGTTGTGTCTAAAGCGTCATTATAAAATTTATTCTAAACGGAACATAATCACCTCCTATTCCTGCGTTGATCTGTAGGTTGAGAGCATGGAACGCCCCAACCAAGGAATTCCCCATGATGGAAATCCTAGTCCTTTCTCGTCTTGGGGAGAAGTTGGTGCACCCCACATGGCCACATTGTCGCTTCCAGGACTGACAATTGGCCTGCCCATTTGGCTATTCTCAACCAATGTAGTTCAGAACACCATGGTTCCTGAACAGTCGAGTCAACAGTTAGATCAGTCTAGAGCTGCCCACCAACCTTCTACTTCCTATAACTCTTCCTCCAATCCCTCATCTTCGCAAGGTAGAGCCAGAAAAAGCCAAGCTCCCATGGAGAAGAAGGAGAAGAAGAAGAGAGAGAAGAAGAAGAAGGAGCCTAGGGTGACTGGGGGCAAGCAAAAGACATCTGACAAAAATTCACACACAGCACAGACCGGGCCTAAATTGCCATGTGTCATATGTAGAGGAGACCACTTCCATAGAGATTGTCCCTGTATTCCCCGGATACTAAGGGACTGGTCCCCTCGTTTGCACAATTCGGGAGCATCAACCTCTGATAGCCATGTTGAATGCTTACCGTCAACCAGCGAAAGTGAAGGTTCAAGACAAAGAGGGGGAGTAAGATTCCCCTGCAGACTGTGTGAAGGTGATCACGCCATCCACCGTTGTCCCTTCTTAGACGAAGCGAAGAGAGTTTTGGAAGATCGTCCAGTTTCACCGTTGAGACTTCCTCCTGGATACAAAGAACTCGTGCCAAGTCCTTCGTTGGTTGAGAACACAGCTGGCCCGCTCAAGTGGTCGGCTGAAGCGTCAGTCACTGAAAATGAACCTACTGAATCCAGACCGGACGAAAGTCCAAAGGTTGAAACGGTAGTTGACCCGGTTCTCCCTTCAGAAGTTTCATCTTCAAATGACACCGTCACTGAAGACTCATCTTCAAATGACACCCTCACTGAAGAGAATAAGGATGACACCATCCAGATTCTTTTCATCAACATAGACTCTGATGAGAATTAGGGCAATGCGCCCATTCCTTTATCGCAGGAAGGAACATCGTCAGGGTCATATCCGGCCGTATATTCAGTCCCACCACCAAGCAACCTGGTTGTATCCTTTGATTGGAATCAACTAGGCAGACCCCGGTTGCCAACCAGTATACCATTCAGAATCATAGTCCAAATATACAGAATGGTAATGGCTGGCACTATCATTGATGAAGGGGCATCTGTGAGTATCCTTTCCTCTATTGCTTGGAAAGCACTGGGTTCCCCGGCGCTTTTGCCTGAGATAAGAAATCTCTCGGGTTTCGATAAAGGAACCAGTCGACCATTAGGGATCCTCCCCAATGTGCCTATAACATTGAAAGGGAAGACCGTTCAAATGAACGTGATGGTTGTTCAAGGACCCTTGGATTATAGCCTACTCCTTGGACGAGACTATATATATTGCATGGGAGCAATAGTCTCCTCACTCTTTAGAGTAATGTGTTTTCCACACGAAGGAAGAATGGTCAAACTCGTAGACCAACTTTCATTTCTGGGATCACGCATCGCAAATAGTCACATACCAACCCTGAATGGCCTATTCAATCAAGAAATGTCTCCACCCCCAGTCTTGCTTCCCGATGAGTGCGAGTGATTCGGAAAGATCAGACTGGAACCTAGGGGGCATGCATCCTGGTCTGCTTCGGGCAGAAAAAACCCTGGGTATAAGGTAGAATTTCCGCGAGAGAATATGACTAGTCCGTACCCCGTCCATGGATGGAAGAGGGGTTGTTCTGGAATAGGATTCTTTTGTCAAGGTTATGTGAGTTGACAGACAGAGTCTCTCACCATTGTCTATTTCGGTAGACATCGCCGAAGAAGTGTCTTGTTTGCTGTGCAAACGAGACAATCTTTGGGTAACTAGAAAGAGGTAAGCCTCCCTCAATAACACAAATGTTTTGTCTTTGAGTAGTGTTCTTCTCTTGTCGCAAGTAACTGCCCTCTTGTCACAAGTAGCTGTTCTCTTGCGATCTTGCAAAAGATCTGTTAAAAGTTGGGCTGACGAGAAGACAAGTATCGCGTAAGACCCGTTAAAAATAACGAGAAGACAAGTATTATTAACATTAGACTAGCAAGACGACAAGTAGCTGTGAATACCCAAAGAAAAGCAGAGGTGGGGGAGAGGAGGGGCAACCTTGAAATTGTATTTTATACCTGGGGGCATGCAAACCTTTTGGAGTGCAAGCTAAGAGCGGTTATTTATCTGTTTTTGGGATTAGCCGTTTCCGAACTTGCATAAAGAAAGGATGCGGAGCATAGCTTCGTGAGATAAAGATCCATAAAAAATAGCTATCTCACAAGAGACATTCTTATCTTATGGCTGGTATAATCGAGTAGTTTTAGCATAAAGTTCATGCTCGTTAAAAAATAAACGCAAGATCCGAGCAGTTTTAACGCGGTCTTCATGCTCGTTAAAAAATAAATAAAAGTAGTGAGCAATGTTTCCCCCAGAGTTTAAGCTCATTTTTAAATAAAAAATGAACCTATTTTCCGGTAAATAACCTCTGTGATCGTAAATTTATCAGCCATAAAAGCCTTGGTCGTGTTTGCACCTGCCACCTCCACCGTCATTTGGCCGATCATTCACCTCCATATGATTGTTTACCCATTTTGAGGAACAGCTGCGAAGAGTGATTTCACTTAGCCATCCTTGTGACACTGCCGTGATTGGAAAATTCCAACCTGTACCTGGAATCAGTTGCTATCCCTGTTTATCACTCGTTCCTCAAAAGCCGAGTCTTCTTTGAGCTCTTTTCATCTGACTCGTAAAATATGAAAAGTTTGCCGAGTTTTGGCCTTCCAGCTCGTTAAAGTGACCGGAAGAGCTATCCCTCCTCTAGATTTTAATCTTTTTGGACCTGAGGGATTATTGCACAAAAAGGTCGAGCACTTGTTTTATTCGGCTCGTTAAAGTTATCGAAAACTCATCCCTTCTGTATTGTTTTACACTTTTTCGGACTTAAGGGATTAGATGACGAAAAAGGAATTTTGGAGTTAACTTTCTGTACCTTTTAAGACTCTCTAAAAATGAAAAGGACCGAGTTTTACTTGTCGTTAGACTCGTTAAAATGATTAAATAGCGACAAACTTGTCTTTAGACGAGAACGAGTTTCCCTATCGCTAGGCTCGTTAAAACATAGCGATGGGCTTGCCCGAAGGGCAGGTTATAGAACAAGCATATGTTATCCTCCTCAAGCTTGACAAAAATAAAGAGGTACTGGTCAGAAATGACTGGGGAAAAATTGGGAGAATCTCAAAGCTTTAATGGTAGCAAGTCACTCTTGAACATGACACTTTTCCTCCGTACCACATCGGGTTGGGTTGTTTCATTCACCGGTCTCATCACCATGGTCTCGCCAAACCATCCATTTGGGGTAATGCTACCGATCCATCGCATCAGTGTCGTTATATGTTCAAGAGATGTTGTTCAGAAAGAGTCAACCATGTCCCATCCACTGCCATACATTATTCTTCATCCATCCATGACCGCCTCCCTAAATCATATGTCACAGATTGTTTTCACCTCCACTAAAATCATTAGCTCCGTTCCGTGTCACTGATGTGGGATTCATTAAGGCCCTCCTTTGACGGATCGCTTCTTGTCGACTTCAGCTCATTATCCAAGGAGTTGATCTAGGAACAAAACCCCCAGTACTTTGAAGCTTGCATGTCTCAATGGCAAGTTTCTCACTTCCGGCGACAGGTATACATCAATGACCTTCGACCGAAATATTTTGCGTGGTGTTCGACGCCAAGTCCTTTATTCACACCACGTGAATTGTACTGCAGTACCTTGAGGGTCATTATCATTATCGGTGATTCCTCTCGTGCTTGTTAACAGTTTACATCATTGACCGGTAATCAAGCGATGTCTTTCCACGTTCGACTTCAACGCAATTCTCACATGGATCGACTTGTACTTAGAGTGAAGATCGAACGGGTTTGAAGATCCCGGATCTAGTTTCATCCATCCGGGCTGCGATATATATTCAGGAAATATAAAGACATTTGACATGTACATCATTGCAGCAGATGATCATCCTACTCAAAGGATGATAATTTCAGCAGAGAATTATCAGTCTACCATCAGACGATCGTCTGTTCTATGTACCAAAATGAATTTATAAAGCTGAGCATGGGAATGCCCACCTCAGCTAGATCATGAAAGAAGAATGAAAAATAATGTATTGTATTGTATTTTATTATAGGTCACCTCTCAGCGATTGAATGAACTTCGGATCCTCCGGATAAAGCATTTCACCCGATAAACGACCTCATACTTTAGGGGGCAACTGTTATAGACATTTTTGTGCCTTACAACATGAAGCATGAAATGTCCATAATCTAAGGGATCCAAAGTCCCTAAACATGTTGTTCCTACCCCTAGAGGAACAAGGTCAGCAAACCACAGCACTAAATATTAGTTCTCCACCTGAAAACACTCAAAAACAAGCAAATTCTAGATCATGTCAACTGCTCCACTGAGCATTTGCACTGAATGTCAAGTGCTCCACTCTATACCTGCGCTGAATGTCAACTACAAAGAAGGCCACCTGCGCTGAGCGTACTTGGACAAGTGGCACAGTCATTCCTCAAGGTGTCAGCGTCCAGGAAGCTTCCAAAATGACACTTGGATCAAGGAATTCGCCTGGTGATGAGTAAGAGGGCCTAGATCTCCAAGTGGAAGCAAGAAACTCCAAGTGGACTCAAGAACTGAAGATAACTGAAGTGAGAGAGGACACTAGTCAGCTCTCAAGCTGACTCATCCTTTCTCCAAAAATCCTATATATAGATCTCTCTCATGAGGTCTAGGGAGGCTGGAATCTTGTGAATGTAAGGAAGTGCTGTTGGTTTGAGTTTAGAGCTATTGGGTGATTTGCTTTGAAGGAGGTGAAGAGGAGATTTCTTTCTGCTGGGAAGGTGATGCTAGATTGGGCCTCTTATGGTTGTATCACTTCCTGAACTTTACTCCTTCCATTAATAAAGCATTTGAGGTTCTTCTATATGCATGTGTCTCAATGATGTATTGTCATACTTGTGTATTTGATTTATTCTAATCCTTGAATCAATTATGAATGTATGCTTCTTGTAGTTTCCCTCTCTTGCCATTTTGCAGGATCTTGGTGTAGCTGGGCCAGTGAAAGAGCAAGGAGAGAAGATTGGATCAACCATTAGCGAAAGACATCCGTTAGTGGATCTCTTTCTCCCCTATTTTACTTTCATAAAGAAGAAATCTTAGATAGCTTTGCTTCGATTGTTGCTGAGGTACTATCACCCTTAGAGTGGGATAGGGTCATTCCGTATTGGATACTTTTCCCAACAACAATGACAAAGGAACAAGATGAATGTCGATGAGACAAAGAATCTGAGGAAGCTGTGTAAGGATACAAACTGCAGAAGGATTAAGCTCTTGAACATATCAGTGACATGACTTTGGAATTTGGCAACATTTTGGTACCAAGGGATCAAAGGTTATGATGATGTAGAAAGGATCAGATGGATTGAGGCAAAATGGATAAATCAAAACCTGGAAGGCCAACGATAAAGTGACGATATCCCAACCCGACACGAAGTACAAAAAGTGTTGATGTTCAAGAATGACAAGTTGCCGTAAGAATTAACTAATGTAATACTTCCGAATTTCCCCCCACCATTTTTGGTGAGTACCCCAATTATTTTTTAAAAACAAGCTTGAAGGGGATAACATATGCTTGTTATATAAGTTTTTCCTTCGGACAAATCTGACCTAGTAATTTTTTAACGAGCCCTAGGAAGGAGAAGGTCGGTCTTGTCATGATGACAAATCTAATGTCATCAGGTTTTAATGAGTCTGACATAGGTAAAAGTCGGAGTCTTTTTCAAATTTAGAGAGTTTGAAAAAGACATGTAAAATAAAACTCCGAAGGGCCCTTTTCATAAATTTTCCCCTCGAATCCGAAAAGGTAGAAAAAAATACTGAAGGGAACCTATTGACCATGATAGATCAACGTATACCCTTTTCGTAAGTAATATATCCCAGTCCGTTAAAGCGGTAAACTTATACAGGTAGATGATGCTTCACAGTCGTTAACAAGTTCAAAGCGACATGAGCTTGGCAATCTTTCCATGTTTTGAGAGTCAGAAAAGAGCTTAAAGATGACTCCAAAAGGGAGTTTTCTGTGTTTTTACCGAGTTCGAAAAAGTATAAAATACAACTCATAAATCATTGTGACCAGAGTATTTGGAACCTGACGCTGCACAAAAAGCAAGTGTGAGTCTGTTTTTGACATAAATATGCCTAAAATATTAAAAAATAGACCTAAAACCCTAATTTACCAGAAATAGCTTGTAAAGGGGCCAATTGGTAAAAAAAAAATCACTTTGTACTTTTACCTTGGAGTGAAGAAATTTCACCCTCGTGCACTTACGATTTTTGGTGATCAATTAGAGGAAATCCAGGAGCTTGTTTGTGAATTCGTCCATTCCAGGTGGGCACCACATCTCTTTCTTGAATTTTTTAGATAGAATGTATCTTGTTCTTGAATATTTTAGTCGTGATTTAGAGGAGTTTTGTGGCCTGGAATGTTCGCTGCAGTCGTCACGGGTTCCCAACTCGGGACCATGAAGAGCCAAATTTTCCAATGGAGGGAAAATGTGCTCGTCATGACTGTACACCAAATGGTTTCGAAGAGACCAAATTTCTCAAAATGCAGATTCTGGCTTATTGCACCTATTTAGAAACAGGTGCGATGAGCGTCGGGAACAAAATTTCCTCAAAATTTAAGTAATTTCATGGGGTTTTCAGCACAATTATGACATTTATAGTTACATATTTGTGTGTTTTCACAGAGAAAATCATGGTGATCTAATGGAAAGAGTGGGAACATAGCAACAATAATGAGTTGACCATGGGGGATCCAAATTGTTTGGATGTGCTCAGGAATTGCGAGCTCCTAAAGTTCTTCATGGTGCCATGCCGAAGAGCACAAGACAATCTACTCCAGTACCTCATTGGAGCATGGGATCCAAATGAAGGGAGATTCAACATCTGAGGACAATAATTAGAAATCAATGCCACTGATATCTATTTCATGACAAGGTTATCATGGAGGGGAGAAAGACCCTGAATGACAGGTACTTAGATCACAGGAGAGACAATGGACATGCTCATCGGAAGGATGTGTCTGAAGGCCCAGAAATCAGACAAGGGTGTCTTGTCACTGCGAGTCCTTCTTTCCACCATCAGTAGAGTAGCTGGTTCACAAGCCCCACATGAGGCCACCAAGACTCAACTTCGGCTAGCCACCGACTACTTAAACCCCACTGTATTCAACTAGGCAAAGGTGGTATTAGACAACCTCAAAAGGCAATTGACAAAATGCCAATGAGGTGATACCAAATAGTTTGCGTATGGTTCGATCCTCGTACTGTTCATCCTAGAATGACTTCCTATCTTTCAGAGCGAGGAAGTGGTTTTGGGTAGGCCACCACCACGGGAGCCACAGATCACTCGCTGGGCTATACTGATGCCTAGAAAAGGCAGCGATCAACATATGTCGTGGAGACCGGAGTTGTTCAAGTGGCTAGATCACTAACACGTTGTTGTAGGATGCTAGATTATGCCAGATTTTAGGATCTCCATCAACAGTACCAGCGACACACAACAGGGGTGTCGAATGGGATCCACTGACTACTTAGACGTGTTGTCCAAGCAATGGTGTGCTATAGAGAGCGTTACACATATTAGACCCTTAGGTTTATTTTATGAAATTTTGAGAGACATGTTGTCTCATGATGTAATCTGAACACATATTTTTTGAGCATTATGATCTGCAACACATGATATATACACATACTTATGTTTTGTTGTATCAACTTATTATGTCTCAATGTTTACTTTTACAAATGTCGCAAATGTTTATCTAACACATGATTTGCCAATGTGTCTGTTAATGTATTTAGTATTCTAGGAATATGTTGATATGTAATGAAATCAAAATTCCTTTCCAGTAAATGAACACGTAAATACAACCTTAAAATCTGAGGGTTTCTGATGGAATAACGCCCATTGAGCTGAAGAACAACAAGTTGTGAATCTAGATTTACGATCAAGGTGCGAATATTGAGGGCAACAACCTCAGTCAATAGCTCAATAACTACACTATATTCAGCGACATTGTTCATAGTACATCCTAAACAAACACCTTGAAGATCTACCAACTCACCATGAGGATCATAGGTAACCCACACCGCGGAGGAAAGATTCTGAGTACTGCAATAGGCACCATCAGCGAAACTAACATAAGGTGCAACAGACATCTGCATAAGAAGCAAAAGGACATAATAAGTGAAAAATGCTTACACACCAAGCCAAACATGTACAAAAATGAAAACACACTTATGTACATAGTAATGCATGAAAGACTTATGCTTAATACTTCTTGACATAAAGCCCATTTCAGGGCTTATCTAAAGGATTGCCTTCATAATCTCAGCTCATAGGCACCTTTTTGCAAAACACATTTTACAATGTAGGGCCCATGCCACATGAGTCTGAATTTGCTTGCCCCCAGCTTATCATGATCTTGATCATACAACAAGACTAAACCCCCTTCAATGAAGGAATGTGGGTTGACCGCCTAATCGAAGTGAGCTTTCTCTCACTTCTTCTGTGCCTCAATGACCAATGAAGCAAGTTGATGAGCCTCATCAAGCTGTTCTAAACAAAGAAGATGCTCCTCCACCAAAGTGGTATTCGGCAGTAATTCGATAGCTAATTTAGGAGAAGGAATTTCATATTCAAGTTGAAATGGTGTAAATCTGGTAGCATCCTTAATTGAGGTTGGATAGGCCCATAGAGCTTAAAACAACATTAAATGCCAATTGGACCTATGCATTCCAGTGGTACACTGAAGCATGGTGACCAACACTTTGTTCACGGCTTTGACTTGGCCATTGGACTGGGGGTAATATGGCATCGAACTATCATGATGCAAGCCCAACTAGGTTGTCAACTCAGCCATCATGTAATTATGAAAATGAGAGCCATGATCTATGACAATGGCCTAAGGGACTCCGAACCTAGAAATCACATGATTGAATAGAAATTGAGCAACTGTCTTATCATCATTAGTTAATGTAGGCATTGCTTTGGCCCATTTCTTAAAGTAATCAATGGCAATGATGTATACCCATGCCCCCCAGCTGAGCGAGGGTTATAGGTCATAAAATCAATGCCCGACTCGGCAAAAGGGCCAATGGTAATGATGTGATGCAAAAGGGAAGGTAGTGCACACATCTTGCACTAGTAAATTTTACATGCATGACATCAATGGATAACAAGAATGCAATCCTTGAAAATGGATGGCCAAAAATAACCAGCACGAAGAATTTTCTGAGTAGTGGCATAACCAGACATTTGACCTCCACAAACACTAGAGTGACAGTCATTTAATACTTTCTCAGTGTCCTCAAGGGTTAAACAATGACAGATAATAGAATCAACTCTGACACAATACAACGTGTCTCCATTAATATGATATGGCTAAGAATGATGGCGAATTCATCATTGAGCATCCTTAGACAAGCTAGAGTGAAATGAAGATGTCTAGAGGTAAATGATGATGTCAGCATACTAGGGATCGAGGGTACTAATCAAGAAGAGCATATCGTCTCGAATGTGGTCCTCTGTCTGAGAGGGAGCAGAAACCGATGGTAAGGAGCAAATCAACTCAGCGAAAACCAGTGACTCCTTAGATTTGGCAGTAGTGAACTCCAAATCAAACTCCTGGATGATACTTGGAGTATTTCCCCCCCAGCAATTGACGTGACAGAATATATGTCATTGGGTTGCAATTAGAAATCACGGTCGCGGTATGCAATAAAATGTAATGACAAAAATGATGAGTAGCTTCCAAGGCCAACTTCTCGACATAATCATAGCGAGTATTAGTGTCAAGAAGGTTGCAGCTAAGATAAAATATGACATGATCGGAACTATCATCGTCATCCTACACCAGAACCATGCCAATGGTACTATCAACGGAAGCTAGATAAAGTGACTAATCATGGTGATAGTTAGGTGGACGCAACAAAGGAGCAGAAACAAGAAGGGTCTTGAGCTGCTCAAATGAATTTTGGGCAATTTCTTCCCAAATGAATGGAATGTCACACTTAAGCAGACATGTATAACCTTTAACAAGCTTAGCATAGTTAGGGATGAAACGACACAAGAAATTACCCTTCCCTTGCAAACTCTACAACTAGTGCAAAGTAGCAGGAGGTAGGAGATTCAAAATAGCTTCAACCTTGAGTGGATTGAGATGAATACCCTCCTTAGAAATGACAAACCCAAGGAGTCTACTAGAATCAATGGAGAACACACATTTGTACAGATTGAGACGAATGTGGTAGTGTCTATAGCGAGGAAAGATCTGACGGAGGTGGTCCAGATGGTCTATTCATTTAGCTCAATGAGTAAGAAAATAATCCAAGTAAGGCTGAACAATGTGTCTAATATCATTAAAATCATAGGATATTGCTCTTTGGAAAGTCGCACTGGCATTCTTCAGACCAAAAGAAAGCTTTTTATAAGAAAAAGTACCCCACAAATATATAGAGGCAATCTTGTGCTGATCGGTCGGTAAAATATTGATCGAGTTCTAGCTAGAGAAGCCATCCATAAAAGAGAATATTTAACTCCCAGCAAAATCATCAATAAGCTAGTCAATAAAGGGAGTGGGGTAGTTATGTTTCAGACATGCGCTATTAATATCATGATAATCAACACAAACTTGAATAGCTCCCTGCTTTTTAGTCACAGGGACAATGTTAAAGACCTAGTCTGTCAATGGAATAGGATAAATTAACCTAGCCTTAAGAAGTTTTTCAACCTCTCCTTTAATCACAGTGGCCTTTCTTGGGTACATGGGACATAAATGTTGATGAACTGGTTTCGCATTAGGATACGTAGGTATCTCATGCATCGCAATACTTGGACCTATATCGGGCATTCCTTCATACGACCAGGCAAACACATCACGAAACTCTCTGAAGAGACTAGTGTAAATCTTGATCACCTTCAGAGAACAAGTTACTCCAATGTGAATATTTTTGACAACCCCTGGTTTAACAAAGATGTCGATAGGCATGGTTTTCATGATATTTCCCATGTTCCCTTTAGAAAATACCTCATGAGTTAAGATGGGCATCTCAAGAAGTTTAAAAGGAACATGGGAAGCAAAATTATCTAGATAGGAAGTCATTGATCCAAATCTAGGAAGAAATGAGCAACAATGATGACTATCAACCCAAGGAGGATCCTCAAAAGACAAAGTTTCAAGAATAGCCTCATCAGAAGGAAACGTCTCTTGCAAAGGATAAGGAGAAGCAATATCTCCAAGCTAAGGGGATTGCACATACGTGTCAAGGGATCTACTCGGAGTAGTAGAGTCAAAAGAAGAAGCCAAAGCTGAGATGATTTTAACATATTTAAGCTTAGCAGGGCTTAACGGCATAACATCATCCCAAGAATCAACCTGATTGAGGGGAGGAATCACCCAAGGATCAGGGTTAACAGAGATCATATTAAGGGAGGCAAAATTAGGAGGTGGGAGCGTAAAAACATCCATGAGCGAAGGAGCTTTAAAGAGCCCAACACCCACACTCTCATAAGGAATACTGGTATGCTGCACATATGGAACATTGCCTTTCGAGGAAGAGGAGGAAAATAAGGAAAATTGATCAGCCGTAACAATTTTCCCTTGATGAGGAAAATGAGTACGTGGAATAGCGAAGAAGCAATGGCATGCATAACATATGTCCAAATTCGACCTAGTAGAAGGTTGTAAGTCAGATTGGCATCGACAACCTCTACTTCGATGTTGATCGTCTTACCTTCCAAGGTGATAGGCAAGCATGGGAGAATACCAAACGGATGACAATCTCTTCCATCAAATGCCTCTAGGGCATTTGGAGATTGACTCAAAGATGGAGAACCAATGGATTTCCAACAAGAAATAGACATGATGCAAGTCGAGGCTCCTTCATCGATAACAGTATGATGAATAGTATTTGAGTTAATAATAACCTAGATGAGAAAAGTGATCTAGTGTGGCAAACATAGCACGTGATTTTCAAGATGAAAGTAATCAACTTGAAATCAGCCGAATCAATTCCACCGATGGCAGATAGTAATGATTTCCATTGGGGAGGAAAACTCTAGAGAACCTCCAATGCAAACATAGCTGAAGGAGCTTGGGCTAGATCTTCGACAATACTATAGTGCTGTGCAGCATGAGCATTGGGATTATAGGAATATTTTCGAAGAATTCCTTTAGCAGGTGGTCGAATGACAAACTCATTCCTAGGCCTTTCAATATGAAGGGGATAAGAACTGGATGGGGGAACACTAGAAGGAACTTCAAGTTCCTTCCTGATTGGCAGAACATAATCTTTCAATCAAGTAGACAAGTGAATAGGAATAGGATTGGCCATAAGGACCTGGGAACCAAACGAGGAAGAGGATTGAGGTTGGCCCACCATTTGAGTTTGTTGGGATGGAAAAGGTTCTTTAAGAACAACAGGAATTCCTGAAGTCCCCTTAAGCAAACGACTTACCTCAGAGCATTGAGGACAGTCTTTAGTGAAGTGATCCTCATTACATATAAGACAATGATACTTAGGTTTGTGTTTATAACCATCATTGGTAGGAGTATTAGGAGGTTCCTGCTTTAGCGTGTCAGACTTATTTTTACCTTTCCCTTTCTTCTTACCCTTAAAAATTTTCTCCGCTGTAGTGGATTGGACGACGTTAACTTCTAAGGTTTTCACAGGATTGGATGGCGACTGAGAAGCAGTTTTAGTAGGAGCAGTGGATTTCCACTTCGTAGGAGTCATGGAAGAATTTTGAGAATACTAAGTGATGTAACCAATAACAACATCGACAGAAGGTGTCGGCAGAGCTTTAGAAGTTCTAGGTCGTGGAGCATCAGGAAAGACGTCATAAAGTGTGCCAAATTGGGAATATACTAAATCAAGAGATTGAGCATGCGCAATGGCTTTCTCTTCAGTAACGGATGCCCCGATAGCAATATCCCTGGCTATTGGACTAACAAAATAGATAGTGAGCCAATCAATCAATAGCTAATTAGGAATCCAGAAATTGATCAAATGGTGACACCTCCTCCATTCGTGAATATGATCAGAGATGTGGGTAGCCGTATCTTGTTTTAGAGAAGTAAGAATATGCATTCCCATTTCATAGCGAATTGGTAATTGAAAATGTGTAAGGAATGCCATCGCGAGAGAGTTAAAATCTTGGAAAGTCCCATGAGTGAGTTCAATGTACCACTTTGTAGTGAAACCAGTAGGAGTCCTTTGGAAAAGACAGAGATGAATGGAATCGTCAAGCCAGGAAATGGATGAACACCAAAGGTGATAAGTCATGACATGTGCCTAGCGGTCTTCTCCAGACTTGCCTTCAAACTTAGGGAAGTCACCAGGGATCTTGGTTGGACCAATATGGATTATGAAGTATAGGATCATTTGTCAACTTCGACACATTGGGCAATTCCAAAGTTGCAAGAATAGGTAATTGAGGATTGAAATACATCATGGGTCTTTCATAAGGACCAGCATTAGGGTTCCAACTAGGGCCTTGTTGCCCCCATGGATCTTGACGTGAAGTATTTTGTCCATAAGGGTTATAGTTTGGTGGATTGAAACCATACCCTAGTTGTTGACCTAGATTTTGACCTCCAGCAAACAATTGATTACTAGCTTGACCGATAGGGGCAGCATATGGCTACTGAAAATTCTGATAAGGATTAACCTGAGGTTGCTGATAGTTTTGATATGGATTACCCTAAGGTTTCCCTTGGGGTTGCTAAGATACATGAGGACCAAATTGAAGCTGAGGCCCAAACTCCACCACGGGCCTAGGTTGTATCAGATAAGCAGGTTGAGCTTGGAATCCAAATTGAGCCTAGGGATTGGGTTGAGTTTGGAGACCAGTGTGACCTTGAGGTTTGGGTTGAATTTGAGCACCAGGTTGACTAATAACTAGATTGACCTGACCAAAAGGTTGTCCTTACTGAGTAGCAAGTTGGCCTTGTTGGAACTGGGGCTGACCTAACTGACCAAAAGGTTGTCCTTGTTGAGAAGCAGGTTGGCCTTGTTGGAACTAAGGTTGTCCTAACTAACGAGAAGGTTGTCCTTGCTGGGCAGTAGGTTGGCCTTGCTGGAAATGAGGCAGACCTAATTGACCAGAAGGTGGTCCTTGTTGGGAAGCAGGTTGGCCTTGCTAGAACTGAGGCTAACCTAACTAACCAAAAGGTGGTCCTTGAGATAAAGGAGGCTGTCTTGAATAAACAAAGGACGAACCTATTTGGGCTAAAGGTTGTCCTTCAAAGGGTTGTCCTAGTGAGCCCAAAGGTTGCTCTTGCTGACTATAAGACTGTCCTATCGAGGCATAAGGTTGTTCCTGAATGGGTTGTCCTTGCGAGCCGTGGTAAGTATTGTGATTCCAGGAAACCGAAGCTGGAACTTGACTGTCAACTATAGATGTCTGAGGAAGAGGTACGGTATAATAAATATGAGCTCCATGGTGATTGTAATAGTGTGGTGAGTTATGTGGAATGGAAATCTACTGAGAACCTAGAGGGTTATAAGTCAGATTTTGAAGACCAAACAGATATTGATCATATGAAAATCCCCCCATAATGGGATTCAAGGAGATAGGTACATTACCCGTAGGTTGACTGACTCCAGACGCCAGAGGCAAAGGACCACCATCAACGGGTGAGGAAGATATCCCAGTAATAGTAGTGACCATCGAGGATGTGGTAACCACACTAACAAGAGGCGCCGAAGATGCCACACAAACGGTGGGCATCGATGGAACAGATGTAACCGATTTAACCTACATCTGAGGAATGGAGGTCATGGCTGACTGAGTAGACATGAACAGTCCTAAATTTGGAACTATTGTACGAGGCCATACAGAGCTCTGGTGTAGAGATGTAGAACCAAGTATGTGAGCCAGAGCATGATAGCGAAGCAGTAATGAAACATCTGGAGAGGTGTGGAAAGGGAAACCTTCTGGAGGAAATTGATATTCACCAGTCGACACAAGGCTCTCTTGACTGCTAATAGGACTTGACTCATCCATGTCAAAAAAGGCCATAGGAACCGAAGCACCAGGGGGAGTAGAAGGAAGATCCTCATCTAAAAATTCCCAAACATTGGGAGGAGTCCAATTGATATCAAAAGGTTCCTCACCGGGATCTCGGGAGGTAAGAGGCTGAACACTTGGAACAATAACAAGAATGCCACTAACAGATGATACCTCAAAAGAGATAGGGGAAGAAGGCTCTCCATCACATTCTAAAGACAACGGAACAGATGAGTCCGCTAGGATGGCCTAAACTCAAAAGGCCAAGAGAGAAGATTTAATTAAGAGGGCTTTAAATTATTTTCAAGGATATTACTCATGACGTGGCCAAGATTAACAGGTAGGATGTTATCGTAGGAAAATAAATTTTGTGACATCGGAATGAAACTTTGCCTTTTCATATTTAGAGAGTTGAGAAAAAGGGCAAAAGATGACTCTAGTCTGCTTCGAAGTTTAATGAGCTTCAAAGGACAAGTGCTCAGATGATCCTATTACATTTAAATACTAAAAAAGGAAAGAAAGTGACTGCTCTATAATTCTACGGAAAAAGTTTACAGGAAAAATCGTAAAACTGCATATATGCCTTGGTAGTAAAATGAAGGAGAAATGACCAAGGACTTTCCGTAAGTCATAGTTAATTTTCCTAAATGTTGTTTTCGGTGCGTTACAATTCATAAGGTGGTAGACTCAACTTCCTATGGATAATAGGATTGTAACCTAGTGGGGTCTCCCATCGTATACACGATGGTACAGGGAGCACAAGTCCATACTAGTACTTATCAAATTAGAAAAGGAGGAATCACCCAACCTTAGTGAAAACAACAACCACTAGCTTTAAAGACACCAGAACACATCTCTAGCCTAGACCGCTATATATGTGAGTGTTAAGTTCAAATGCGTTTTTAGATTAATTCAATAAATTTTAGTAGTTAATCTTGAATTAAATTTCTATTTCAAGGCCCTATTGAATATATCTTCAAAAGCTCCTAGAATGCAACTAAATGAGTAAAGAGACCATTCCTTTTCAATGAACAACTAACTAAAGAAAAGTGAGAGGTTCATTTCAAAGTAATCAAAGCGACAAGCAAGAAAATGCAAGAAAACTGATCAAGAGGAAAGAGAAATGCTTATGTCTTCCACTAACTTGCAAGAAACCTAATTAAGAAAATGAAAAATACATCCTTTGCTTTTCAACTCCTAAATGTCAAGAATTTACTAATGCAAAAGATTGTTCTCATTTCCTTATGCCAAATGAATGCAATGTTGTGATTTTTGAAATAAATGACAAGAAACCAAATGCAAAACTCAAAACAATGCTAGTTTACAGCCTTTTCTCGAATGAAATCATTCAATAGGTAAAGAGAAACATTCTACTCTAAAACGAATCAAGGACTCAAAACCAAGAATATGTTTCTTTTCGCATAAACTGGAAAGCTTTCTCACTGACCGAGAAGCAATGTGATCTATTCCAAGTGAAGGAAGGAAACCAAACAAACAAGACTTGAAAGTTTTGGTAACCAAACGTCACATACCAATCAGGAAGATGAAAAACAGTTAATAAGGAGAAACCTCAAACAAAGCAAGGGATCGTGCCAAACACATCCCAAAGATCCAAATGAACAAGTAACCCAAGAAAAGCTAATGTTTCAAGAAACTCTAAGGTAAACAGGTCACACAGTTCAAAAGGATAAGTTTCAAGGGAATGAAACCCAAAGTCAAATATTCTAGCAATGTACAATTTTACACACAATAAAGAGGCAGAAGACAAGCTCAAAAGGATAGGACACACTGGCCAATCAACAAACAAAACTTCAAAACTTAAACCTATAGGAATCTTTCCAGGTGTAAAACTGACAACATGCCCTGACAATGAAACGTACACCTCCTTAACTAGCCACTTTGCAATGTCATCGCCGAAGTACACTACTTAACAACGCCAAACCGATTTTAGAGCTCTTCACGACTGTGAGGTGATTTAATCGTGCCAAACAATAGAAGGTGCAACTAATCAGATAGCGTAGATGTGACTATATTCATGACTATCATAAAATAAACTGCGACGACCCTAAATCAATGGAAAAAATTCAAAATCCAGCTGAGGGAGGGCTAGACCTATCACTTATTGTTATCGGGAAAACTAGTGTCTATGCAGAGCTGCTAGTCCCACTAAGGCTGGTAGCTACCTTAGAAACAAACAAACTAAAACTATTTTCGTTTTCCTTTATGAGAAATAGATAAGAGGGGAATAAGGAGACCAACCTCTGTCTTGCGCTTGGTTCCTTACTCGATTCCTCTCCCTTTTGATTGATCTTTGCTACTCACTTTCTCGTCTACCCAGCTTCACAGAGCACCTATAGAATCAAAGCAGCATAACACTATCCAAGAACATAGTTCTTTTATCATAAAAAATATAGGACCAGACATATATTGACCACACAAATGCACATAACATCAATTATACAAGAATGTGGAGGAAAACTTGAATAGCTTTATTGATAATCAAGAAAGAGCAAAGAGGATTACAACCAATTATTTTGACCCAGCATCATCCTCTTAGCAAGAAAGCCCTTCTTCACCTCATGAAATGCTTAGATCACCCAACACTAAGATATTGCACCAGGAAACCAGCAGCACTTCCTTACAAGATACAAAATTCCAGCCTCTGGATCTCTGGGATGAGGGATCCATATATAGATGTTTGCAAGGGGGGTGAGTCATATTTTGAGATTTGATTAGTGTCCCCTCTTTGATATTTCTTGAAACCACTTGGAGATTGATGATCTCTTACTCATCCCTGGGTGAATGCAGAGAGGCAAGTGTCATAGGCGAAGTTTCTAGAAGATTCCATGATCCTCCACCTTGCAAATTGACCCTGCCATTTGTCCACTCTCACCCATTCTACCCCATAGAAGGGATTTTCAAGATGCATCGCACCTAATGTGTGTATTTAGGTGGGATGCAGTGCACTTTGACCATGGAGCAGGTGAGATGGTCCAGTTTTGACCAGTTCTGAGCAGTTTTTCATGGAGAACTTCTAGGAGAAGATGTAATCAGTTGACCTTGTTCTTTTAGAGGTTGGAACAACAATTTTAGGTACTTAAGAGCCCTTGGTTTATGGACATTTATGATTGGGGTTGCAGTGCCTAAAAATGTCTATAATAGTTTCCCCCTAAAGCATGAGGTTGTTAATCTGTTGATGTCGGGTGAAATGCTTTATCATGAGGATCTGAAGTTCTTTTACGCTGGAAGGTGACCTGTAATAAGATACAATACAATGCATTATCTTCATAATATTTTCATGATCTAGCTGAGGTAGGCATTCCCATGCTTAGCTTTACAAATTCATTTTCATGTACATAAGACAGACAATCATTTGAGTGTAGACTGATGATTCTGGTAGAGCCATCATCCCTTAGATTGGGTGATTATCTGTGCAGTAATGATGTACATTTGATGTCTTTATTATCCTGAATATATATCGCAGCCTGGATGGATGAAAATAGATCCGAGGTCTTCAATCTCGTTCGATCTTCACTCAAAGTACAAGTCTATCCATGTGAGAGATGTTCTAGAGTCGAACATGGAAAGACATCGCCTGATTACCAGCCAATGATGTAAGCTGTTAACAGGCACGAGAGGAATCACCGATAATGATGATGACCCTCAAGGTACTGCAATACAATTCACGTGGTGTGAATAAGGGACTTGGCGTCGAACACCACGCAAAATCTTTCGGTCGAAGGCCATTGATGTAAACCTGTCATCGGAAGTGATAAACTTGCCATTGAGGCATGCAAGCTTCAAAGTACTGAAAGGGTTGTTCCTAGATAGACTTCTTGGATAATGAGCTGATGTCGACAAGAAGCGATCCGTCATAGGAGGTCCTTAATGAATCCCACATCAATGACACGGAATGAAGCAAATGATTTTAATGGAGGTGAAAATGATCTGGTGATATAAGGTTCAGGGTGGCATTCATGAAAGAATGGAGCGTGAATGTATTGCAGTGGCTGAGACACAGGTGAATTCTCTGAGTGACTTCTCTTGAACATATCGGCGACACTAACATGATGGATCGGTAGCATTAACCCCAAATATGGATGGTGTGACGGAACCACGGTGATGTGACCAGTGAATGGAACAACCCAACCCAACTTGGATGCAGAGCAAAAGTGTCATGTTCAAGAGCGACTTGCTACCGATAAAGTTTCTTCAAGTTTTCTTCCCAATTTTTCCCCAGTCATTGCTGACTAGTACCTCCTTATTTTTTTCAAGCTTGAGGAGGATAACATATGCTTGTTCTACAATTTGCCCTTCGGACAAACCCATCGCTATGTTTTAACGAGCCTAGCGATAGTGAAACTCATTCTTGTCTATTATGGACAAGTTTGTCGCTATTTGGTTTTAACGAGTTTAACGACAAGGATAACTCGGTTCTTTTCAATTTTAGAGAGTCTGAAAAAGGGACGTAAAGAAAACTCTAATGATCCTTTTTCGTCATATAATCCCTTGAGTCTAAAAAAGTATAAAACAATACAAAAGGGATGAATCTTCGGTATTTTTAACAAGCCGAACAAGACAAGCACTCGATATTTTTGTGTAATAATCCCTCAAGTACAAAAAGATTAAAATCTAAAGGAGGGATAGCACTTCCGGTCCCTTTAACGAGCTGGAGAGGCCAATCACTCGGAAATCTTTTCATATTTTACGAGTCAGTTGTAAAGAGCTTAAAGGAGACTCGTTTTTTGAGGAATGAGTGATAAATTCGGGTAGCAGCTGATTCCAGGCAAGGCTTGGAATTTCCAGTCACGACATTGTCACAAGGATGGCTAGCAGGATCACTCTTCGCAGCTGTTCCTCAAAAAGGGTAAACAATCAAATGGAGGTGAATGATCGGCCAAAACAAAGTGGAGGTGATGATAAGAACATGACCAAGGCTTCAAAAGGCTGATGGTAATACATTCACAATGGTTATTTACCGAAAATTGGTTCATTTTTTAATGAGCTTAAACTCTGGGGGAACATTTGCTCATTGCTTATGTTTATTTTTTAACGAGCTTGAATTCCACGTTAAAACTACTCGATAAATCCAGTCGTATAATAAGGATGTCTCATATATAAAAACAACATTATTTCAGAGCTTTGCCCCGCATCCTTTCTTTATGCAACTTAGGAAACGACCAATCCTACGAGTTTAAAGGGTTAGAGGACCTATAAATTTAAAAAATAAATGGTCGCTCTTTACTTTGCATGCCCCCAGGTATAGCGAAGTAGAGTTTCCAGGTTACCCCTCAATTTGCAAACACAAAATTTGTTTTATCAGGAAAGGCCTACCTTTTCAGGTTACCCCTCAATTTGCAGACAAAACATTTGTTTTATCGGGAAAGGCCTACCCTAACAGAGGTATCTTATTCCAGTCTAATCCCATTTTCCAAAATGGACAGGTGTGTCAAGCCAGTCATATACTCTCCGCTGAAACCTACCCTATACCCAAGGTTTCCCTGTCGAAACAGGCGAGGGTGCATGCCCCCCTGGGTTTCAGTCATATCCTCCGAATCACTCACACTCATCAGGAGGACGGACTGGGGATTGATGAGACATTCCTTGTGTGAAAAGACCATTCAGGGTTGGTATATGACTATCTACTATGTGTGAACCGGGGAATGAAAGCTGGTCTACGAGCTTGACCACTCTTCCTTCGTGTGGAAAACACATTACTCTAAAGAGTGAGGAGACAATGGCTCCCATGCAATAAATATAGTCTCGTCCAAGGAATAGATTATAATCGAGCGGTCCTTGGACTACCATTACGTTCATGTGAACGGTTTTCCTTCTCAACGTTATCGGCACATTGGGAAGGATCCCTAATGGTCGACTGGTTCCTTTGTCAAAGCCTGTTAGATTTCTCATCTTAGGCAAAAGCGATGGCAAACCAAGAACTTTACAAGCAGTTGAGGAAAGGATACTCACAGAAGCCCCTTTGTCTATGACGGTACTGGCCATGACCATTCTATATATTTGAGCGATGATTCAAAATGGTACACTAGCCGGTAAATGGGGTCTGCCTAGTAGATTCCAATTGAAGGAAACAACTAGGTTTCTTGGAGGTGGGACCGAATAGACGGCCAGATATGACTCTGACGAACTTCCTTCCTGCGATAAAGGAACGGGTAGACTGCCCCCATGTTCATCGGAGTCTATGCTTACGAAAAGAATTTGGACAGTGTCATCCTTGTTCTCTTCGATGACTGTATCATCTGAAGATGGATCCTCTGAAGGCAAGACCGGGTCAACTGCTGCCTCGACCTTTTGACTTTTGTCTGGTGTGGATTCAAATGGTTTATCTTCAATGATAGATGCTTCAGCCGACCACAAGGACATGTCAGCCGGATTTTCAACTAGTGACGGACTCAGCAAGAGTTTCTTATATCCTAGAGGAAGTTGTAACGGTGAAACCGGACGGTCGTCCAAAACTCTTTTAGCCTCGTCTAATAAGGGACAACGGTGGACAGCGTGAGTGCCTTCACACAATTTACAAGGAAATTTACATCTTCCTTTTTGTCCAAGGGCTTCAATTTCACTAGTTGACGGTGTACCTTTAACATGATCATCAGAGGTTGACGACACCGGATTGTGCAAACAGGGAGACCAGTCCCTTAAGATCCGAGGGATGCAAGGACAATCTCGATGATAATGGTCTCCTTTACAAATGACACATGGCGATTTAGGCCTGGTCGGTGCAGTGTGTGGATTTTCGCTAGACGATGCTTGGTTGCCCCTTTTCGCCTTTGGCTCCTTCTTTTTCTTCTCTTTCTTCTTCTTCTTCTTCTTCTTCTCAGTTACTTGATTTTTGGCCTTACTAGCTTCATCAAGCGAAGAGGAAGGAGGAGAGGAAGAATTGGATGAAGTAGAGGGTTGGGGGGTAACATTGGTATCGTTTAGTTGCTGACTTGATTGTTTAGGAATCACGGGGTTCTGAACAACAGAAGTTGAGAAGAGCCATATAGGCAAACCAATTGTCAATCCCAGAAGTGACAATGTGGCCATATGGGGCGCACCAGCATCTCCCCAAGAGGAGAAGGGACTAGGATTTCCCCCAAGGGGAACTCCTTGGTTGGTGGGCTCCATTCTTCTCAACCTAAGACCAACGTAGGAAAGGTGATATTTATTCCATTTAAAATAAATTTTAGACGCTTTGACACAACTTGTTTTTTCAATTTTTAAGAGTCGAGAAAAAACAAAAGATGACTCTACTCGCCTTCGATTTTTAATGAGCCTGAAGTGACAAGTGCTCAGATGGACCTTTTCTTTTAAGGAGTCTGAAAAGGAACAAAAGGGACTTCTCTGGAAATCTAGACAGAGGGATTACCAAACCAATCGCAAAACTGCAGAATACTTTTTATGGTACGACAATCACTCTTCCCGAATGCTGTGTTCAGTGCATTGCGATCGATAGGGTGGCAGACACGGCTTCCAATGGATAAAGGATAAAGCCTATTGTGGTCTCCCAATATATACTCGATGGTATGTGGGAGCACAAGTCCGTACTGGCACTTATTGTCTCAAGGTGGAGGAATCACCCAACCAACAATGAGAACAACAGTTACCAGGCTTAACGACGCCGGAATACGTCTCTAGCCTAGACTTCTAGATGTTGTGCGTTAGGTTCCAAAGTGTTTTTAGATTCATTAAATTTATTTTATAGTTGATCTTTCTTAAGAAATTTTCCTTTCAGGTTCACCGCGTGATGTAGATGTACAATTCCTAAAATGCAATCTAAGATGATAAACAATCATTCAATCTTCTTTTTGCAATGAAAATCCTAGCTACTAAGGAAAGAGAGATGGCGTTCTTTCAACATAGAGTAGAGAGCACACACTATATGCACTGTCCTAAATCAAACCAACAAACAGTCTAAATGCAAATGCACATGCATGTATTTGTTTTCAGCCTTCTTAATGTGCGAATGATAAAAAGAAAGCTAAGCGCAAATCTGAATTATTTTTCAAAGTGATGTTACTAACAAGTTTCTTTTCAAGACAAAATGAGGACAATGACGACACTTTGCGATTTGGAAATGAAAACTTGCTTTCGACACTTGAAAAACTACTAATTCAAATCAATTACAAGAGTAACAGTGTAATCGACTATCAAGAACAATTAGATTCCCTTCTATGACTGAAGATGACACTTGCGACGCTTTCAAATCAAGAAACGACAGTACGATTATGCTACTTCTTTGTAAAAGAGAACTGAAAATGGCTCAAAATACATAAAAACATTTATATTCCTTTG
This sequence comes from Pinus tabuliformis, assembly GCA_031772625.1. Taxonomy (NCBI): domain Eukaryota; kingdom Viridiplantae; phylum Streptophyta; class Pinopsida; order Pinales; family Pinaceae; genus Pinus; species Pinus tabuliformis. Next base: position 904,459,423 of record CM062820.1, on the reverse strand, counting down.
CACAATAGAGGCAGAATAATGGCAAGGAAGGGGGTTTCAACAGAGGTGTACTGATTACAGGCAGCAAAACTCTTCAATAGAGCTTAAAAGAGTGAACACAAAAACCAAATCTAGGAGCAGGAAAGGCCTTATCTAATCAGCACACCTGTAACACAGTGAGCTGGTGATGCAGCACACCTACTACACTCGGGAAGTGCGATACATCTAGAATTTACAGAAGAGACAGTGCGCTGGACTAGGGATGAGACTTTAACTGGGTTTTGGGTCATAGTTTGCAGCTCAGTTCAGGGATTTAGGCCGAGCAAGTCGTAATCAGTAAATCAATCATAGGGGTAGATCTAAAGAGGTTACTAGAGCCACCACAAGGGCAATTAGAGAGCTTGTAAATCAATTGTTCATTTCATAAACAAAACCCAGAGATAGACTGAAGCAACATTGATCTACTTTGCACTTGCATAGCAAATGCAGTTCGAAGGCTAGCTGGCTTAACTTCAGGCTCCGTCTGTAAGTTTATAAAGTAAACAAATGTAGATAAACAAACAATCTATTCGCTCCCCAGTAGAGTCGCCATTTTGTTATCGGGAAAACTAGTGTCTATGTAGAGCTACTAGTCCCACTAAGGCTGGTAGCTACCTTAGAAACAAACAAACTAAAACTATTTTTGTTTTCCTTTATGAGAAATAGATAAGAGGGGAATAAGGAGACCAACCTCTGTCTTGCGCTTGGTTCCTTGCTCGATTCCTCTCCCTTCTGATATATCTTTGCTACTCGCTTCCTTGTCTACCCAGCTTCATAGAGCACCTGTAGAATCAAAGCAACATAACACTATCCAAGAACATAGATCTATTATCATAAACAATATAGGACCAGACATATATTGACCACACAAATGCACATAACATCAATTATACAAGAATGTGGAGGAAAACTTGAATAGCTTTATTGATAATCAAGAAAGAGAAAAGAGGATTACAACCAATTATTCTGACCCAACATCATCCTCTCAGCAAGAAAGCCCTTCTTCACCTAATGAAAAGCTTAGATCACCCAACACTATGATATTGCACCAGGAAACCAGCAGCACTTCCTTACAAGATACAAAATTCCAGCCTCTGGATCTCTGGGATGAGGGATCCATATATAGATGTTTGCAAGGGGGGTGAGTTAGCTTTTGAGATTTGATTAGTGTCCTCTCTCTGATAGTTCTTGAAACCACTTGGAGATTGATGATCTCTTACTCATCCCTGGGCGAATGCAGAGAGGCAAGTGTCACAGGCGAAGTTTCTAGAAGATTCCATGATCCTCCACCTTGCAGATTGACCCTGCCATTTGTCCACTCTCGCCCATCGCACCCCATAGAAGGGATTTTCAAGATGCATCGCACCTAATATGTGTATTTAGGTGGGATGCAACGCACTTTGACCATGGAGCAGGTGAGATGGTCCAGTTTTGACCAGTTCTAAGCAATTTTTCATGGAGAACTTCTGGGAGAAGATGTAATCAGTTGACCTTGCTCTTTTAGAGGTTGGAACAACACTTTTAGGGACTTAAGAGCCCTTGGTTTATGGACATTTATGATTGGGGTTGCAGTGCCCAAAAATGTCTATAACACTTATGATAGAGGGAATACTACCAAGAGTTGTCAAACAACCCATAACATGAAGAATTAATCCCAAAATTAAAGGAGACAATAAACAAGCAAAACCAAAATCAAATCAAGATACAAAAGACAAAGGTCCTTAGTATGGTCACCAACTTGTGACGCAGGCAAGTTCCCTCTGTGGACATAGGCAACCCGTATAGCCCTAGAGTGGGTCTAGTCACAACAAAGACAATACCAAAGAAAATTTCCTTAGAAAGTTGATGTCATAAAGGCCTACCTTCAAATCGTCATTTGATGAAGTCCTTGTTGTGTTGCTCCAGCTCTCATTCTTCTAATCACTTGTACATGGAAACAACATACAGAGCACAACCACAAACATAATAGAGTCTGACAAAATGATCTACTTAAAGAGTTAAGGAGCTTCAACCTATCAATATGCAATTCGACATAAGATATAGGAAATAATCCATTGATTTGTATTAATGTAAATTGAAGTAAAAATAAAACCAAACCTTGACGTCATAAGTCTCCTTGAAGGGTCCTGTCAGCATGTCTCTGCAAGCATTCACTCATGAACTGTCTCCCAAAAGGATGGATAACTCTCTCCTACACAAAAGGCTAATGCTATAACACTCTTACAATCAAGCCAACTCCACTCTAAACAATCCCAAGCTAAGTTATATAAGAGGCTACTTCCACACTCTAGCAATAATCTCTACCCCTACTGCTAAATTCTTGAACTCTGAAGCTAGATGATCTCATCCATGGAGGAAGTATTTATAGGAGGAGGAGCTTCCATACGAGATGGGAGAAAGAGATTATCCCTTTGAGAGGTTGCAAAAAAAGGTGGAAAAATCATCCCAAAGGAGAGAAGCGAGCTCATCTCATCCAACAACTAGACCTAGGACCGACCATGAAGCTGTGAGTGAAACAGAGAGGCAAAGCGACAACTTTGCTAGGGGTAGTACAATCTTAGCCATATTTGCGGGTGGAACAACTGTTGTCCTGCGATGACCTAAAAACATAGGTAATAAAGGGTCTGCTCCAGGAGTAGTGAACTGAGGTATTATTCCTGGGATGACAAGGAATACATTGACACATAATTTGCAACATGACACAAGGCATATCTCAATAACATGGACCAACAGTGTCCGGGATCAGGGAATGCCGAGTCAGTGACAAATTACAGTGTAACATTAGGGTTGATCATGATAAGGTAAAGGAAATTCCTCAACTGCCTGAACTACAATCCATTTTGCAGCTCCAATGTTTGCAAGGGAAAGCAAACTTCTTACTACTGTTCATCATAAATTATGTCGAGTTGACGAAAGGCTTTCTGTGCCTACACGAGAAGGGAGTACCATACCTGTGCGATGATCAAGTCCAAGGATAATTTTATGCCTTGGAAAAGGCACTTATATCATCCCCAATTCTTAGTTCTCCTAACTATGGGCGTGACTTTCTCCTCTACCTGGTAGCCTCGCCATCCTCTCTTGGAATGGTCTTGGTTCAAACACATGATTATTTGAGTGAGCATGTGATCTATTATCTGTCAAAAGACCTCATTGGGACCGAGCTCAGATATTCATATATGGAAAAGCTGTCATTGGAAGTTGTCTTTGCTGTCAATCGATTCTGACATACATACTACTGCGACAGACTACCATCATTGCTTTGGAGAATCCCATGTGACACATTTTGTCTCGTCAAGTCATTGGAGGAAAATAATCCAAATGGATAGTTATCCTCCAACAATTTGATTTGGTTTTCACCACTACCAAGGTGAAAAAATCCTTAGTCTTCGCCGAAATTTTGTTGGATCTTCCCATTGCAGATCCTAAATAGATAGCCCACGATCCTCTCCTAGATGAAGCTGTCTATCTGATCAACTCTACTGACCCTTGGTATGGTGACATTCTTATCTACCTCCAAGCACAACGTTTCCGCCCTAAACTATCACCAGGTGACCGTCGTCGCATCCTCCACCAAGCGTAGCACTATTTAGTGCTAAATGATACATTATATTCATGTTTAGAAGAGTGTCCTTGAGAGGACTTTCACCATCATGTTTCAATATCTCATCAGACACGATGCCCATTTAAATCCTATCTTATGATGCACCTGAAATCATTCCCTCACCTTATACGACTATCCAAACTTTGGATTCAGAAGGGAACATGGGAAATATTTCAAAGACATTGCTCATCGATATTTCTGTCAAGATAGACATCGTCGAAAAAATCCAGGTTGGATCTGATTGAACTCCTGAGGAAATTGAAAGCTTCACCTGCCTTTTTAAGGAATTCCGCGATGTATTTTCTTGGTCTTACGAGGAAATGCCCAACATAGATCCATTTATTATCGAGCATGAGATCAAGGTATATGACAATGCCAAGCCTGTCTGCCAAAGGCTTCAACTAGTCCACCCCCGCAAAACTGCAGCCATCAAGACTGAGAGGGAAAAATTGTTACCTGCTGGCTTGGTCTACCCTATTCCCTTAACATAATATGTTTCCAATCTAGTTCCTATTGATAAGAAACAGGGTACCATCCGTGTTTGTGTCGACTATCAAGACTTGAACGTGGTGTCCAAAGGATAATTATCTGACACCATTCATCGAACAAATAATCGATGATTGCGTCAGTTGTGAATCCTTCTCATTCATGGATGGTTTCTCTAGTTATAATGAGATTGCCATAAAACTCGAAGACCAGCACAAAACCACCTTCATTTGCCCTTGGGGAACCTTTGCATATCGAAAACTCCCATTCAGTTTAAAGAATTCTAGAGGAACATTTCAACGGGCCATATACTATGAATTCCATGATATTAGACATATTTTTCAAGCTTACTTGGACTACCTCCCAACCCATTCCAAGAAGCAAGCTCAGCACCTAGATCATTAACAAGCAATTTTTCTTAGGTGAAGGTTTTGTGGGCATTATGACACAGGCTTGGCACTATGGCACAGGTATTTTCCTTGATGGCAACTCACTCAACAAATCACTCAGATGACAGTTCAAGATCACAAGCTCCTAGAATAAAGGAAAAGGAGGTATACGTAGGTTCCCGTTGATCAAGCTGCGTATACACACGAATTCACAAACCAGAAGGCCCGTATGCATATACACACACTTTCATGCACAGAAAAGCTGTACAGTTTTAAAAACTTGGTTCTTGGTCCTTGGTATTCAGACCTATGGTTTTGGACCATGGTATCTCGTCCAAAGCGTTGAACCCAGGTATTCGGACCCAAGTATTGGTTCTAAGTGGTTTTGGACCATGGTATTGAGTAAGGCCTAAGACTATAAAAGGGGAAGGAGATCATTAGGCAAAGGCACTCAAGGATTGAATATCTTATGAAGAACAATATCTAGAATACCTGTCATTGGGTTATGGTGCATAGCTAGATCTGAATCAAGGAGGAAATTGAGCGCTAGGAGAAGGATAAGTTCTATTGATGGGTCAAGATCCTAAGGCTTGAAGAGAAGTATCTTTTTGTGATTTTGATCTGTTATATTTGGAACATGACTTGATATATAAATCTCATAATATGGGTATAACTGATGTTTGAATAGTTGAAAATGGTAAATTATCTTTTATAGATCTATACGCAAGTTCAGCATATCAAAGGCGCGTATACACGCTGGTTTGGTAATTGAAAATCACGTATACGCAGGTTTGCCTTAATATAACAGCTTATGCATGCAGGTTCTACATATTGAAATAACGTACATCTCATAAAATATGTTTTAGCTACTTCTATTTATTACTGTAGTATTCTGGGTTCAGGATTGGTTTCTGGTTACTATTACTGTATTCTGGTTACATCATTTAGAGAAGTGATTATTTGTTTTAGTTTTGGTGGGTGCAAAGGAGATTGGTTGATGCAGATATACCTAATGTTTGATTGATACTATTGATGGATCCAATCTGAAAATTTATGAAACGTGGTCCCTGGAAGAAAAAGGGAAGGTTGTAGCCTTCTGTAGGTCAGCACCTATGTACTAGTACATCAGCTAGTACAAGAGCTAAGGGGGTTGTAGATCCCTTCCAGGAGAAGCTGGAGAGCGAGAGAAGGTTGTATTCTTCTGCAGGTAGAAGCCTGCGTACTGGTATAAGACTGCAGCAGTACAGAAACATTGTAAAAAGAAGTTTCTTATTAAAAGAAGATAGAGACGAATTTCAGTAGGTGGCTTTCACCCACATTGGGTTTCCACCTTATATCTTGTGTTCTTGTGTGTGACTGTCTACTCTATTTTACTGTACCTGGTTACTGTTTATATGGTCTTGATGCACAGATTAATGATCAACATCTGAAGAACAAATTAAATTATAAGTATGTAGGTTATACACTAGTTTCCTTAACTACAGTTGTGTATATATACAGTTTTCACTAACTGAAGTAACGTATACAAATATGATTGTGAAATGAAAAATAATTGACTTGCTAATACTGATTCACCCTCCCCCAATTTTATTTCCAACAATTGGTATCAGAGCAGGTCCTTCAGGAGAAGCTTGATCACTTGAAGGAAGATCTATCATCATCAGCAACTACGAAAAAGAGGCATCCATCCGGCCACCAATTTTTGATGGGAGCAACTTCATCTATTGGAAGATAAGAATCACATCCTATCTTCAATCTCTTGGAACAGAAGTTTGGGATATCATGCAAGAAGGATACACATTTCCAACAACAACTCCTATAGATAAGGTAGGTAAAAAGTAGTATGAAACAAATGCAAAGGCTGTCAATACTCTATTGGGGAGTCTATCACAATCAAAATTGATCAAAGCTATGCAACTCAAAACCGCCAAAGAAATATGGGACAAGATCCTTCTATGCTATGAAGGAGACGATCAGGTAAAACATGCAAAACTATAATCTCTTAGAACTCAATATGAAACTCTAAAAATGCACAATGATGAAAGTGTAGCTAATTATTTCCTACGTATAAATGAGATTGTTAATCGCATGAAAAATCTGGGTGAAGAGATAAAAGAAGTCACTTTAGTTGAAAAGGTTCTAAGATCCTTGTCTTCTAAGTTTGAATCAAAGGTTTCTACCATAGAAGAAAATCAGAATCTTCAAAGTATTACTATGTCACAGCTGGACGGAATCCTAACTGCTTTCAAAATGAGAAAAGCAGGTCTATCGGGCATGAGAGAAGTTGCATTCAAAGCTTCAGGAAAAGGAGAATACAATGAATCCAAACATACGTCAGAAGGAGAGGAAGAATCAAATTTTTTCAGGAACCTTCAACAGGGTTCTAGAAGATTCAAAGGTAAGTTACCTTTCAAGTTCTTTGCTTGTGGAAGAGTCAGTCATTATGCAGCCAAATGTCCTCATAAAGATAAGCTTGATAAAGGTAAGGAACCGGTTAAATGGAATAGAAAACAGAGTGTAAGTAAGAAGAGCTATTATACACATGAAGACAACGATGGACTTTCAAATGGTGATGAAGATGAACATGGTAATGATTATAAACTTTTGATGGTGTTTGAAGATGATGATTTCTTAGATGCTATAGATGAAGATGATCTCTGTAAATAAATTTCTAAACTTAAGATTTGTTTAGTAGAAAAGAGTATGATTATAGATACTCTGACATTCCAACTTGCTGAAAGGGAAAAATCCAATGGCAAGTTAGAATGTGAAATTGTGGGACTTAGAAAAGATATTGAGAAAACAAAAGCTCTTAATCTTAGATTTGCTAAAGGATCTGAAACTTTAGATGAGATTATCAAAGTGTAGTGTTCTCCACTAATAAAGACAAGTCTTGGATATACTGAAGAAGCATCTCAAGCATAGAAGCCATCCACCTCCAAAAGTTATCCTGATGTAGCAAGGAGAAGTGAATAGGTTGACAATCGGCAACAAAGGCATAAAGCGGATCACCAGGTAAATCGGGGTCAATCTACTTCAAGGATGAACGAAAGCTGCAACCAACCGCAAGAAAATCATTCCCAATCTACTTCAAGAATGAATGTCAATGGAAACTACAATCACATTGTTGGAAATAATACTGAGAGGGGGGGTGAATCAGTATTATCAAGTTCTTTTAATAAATCTTCCTTATTTATTCTTTGAATTATTTTTGCATGTCAGTACCATAAAATAATGAGCATGAACAAAGAAAACAGATAGTCACACCAAAGAACACAAGATGTAAGGTGGAAACCCAATGTGGGTGAAAACCACCTGCTGCAATATGTCTCTATCTTCTTTCAAATTAGAAACTCCTTTTACAATGGTTTTGTACTGGTGCAGTCCTTTACTAGTACGCAGGCTGCAACCTGCAGAGAGCTACAACTCTCTCTCGTTTTCCAGTCTCTCCTGGAAGGGAGCTACAACCCCCTACTTCTTTTCTTTCAAGGACCACTTTTCATAAATTTTCAAACTGGATCCAAGAACATCAAAAACCCATCAACTACACTTGCATCATCAATCTCTGATTTCACCAAAGCCAACCCGCATACAGATCTGCAAATATTTCCTTATAACTTTGCAGTTGTTACATCAGACATACCCAGATCATAACATGTGTAAAATAAAACATGCATCAATAATTCAGACCCAGATTATTAGATTTATAGATCAAGCGTATGCCACATATCACAGATCAAAATCATATAGAGATACCACTATTCCAGCCTTAAGATTTTGACCCATCAATAGAACTTATCCTTCTCCTTACGCTCAGGTTCCTTCTTCATTCAGATCCAGATCTGCACGAAAACCCAATCACGATATTCCAGATCTAGCACTTTATCAGATATTCGATGATTCAAAAGATACTTTGCCAAATGATCTCGTTCCTCTTTTATAGTCTTAGGCCTTTCACAATACCACGGGCCAAAACCATAGGATCAAAAAACTGTTGGACTAATACCATGAACCAACCATGAAAGTACGTGAGATCAACACTTTTGGATGCAATACCACGGGCCAAAACCATAGGATCAAAAACTGTCGGACTAATACCATGAACCAACTATGAAATTGCGTGAGATCAACACTTTTGACGAGGTACCATGGTCCAAAACCATAGGTTCAAATACCAAGGACTAACTACCATGGACCAAAGGTAAGTTCTCCAACATATACGCGCTTTTCCTTGCATGAAAGTGCATACCATGGTCCAAAACCATAGGTTCAAATACCAAGGACTAACTACCATGGACCAAAGGTAAGTTCTCCAACATATACGCACTTTTCCTCATAGGTTCAAATACCAAGGACTAACTACCATGGACCAAAGGTAAGTTCTCCAACATATACGTGCTTTTCTTGATAGGTTCAAATACCAAGGACTAACTACCATGGACCAAAGGTAAGTTCTTCAACATATACGTGCTTTTCCTTGCATGAAAGTGCGTGAACTTTTTCTCTACATGAAATAAACTTTTCTCTGCATAAAAGTGCGTGAACGTTTCTCTACATGAAATAAACTTTTCTCTGCATATAAGTGCGTGAACTTTTCTCTACACTATAATTTATTATCTGAGATGAGTGGGTTGCCATCAAGTACAACATATGTATCATAATGCCAACACACATGGTCAGTAGATTTGATAGTCGCAGGAATTTCTTTAATGGCCAATGTTTCTCATGTCATAACTTTGGACACAAAGCTACTCAATGTGTTGCCTACAAGACCATCATGACTAGAGAAACACAAAATCAAAGGAGTATGACTGGGATCATGAAGAGGACCTACAATAATTTTTCCACTCTTGAAAATGAAATAGAATGCTCTATTTGTAACAACTTCGGTCATGAAGATTCTGAATGCAAAAGTAAGTTTTGACAAACATCTTAGAAGGAGCAAACTTCATTGGGTCCCAAAACATGGAGAAAGAAAGAACTGCAAACAGAAAGATGTGGTATAGCCTTATATGCAGAAGGATAGGAAAATCAATGGTACATCGACAATGGATGCTTGAAACATATGACAGGTGATAAAGAAAAACTTCAGTCATATAGTGCCTTAGAAAAGGAAAGGAAGGTCTCATTTGGAAATGACACCCCTGCTCTCATAAAAGGTAAAGGCTCTGTTCTTTTAAAAGAGAAGGTCAAAGTTGGAAATGTTATGTATGTTGATGGCTTAAAGCATAATCTATTGAGTGTTAGTCAAATGTGTGATCAAGGAAATGAGGTAGTATTTTTATCAAATGGATGTGTTGTTCGTGAGCTTGATACAGGAGAAACAGTGATCAAAGCCATAAGAACTCCAAAAAATTTATACATACTCAAGGGAGGATAGAAAAAATGCTATCTATGCAAAAATGATGAACACTGGCTATGGCATAGAAGATTGGGACATCTGAGCTTCCCTCAAATAAGGAAAGCGTGCAAATATTAGGTTATTCGCGATCTTCCTGACATCAAAATTCCTGACAATACAATATGCAAATCATGTCAGTTTGGTAAGCAAACCAGAACACATTTCCCTGCGAAGGAAGGATCAGCTAGTAAGCCACTTGAACTTGTCCATACTGATTTATGTGGCCCATCAAGGAAAAAGTCACCTCGACGAGAAGAATACTTTATATTGTTCATTAACGACTTTTCCAGGATGTGTTGGATAGGACTTCTGAAGCATAAAGACGAAGCTTTTAGAAAGTTCAAAGCTTTCAAAGCCTTGGTTGAAAATGAATCAGATCACAAAATCAAATGTCTCAGGTCTGATCGAGGAGGGGAATTTACCTTGAATGAATTTTTCAACTTTTTTGAAGAACATGGAATAAGAAGGGAATTCTCTACTGCAAGGACTCCTCAGCAAAATGGAGTGGTAGAAAGGATGAACAAAATAGTTCAAAAAATGGCTCGTGCTATGCTTAATGAGTCTGGAACTCTTGCAACCTTCTCGGGTGAAGCTACATTTGCTTCCATTACTATTCTCAACAAAACAAATGTCCTGGTAAACAACACCCAAACTCCTCATGAACTTTGGTATGGTAAGACTCCTACTATAAAATACATCAAAGTTTTTGGAAGCAAATGCTACATCAAAGGGACTGATGAAAAACTTGGCAAGTTTGAACCTAGAGTAGATGAAGGAATTCTCCTTGGTTACTCTTCCCAAAGTAAAGGATATAAGTGTTACAATAAAAGACTTGGTAAAATTGTTGAATGTATTAATGTGGTAATTGATGAAGTAGGCAACAATCCAAAATAGATAAAAACTGAAGATTTTGAATATGATGAGGATTATCCTTCAACATCAAATCAGACTAATGCTGAAGAAGAAACTTATCAAGCACCAGAAGAACAAATAACGGTAGAAGAAAATACTCCATCTAGGTATGTCTAGAAGAACCGTCCAAAGACTCAAATTTTGGGGCAGAAAGAGGCAGGTGTACAAACAAGAAGAACTATTACAGAAGCTTCAAGCTATCTACCATTGCTCTCCTCTATTGAACCACGAAATGTAAGTGAAGCATGCAAAGATGAATGTTGGGTCAAGGTCATGAATGAAGAACTTGAGCAGATTGAAAAGAATAACACTTGGGAATTGGTTCCTAGACCTAATGATAAGAATGTCATAGGGACCAAATGGATATTCAAAAACAAGCTGAATGAAAATGGAGATGTTATTAGAAACAAGGCTAGACTTGTTTGTAAAGGGCATGCTCAACAAGAAGATATAGACTTTGAAGAAAATTTTGCACTGGTTACTAGACTTGAAGCCATAAGAATGTTCCTTGCTCTTTCTAGCTTTCAGAAGTTCAAAGTATATCAAATGGATGTGAAATCTACCTTTCTAAATGGATACTTAGAAGAAGAAGTGTATATTGAGCAACCAAATGGATTTATCCTTGGAAATGATCCAAAACTTGTATGCAGACTCAAAAAGGCTCTCTATGGTCTTAAACAGGCTCCAAGGGCTTGGTATTATCATCTAGACAAATACCTCCATCAACAAGGTTTTTCAAAAGGATCAGCAGATAGCAATCTTTATATAAAAATAGACAATGATAAATTGCTAATACTTGTTGTGTATGTTGATGATATCATATTTGGTAGCAATGAAGAAGCCATGAGTCAAAACTTTGCTTTGGTGATGCAAAAAGATTTTGAAATGTCCCTGCTTGGTGAGCTCACATACTTTCTTGGTTTAGAAGTCCAACAAAACAAAGACGGTATATTTCTATCACAAACCAAGTACCTCAAGTAGATCTTGAAGAAATATGGCATGGAAGAGTCGAAACCAGTATGTACCCCTATGGTAATAGGATGCAGCCTCAGCGCAAATGATAAATCAACAACAGTACATCAACCAACCTATAGATCCATGATTGGTAGTCTGCTCTATCTAACAGGTACCCGACTAGACATCATGCATGTAGTAGGAATAGTTGGAAGATTTCAGGCAAATCCAAAGGAAGCTCATCTTCAGGCAGTTAAAAGAATTTTCAAATATCTTCAAGGAACTCAAAACTATGGCTTATGGTATCCTAGAGATATAGATCTCACACTTCATGCATATACAGATGTAGATTGGGCAAGAAGCATGGATGACAGAAAAAGCACTAGTGGTGGTGCATTCTTTATGGGTTCTAGATTAGTGTCTTGGTTCAGTAGGAAACAAAGTTCAATTGCTTTATCTACAGCTGAAGCAGAATCTTTAGCTGCTGCATCTTGCTGCACACAACTTCTTTGGATGATGCAAACATTGCAAGACATTCAAATCACTTGTACTCCACCCATCTCCATTCTATGTGATAATACAAGTGAAATCAACATTTCAATGAATCCTGTCATGCATTCCAATACCAAGCACATGCCTATCAAATATCATTTTATTCGGGAATAAGTGCTTCAAGAAAATGTCAAATTGAAGTATGTTCCCTCCAAGGAACAGGTTGTTGATATATTCACCAAACCACTGCCCAGGGAGACATTTGAATACCTTAGATAGAAGCTGGGAGTAGTTGATGCATCATCTTGTTGTTGACACTTATTTGTTTCAGAGAAAAGTGGGTGTACGCGAGTTTCATGAAGTGTATCCGCGTACATATGCTGGTTTCTGTAGATACAGTCATGTATATGTTCGTTTGAAGAATATCAGTGGGACGAAATCAGGATTAAAAGAGTCTGATATGGGTCTAATCACCTGCCACAGGATCAGGGGGAGCATATAATTCTAATAGTGCATTGTTGCCATTACCTTAGAAGATCTTGGTACAATTTCACAGTTGTTTTTTATTTAGGTGGAATAGGTGCAGAGGGAGATCATGGTGCTGGTTTGGATGGTGATTGACAGATACTAGTTGCTAACGACTATCATAGTCTTGTCTTAGATATTTGGTCTCAATGTCATGTATTTCTTTTAGTATCAAGGTCATGTAACGACCTATTTTGTTTCCCCACTATGCTTGGGATGGATGATGTAATGTTCTTGTTTTATCTTATATAAACTTTTTGTATATCCCCACTTGGTTGGGTGGATGAGTTAATTTTGGTATATCCCCACTTGGTTGGGAGATGGATGTATGTATGAGTCTTTGGTGATAGGAAGGTCATCAATGATGTACAGAGTCATGTTCTTTCTTGTAGAACATAATTTTGCAGACCTTGCCTAACAGTTAGGGGGAGCATGGACAACACAACAGAGTAGAGATTTCAACCTATAGTCAGGGGGAGCATAACCCTTTACCCTTGATGACAAAGGGGGAGAGTGACTTGGGGTTGACATCAAGTCCAAAGGGGGAGATTGTTGTCATTATGACACAAGCTTGGCACTATGGCACATGTATTGTCCTTGATGGCAACTCACTCGGCAAATCACTCAGATGACAATTCAGGATCACAGGCTCTCAGAATAAAGGAAAAGGACCTGTATACTCAAGTTCCCATTGATCAAGCCACGTATACATGTGGATTCACAGACCAAGAGGACGTCTACGTATACACGCACTTTCATTCACAGAAAAGCACGTACAGTTTGGAAAACTTGGTTTTTGGTCATTGGTATTCAGACCTATGGTTTTGGACAATGGTATCTCATTCGAAGTGTTGAACCTAGATATTTGGACCCAGGTATTGGTTCTAAGTGGTTTTGGACCATGGTATTGAGTAAGGGCTAAGACTATAAAAGGGGAAGGAGATCATTAGGCAAAGGCACTCAAGGATTGAATATATTATGAAGAACAAGATTTAGAATAATAGTCATTGGGTTATGGTGCATAGCTAGATCTGAATCAAGGAGGAACTTGAGTGCTAGGAGAAGGATAAGTTTTATTGATGGGTCAAGATCTTAAGGCTTGAAGAGAAGTATCTTTGTGTGATTTTGATCTGTTATATTTCGTGCATGACTTGATCTATAAATATGATAGTCTGGGTATAGTTAATGTCTGAATAGTTGAAAAGGGTAAATTATCTTTTATAGATATGTACAAAGGTTCAACATATCAAAGGCGCGTATACACACTGGTTCAATAATTGAAAATTGTGTATACGCAGGTTTGCCTTAATATAACAACGTATGCACACAGGTTCTACATATTCAAGTAGTGCACGTCTCATAAAATATGTTTTAGCTACTTCAGTTTATTGCTGCAATATTCTGGGTTTAGGATTGGTTTCTGGTTACTGTTACTGTATTCTGGTTACAACATTCAGAGAAGTGATTGTTTGTTTCAGTTTTGGTGGGTGAAAAGGAGATTGGTTGATGTAGATATATCTGATGTTTGATTGATACTATTGATCGATCCAGTCTAAAAATTTATGAAACGTGGTCCCTGGAAGAAAAGGAGAAGGTTGTAGCCCTCTGTAGGTTAGCAACTACATACTAGTACATCAACTAGTACAAGATCTAAGGGGGTTGCAGCTCCCTTCCAGGAGAAGCTGGAGAACGAGAGAAGGTTGTAACCTTCTGCAGGTAGAAGCTTGCGTACTGGTATAGGACTGCACTAGTACAGAAACATTGTAAAAAGAAGTTTCTTATTAAAAGAAGATAGAGATGAATTACAGCAGGTGGATTTCACCCACATTGGGTTTCCACCTTATATCTTGTGTTCTTGTGTGTGACTGTCTGCTCTGTTTTACTGTACCTGGTTACTGTTTATATGGTTCTAATGCACAGATTAATGATCAACATCTGAAGAATAAATTAAATTATAAGTCTACAAGTTATACGCTAGTTTCCTTAACTACAGTTCCATATATATGCACTTTTCACTAACTGAAGTAGCATATACAAATATGATTGTGAAATGAAAAATAATTGACTTGTTAATACTGATTCAACCCCGCCCCCCCCTCTCAGTATTATTTCCAACAGGTTCTAAAACATATAGCGGAATCCACATAAATGCATTTTATTTGTCGAGTCTGGATGCCTGCATGGTTTCCTTGTCTCCAACTATGGGATTAGGGTTGATCACAATAAGGTAAGGGCAATTCCTCAATTTTCCAAACCGAAATCCATTTTGCAGCTCCAACGTTTGGAAGGGAAAGAAAACTTCTTACGACAGTTCATCATAAATTATGCCAAGTTGACGAAAGGCTTTATGCACCTACTAAAAAAGGGAGTACCATACCTATGGGATGATCAAGCCCAATGATCATTTGATGCCTTGAAAAGGGAACTTACATCAGCCCCACTTCTTAGTGCTCCCAATTATGGACATGACTTTCTCCTCTACCTAGCAACCTCACCATCCTCTCCTGGAGTGGTCTTGGTTCAAACTCATGATGATCTGAGTGAGCATGTGATCTATTATCTGTTGAAAGGTCTGGCTGGGCTTGAACTTAGATATTCACATGTGGAAAAGTTGTCCTTGGAAGTTGTCTTTGTTGTCCATCGATTCTGACATTACATTCTATTGCGACAACTACCGTCATCGCTTTGGAGAATCCCATGAAACACATTTTGTCTCGTCAAGTCATTGGAGGAAACTATTCCAAATGGATAGTTATCCTCCAAAAATTTGATTTGGTTTTCACCACTGCCAAGGTGAAAAAATCCTTAGTCTTCGCCGAACTTTTTTCGGATCTTCCCATTGTTGATCCCAAAGGGATAGCCCATGATCCTCTCCCGGATGAAGCCATCTATCTGATAGACTCTCCTGACCCTTGGTATGGTGACATTCATGTCTACCTCCAAGCACAATGTTTCCCTCCTGAACTATCATTAGGTGACCATCGTCACATCCGGCACCAAGTGCAACACTATTTAGTGCTAAACGATACTTTATATTGTTGTGGTGCTGATACAATTATTCGATGTTGCCTCACTCATGAAGAGGTAGAACGTGTTTTAAATGACTACCATGCTGGGCATGTCGTGGTCATCTTTCTGGCATGTGTACTGCTCAAAAATTTTTACGTGCAGGCAATTACTTGGCTAGCCTTCTTGAAAGATTGTATCAAGGCTATCCAACAGTGCCACACTTGTCAATTGTTTACAAAGAAAATGTGTGCTCCTCTAACCCTACTACACTCGGTCATCTCTGTTGGCCCTTTTGCCAAATGGGTTATCGAATTCATCACATGCCACCCCACTTCCTCTGTCGAACACAACTACATTATTGTAGTAATGGACTATTTCACGAAATTGGTCGAAGCCCTTCCGACTTTCTAGGCTAATGGAGATACTGTGGCGTTATTCCTATTCAATCAGGTTATCTATCCCTTCAATGTTCCCGGTATCATTGTTATAGACCATGGGTCTCATTTTTAGAATCACATGATGTCTGACTTAACATCATTTCTTGATTTTCTTTAGGACCAATCATCCTCCTACTATCCCCAAGCTAATGGCCAAGTAGAAGTTGTTAATGGTGTTTTAAAGACCATGATCCACAAGTAAGTATGGAATCATAAAACCCACTGGCATCGAATGTTATATCCTGCGCTGTGGGCATACTGAACTTCAATAAAAATAGCTAAAGGCTTTACACCTTTTCAACTAGCTTATGGCCTGGAAGCCATTTTACCTATCGAGTGTCAGATTCCTTCCTTACAAATCATTGTTAAACTCTTGCCTGACACCATTGCCGAAGAAGTGTGCCTGCGATACCTTAATCAACTAGATGAAACCTGTTGAGATGTTGAATTGGCACTCAAAGCCCACAAGCGTCGGGTTAAAGCCTAGTATGACAAAAAGGTCAAGCCTCATTCTTACCAAGAGGGATATCTGGTTTTACTCTATGAAAAAAAATTTGACCTCTTGTCGGCAGGAACACTTCAACCCTTATGGCTCAGTCCATATGTCATCACGAAGGTCCTCCCAAAAGGAGCATATGAGCTTCAAGATTGGGAAGGAATCCCGCTTGTTGAGCCCCGAAATGGGCTCTATCTGAAAAAGTATTATGCCTAGTACTGCACTAGGCATGTGCTTTGTAATTTTATGTATTTATAAATTTTGCTTCTTTTTTATGTGACTGGAATTTTTTCTGTATTTTTTTGAAGTAGTTGTCTCATACATATTTCTCGATGTGCAAATGTCTTCATTAACCTTAGCATACATAGGATACGCAGATGGTGCTAGTCGTTACACATGGCACATTACATTAGCTACTTGGGTCATTTACACACCTAAGTTGGAACTACTTTGTTTTGGGGGAGCATTTCTCGGTACTGCCACCAACAATATTTCTATGTATATGTTTGTAATTTCACTTCTCACTGAAGCGTCATCTTGGGACATCTCCAATCTGGTGGTTAGGTTATACTCTCAGCTTGTTGTTATGCAATTGACAATTCATTATCAAATTCATAATCCAATCGTGTTACGTCATTATTTAAGGGTACGAGTCTTGGAATGTCAATTTGAGTTTATTACATATGAACACATTCCTTGAGAATTTAATACAGTTGTTGATTCATTGGAAAACTATGTGTTATATTGGCATGTGTCTCATTTATTATAGATACATGTATGAAAGTAAATATTTACACAATGAAAAATTTACAAAAAACACTTAAAAAACATTTAGATCATAAAATACCAAAATATCTGTATATATATATATATATATATATATATATATATATATATATATATATATATATATATATATATATATATATATATTGAATCCAGTCTTTTACATAAGAAATTTTCCCAAAAACTTGGGTGTTTTTAAGTACAAAATGGCTACTAAGCCTCACTATATAAACCCATTGGCTATACCATGCGCATGCTAATAGAGCCTATTCTCCTGAAAAGATAATACAACTCTAGCTATCCTCTAAACAGTAACCAGAAACCGCTCAGGCACACCAACCATGTGTCGATGCACGTGAGCAAGAATATCCCTCATAGGAGGGGGGCAACACCCATACTGAGACCTTCAAGGTTCCTTAGAACCTCGTGAAGAATCTGAGCATCACCCCCACCTTCCAGTAGTTGTCCACCTCACCTTAATTGGCGAGGCTCACCTGCAGGTTGCATCGGTGCCACATCTATGTCAAGAAAAGTCCTTCATGTCAGTACTTGTTCACCTATGAAGTCCATTCCCTTGTAGGCATTGTCATCTATCATCACGATCTGACCGCTGAGCCATTCGAGGAAATCCTCTTCAAAAAAATGTCGGATGTGTCCCCTTCCAGTGCAAGGATTGAGAGATGCCCATCACCTCTTCCTAGGATCTCTTAGATCAAGTGGACCTAAACTCATCTTTGGTCACATAACTGGAACCCTCTCAAGTATAAAGTATACAATGAGAGTATTGTGCCCAAAACTCTGTTGGGTCAGGGTCTTACATGTAGTCAACTCTGCCTTGAGTTAACGAAGCACTGCCTGACACCAGTTGAAGATCTGTGGCTAGACATAATTAATGGCAAGCAATAGTTGGGCATTTGTCATGACATGGTGACTTTTAGACCTCACCAAGCAAACAATCATCCATAATATATCCCTCATAGACCTGGATCTGATCTACTCTATAGGAATACAATAAGCTCAAACCAGCTCTAAAGTGGACCTAGGATCATGAATACCACTAGTAAGTTTGCTCATGCTCCTCTACACGACAAACTTGTCACAAAATAGATGTCATCTCGGCTGGTTGCAAGCTCATGGTCCCTAATCTTGAACACCCCTTGGTGTTCATCCCAACGTTGAATGATCCAGCTTAAGGGTTCCTCCTAACCTTTCATCAGGTCAAGCTACGCATATTTCATCAAACCACATCAGTGTAATGCAAGTATAAAAGCTTGATCATTTCGCATACGTAATTCTTGTCCATCATGGTACCGTTCTCTCCATCAACTAGTCATGATTGATCAAAACCTGCACAAATCAACACAAAAATCAGTGCAATTGGGGCAAAAATGTTTAGGAAATCACTTTTTTGGGTTTTAGAATGTGCCCCAATGCATTACTGCCGCTTTTTATGGAAAATAGGGAGGACTAATGTGCTCCTCTAGGTCGTAAAGGGTAGTTAACGCTCCCTATAGACCTAGAAGGGGGCATTAGTCACACTTAATGATCTAGGGCTTCCCAAATCTCTAAAAATCCACTCCCAATGTAGATAAAAAAGGTTAAATAATGCAGGATGAAGGTTTTGGCATATACTTGGGACAAACGACAAGTCGAATGGTCACCTAGATTTCCCGGAATCGTCCGTGGAAGATCTACTCCTCTTTTTCTCCAAAACACTCTCACAACACTAAAATGATGCAAATGGTGAAAGTGGTGGCTCAAGGACCCCCTTATAGTCACTCTGGAGGTATGGCTTGTCTTAATTAAAGTAATTAAATTAGAAGTAGTTCACTTCCTATGATATTTATTAGGCACCATGTCCACATATTGTAAGGAATTAGTCATGTTTTGATGAAAGGACTTTTAGAGCTGAATTGCAGAAATGACTATGTTCGATTCTCAATGAGGGCTTTCTTTTATGGGATCTTTTCTCACTCTTGAACTAAAAAATCCCTAACTTTTTGTCATTAGGCTTACTAAACTCCTATGGTGATGATATGAGAGCTTTCTTTTTTAGGACTCTTTCTGGCTCTTAAATTGAAAAGTTCCCGAGTTTTTCCCTTCTTGAGGCTCGTTAAATCTATGAAGAAGGAATGAGCAGTTCTTTTACCTCTTTTTCCTCACTCATTAAACTGAAAAAGATACATTGAGTTTTCTTTATTTTACTCATTAAAATTTGATGAAGACCTATTGAGTTTGTCTTCGCATGACTCATTAAAAATTCACGATGAATATCGAGTTTAGTCTGTCTCTTTGTACTTGTAACAAAATGAGTAAAAAATATATTGAGTGTAGGTTTATCTCTTTATCCGGACTCAGTAAATTAACTTACAGAAAAGGAACCTTTTTGGGTATACTATTAAACCTTTGTCACACCTAGTTAAAAACTATGACAAAGGGACCACCCTGGAGTCGCTCTTTATGATCTTTTCAGACACTCGAAATATGAAAAGACCACCGAATTTACCCGTTTGGACTCATTAAATTAAAAATATGAGTAATGGAGTTTCTCTTTACGATCTTTTTTGACTCTTGAAATATTAAAATACGAATGAGTTTACTCATCTAGATTCATTAAACTAATCATATGAGGAATAGGGTCGCTCTTTATGATCTTTTCAGACTCTTAAAATATGAAAATACCAATGAGTTTACCCATATAGACTCACTAAATTAATTAGATGGGGAAAGTGGATGATACAATTGCTCTGAGTCAGTATTTTCAAAGGCGTTTTTTGGCAACAGTCACTCCCTTGAACATGGAACTACGTCAGCAAAACCTTCCTTGTGACGACCTCTCAATATGAACCTTACCATCCTATGATTTTAGCCTATATACCCTGATGTTGTTGCATCCCTGTATCCTAACACTATTTGGTGTTCATGAGTGTAGTGCTTCATGGTTAAAACCTTTGTCTCGTGCCTTCTATTGTTCAAGGGAAAAACCTTTATGTTATGTTTCCTCCATTAAACCATCAAGCATATTCCTCCACCATCCACTCTGTCGTTTTGACCCAATTCTTAAACTATTATTAAAAAAAAACAATCATTCATGTCCTATTTTGTGTCGAGTTATGTAGGACACATTATTGCCTACCCTTCAATAGGTCTCTTCCTATTGACTTCAACACTCTATCTTGGAAGAAAACCTAAAACACTTCATTGCGTTGGAAGTTCCAGACATCATTGGTAGGTTACCTTGTGTTTGGTTAGGGGTTTTAATTATTGGCTCCTGGTTAAACGATTCTATGAGTGCTCAACAACAAAAACATTATTCACACTCGCTATATTATAGTGTGCATCTTGGACACCATCACCATCATTGGTGGCCATCCTCACGTCCGTTAACGGTCTCCATTATTGATTGATAATTAGACAATTTCATAAATGTTTAACCTCAATGCCTTTATTGACATGTATCTAACTATGCTATTACGGTGAAGTGGAAATCAAGAACTTGGGTAGAGGCTTACATCTCTCGGCCTTGTTTCCTCTCCCAAGTTTTGTTTATTGTTTTTTGGAGACAACTCATCAGAATGATCTTATTACGACACAGGTTCCATATTACGCTTATTGGCGGCCATGATCGTCATATTTCTTTGTTGAGAAATCACTCTGACATAGCTACCGAGCATGGGAATGCCTGACTCAGGACATGATTTTATGTGTTTTCTATATGTGTTGTATCAGGTTTATCATATTCCCGAAGCTTCGATCCTCTCTCTCTTTTTCCAAAGAAAATGACAATTATATATAAAGTATTTCGGCCATCGTCTCTGCCTCTGATCTCACACTTTAGGGGTAATCTGTTATGTAGGAAAATTACCTCCTCATCAGCACAGGGGAGAAGAGCAAAATGACTGAAGGACTGAGTAAGTTCACAGGCCCATTTGTCAAGCTAATGCTATCTAGGAACTAGCAACCTTCTTTATAAATCTTCCTAGCAAGGCATAAGGTGTGTTAGTGCCTAGGGTAACGTTGTTTGTTACCTTGGGAAGGGCGTTAGTCAACCTAAATGAGTTTCTATGGGTCAAAGGAACAATTTGACCAAGAAATATCCTGTGATTCACTCCTATGTCAGCTCACAAAACCAAGAAACATTAAAACTCGACCTGTTTGGAGGAATTGCTATTCCTAATGGAGTCTACAAACAGGAAAGAGCAAAAAATCATGGAAACATATCTACTTTTGCCCAAAGTAACTCATGAGGGATTTGGAAAGGCTTATCCTCTCATGCTATATATGTGACGCTAGGGCCATTGTGTAAAAGGTCAAAACATTTGAAAGGATTTCCTATTTGACTACTGAGACTAGTCTCAGACTAAGGCATTGCAAGAGGTTAAGAAGGGAGAGAGAGAGAGGATCTGGAGGAGTAAGGGAAGGTTGATACAGTTTATAGTTGCAATCACCCTTTTCTACATCAATATACTGTGTTCCACTCCACGACGTTGGTAGTGTAATTTTTTTACATATTTATGCAATTTCGTTATTATGAGTGGCTTAGATACATGTAATTAGATATATTTATATGTTATTGCATTGATTGTCAAAGTTATATGCTATGATATTATGCCTTGTCTTATCTATGTGTAGGTTTTGATCTCGGGCTAGCTGAGGGGTCTTCCACTCTGCTACTTCGCACTCTCCAACAACACACCAAGACTAGAGGTAATAAGTCCTTCTTCCTGCTTTGATTCTCATTTGTTTAACATAGATATGCATGCATCTCTATGCCAGCTAAAGATAATCTCACAGTCTGCCAAGGATCCCGGGAAGATCCTTGAGGGTTTCTACATCACCAAACACCCATGCATTAATCCCTATAGCACACTTAGATGTGAGAAATAATTAGCTAACCAATTTTCTTAATGATTTGAACCGATAAGGAAGCCAACTCAATCTGTAGGACATATTCAAAGCATTGCAAACATTGCCTCAAATTTTGTAACCTTGAAAAAGCAAATCTAATTTCACATGTGAAGATGAATATTTCAACTACAACAAAGGGAGGAATTCAAAAGAGATGGAGCTATCACATTTTTCTATAAAAGCACACAAAAGGAACTAAAACAATATAAAATATTATCTATACATTGCACAAAATAAACAATCGAAATTTATTTTTTAGTAACTAATCAATGACAAAATGACAACCAAGGAATTTGTGGGATTATGTTACATTGAGGGTAATAGTTAATCATCCAATAAATGTAATAAATACACTTGAAAAAATAACTACTATTTGAAGTTTTCTAAGGGATAAAAAACATAAGGTACCTCACTATAATAAAAAATAAAATAAAAGGCATTGCATTTGTTTCCTTCCATTGGAAACCTAAATGAAAACATGGAGACAACATGAACAACTAGATATCTAATGGACCCAATAATATGATCCAAATAGAACAATTTATTTCCATCTATAAGTGATCGTTCACCAAACAAGGAATGCAAAAAGGTGTATTGTAAATATCTATACCATTGAAACTTTGATAGGAAATTAAGATTATAAGCAAGGCTTCTCAACTTAGAGAACAAACAAAAAATGTTATCTGTAATTTTAGAACTCAATGGAAGAGAAAACACCACTCCATATATGTGTGTAAGGAAACATAGGCTAAAGTAGATGAAACAATTGAGTAGAAAAGTGACATCATCTTTTACACTTAAGTACAAAAGAAATAAAATCACCATTAAATATTATGTATTCTTTCCACAAAGAAACTTCAACCACTTATAGTTTTTAGTGTGGATTGTGGAGACTTAATGTATGCAGGTGTGAAGAAAACATACAAGAAAGATTCAAGAGTATTTCACTACACTTTATTACTCAACCACCACACTAAAAACCAACTTTGTTGCTCAACCAATACACTAAAAACCATGGAAAAAACAACCAACCTAGATCAAGTCAAGAATACAAAAGAAACTAGTTAGATGTCACAAATGTTATAACTCAATGAAAAAATTAACAACCTATGGTAAATAAAACATAATATATCATTAAAAAAAGAAAATAATTCAAAAGAGAAGTTTGTTACATTTGAACCATACATGAGAAATCAAGTGAGTATCAAATCTTATTCATGTTTTGTATAAGAAAAAAATTAAGCTATGTTTTCAGTTTAAGCAATAAATCAGTTGATGTATACACATATGAATGCCACTAAGAGACTAGAAATTAAATGATACTTAAAATCTAGGAATGATAATTATCCTAAATTGCTCAATGAATAATCTAAAATACTTACAAGAAACAACTAGGAAGAAAAAACCTTTTGTTGAGATGAAGAAAAACATATAACTCATTTCTCCTCTTATGAAGGAGAACATACAAATCATTCCTCCTCACTTTCAAAGCATGGTCCTTCTCATGTGAAGACACAAATAGAAAATGCATTACATTTGTAAATTTTAAAATGATCATAAGGGTAACCAAGAAATCATTGGAATTAAAACAAAATGAATGCAAGCACTGATGAAATATGATATAATCCCTAGAAGGAACATATATTTGGATAACAAATCCTTTTCTAGAGATGAAAACATATGTACAACTCATCCTTGTAGCAACCAAATCATTTATAACATATTTAAATTGCTTTCATTGCAGTGAATAGAATGAGGGAAAAAATCATATGGGTAAGGCATAGAAATGAAAACTTGCAATCCTTACTCCATTCCTTTGACATAGCAAACACATATTTTGATTAAAAAAACATTATTTTAAATGACATGGACAAAGGGACATCAAATGACATATCTAAATAGATCAAACTTGTATATTTTAAAATTTATAAACACTAAAGATGATATATTGTATTTGAACTCAACACCTAGGGTAATGGTGACATATGTTGTAATGATTGCTATGAATAGTCATTCATTGGACACCATTGAAACACAATAAAACTCTAGTAATAGTAAATGAAACCAACTTAGGTTAAGAACATTGCATGGCGAAAATATCAAATGGTAAAAACATACAAATAAAAACCCACAACAAATATTCATTTTGTTGTACATAACAAAAAAGTACTTCATTTTTCAAGTGCTTATTATTTAAAAATAGAGGTAGAGGGAGAATTAATCACCTATCCAAACAATTTAACCTTTATAAATTATAATACAAAAACTTGAAAATCATTTGACTATACCTGAGCATAGGTTTTGGAGCTGATAGAAGTTGGAATGGTAAGTATAAACAAGTTCAATGGCCACCATGGATAGAATTAGAAGTCCTAATAAAAAAAGTGCTCTATGAATATGGAGAATGTCAAAACTATTTTTTCTCCAAAAAAATAAATTGCAACTTCAAATCCAATCTTTCAAGTTCAATTAGAAGAAAAGACTCGAACCTTATTTCATTTTCACCATTAAGCAGTGGAAATTAAGTCTAGAAAAATTTAAAGTCCGTCTATAGAATATGTTATAGACAAATTAAACCCATCACCTCAAAACTATGGTAAATTAACGTACCTAACTTCTTATCAACCTTTTCCACCTTGATGAACAATCTCTAAAAGATACTAAATTAATATAAAGAATGTCCACAACTACTTAGTAGGAGACCTAATAAATAAGGTAATGAAATCCTCATCTCCACACCTATGCACAATTAAGACCAAATCCTTTAACACTCACAGGAATACTAAAACAATATCAATAAAGGGTATGAGAATTTAAAATGATAACAAGATGGCATTGTTAATTATTAATACATACCAAAATTAATGAAAATAATAAAATTCGCACAGTAAAATACCCCTAATTGTAGATCAGTTTCCCATTAAAAAAATAATAAACTTTAATCACAAACTTCTAATTAAATTTAAATAAAAAAAATGTTCGTCCATTAAAAACAAATCAGGAATAAGTTACATGAGATCAAGAATAAGTTACTTGAGAGGTCATTCGTATATTGTTCCTGTATAGACCCCTGGAGCAGATGTAATATATTTTTAAATAGCATAATTATTGTTACTATATTAATACTAAAATAATATCCGTGTTTAAATACCACAATTCTCGTCCTTACATTATTCCTGAAAATATATCCACATACAAAGTGAAACACACAGGAAATCCTATCGTCCTAAAATAAATACAAAGTAAAACACACAGGAAACCCTATATTCCTAAAATAAATCCAATTGAGGGGCAGCACCCATCGCCCATGATGCAAGACAGAGAATTACGATACATATGAAACTGAACACAATCAGCAAAGGGAAGGAAGATAAATAAAGAGACCTGCAAAATTAGAGGAGGGTTTTACTACTGAGCAACATCAAATTTCCATCCTGTAGCGGCCAACGGGGTTTATGAAGGGTTCATCATCGCCGAGGTAGCCTTTGTTTCTGCCGAGGTGCTCGTAGCAATCCACGGAGAAGAGAGAAAGCGACAGAGGAATGAAACCGTCGTTGCTGCAGGGTCTGGTGGGAAGAGAACGATAAAGAAGTGGGCGCAAACAAAGAAAGAAGAAGCGCCGATATCCTCCCAGAGCTATCACCGCGGATCTCATATTCTGCGACTCACCACCAGCAAGCCATTCCTTTCTGCAAACCCGCTCCCACAGGCTCTCCGTCTCCACGGCACGTTTCCATTGCCTGTTCACACAGCTCGCCATGGCCAGGGACTTGGCATCCAGATGTCTCAACACCTGCATCACAATATCTTCGTTGTACTGCAGCGCGCACCATGAATGCGACGAATCCATACTCTCTAGCTGCAGATAGAACAATACCAAGGATTTCAACTTTGAAGCACGCAAGAAATTTGCGTTGTGGAATCAAGTAGTATTGGGAATGGCCACGGAAGAAATGTGCGTGGGTGCAATTGAGGATTAGGTTGGAATTTGGAAAGGGTCAAATCCAACAGAAGGAATCTTATATTAAATGTCCGTGGAAAGAGTTTAATAAGAAACCAACAGCATGTCAATTGAGTTTACAGTATGAAGACACGACGAGAGGCTAAGAGTACGAGCTTTCACATTAATTTATTTGGAAGCAATAGAGAAGATGAGTTGGAAGAGGAGGTCCATTTCGTCTCTTCTTACTGTGGAAATGGACGTCTCCCCCGGCTAACACTAAGTGGTCTGCAACATGTTGCCGTATTTAAGGTATTTTCCGTTTTACATGGCTATAATTATGATTTATTTAATTCGTTTTTTTTAATCCTATGCTAAATCCTCTAAAGATTCGAAGCGTGAGATAGTGGAATGAAAGGATGTTCGGAAAGAATATTCTTAACATTATCCAATGTTCGCAAAGAATATTCTTAACAATATCAAAACTACGATCATCTTTGGATAAAATAAATTAAATTATACATTGATGTTTCGTCATTAGAGTACGTTTACATGCCATCAATTGTCTTCTAAATCAAAAAAACACACCCAACTTTTCGATGTTGACTTTGCTAACAAATTATGTCGTTGTTTAAAAAAAAAATCAATATTATCTAGGATTAAGAGACCTTTCGCCAAAATATTTTGCGATAGCAAGGGAGCACAAGTGCAAGCTAAAGTTGAATTTTTGCGACAGTTTTCATTGCCATGATTTCTGCGAGTTAAGCCCCCAGAGTTTTGTTTTTCCTAAGTGTTATAGACATATTTGAGCACTGCAACATCAAACTCATATGTCCATAAACTAAGGGCTCTTTAAGTCCCTAAAAGTGTTGCTTCACATCTTAAAGGATCATGTCAACTCATTACATCATTTCCCAGAAGTTCCGCTTGAAAAACTACTCAGAACTGGCTAAAACTAGACCATACAGACTGCTCCATGGGGAATGTCACACCCCTACACCTGCGGTAGTCTTTCAATTGCTTATAGCGAGGTGCGGCACCACCGAACACTTTCTTTTCACCAATACTTATGTTTGTGGACTACGCCTAATTCACTTTCTCCTACTTAGTTTGTGTTTCGCAACCAAGTATTATTATGTTTAGCCTTTATACCAATGAACACCCATACTCATTCATTATCAACAACAATTATAACAAGAACACAATTGCACAGTGTAAAGGGAGGGGCAACTCCCTGAACAATGAGTCTGCCCGAATCAATATATTATATAATCTTCACTTTTACAATGTACAAGCTAAATCTTGGGAAACCCCAAATTTACACTTAGTCAATTTTACAATCAAAGTGAACCTCTGTTCACTTTCGTGCACACCTTGCACGTTGGGAGGGTGCTCACCCGAGCCACCAAGACACCCACGCCAAGTCCTGGCACAAACCAACACTTCAATCCACCCACGACACACCTTGCCCAAAACTTCAACTTTCCAAATGCTACTTCCAACCATACGGCCAAAACCAAGTTAGCGCATGAGGTATGCGCTTCTACTTGTCCCTTCTGCGCACTTGAAGTTCTGCACCTTTTATGCGAAGTTGCTTGGTGAAATCGTTGGTTAAAATGAGCTCCAAAACACACATATATATATGCGTGCAAGTGTGGGTGGTGGCTCACTCAGCCGACCACCCAAAACGTGTTTACACACCCCTGCACAAGGCTTGAACGCCCATCTAGAGGTCGGCTTATCCATTATTGAAGTTGGCCTTAGTCCATCGTTCATGCTCCAATGAGGTGTATAAACATCCACGCACGTTTTCCACAAGTGTCATAATTTTCTGTCTTTCGTCGCAAGTAGCTCGCCCGAAAGTCGCATCGTTGTGCAGGCCAACTCACCCATGCGCCCGCCCGCGTGCAGCCAAACTCGCCCGGGCCCGTGCGCCAGTCCGCGTGCAGCCCGACTCGTCCGTGCCCGCGCCCTCGCCCGCGTGCAGCCCGACTCGCCCAAGCCCGCACCCTCGTGTAGCCCGACTCGCCCGTGCACCCGCTTGTGCACGCCAACTCGCCCGCGCGCCCGCCAACTCGCCTGCACGCCCGTGCCCATGCCCGGTCCGCCCGACGCCCAACTGAGTCGCCTAACCGAGGACCTTACATCCTCCTCCACCTGAAATCATTATCATCCTCGACAACATACCATCTCGGTAGCCATCCACCAAAATCGTCAATATCCATGATGTCAACTCCTCCACATACTGCAAACATCTCTGCAACATATGTAGAACTCCATCTCCATCATGTCTTGCCTCGGCAACCATCTGTCAGCAAGCTCCCCATACCAAGGTATACACCTCATCGGTATGTCATACATCAGAGATCATCTCAATCCATGACCATCGATCACCCTTTCACAATCTCCACATGCTGCTCCCTATCATGGAAGGCTGGTCCTTCCATCTCAAGCTACATGCTCACTGCAACATCCCGTGTCGACCTCATCATGTGTCATCATGTGAACTGCTGCCATGATACTCCAACATAATGCTAACACATCTCTGTACACTACGCGTCCCCATGTTCGAACTAGTCGGGTGATCAGTCCAACTGTCACGCTCAAATCATGAGAGTGAACATCCTCATGCCACCATCAGTTGTTTCTCAAAACATCCTGTCACATCCTCAACTCGATCAAGAGTCCATCTCCATACAAGTAAGCCATGCTCAGGTCCATGAAGTAGTCCTCATCTCATCTGCAACATGTTGTCCATGATGTTTGGTGTCAATGTGCTACATGAAATCAGCCACATCTATCCCAACATCATCATCCATATGTGTATCTCCTCCATATGAAGAGATCATCTCATCAATCTCCAACTCTCGGTGTGCCACATCCAGGTCCATGAAGCAACCTCCATCATATCTGCAATGTGTCATCCCTCAAGTTTGCCATAGAAACAAGTATACACCTGTCTCATCTATCCATGTGCTACCCATGATCATAGATCAATCAACTCCCATGTGTCAAAAGTAGTTGAGTCTCAGCTCAACCCATGCTCAAGTGTAGTCACCAAAGCATCCTCATCATTGTAACTCTATCACTCCAAAGTGTCTCATATCGATCCTCCACATCAAGTCACTCCTTCAAGCCACACCCATGCATGTACTTGAAAGTATGCACCTACATCAAAGTCTCTGACCTCAGCTCCTTAATGCATCAGATCCTCAAAGTCCACCATATATGAAGTCCCCAAAAGTCACAACAATCTCATGTCATCATGAGCTCCATAAGTCATCCCCAACCACACCTCAGCAAGCATACAAGTCTCGGCCCAAAGTTCTCTGCAAGATGCCTCAGCTCTCCATGTAGTAGAAATGCTCCATAGTCTACTCACAACTCCATCCAAGTCCATGGCCTTGTTGTGCAAGAGTGCACAGCCTCTGCATCGGCTCATAAGTAAAACATCTCCATGTTGCATCAGTGAATCCATCTGCACAACATCCCTGCCTTGGCACTCCTCATTGGATGCCCATAAGTGGCACCTCTACAAGTGCTCCTGCATAATGTCCCTGCATAAGACTGCCATGCTCCATGTCTCCAACCTGATGTCCATGACTAAGTTGCCCATGTAGTCCAGCCAAGTAGACCCATCACAACAATCGATCATCCTCATCCAAGTCTGCTATCTTCGGTCTAGTGAACTCGGTCACCTAACCATATCATCATCACATGAGTCTCTCCATTAAAGGTTCCACCAAGACTTGCTCTTGGTCTCAGCCATGAGAAGTCCACCCAAGCATCATCATACCTCAAGTGTGTGCCCTTCAATCTGTCCATGAGCCATGCCGGGCACTTAGCCAATTCTCCATGTGGCTAAAGCATGACCCAATCCTTCGCAATGATCATCATGTTCCTCCCTTGTCACGGGCCTTTCCACCTTCTACCATAAGGTCACAAACAACCCCAACAAGTCCTGCAACAATCAACAATCCTTGCTTCTCCATACAAGGTCTCATCATAGTCATCCATGGCAAGATCCTCCATAGCATAGACAAACTAGCTTTGCCTTTCCCTGCATACAGTCCATCTACCAAATGCTCAAGTGAAACACAAGTATCAATAGTACTTACATCATCAACATGAGGCTCATCTAGATGAGTATCCTCATCCATCCATGTCTGCAGATTCCACGATCCTGGTCCAACTTGATCAATCTCAAGTTCATCCTCCATCGTTGTCATGTCTGCAACATCCTCAATCATCACGGCTTCCTCTTCCTTGTCAGCACAATCTGCAACTTCATTTTGCTCCATTGTCCATCCAAGTTGAAGAAGTTCGTCTTCAACATTCTTTTCCAAGACCTCAAGCTTATCTCGAATCCAGGGGTTCTCTTCTTTCATCCGCTTCAACCTGTATAAGGTAAGAAAGAGCTTCCCTTCACATTCTTCCAAACTTGCCATGCATTGTCGTTCGGCTTGGTCCAAGCACTAAGCTTCACCTCTACTAAACCTGTTTCACCATTCACCAGCTTCACCAAGTTCCCTGCAACCATGAACCGGCCCTTGTTCCACGTGTATGTGAAACTAGCTTCCTTCACCTACAAGTACCTGCTTCCACTGTCATCAACTGTCAAGTGCATCCACACCTATACTTCGTCACGAGCAACCCTGCTCCGATACCAATTGTCACGCCCCTACACCTGCGGTAGTCTTTCAACCACTTATAGCAAGGTGCAGCACCACCGAACACTTTCTTTTCACCAATACTTATGTTCGTGGACTACGCCTAATTCACTTTCTCCTACTTAGTTTGTATTTCGCAACCAAGTATTATTATGTTTAGCCTTTATACCAATGAACACCCATACTCATTCATTATCAACAGCAATTATAACAAGAACACAATTAAACAGTATAAAGGGAGGGGCAACTCCCTGAACAATGAGTCTAGCCGAATCAATATAATATATAATCTTCACTTTTACAATGTACAAGCTAAATCTTGGGAAACCCCAAATTTACACTTAGTCAATTTTACAATCAAGGTGAACCTCCGTTCACCTTTGTGCACACCTTGCATGTTGGGCGGGTGCTCACCCGAGCCACCAAGACACCCACGCCAAGTCCTGGCACAAACCGGCACTTCAATCCACCCACGACACACCTTGCCCAAAACTTCGACTTTCCAAATGCTACTTCCAACCGTACGGCCAAAACCAAGTTAGTGCATGAGATATGCGCTTCTACTTGTCCCTTCTACGCACTTGAAGTTCTGCACCTTTTATGCAAAGTTGCTTGGTGAAATCGTTGGTTAAAATGAGCTCCAAAACGCACATATATATATGCGTGCAAGTGTGGGTGGTGGCTCACCCGGCCGACCACCTAAAACGTGTTTACACACCCCTGCACAAGGCTTGAATGCCCATCTAGAGGTCGGCTTATCCATGATTGAAGTCGGCCTTAGTCCATCTTTCATGCTCCAATCGGGTGTATAAACATCTACACATGTTTTCCACCAGTGCCGTAATTTTCTGTCTTTCGTCACAAGTAGCTCACCCCAACGTCGCATCGTCGTGCAGGCCAGCTCACCTGCGTGCCCGCCCGCGTGCAGTCTAACTCGCCGCGCTCGCGCTCCTGCCCGCGTGCAGCTCGACTCGTCCGTGCCCTCGCCCACGTGCAACCTGACTCACCCGTGTCCACGCCCTCATGCAGCCCGACTCGCCCGCGCGCACGCCCATGCACGCCAACTCGCCCGCGTGCCCGTGCCCATGCCCGGTCCGCCCGGCGCCCAACCGAGTCGCCTAACCAAGGACCTTACAAGTAAGGTCCGATGCATACTGACTGCCTAACTCGCCAGGTGTGATGCATACTCAAATGGCCTTCTGTGGGGTGCGATGAGCGATAATAGACAAATGGTAGAGACAGTTTGCAAGGTGGATGATCAGAGAATCTTCCAGAAACTTCTCTTGTGACACTTGCCTCTCAGAATTTGCCCTGGATGAGTAAGAGAACATGAAATCTCCAAGTGGAACTAGGAACTATCAGTGGAATGACACTAATCAAAAACCCAGAGCTGACTCACACCCTTACAAGACATCTATAAATGGATCCCTCATCTGAGAGATCTAGAAGCTGAAATTTTTTATTTTGTAAGGAGGTGTTGTTGGTTTGTTGAGAAGAGACATTGCATTGTTGGGTGATTTGCTTGTTCATGAGGTGAAGAGGGCTTCTACAACTGGGAGGATGATGCTGGATCAGACAGCTAGGTTGTAATCCTCTCTTACATTACTATTAATAAAGTTCTTTGAGTTTTCCTCCATATGATCTTGTATTTGTGAATCTTATTGTTTATGAATGCAATTGTATGGTCAATGTGTTTCTGATTCCACATTGTTTATAATGTTTTAGATAGAGATGCCCTGATAGTTTGCTGTTACTTTGACTCTACATGTACTCTTTGAAGCATGACAAGTAGGAGAGGAGTGGAAAATTCTATCAAGGAAAGGAGAAATCAAGCTAGAATCAAAGTGGAAGATCCAGGTTGGTCCTCTTTTCTTCTCTTCCATCTATCACAATTAAAGGAACTCTTGAAAAGCTTTCATTGTTTGTTTCTAAGATAGCTACCCATCTTAGTGGGACTAGCAGTTTGAATCGACACTAGTTTTCCTTGAAACAAAATGGCGACTCCGCTGGGGAACGAATAGTTTGTTTTGTTTGTTTATTGTTTTCTTTCTAAACTACAGAGGGAGCCTGAAGTTAGCTAGCTAGCCTTCGAAACACCTTTTCTATGCAATTGCGAAGTAGATAAACATTGCTTCAGTCAATCTCCGGGTTGGTTTATGAACTGAACATCTTTCTTACAAAGCATCCTAAGTGCCCTTGTGGGAGCTTAGAACCTCATCAGATCTAGGTTGGTCCTCTTTTCTTCTCTTCCATCTATCACACTTAAAGGAACTCTTGAAAAGCTTTCATTGCTTGTTTCTAAGATAGCTACCCGTCTTAGTGGGACTAGCAGTTCGAATCGACACTAGTTTTCCCTGAAACACTAGGTGATCGATTGACTATGTATTTCCTCTATCAATAAATAATTCACAGAGCAAGGCTTTGTGAACATATCATTTTGACATATAATGATTAGCACAAAATCCAGGGTAGGTTGTCCCTAGGTGATCCATTGACTATGTATTTTCTCTATCGATAACTAATTCATATTGACTATGTAATTTCTCTATCAATAACTAATTCACAGAGCAAGGCTTTGCGAACATATCATTTTGACCTATAATGATTAGCACAAAATCCAAGGCAGGCTCTTCTGTGCCTCAAATGGTAGGTTAAAAGTGAACAGGTCTTAAAAGAAAGCCTATCCAAATAAAGGGAGATGAAGGATAAACTTTATCTCAATATTCACATTGTCCTTAATTTTAGAGATCCACTTTAAAACAAAGTGCACTCTCCTTCACAAACATAATCATGCTTATTACTTATGGAGAATGCTATATCGACGTGTTATGAATCCATTCATAAGTAATGTGTTACTTTCACAAATATTCTTTCATTACTCTTTTTATATGTATATATATGTAAAGTCTATAATATCTATAATCATTAAAGCACATGTATAAAATATAACAAGCAGACAATGTAAAGAGCATGTTTATATATATAAAGTGTATAAGATCTATAATCATTAAAGTACATGTATAAAATATAACAAGCATGTAATGTAAAGAGTAGGTTCAAAATTCAGTAAAGACCATGTTAATAAACTATAATCTAGATAAAAATTAATGTCGAATTAAATGATAAAATATAAAATACTTCTAACATTTAGTTTGCATAAGTTCTAATTTGAAGAAGTTGCATTTTAGCCCACACGAAGCAATCTCTAGCAATGTCACATGTACCAATCTTCAATAAGATCCCATGAACCACTGTTTAATAAGCATGGATTGAGGGGGGAGGGATCACATGAATGGTTAGTTTTCCATCCAACCAATGCTATTGCCTCCATAGGTGTTTCCCCCCTTAGCAGGGATCAAATTCATTGAGGTATGAAAATCGTAAACTCATAGTGCTCTTGAGAATATAGCCTAAATTACTCAAGAATAAATCAAATACTCTCATAACAATTTAGCTTAGGTGTGGTGGAGAGGATCTTAGACTTGCAACAACTCCAAATCCTATAGGATTATGAATTTCAAGGATGTTATTACCGCCTTCAGCTAGTGATTGCAACCACAATAGAAGTGTAAACCTACTTTAAAGAAGGATCTTACTACAGCCTTCAACTAGTGATCACAACCACAATAGTAGAGACATCTTGGAATTTGGTCCCAAAGGAAAATAATCCAAGGAGCCATGGATAATGATTTAGTACTAAGCCATATTAGATCATTATATTATTTTCAATCCAGGTTAATGCTTTTAGAGTCGAAAAATTGGAGTAGGCTCATAGGACCATTATTATAAGTGAGCCCCAGTTTTGTGAATTAGTGTTCTAAACCTTCTAAAGGATGTTTGAGGCATTTCCTGAAGTATATTAGGCTTGAAAAAACCTCACTTGTGCTAGATGCCCTAGTGTTTTTCTACACATTGATACCTTTCTAACGACACAAGAAAGACCTCAAAATGAGTCATCATGCAAAAGTTATGCAACTTGAAAGTTGAACTTCCTATTTTGACCACCATAATTCAAGAGGATGACACGTCAACCACATTACTCATAGAAAAGGATCTCAACCACATGAACATGATGAAAACTACTCTAGAATGGTCAATATTGTAACACTAGTTAAGAGTTGAAGGAATGAAACTTACCATTAGTAGTTTATTGGTTTATGTTATAACTAGGTCACTAGGAGGAAAAGGGGTTCCATTCTATTCAAGCACATTTTGTTTCATACATGAGTATAGTAGCCATGAGTGTTTAAAGAGAGCACAAACATAGAGGGTTTGTGTTATCATGGGCCACAAGTCTCACACCTTTGTACTTGCATCCAATTTTATTTAGTGAAAGAGAGAGCATAGCAACCTCACCTTCTTGCTAGGTTTTCCCTTGTAAGGGTTTCATAGAGTATATATTATGTCATTTCGGTTTGTGATTCTTAATTATTTTTTTTTTGTCCATTTTTCATATTTTATATATTTCATGCATAAGAAGAAATAATAATATAATAAATCAAGTCATCTAACTAAAAGTAACCCTCATAGTATCAATTTCATATTTTCAATATATTTTATGTGTTTTCTTATGACAAACTGTCTAGTGCAATATCTATACCAATGTATAGATCATATTGGTATCATAGTAAGTCGATTTTATACATTGTGGGGATTGTAGGGGATCTAGATTGGTTAAGATGAAAATCATAAAACATTATGCATGGGTAATGGATCTACTAATAACCCTCAAGATCCAATAGAGTAAGGATTGACAATGGTGGAAGAGAAGGTTGTCAATATTAGGTGTAGTATGAACATTTTCATGCAATATTTGGTGAATAAGATTGGGAGAAAAGAATATGGAGGTCACAACTCGGAGGTTAGATCAAAGGGAAAATTAGGGTATCAAGAAGAACTAGAAAAAGAGCGTAAGAGAGAATGTAAAAAAAAGAACAATAAAGCTTGAGTTTCATAAACCATTCATAGTCCTTGGTCAATATGGAAGCAATGATTGAGATCTAATTGTATCAAGGTGATATTGACTCCTTATAATTAAATAATTGGTTATAGAAATTAGGTTGTGTATTTGCAACTTCTCATGACATTTTAATAAAAAAATATAGGAAAAAACCTACTCTATTGCTTTGCAGACATTAATTCACAATTTAGAACAAAAATCTCAGACATGCAAGAAGAAATAATACATATTCAACAATTATTTTTATCTTGGGAAAGAAATTTGTTAATAACCCGAGTGCATGTTTTCATTAATCAAATGAATAGATATGTATTACAATTTATTTTTTCAACTAAGTTCACCCTACAAGTGCACAACCTATCTCTGTACTCACTGAACACCTCTGACCCAGACATAGTCAAATTTTGCCTTAGCTTTAGCTCATAATTACTTTCATTGTTCCTTGAGGAATTAGTGCCTAATATTTAGGAAATTTATCTACTTGAATTGTGCAATTCCTTAGGTTGGTGATCTGATTTTATGCAACACTTGTACACTCAAGACTAGTCTACAATTGATGTTACACTTTCTTGGAATATCCACCTCAACTGTGTAACTCAAATTATTTGCATGCACAAGATATTTTAGGTTGATTGATTAGTTAATTGTATTATCACTGAGTTTGAATGAAGTCCCAGTGCTTAACTCACCTTCCACTACTTCCTCCAAAAGTTAGAACTAGTTTAAGTCAAAACAACTTGAGATAACTGACCTTGATTGCTACAAATTCGCAGTCACACATGTAGAATTGAAATCTAACTCCTCAAGTGCAAATTTATTGATTAAACTGGGTGACACAAATCATGTCACATAACTTAACCGCATTCAAGTTGTTTTTTGATGTGGAAATTTGAATTTTCTCAATTTAATCAAGGAAAAATAAAAATTATAATTCTTTGCTATAATTTTCAAGGTTACCTCTCAATAAGAAAGAGATTATCAACCACCCCTATCCTGCACATGTGGAGCTTGAACTTCCCTCTTGAAAAGGCCTTTGTCAAAATTCCAACATCTTGTTTTGAGTCTTTCAGAATGTATGCAACAACATTGTCTGCCTCTACACACAGTCCCACAAATGGTGATGTTCGATATCTATATTCTTGGATAGACCATGAAAAACAAGATTTACAGAGAGCTTGATGAAACTCAGATTATCACAGTAGATCGCAGTTGGATCCATCATCTGACCAAATAATCTAACAAGTATATTTCTCATCGAGGTCACCTCACATTCTTCTTGACTAACAGCTATGTAATCTGCTTCTACGGATTTGAGTGCCACAGATCTTTGTTTCCAATTGTAACAAGAAACTGTTGTAGACCCAACACTGAAAATTATACCTGATGTACTCTTTCGATCTAATGGTATCCCCTCCCAATCTGCATCTCTGAAGCCACACATCTTCACTCCCTCTGTTCGTTTGTACCATAGTCCAAACTAGGTAGTGCCTCTGGGGTACCGTAGAACATGTTTATCTTCACTCCAAAATAGTTTCATTGGCCTAACCATAGCTTGGATCAGCTAATTGGATGCATAACATATATTTGGTCATGTGTTCACATGAAACATTAGTGAACCAAGCAAAGGGTGCTTGCTTGAGACTGTACATCTCTCACTTGATTCTACACATATGAGACTCTTGATTAAAAGTCTCAAAGCCTTCTTATTGCTCGATATACACCTTCTCCTCAGTAAGTCCATTGAGTAATGTTGTTTTCACATCCATCTAGTGGATCTTCCACCCCATATGTGTAGCTAGAGAAAGAATTGATCTAATAGATGAGTACCTTGCTACAGTAATAAAGGTCTCCTCATAGTAATTCTCTATGCTTCCATTTGCTACATGATTTACCTTAAAGATCCATATTGAACCCACAACTGATTTATTTGATGGTCTTGCGACCACTTTCCAAACATTGTTCTTTACGATGGATTCATATTCCTCCACCATTGCATCAACCCATACAAGTTTCTCTACTTATTTCTTGAAAGAGGATGGCTCGGTCTCTACAAGCTCAATCATTAGACCCATGTAGCTAGTGTACCGATCTGGTGTCCCTCTCTACATGCACTCATTTGAAGGAGCATCCACATCCCCCCTCTCATCCTACACAAGTCTCTCATCTTCTGTGGTCCTTTTCCCGCCTTCTCTGGATGATTATACTTGAGTGGCTATTTCCACTCTCTGCTCCTCAATTTTTGGTGGCTCCAAAACTTCTTGAGGCTCCTCCTTTAGAATTGAAATATCCTCTCCTAGTGGGATTTGAAGCTCCCTTTAAAGAGAGCACAACATGGCTTTATCTTCATCAAATTTTACATCCCATCACACAAATCTCATTGTGAGGGATGGCATAGTTTTGGGGGTTATACCCCCAATTCTGTTGTCAACTCTAACGTCTTCCTTTATTGTTTGGAGACATGGAAGTAAATAGACGCTCTAAAATCCTGAGGTGTGACACATCTGACTTTCTCCACGAGAAGGCTTCCTCCAGTGTAATCATGCCGAGAATTTTATGAGGACTCTAGTCTTACGAATAGACTACCATCTTTCATGCCTCGGCCCACAATGCCTTGGCCTCACTTCTCCCACAATGCTATGGTTCTTCCTATAAGCCTCCCCATTATGTTGTGGGTTGTCGGGTGTTGTCAACTCTCATCAAATGACTTCTTTTGCACAAAATATTTTAAATTCATTCGACACATACTCACCTCCACTATTGCTCTTGATATCCTTCACCTTCTTGCCTGTTTATTTCTCAACCACTTCTTTGAATTACAAAATCTTGGAGGATGGCTCATCCTTCTTCTGTGTGAACAAGATCCAACACTTCCGTGAGAAGTCATCAATACAAATGAAAAAATATTTGTGTTTGGTAGTGGAGGTTGTCAAGAAAGGTCCACAGACATCAAAGTGGGAACTTTCTAGAACTACATGTGCTTTGTTGTCCCAATCATGGAATGTGGATTTTGTGTACTTCCTGAAAGTACATTCTTTGCATATATCATGTTGCTCAAGTGCTCCTTTGGGGAGGCTTGTGGTTATTTGTTGCATGGTATTCAAAATTCCATGACGTAAATGGTTAGTTCTTCTATGCCAAAGTTCATTGACATCGCGGCTCTGCACCTTCTCCACCTTTGTTCTCAATTCAACACAATCCTGCACATCTAGCTTGTATATGTTCTTCACACAAACCCTGATCTACTTCGCCTGTCTTGTGGTAATGTGTCTCTAGATGACTTTCCTTTAGTGAAGAGAACATCATAACCACGGTCTTGCAAAACTGCAACAAATATGAGATTTTTCTTTAGGCCCGGAACAAACATGACATCCTTGAGCCTGAGGGGGGAGCTTGAGTCCCTCTGAAAGGTGACTATACTAAAATCGGTCACACTATACCTTCCTTTGTCCCCCATCTCAATGTGAATCTCCAAATATTTTTCTTCCAAGTCACTAACAAAGTCTCTATTCCCCATCATGTAGAATGATGCACCTGAATCCAAGTACCACATGCTCCCCATCATTGTGTTTTCCATGCATGCAATGAGGGTAAATTCAAGTTCAAATTGTGAAGCCCAAGCTTCACCTGTTGCTCCTCTCGAGGTCCTCTTACCTGTGTTCTTGTGTCGAAACTACATGGCATAATGATTGAATTCATGACAATGGAAGCATTTAATTTTCTACAAACCTTTCTTCTTACCCCCTTGCTGTATTCTAGTTTTGATTAGGATTTATTCCCTTTTCTCTTATTTTCCATTCGATTCAATGAAATTTTTTCTTCATCCTCGCCCTTGGATGAATTCTCATCTCTAGTATTTTACCTTATTTTCTCTCCTATACCAAATTGGACCATAAGCACTCCCAATTTAGTAGTGTCTCCCTCCAATTCACTAAATCTTTACAGCTATGCTAGCTCTTGGAAAGGCCCAAAAGGGCTCGGCTTACTAAGTCTTCTTCAGGGAAATTAACATTGATCCCACAAAGTTGATCATGACACTATGTAAAATTGCTCTGACACTGCATAATTTTTTCATTATTATGCATCTTGATACTTTGAAGCTTATCCATGAATGCTAGTGTCACGTGTTCACTACTATTCTCGAACAATTATGTCAGTGCTTTCCACATCGCAAACAAACTTTCTTTTCCATTGAGATTCATGACAATATGATCTTGTACTCCCTCCAAGATTATTCTCCTTGCCTTAGCTACATCTTTCTTCAACTCAACAAGGTTCAGGGCATTGGATGCTTGAGGTTTTGCAACGTCTATCTTGATGTATTATGGAAATCCATTGTCATCCAATACCACCTTCATGCAATACTTCCATGAAAAAGAAATAGAGGTGCCTTCCAAGGCATACTCTAGCCTTAGTCAATTGAAGGCCATCTTCTCAACTCTGAATAAATCTTGTTACATTGATCTTGAAATTCAACCTCTGAGAAACAACTTTGGATTTCCTGCTCTAATGTGAATAATTCTCTAATACCATGTAGAAATTACGTTTTATATTTGCAGCTATTGATGAATTTTTAATTAAAAATCACAAGACACAAACCTACTCTACTTCTTCATGGATATTAATTCATAATTTAGGAAAAAAATATTAGACATGCAAAAAGAATTAAAAAACATGCAACATGTATTTTTATCTGGGGAAATAAATCTACTCAAAACCCCAATTCATTCTTGCATTAATCAAACGAACAGAGATGTATTACAATTTCTTTTCTCTACTGATCTCACCCTACAACTGCACAACTTATCTCCCTACTCACATAAGGCCTCTGACCTAGACATAGTCAAATTTTGCCTCCGATTGAGATCCCATTTCCTCTCATTGTTCCTTGAGGAACTAGCCCCTATTATTTATGAAATTCCTGTAATTGAATCTGTTGGGTCCCTATAATACTAGTGATTACCCCATTACTATTATAGTTATACCCCTTATTTATATTGTTGTGCCCCTATTACCCCCATATTGTTATTTTTGTGCCCCATAGAATCCCTCTATTGTTATTTTTGTGGCTTTATATTATTATTGTTAGGTCGGCTGGATTATATTGTGACTCCTTAGACTCCTATATATAGAAAGGAGGTTTTGTCATTTGCATCATACAAGAATTGTTCATTTATGTAATGTAAAGGAGGTTTCCCCCTCTTAGAGGCTGAATTCTAAGGCGTTGATCTTTCTTTTCTATCTTTTCTTGAGCTGGTTTCATAACATTTGGTATCAGAGCTTTGGATTCTAGGGTTTCGCTGCTCCAAACAGGTCATCGTGGCATTTTCGCTATAACTTTTTTTCTGTGACATTTCAGAAGTCGCAAAAAAAACCCATTTGAGATGAAATCGCGCTGAACCTTGGGTCCAAATTTCAGATATTTTTGCGCGATATTTGCGGAGATATGCTCTGAGGAAGTTAGTCTTTTTGCAGACTCCTGAATTACATTCAAAACAGGTGACCTAGGGAAAAGCGTCATAACTTTCTCTCTAGGGATTGGATTGAAATTTCGTAAGAAGGTACAGAAATAAGACGGACTGTAGTTTCTTGTATATCTGTTTCAAAACGAAAGGTCGAAAATTGTACACGTGGCACTTCATACAAGTTCACTCTTCTGGAAAGGTCTATAATTAAGTCATCTTGGGAGATTGTGCATAACTATTTCTTGGAGAATCCAATTTGGATCAGATTGGTGGCATTGGAAAGAGGACACAAAGAGCTACTACAGGTCACAATTTCAGAACTAGATGATTGGAAAGTACAGAGATACATCAAAGGCAATATCAAGCTCCTACAAAGTGAAAAAAGGTGTGTAGATTTTCTTAAATTTTTGCTTAAGCTTGGTTTGAAAATTTATTTTGAAGGAATTCAAAGGGCATAGTAGAGCATTATTATCGGTAACTGATGCCCCGAGGAAAGAAAATG
Organism: Pinus tabuliformis; assembly: GCA_031772625.1. NCBI lineage: Eukaryota > Viridiplantae > Streptophyta > Pinopsida > Pinales > Pinaceae > Pinus > Pinus tabuliformis. The sequence goes on along the minus strand of CM062820.1, from coordinate 904,417,475 downwards.
CAAACACCTAGTAAGGAACCTGAAAGCTCTAGCATGACTCATGAAGAAGAGGAAGAAATGCAACATGATATATCAAAATTACAGGAACAAGTGCAACAAGTGTCACTTGCACAAAAAGCAACAGAATCTAAGATGGATGGTTTAAGGAAATATGTAGAAGCTAAGATGGATGGTTTAAAGAAAGATGTAGAAGCTAAGATGGATGGTTTAAAGAAAGGTGTAGAAGCTAAGATGGACTGTTTAAAGAAAGGCGTAGAAGCTAAGATGGATGGCATGGAAGCTAAGGTGAATGGCATGGACGCTAAAATTGATGGCATGGATGATAAGATGGAAGAATTGAAGATAAATATGAATAAGTTGCTACAAGAAATGGTTACTAAGGGTGAAAGAGTACTAAAGGAAACTCATGATGAGAACAAAAGAAATGTTAATCATGATTCCATAGACTCTAATGTTGGATCGAAGACTCACCATGTTCCAAAAATCGATATGAGGAAGTTTGATGGCAAGGATCCCGCCACATGGATATTACAGATGGAGCAATTCTTCGATCTCAATAATGTGCAAAACACACAAAAGGTACGTATGGCAACTTTATATTTGGAACCAAATCAGTTTGTATGGTATCAATGGCTTTGTTCTCGTAAACAATTTATCACTTGGGAAATTTTTACGGAAGAATTGATAGCACATTATGAGGATACAAAAAGCAACACTTTTTTTAGCCAATTGATAAGTCTCAAACAAAAGGGTTCAATAATGGAGCACATTGAGGAGTTCCAAAAATTGAACATAAGGGTAAAAGATATTCCAGAGGAGCATAGGATTGATGTGTTCATAGGGTCTTTAAAGGATAATATCCAACATGATGTGCGCCTTTGGGAACCTGATTCATTAGAGAAGGCATTCAGGTTAGCAAGAAAAATGGAAAGCAAAATTATGGCAACTAGGAAGCATACCACTCACAACTATAAAGACGGAAGTGTTGTTGCCCTAGTCTTCCACAACCTATAAGGTTGACACCACAACAATTGGAAGAAAAAAGAGCAAAAGGGCTTTGTTACAGTTGTGATAGCAAATACACAAAAGGTCATAAGTGTGCTGAGAAGAAATTATTCTACATAGATTGTGAAGAGGAAGAAGAAAAGGAGCAAGAAAGGTCAAAAGAAGAGGATATATTCCAGGAACAAAGCCTAGATGAAGAACAAATAAATCCGACCATATCTTGTAATGCATTGGCAGGAATTACCACTCCTCAAACCATCAAGATAGAAGGACAAATCAAGAAGAAAAAGGTAATAGTGTTGATTGATTCAGGAAGCACCCACAATTTTATTCATTGTAGGGTAGCAAAAGAATTGAATTGCTTCCTATATCCAGCACCAGAGTGTCAAGTGATGATTGCAAATGGAGGAACAATAAATTGTTCTGGAAAGTGCCATAATATCAAGCTATCCATGGGAGAATATGTATTGACTAGCCCAATGCTTTCCATTCCAATGGGAGGTGCTGATGTTGTACTAGGAGTCCAATGGCTACAATCCTTGGGTACAATAGCTTTTAATTTTCAAGAACTTTTCATGAAATTTTCTGTGGAAGGAAAGGAAGTTGAATTAAGGGGTATTGCAGGGAAACCAGGAAAGATAATCAGCTCTAATGGCATGACAAAGCTTCTAAAAAAGGAGCAAAGAGGTGTAATTGCACAATTATGTTCGCTAGATGTTTCCACATTGGAATCATCTATTTCTCCAGATCTCCAAAAAGTCCTGGACAATCATTCCAAGGTATTTGAGACTCCCAAAGGTCTCCCACCTATGCGTGATCATGATCATGCTATTCATCTGATTCCAGGAAGTGTTCCTCCAAACATCAGGCCGTACAGATATCCCTATGTCCAAAAAAGTGAAATTGAACGTATGGTTGCAGAAATGCTAGAGGCTGGTATAATTCAACCGAGTCAAAGTTCTTTCTCAGCTCCAGTAGTATTGGTGCACAAGAAGGATGGATCATGGCGCATGTGTCCAGATTATAGGGAGCTCAACAAGCTCACTATTAAAGATAAGTTCCCCATTCCTGTCATTGATGAATTACTGGATGAATTGCATGGATCAATTTACTTCACCAAGTTGGATCTTCGTTCGGGATATCATCAAATCAGAATGAAGATTGAAGACATTCTAAAAACAACATTTAGAACTCATGAGGGTCATTATGAATTTTTGGTCATGCCTTTTGGCCTTACCAATGCACCTTCAACATTTCAAGGTTTGATGAATTCAATTTTCAAACCATTCCTTAGAAAATTTGTGTTAGTATTTTTTGATGATATACTAATCTACAACAAGTCTTGGAAGGATCATGTTGAACATGTTGACAGGGTGCTACAACTATTGGAGGAGAAACAATTATATGCAAAAAGATCCAAATGTTTCTTTGGAGTCCAGGAGGTGGAATATTTGGGTCATATTGTATCTCATGAAGGAGTTAAGGTAGACCCTAGCAAAATTAAAGCCATTAAGGAATGGAAAATCCCCACATCCATAAAGCATCTGCGAGGATTTCTTGGGTTGACAGGGTATTATCGCAAGTTTGTTAAGAATTATGGGAGAATAGCAGCACCTCTAACAACATTATTGAAGAAAGATTCATTTTCATGGACTCCGGAAGCAACAAAGGCCTTTAAACATCTTAAAGAGGCAATGTGCCAAGCACCGGTCTTAGCTACACCGGACTTCACAAAAACCTTTATTGTGGAATGTGATGCTTCAGGAAATGGAATTGGTGCTGTTCTAATGCAAGATGAAAGACCCATTGCTTTTGAAAGTCGTCCAATCAAGGGAAAGTTTTTAAGCAAAGCTATTTATGAGAAGGAAATGTTGGCAATACTCCATGCACTTAAGAAATGGCGACCCTACCTAATGGGAAGACACTTCAAGGTAAAAACAGATCATGATAGCCTTAAATACTTTTTAGAACAAAGATTATCCTCTGAAGAGCAACAAAAGTGGGTCACAAAGATGTTGGGTTATGACTTTGAAATCATCTACAAAAAAGGGAAGCAAAATGTGGTGGCAGATGCACTCTCAAGAAAGGATGAGGATGTGGAAGCATTGTTGTGTGCCATTTCTATTATCCAACCAGATTGGATAAACGAAGCAAAGGAGGAATGGAAGAATGACGAAGAAGTGTGGGCACTTATTCGAAAGCTACAACAAGATTCCAGTACTTCTGATACATTTAGCTGGCAAAATGATTCGTTATGGTACAAAGATCGCTTATACCTCTGTAAGAATTCCCAGCTAAAACAAAAGATTCTTATGGAATTGCACACTTCTCCCTTAGGAGGGCACTCAGGATTTTTAAAAACTTACCACAGGGTTAAGAAGGAATTTTTTTGGGATGGCCTTAAATCAGATATTCAAAAGTTTGTGGCGGAATGTTTGGTTTGCCAACAAAATAAAGTTGAAACAATTAAGACACCGGGTCTATTACAACCTTTATCCATTCCAAGCCAATGTTGGGAGGAGGTTTCAATGGATTTTATCACAGGTTTACCCAAGTCTGAGGGAAAGAGTGTCATCATGGTGGTAGTTGACAGACTTACCAAGTATGCACACTTTTGTGCATTATCACATCCATTTAAAGCCAGTACAGTTTCTACTGCATTTATGGAAACAGTTCAAAAGCTACATGGAAACCCAAAGATTATTGTAAGTGACAGAGATCCCATTTTCACTGGAAATTTTTGGACAAAATTATTTTCTTGTCTTGGTACTCAGTTAGCTCATAGCTCATCTTATCATCCTCAATCTGATGGGCAAACTGAGATAGTAAACAAATGTTTGGAAGGATATCTTCGTTGCTTTGTATCTGATAAACAGACACAATGGGTCAAATGGTTGCCTCTGGCTGAATGGTGGTATAACACTTCCTTCCATACAACAACAAAAATGACCCCATTTATGGCACTTTATGGGTACTAACCACCATCCATCACATCATATTTAAGAGAAAATTCTAAGGTTCAGGCAGTGGAACATCACATCGAACATCAACAACAAGTCCTCCAACTCTTAAAGGATAACCTCGTGTTGGCACAAAATAGAATGAAACAACAGGCAGATCAACATCGCAGTGAAAGAAGTTTTGATGTAGGTGATTGGGTATTCCTACGGCTACAACCATATAAGCAAATGTCCCTAAAGCAAGCTAAGAAGGATAATAAATTATCACCAAAGTATTATGGTCCGTACAAGGTGTTGCAAAAGATTGGTACTATGGCATACAAATTGGAGCTTCCTGCAGCTTCTCGATTGCACCCATTTTTCCATGTTTCATGTTTAAAGAAGGTTATAGGCGACAAGCTCCCAGTTCAAACAATATTGCCAGAACTTGACGAGGAAGGAAAAATTATATTGGAACCGGAAGCAGTCACAGAAACAAGAACTCGACAGCTACGAAATCGATCAATTTCAGAGTATCTTATCAAGTGGAAGAACTTATCTGCTGAAGATTCCACATGGGAGGATGAGAATTTTATGCAGAAGTATCCAGAACTACTCAAGCGTTGAGGAAAACACTTTTTTGAAGGAGAGGGGCATGTTGGGTCCCTATAATACTAGTGATTACCCCATTACTATTGTAGTTATACCCCTTATTTATATTGTTGTGCCCCTATTACCCCCATATTGTTATTTTTGTGCCCCATAGAATCCCTCTATTGTTATTTTTGTGGCTTTATATTATTATTGTTAGGTCGGCTGGATTATATTGTGACTCCTTAGACTCCTATATATAGAAAGGAGGTTTTGTCATTTGTATCATCCAAGAATTGTTCATTTATGTAATGTAAAGGAGGTTTCCCCCCCGAAGAGGCTGAATTCTAAGACGTTGATCTTTCTTTTCTATCTTTTCTTGAACTGGTTTCATAACAGAATCACACAATTCCTTAGGCTGATCATATGACTACATGCAACACCTATACACTTAAGACTAGTCTACAAATGATGTTACGTTGCCTTGAAATCTCCACCTCAACTGAGTAACTCGAATTCTCTGCATGCACTAGCTACTTTAGGTTGAGTGATCAGTTAATTAGATGATCACTGAGTTTTACGATGGTATGACCACTTATAACCTTCCAATAGTTCCTCCAAAAGTTGGAACTAGTTTAATTGAAAACAACCTGAGATAATTGACCTTGATTGTTACAAATTGGAACACACATGCAGAGTTTAACTCTAACTCCTCCAACTGAAATATATTGACTAAACTTGGTGACACAAGCCATGTCACAAACGTTAACATCATCCAAGTTGTTTGTTGATACGGAAAACTAAATATAAAAGAAAAATAAAATTGAGTATTTCTTGCTGCAATTCTCAACATTGATTGCATCAGTTAGACATTTACTTTAGCATTCATCACATGGAAGGAGGATAAAAAAATCTTTTTTACATTTGAAACTAGAGGGTCATGCCTCAAAGTGTTTGAAAAACCATGCAAAAACCCTAAGGTCGGAGTGGGATCCTTGAGTCACTAAGTCGGATAAGTTACAAAATTATCATAAAGCCTCAATTCTACCCTATTAGGTATATATAGGACCAATAAATCCAGTGGCATTACCTCTGGTAGAGATAGGGGAAAAGTGTATAGGAGTATACCACGTAATTCAAGAAGATGTCAATAATGTTATGTATCTCTCTCAAGAACCTAAACATGATCCTCAAGTATTTGAGGGGTCCACACAACCATTTGTGGAAGCAAGTGATGTTATTCAAGCCTAGAATGGTGGATGGGGCTTGTGTATAGGCATAGTACCTAGAAAACATAGGCAAGAAGAAAAGGAAATCAAGTGGGTTGAAGCATCAAAAACACCAAGAATATTCCAAAGAGGAGAAGATTAAATGAAAAGGGTTGAAAGACAAAAATACAATAGCCATAGCACACCACTAAAAATATCTCAACAACCACTACAACCACCATAACATTGATGGTAACACGAAAGAGAAGTGTTGAAAATACATCCAAACCTCAACCCAAATATCTGGAAGAAGGATTGGAAGAAGAAAAATATCATGGTGACAGATTTAAGTAATCACGTGGAAAATAACTCAGTTGTGGATGAGAAGAATCCTTGCATACTAGTGTAGAAGGGGGTGAATATGAGTAGCCTTCAGCAATAGAAAAAGGATATTACCAAACTCTTCTATATAAAGATACAATTCAAGAAGAAAAAAGTTGAATCTTTGCCCAAATCCAAATCATAGGTGGATGTCATTGTAGCCAAGTTGGTCAAGAAATTGGGATTAGAGGTTCATGATCATACTATCCCATATCTATTGGGATGGACTAAAAAGGAGGAAAAGAAAAGGTAAATGAATATTGCATACTTAAATTTTTTATTAGTGTAAATTTTATTAATGAAGTAGAATTGGATGGCTTTCCACTTGCTAATTTAATTAATGAAATAGAATTGGATGTAATTCCACTTGATGTACTAGATTTTTGTTTGGAAGTCCATACATGTACATGTGGAATTCAATCTTCATGAAGAGAGCCAACTAGTACCACCTCATCAACGAAATAAAATCCTTCATAATCAACGTGCATAAGGGCATGTCAAAGATCTCACTGGTATGTGCAATTAAACAAAGAAATTGATCAATTCTAATAAGAAGTATGTTTTGTTGCTTTTATGATCCAAGTGGCTCTTCAGATACAATGGCATGGAAAAGCTCCAAATTCAAAGTGGCAGAAAAGAAAGTATCCTAACATCAGATTGAAGTGCTCATCACCCTCATTCCAACAATGCAAATGACACTCCACTCTGAGTCTGGATGATGAAGTTATGGCAGAAAGAAGGTTGCCTTGTTCCTTTGAAAATGAGGAATTTTCTCCTAAAAATGGCCTTAAATCCTTTAAAAGGAAAATCCCAATCGGGGAAGGCAAGAGGCGGGCTTAAGGAAGCAGCAACAGAACCCCCGATCAACGATCTCCGATTAAACAGAGTCGGGGGCAACCAATCGGTGATATTGAGATGATTGGATCAACAGATCGGGTCGGCGAAACCCAAAGGATCGGACCAAGACCCTTGCAATTAGTAATGCGATGCGATAGGGCCGATGTAATACGACGATATCGATGATCGGTGGTTGGAAATCCCCCACTAGTAGGACCATTGAACAGCGTGATAGTGATATGAGGACCAGACCCGATGGGTCTATAAGCCTGATTTAAGGAAATTTGAAGTCTAAGGTTTCGATTTTTTCAATGTTTTCTATGCATTATTGCTTTTGAGTGGAAAATAACTATTTCAGGGTTTTTTGTTGAACGGCTTCTATTTTAAATAGAGACAACCCCCGATTTAAGCGTGCTTGTAACAAATGTGACATTATAAAAGCCCAATGATTGGAAAAAGTATGGGAGAGAGGATTTTTATCGTGGAGTTCAAGGCAGGAGAGCTTACAAGAGGCCTGATAGTGCATTTTGTCTGAATTGGACAAATCTTATATGTTTTCAGCCCCTCTCAATGCGACGGATGCAGTGGTGCTATCCCTTTTTCCATCTAAGGTCTCCATTTCATAGCCATTTTCTAGAATGGAGGCATACACCTCTTTTTTATGTAACTGGTGATTGTACTCTCTTCTTTTCATGCCACTTAATGAATGAAGGCCTCCCCATTGATCAAGCAGGGCCCGGAGACATAGTCCGAGTTGGACGAACTCTGTTATCAAGTCTTTTTGTCTTGTTTTCGTGCCTTTGTTTGTTCCTTCTTCTTTCTTGTGTGCACATTAATTTCTATGTTAAGCTGCAATTTTCACATGTGATTCTTTTCATACATCTATAAGCGAAAGATTCATGGATCAAGTGGTATTAGAGGAGGGCTTTTTAGATGTGAATTTCATGTTTGTATGCTAACAAGAGATAGACTCCGAAGAGGCAAAGGGGAATTAGAGCCTTTCTATCCCGAAGTGGGGCATGCACATTGAAGGAGAAATATGGCAAAAGATGAAGCTCATCTTGAAGAGGAGCGCACTTTTTGCAAGACCTTCTATTCAATGGCAGAGAATATCAGTCAGTTGGTTTTAAGGCTAGAGAAAGCAGAAGAGAGAAATCTAGAGGAACAAGGTTTAGCGTGTGGAAATGGTGGAGAAGACCCTCCTCCTTCTCCTTCCACGAGTGAAGGTTCTCCTTCCTCTCACCACCATAATCGTAGAAATTCAAAGGATGCATCTAAGAAACATTTCTTTAAATTAGATGTGAAATTTGATCTTCCCATGTTTAATGGTGAAAGCAATGTAGAAAAGCTTAATAATTGGATTAGGCAGATTGAGGTCTACTACAGGATTTAGTAGATCATGGAGGATGAGGCAAAGATTCAGCTGGCCTCTCTACGGCTGAGCATCACCACTCTTGTTTGGTAGGAGAGAAAATTGCAGAGCAGTAAGAATGTGGGTAACCTCTTTTCCTCATGGCCTAATTTTATTTCTACATTAAAGGAACAATTTTACCCCTTAGGATATAAGCAAAAAGCTTTAATGAATTGGTAGTATTTAATACAAGGCAAAGGTCAAGATGTTCTGAGTTTTACAAAGGAGTTTAGAAAGCAAGCACTGAATTTGGGTATTGCACTTGATACACCTGAAGTTGGAACTAAGTATATTGGCTCATTGCATAACTACATTAGGCATTCATTTTTGTTGTTTGAATGAACCACTATTGACTCAACTAGTGTAAAGGCAATTCATATTGAGAACAAGGGAAAAAATGAAAGAGACGATCATTTCAAAAAACCACCATTCTAACCTCCCAATGGAAAATCTAAACCAAAATGGAAGGGAAAGGAGAAGAAGACAGTCGCGACCAAAGAAGGAGAGAGGCCATATTGCAATCACTATAAAAAGGAAGGCCACGATGATGATCATTGTTGGAAATAGCACCCAGAAAAGCATCCAAAGAAATATGGAGGAAAAGGGAAGTAGAAGACAGTGGAAACTACGTAGCAAGACCTTGGATCAGATTCCGGAGATGAAGCATTAATCATAGTTGTTGGAACAAAAGGTACTCTTTCACCTCATGTTAATTCTAAATCACATGAAGGCACTAGTTCTATAAATGATTCCCTTCCTAATGATCGAAAGAGAATTGAACTGTTTCATATCAAAGTTGTTGTAAATCATACTAAAGTTGAAACTCTGTTTGATACTGGATCCCAAGCAAACTTAATTGCAGAATCCTTGGTAAGAAAACTCAACTTAGAAACAAAACCACACCCAAAACCTTACCTGCTTGGATGGATACATGATAAAGCAAAGCTAAATGTAACCAAGCAGTGTAAAGTAAAATTTGTAATCACTTCTAAGCTAGTGGATGAAGTAGAACTGGATTTAATACCATTGGATATCTGTGGCATGGTGTTAGGGAGTCCATATCTATATGATAGAAAGGTAATCTTTTTCTGTCATGAAATAAAATACCAAATCACAAAATATGGGGTAGAATATATAGTAAGGGTCATCAAAATAAAATCAATGCCAACCTTGTAAGTGGTGGACAAATGAACAGGCTGGTGAATTCCAGTAAGGGTTTCATGCTTATGGTTGTAAGGGGAAAAGATGTAGAAGTAGCTGATGCTTTCTAGGGCTGCGATTAGGAACATAAAGAGGAATTATCTGAATTAATTTCTAATTATGATGAGCTATTTCAGGAACTGAAGGGATTACCTCCGAAGAGGGAAATCCAACATGAGATCCATTTGCATCATGACACTCTACCAAATATTGGCATGCACAGGATGTCGACCATTGAGATGGAGGATATCAAGAAACAGGTGCAGGAATTGCTAGACCAAGTGACCATCAGGCCAAGCACTTATCTATGTGGTTCACCGATTGTCTTAGTGCCAAAGAAAGACATCACATGGAGGATGTGTGCGAATTACTGTGCGTTAAACAAAATCATGGTGAAAAATCGCTACCCTCTTCCACGCATAGATTATTTATTAGATCAGTTAATGAATGTTGTTTATTTCACCAAATTGGATTTGCACAATGGTTATCACCAAGTCCAAATAGCAGAGAAGGATGTCGGAAAAATGCTTTCAAGATCAAGCAGGAGCTATTTGAATGAATGGTGATGTCATTCGGACTTCGCAATGCTCTAGCCACTTTTATGAGGGTCATGAATGATCTCTTTCGGCCTTTCATTGATGAATTTGTTCTTGTATATTTAGATGATATACTTGTCTTTAGTAAAATTTGGGTTGAACATGTGTGTCATGTAAAGAAACTACTTGATGTATTGAAGAAAGAAAAACTTTATGTAAAGTTGTCAAAGTGTGAGTTCAGGAAAACCTCTTTGGGTTACCTATGTCATATTGTTGGTCATGGTCAGTTAAAGATTGATCCTTCTAAAGTTGAAGCAATTGTAAATTGGCCTAAGCCTACTAGTGTCACCGAGGTCTGCAGGTGCAGTTTAGTATTGGAGGAGATTTATTGCTAATTTCTCTATTATTGCAGCACCTCTGCACACATTGACATGTGTGAAACAACTCTTCCAATGGGGAGGAAGACAACAAAATTCCTTTGAAACATTGAAGTAAAAGATCAACACCACGCCAGTCTTAGCCTTACCAAGTCTCCAACATCCATACGAGATCGAAACCGATGCCAGTGGTTATGCCATCAGAACTGTACTGATGCGGCAAAAGAATCCAATTTGTTACCTTTCTGAGAAGTTTTCTCAAACTGTGATAAACTATCCCACTTATGACAAGGAGCTTTATTCCTTGGTGTAGAGTGTGAAAAAGTGGAAACACTACCTGATCGACAAGGAGACCATCATCCATATAGATCATCAGTGCTTGCAGTACCTTCAGTCACAAACCAAGTTGCAACAATCTCGTCATTTCAGGTGGATGGGTTTCCATCAACAATTTCATTTGGTAATAAAGTATAAAAGGGGCACTAGAAATAAAGTGGCCAATATGCTATCTTGCCGTCCTATTTTTGTTTCTGTTATTTTTCATAATGCTTCGTTGTCTTTTGAGAGTTATGCTGAACAATATGCTAACAATGATGACTTTAAGGAGATTTATGCAAAACTAACCCATGGTTCACAGGTGGACAACTATCACTTGCAGGGGAAACTATTGTATCACCTTGGTAAATTGTGTATTCCCATAGGGGAAAGACTACATGTAATTTGAGAGGCCCACAACTCTCTTGTGTCTCGACACTTTGGTGTCGAAAAGACTTTATGTCATGTACAAAGCTTTTGTTTTTGGCCTCGTATGAAAAACATTGTGACTCGCTATGTAAAGGGTTGTGTGATGTGTTTTGTTTCAAAGCCCTCTAATAGAAAGCTTGGGCTCTACACACCACTCCCTATTACGAGTCGTCCATGGGAAAGTGTGTCAATGGACTTTGTAGCAGGTTTGCCTTTGTCTAGAAAGGGTCACAACTACTTGTATGTCGTCATGGACTGTTTTAGCAAGATGTGTATTCTTATGCCTTGTAAAAAGAAGGTCAATGTAGAGCAAACTACTTCCCTTTTCTTTCAGCATGTTTGGGTCCATTTTGGATTACCCACATCGATTGTGTCATATGGGGACTCTCGCTTTCTTGGAGAGTTTTGGACCAACTTGTGGAAGATGATGGACACCAAATTCAAAGGAAGCACGACATTTCATCCATAGACTGACGAACAGATAGAGGTTGTCAATTGTACCATGGTACACTTGTTACAAGGCTATTGTGGGAAACATCCCAAGTTGTGGGATGAGCATCTCCCATATGTGCAACATTCTTACAACCGAGCAGTGCATTCATCTACGCAGTGTTCACCATTTTACACATGCTTTGGTTACCTGCCAAAGGACCCTTTTGATATGGTCTTTGGAAGAGAAGATGGCTCCTACGGATGTAATGATAGGGACAAAGATTAGTAGTTCATTCAATGATTCCAGTTGTAACGAATAAAATATATATAAATAATGTAAAATAATGTAAATGATAATAAGCATAAATAATTATTAGTTAATTAGTAATTAGGTTGAAGAGGCATGTCTAATAGGACATGACTCTTCATGAAGAGACACTTGCTTGATATAAAAGCAAGCCTCTCATTCTCATTGTAACTCATTCTCATTCTTACTCATACATTTTAATATATAATATTTTTATCGTCATGGATATCTTGATATTCCAAGTCTTTTGGACTAATTAATCTGTAGAAGGAACTTTTTTCACTTCATTTGGTATCAGAGCAGTTCAGTCCTCTAGGTTGCTTAACCAGTGCACAGAGCTCATTCTCTGATCCAGGTCCTTGGCTTTCGAAATTCGTCAACCTTGCTGCCATACAATTGAAGACTTTTGCTCAGAATTTGGGAGTTTCTCATTTTCTCCGTTTTTTCTAGGCCTTTGGCCATAAATAAATATATATATATAATAAAATAAAATAAAATTAATTAATTAATTAATTAATTAACCTAAAAAAATATAAGTAAATAAATTCAAAAAAAGAAGAAGAAAGAAAAGAAAAAGAAAAAACAAAATGGATACAAAATCTCATACCAAATATTTAAAACTTTTTATGTGGAGAAGCCAGTGGTTTTAAAAACAACCCATGGTAATAGCCCATGGTATTTTAACATCATCACTGTGTCATATGAAAAGACGTGACCTTTATATTTATTAAGTGGGGTGACATTAAAAATTTATCAAGGAAGTAATTAAGTATATAAAAAAGGAACCAATTTATTATTAAAAAAAAGAAGTGAAACTATTATTATTATAATATAATAAAGTTATTTTGAAAAGGGTCTTAATATAAAGAAATACAGACATATATAGTGGGCAACAATATAAAGGAGTATTTTTTTAATAAAAGGGTATTCAAGTTTTTAACAATCCACATTAAAGGATAATATTTGAAAAATATATATGGAAGAAATAAGTGATATTTTATAATAAAAATAGCTCCAGTTGAAATATTCTTTACCTAAAAACATCAAGGCAAAAATGGAGACTAGTAATAAAAGGTTTTCTGAAACCTTTAGTACATGTGTTTACACACTATTTAAAATCAAAGGATCACTCACAGGAAGAGACATCATAATCTCTATCAGTCCTGCTGAAAGAAGTAATTACATGTTAGTCCTAAATGTGCTAACCAATTGGTGATTCCTGGATCAAATATAGTTGAAACAAATATTTTTGGCACATGTAACAAATAATATGACATAAACAATCTACACCTAAATATTGGAGATTATACTTTTACCCCACAATTCAACGTGAAAACCTTATGTTTTAACGATAGTGACATTGTTTTGGGTTTACCTTGGATGGAAAATCTAGGTTCCTTTATTCTAAATACAAAGAAGAAGTTTTTAACATTTTCTTACAAGAAGAAGAAAATAACGTTCCAAGATTTTACAGTAAAACCAAATTCAGTAACACCAGAAGATATCTCAAATATTTCAAAAGTAATGTCTCAAGAAGGTAAAAAGGTATTACAAAATATGCAAAAAGAAATTGACAAAATCAATGTTGACAAAAATGAAGAAGTTTCTCGATTTAAAAACCATAGCGAAAAATTATTGTCGCAAATTAAGAAACTTAAGAAGGATAAGAAGTCATTAGAAAACAAGGTACAACAACTTATCAAGAAAGAAGCATCAAATGTAGGAGTTCAAGTTGGTGACAAAACAACAAATACCGATCCAGTTAATATGACAACTCAAGAAGACAAGTCAGTTGAAGAAATGACACACTTAGATCTTGCAATTAAGATAATGGACGTCCCAGGTGAATGTTCCATAACCAATTCAATAACATCCTCACTAGAAGAAAATATAAAAACTTTATATCGGCATCCAAATCACAAGATTAGACACCTCAACCGAGCTACATATTGGGGCCATTAAGAACCAAATCAACAAACTGATGTTCCAAATAATAGTGATGTAATCTCAATCTAGTCATATGCTAACAAGTCATTACAAAATTCCAGTGTTCATAATATTCCACAAAAAATTAATCTGGGATGGTCTGATCCCTTCTCAGTGTGACAATTCTGTTTGTCACTAAGAAGTTCATCTCAACTTGTATCAATGAGGATGACTATCCCGAGAGAGAAAGATGTTCGAAACCAAAAAAGAGATCAAGCCTTTTTCATCGACAAGCTTTGAGGACAAAGCTTTTTGAGGAAGGAGGCAATGTAACAAATAAAATATATATAAATAATGTAAAATAATGTAAATGATAATAAGAATAAATAATTATTAGTTAATTAGTAATTAGGTTGAAGAGGCATGTCTAATAGGACATGACTCTTCATGAAGAGACACTTGCCTGATATAAAAGAAAGCCTCTCGTTCTCATTGTAAATCATTCTCATTCTTACTCATACATTTCAATATATAATATTTGTATCCTCATGGATATCTTGATATTCCATTAAGGATATAAATATTATATTAAATACATGAATAAGAATAAGAATGATAATGATTTATAATGAGAATGAGAGGCTTGCTTATATACCACGCAAGTTTCTCTTCATGAAGAGTCATGTCTCATTTAGACATGCATCTTCAACCTAATTACTACTTAACTAATTATTATTTATGATTATTATCATTCACATTATATTTATATTATTTATATATTTTATTCATTACAGAGTTATCCCTTAAATTAAGGAGATGAGATTGAGTTATATTTGTGTTGTAATTAGTTAGCTCAGTTTACTGAGTTAAGTCCAGTTAAATTAGCTCCAAACTATTTGGGGAACTAATGGTGAGTTAACAGTCAGTTGATACATGCATGCAAGCAACCAATGCTACTCCAGTTAACTGAAGATTCCCTCATCATAAACTCATGCATGTCTATTTTGAGAAAGACCCAGTTGAGATTAAAGTCAATGACAGTGTACTATCAGTTGCATGTTTTTTCCTATAAAGAAAACTCATGCATGTAGTCAAGGTATCATCCTCAAAGATTGTGTAGTTTTTGAGGCTTGGTCATCGACTTGGTAGGAGATCATCCACTTGGTAACAAGAGAATCATCCTAGAGGAACATCGCAAGGAAATAGGAGCTTGGAGGGCGGAGAGAAAGGCTGGAGAGAAGCCAATATTTCCTATGAGCATCTGTGAGGATTGTACCAAGAGCTGGCTAGCTGTGAGAGCTAAGGCTTTGTATAATTCTTATGTGTTTCCACCTTGGATGATAATAGAGATAGTGGGGTTTTTAGCTGAGGCTTTCCCCAAAGTATTTTCATGTGTATTGTGCATTGATTCTTCTTCTTCTGCTTATATTGTTCAGCTTGATCTTTAAGCTTCCGCAAATTGATAGTAGAAGTAGGTTATAGTATACTTCCTTGATTTATATTGCACTATCGAGTTAACCTACACCAAATTTTCTACATTTTCTATTAAATTTGATGCAATTATTGTAGAGATTGTATTGCACTTTTAGAATTTATTCATATTTATTATCAATTCAATTGCCTAGGAGAATTAATAGGCAAACATGTATCATTTTCCTTTTCTAACCATCAGTGTTCACACAAGAATTGCTAACTTATTTGTGTACTATGTATCTCTTTTAAATAAATTATTGATTGTTATAAAATTCTTAAATGTCATAGTTTAAGTTTCATGTTTTAACTTGCTTGCTTGCATTTCATTTCCATTTTCAGGAAGAATGTAATGATGTGAATTATGGTATTTAAACAAAAATATTTTTTTAGTATTAATGTAATAACAAAAATTATGATATTTAAAAAACTATTAGATCTTTTCTGAGGGTCCATACAAGAACAATATACCAATGGCCTCTCGAGTCACTCATTCTTGACATTTTTTTAAATTTCCACATATTAGTTAAATTTAGTGGGAAATTCATGATTAAGGTTTATTATTTTTTATGGGAAATTAATTTTCCATTAGTAATATTTTATTGTGCCAATTCTCTCATTTTCATTTCTTTTGGTATGTTTTAATAATTAACAGTGTCACCTTGTTATCATTTTATAATCTCATACCTATATTACTAAATATTAAATCAAATTAGATATTAATAAAATCTGTCCTCATATGCACTAATGAAATAGTTTTTAAACATTAAGTGTGAACTTCTATGAAATATTTTTCAAACTCTAAGAGTGACTTTTTATGGTTGTTAGTTTCATGTGGTTGTGAATGTTGTGGGCTTGACTCACTAGTTTATTACTTGTTATAGATTTGTTATGTTATGTTTTTTTGGTTGTGGATAGTGTTATTTTTCCCTCCCTAATTAGTTTTTTGTTGTGAGTTTTTCACGCTAAGGCTTTTCATGATTTTGGTGTTGATGGTGAGAATGGGTGGGTAAAATTCTTGGTGGCTAACTCATTGTTGTGACCATTCGTTACCACTTTGCTGGCCTTACTAACCTCATATAATTTGGTTAGGCATTGTAAATGATGGTAAATATGTATTTTTTGTGCTATAAAGGTTTATTTCATTTTCCTAACATTATGGATGATGGTGGCATTGTGTTGTTTCTAGTAGTAAGCTCTTATCCATTGACATTTGTGTTGTTGAGCATTTCTCAGTTGATTCATAAAGTTGATTTATGTGTTTACATAAGAAAAGAGTTCCTTTTATTTGGGATGAATTTTCTCAACGTTCATTTGATGTTTTAAAAAAAGCAGTAATCTCTACTACTCTACTTAGTCCACCAGACTATAACAAAGACTTCCTTTTCTACCTTGCACAAGAAGAATCTACCATAGGTATTAGTTTAGTTCAAGAAGGCATTTCCCTTAAAGAGCATGTGATTTATTATCTAAGTCATGGCTTATTCGATCATGAATTTCGATATTCTCTTGTTGAGAAATTGGCTTTAGCAACAGTTCACATTATTCAGTGGCTCAGTCATTACATTTTGCTAAAAAAAAACCATGATAGTAGTTGATGTCAACCATTTTCAATTTTTTCTGAGTAGGCGAGTTTGGGGGAAGCTACAATAAATGGATAGTGATTTTGCACGAATTTGATCTTGAATTTGTGTCATCAAAATCAAAGAAATCCTTAGTTTTCACAAAATTGATTTTAGAACTTCTTGATGAAGGAGATCCTTATCGTGAAGATTATTTTCCTGATGGGAATATTTATCTAATATCCTCACAAGATACTTGGTATGGGGACATCATAGTATATCTCCATACTTCAAGGTTTCCTCAGTCTTTTTCTAAATATGATTGTCGAAAATTATGTCACCTCGCTAGGAGTTATTTAATTATTGGTGATACTCTATATCTTCGTGGGGTTGAATCCATCTTAAGACTTTGTTTGGCCTCATAGGAGGCTTAGTCAGTTATAAATGATTGTCACAATGGAGCTTGTGGTATTCATCTATCTGTGTTAGCAACAACTCAGAAGATTTTGCGTGTAGGGTATTTCTGGCCTTTGATTTTCAAAGAATGTATTGAAGTGGTAAAAAAATGCCACACTTGCAAGTCTATACTCAGAAAATTCACGCTCATCGACCCTAGATTTTCCCTTCCGTCACTATCAATCCTTTTGGTAAATGGGGAATTTATTTTATGACATGTCACCTGGTTTCGACCAAGGGACATAAGTACATTATTATAACAGTTGACTACTTTATAAAGTGGATTGAGGTTATGACTACTTTCAATAATGATGGTGAGATAGTAGCACTTTTCCTTTTCAATCAAGTGATCTCGTGTTCTGGCATCCTTAAAGAGATGCTCACTAGCCATGGAAGTCACTTTCAGAATAAGATGATGTATGAATTAGCTTCGAAGTTGGGATTTATGTGGGAACATTCATCTCCTTATTATCCTGAGGCTAATGGGAAAGTTGAAGTTGTTAATAAATCCATCAAAATGAGTTTGCACAAGATTATCAATCAAGCTAAGTCTAATGGTTACATCATGCTTTATCCTACTTTATGAGCATATCGAATGTCTGTTATATGATGCCTAATTGATTCTTCCCATAGAATGTCAGTTTCCATCCCTTAAGTTCGCAGTCCAACTTATTCCTCACACTTTGAGATTAGAAAAGAATATTGTTTAGTTAGAACATCTTGAGGAGAAACGTTGAGATATCTCTACAATGAACAAGGTTAATAAAAAGAGAATTAAGGTAAAATATGATAATTTTGTATGACCCAGGGTTTTCTCTGAAGGTGACATTTTCTTGCTCTTTAACCAAGATAAAGACTCCTTGGCGGAAGGAAAATTGAAACCTATATGGTATGTTCCATATATTTTAAAAAAAAAATTGCAAAAATCTGCTTATGAGCTAGTTGTTTTCGAATGGAATATGTTTGTAGAGCCCAAAAATGGGCTTCACATGAAAACATGTTATGCCTAGGCACCTTCCTATGCATTTTCTTTATTTTGTAAATATTATATATAACTCTAGATTATATATATGAGTTTCGTCATGATGATGGTGTTTTCGATATGATTTCACATGAATTAATGGGTGATCTAATGTAATTAAGATTTGTTGATGGTGTTACTCATCACTCTAGAAACCTAGCTTCCGCAACTTAGGTAATCCATTACCCATCTAGTCATTTGTTTGTCGCAAGAGGCATATGTATAGGCCCTGATTCTAATAATATGGCTAAATATAGTTTCATTGTCAATTTACTTTCAGAGGCAATATCTTATGGTATTCAATCTTAGTAGTTTACTTGGACTCGCAACTGGTGGTGTCTCAATTAAACAATTTTTATCGTGTGAGAGATTCTTCATCACATCTAAAATTTCTAAGGGAGAGATTACTTGAATGATCATTTATTTGATAACATACATTCATATTCCATGATTATATAATTAATTTCTTGATTATATAACCATGCATTGGATTGGCATATCGATCATTCATTACATTAAATCAAAACATCATATATTCATCTACATATATGGTAACATCATCATAAAATATCTATATATATAGATAGATAAGTTTCAAAAATATTACAAAATGTGCATAAATGTCCTACAAAATTAGGGATTATACCTAATAATGTTTTCATCTGATCAATCTAAATATAGAAATATAAACCTGAGGGCCCTCCCCTAGATGAGAATCATGGTAGTAGACAACGGAATTTTCCACTCATCGGAAAAGGCTCACCAAATCTCATGGTACCCCGATCACTCATCTGTGTATGGTCTTTGATAGGTCCTCTACATCTACCATTGGAACGTGGTGAGTTAAACTCTCCAAGTACCTCTAAATAGCTCTCAAAACCCTCTTAGACTCCGATGTTGCTCCTTCCATGTCTCTACCTTGACACCTATGCCTTAGCAAATCCTCAAGCCTCATTGGACCCATATCTACATCATTAATATTTTAATATTGTCAGGATCTTTATTCCATAGAAAAATACTTTAATTTCTTAAGATTATCTTAAAAAATAACAAAAAATTAAATCATTAATTTTTTTTAAAAAATTACCTATGTTGGCCCATGCAACTCCTTCAAGGAGCACTAACCCTAGATCTATTCTCAAGTCAAGTCTTGCATAGGGTTAGTCTTCTATGGATATGACTTGTTCCTCTAACCATTGGAAGAACTCATTACCAAAATCTGCTTTGGTGACTTGGCCTCCTCCAAGTCCTCTCATAATATCTTCCCACCTAGCTATCTAAGGGTCCATTGGGGTGTTGATGGTAGCTCCTACTATGGGTTGCAATGAAGGAATATGTTGAAAGAAAAATGAACAAAGTACGGTGCCATAATCAACGTTTTTGGTCTTCCCTTATCAGCAATATGTAAATTGTCTCTTCATATTACCTAAGAGAGTTGTCTACCAATCATAGACCATAGGTCTCAAGCATTCAACTACTCAAAACATTGTGGGTCATCTAAACACTCTCTTAATAATAAAAATGGGGAATTTTATTGCCAGACTAGCAATATTTTTTATTGGGATTTGGGACCCAACTTTTCATGCCCTTGGTTCACAGTAGAAACTAATGTAATAATCTACATTCAAATATTTTGTAGCGTTACCTTTCAAGTTCACTACCTCTCCTCTTGGAAAGGTCTATAAAAAATATATATATCCTCCACTTCAATTTGTAAAGGCATTGAATCAATGAAGCATTTCCCTTGTTCTGGATCCCAATAATTAATCAACATTTTCAAGAATATTTTTTGATCCCTCATATTTTTCATCATGAAGAATTTGAACAAGCCACAATTTTTCATAGAATCCAAAGATTCATGATCTTCTAAGACCAAAATATCTATCTCATCGTGCTCTCTTTGACACCATTCAATTTCCATCCTGCAAGTTTAGACAAATTCAAATTTTAAGTTTTGACTCTGTGCACATGCAACTTTAATTGTAGAAAGTCATGTATATACGAGACATTCCTATTGTAAACTTGCGTAGAGGTCATTTCCTACACAACCCAATAATCAGTAAACTATTTATATGAAGAATCACTTTTGAAATTAATTTAAAATCATACTTAAATGTAATCTACTTGCTCTAAAATATAATTAAAGAAAAGAGAATGTGACTAAGGGTTATTTGGAGCTTGCAGTTTACATTTATGCTAGGTAAATTGTTGAGATTATCTTGCGAGTTTTTTCCCAAATACCAATTCTCAACACTTCCAATGTTAGCAATGAATAATGTGAGTTCCAATTTTAATTTTATATCAATAAAACTCAACCTTCTTTTATATAGTTCTAAAAAGAATAATTTATTTTACTTTTTTATGACCTTTTGACCTTTCTTTAAGTGTTGGGAAATGTTTTTTCAAGGATAATGAAGACTTAATTTATCACTTAGTGATCTTTTCCTGTTGTTTGTATTCCATGATTACTCACCTATCATGAAAATTATTGTCCTATAATTGGAATATAGGTTAGGACCATTTTCCATTACATTTATCATGTTAACCTCATTCTGCAATACTTAGCCACAAGGTCAACTCCACTTGTTGTGATGTTTCAACCTTTATCACTCGTCAATTTGTAAAGTCATAACATATTGGTATAGCCTTCCTTCCATGGGCTCCCTAGTTAGAACCTCACTAGCATATGTTTCCCATGATGAAACTATCGTATAGGCTCGGGTGATCTCTTTAGTCCCGTTATGACTTTGTGTTTAAGCCTCATTCTTATTCCTTTCTCTTGTTTTGAATTTATACCTTATAGGCTCCCATCTATTGAGTTGTACTATTGTATTGCATATTGACCACTTTCACCCTGCTTTGGCCTTAAGATGACTTCAATTGACTCTTGTATAAGCCACTTCCGATCGTGACTTTTCTACAAGATCAAGCCATGAATTAATTATCCTTGGCAACTTGACACCATTTTTACCTTGGAGGTAATGCTCCATAAGTGTTGATGACTAGCATCCATAACATTGTTTTGAGCATATGAATGTTCCAGTCCTAGGAACTAGTTCACGTGCCTTTAAAACATGTTCCCTCCACTATACTATAGGCATTATTTTATTCTTTCTCAGGCTTTATAATATCAAAAATACAAATAAATTGAATATTCCAAAAAAAATAGCAGGAATAGGACAATTTATTCATCATTATTGGCAATAAGAATCAATTGCGTCACCCTTAACAAAGCACTTAAAAAGCATATGAGTCTCACCTCCATTGGGTTGGGACTTAGTTTGACTTTAAGGAAGCCAAAACCTTGTCTTAGAGTCAATACTCCTCTGTTTGTTTACTCTTCCAGTCATATGGAGAGTTTGTTGATACCTCCTATATCACAGACTTAATCAAAGTTCATTTTATGCTACCTTAAAGGTCACCAAGTGTTGTGCCTTTGTTCAAGGGAAGTCAGCCTATGTGTTGACCATTTTGGGGTGTCTCTTGACTCATTTCTATCATTCATACCTAATTTGTCAAGTTATTCTCAGTATCACATCAACTACTTTGTTCTTTTCTTCTGTTAGTTAAGAAGGTCCCCATTGACTTCTAGCTGATGGATCTTTTCTTATTGACATCGAAAAATTTCTCTAAGAGTAGGCCTAGAGTCACAACCTAGCCCTATTTACATCATTTAGAAGTGAACTTGTTCTCATCATTATGTTAGCACCTAAATCTGCCCTAGGCTGAAGGAGGGCAAAAATTAGGGTAACCACAAACCACGCTCAGTCTGGTAGCTAGCCCTACCGGAGCAGGAGAGGGCTCTCTCCGAGTCACGCTCAGTGGATAGATGATAGAAAACGGTCTGAGATGACTTACAATGCAATATTTACCTTAGGCTAGTAAGTGAATAGGGATGCTGGAAACAATTTTCATGAATGACCAAGCTTCTGGGATGTTATGGGACCGTGCTCAGCAAAGAACAGAGAATTTAATACAAAGGCACAGATTATTCCGTGAGGCAAGGTAGGCAGAAAATGTAACAATTTAATTCGAGGTACCGCGGCATGAATAGATTGCTGAAGAAAGTGAAAAGGGCATAGTGACATGAATCCTTTTCAACAGAAGAATAACACTGAACATGAAATTTTCCCACAAGCAGAGCAATAAAATTGAATTCTACCTAATCTCACTCAGAAAATTTCACTAGAAATGAACATGAATCGAATTATGAAACATAACGTAATACATATGAAAACATAAGAGACACATTTGCTACACTCACAACCACAAGAATATCATGAAACAGAGCCGCTGCCTTTCATTAATTCTCTGTCAAAAATACACAGTGAAGAAACAAAGTTTCTTTCCCACAGTCTCCCAGAAGTTACAAGCCAACCAACCCTTTACAAATAACTTGCATACAATATATAGAATCTGTGAGGAAGAGATAGAACGCCCAAGGGTTGGGGATTTACTCGAATCATTGCAAAATGGAGATGGAGAGCCAACCATTAGCTACAGGTGTAGCGCTACAAACATGACATTTGGCTTTGGGTGACCATTTGCCTTCCTTCGCCACTTGGATAGAAGCCAATCTGGAAAAAAAATATTTAAATGCCACCTTTGGTGCCAAAAAACCAAAGTGTAGATGAGCGGGCCCACTTTGAGAAGTCGCGAACCGAAATTTCACGAAACAGAAGCAAATTGGCAATTTTTCCTCTGTGCGCCGCGCCATTTTCTCTGTGCGTCGTGCTAATTTAGGGCCTGTTTTGGGGCACTTTCAGGTGTCCAAAATGTGCCCAAGTGGGCTTGTTGGAAATCTTGTCCTGTCTACCTTCTAACCCCACTGGAATTTTTGAATTTGGTGCTCATTTTCCCCTCCAAATCTTCATTCTCCCAAGACTGCTTTCTGTGTGTCAAAAAAGTGGCAGAGAGGCCATTTTTGGGTGTTTTTTGACCTTTAGGAGACTCAGATCTTGTCAAACTTTCTTGCCCAGACACCAGTAGTCGTGATTTTCCATGTTGAATCCAAAAATGTAAGCCATTCCTCATTTGGAGCTCTAGAATTTTAGCGTCACGCCACGTGCACGACGCATAGGGAGAAAAACCCTGCTTTTTGCACAAAAAATTTCAAAATTTCAAAATGTGCTCCAAATTTCTTGAAATTTGGTCTGGAGCTTCTTCATTAAGTGTTATGGTGGGCCAAGGATTGCCTTGGCCAATATCTGGAGTCGATCATGCTCTTTTTTTCTCTTTTGCCTTTTTGATGCCTTCTTTAGGTTTGCCTTCAAATTCCTTATTCGTGCCTTGCAAACCTTGTTTCGTGCCCAATAGTGGTTTTTCATGTTCTTGAGCATGTACCTATCCTTGCTTACTTTCACCAACACCTTCTCTAAGTGGATGTGGATCCTCTCGAGCCAAATCTCTCAATCAGCCTCTATCTCCTGCTGAATAGGTGTCTTCTCATTTAGGCTTCTTTGGGCAGCCTGCTGGTCTTCACGGATGTTTTGCAGCTCCATGATCTCATGTTGGTCCTCAAGCTGCTTGTTTCTCTGCTCCAAATACTTTACGATCCATTTGGTCCTCTCCACATTGAGTGACAGGTCTTGGATCTCCGTATTCTGCTCCTGAATAGTTATCCTAAGTCGAGCGCTCTCCACATCTGCATTATCATCTTGAATGAGGATGAAATCAGCCTTCTGTTCACCTGATGGCCCTTCATCATGCATCGGTTTCTTGTCCTTGTCCTGTACCTGTGTTGTCGATTTAGGGAGCGAGGCCCCTTCCACCCCGGGTGGAGATAACACTCGCTTTGTTGCTGCAAACAAATGCCTACTGCCTCTTTGATAAGTGATGAATTCTGGCACACTAGCAGTCTCATGGCGCTCATAACCTCATAGTCTGATGAAGGCTCAGATGCCATGACTGCTGTATAAAATACCTTGAGGGAAAGAGGACTTTTGTTTATGAACTGTACTTAGGCTGCCTTTTGTTGATGGTGAAGCTGGGTGTTGTTTTTGTGATATCTGCCACCAAGGGGAACAATGGAAAAAATGGAGTATTAGGAGGGGAGTAATGTGATGGGAGTAGAGAAGTTTATTTAGGGATATGTAGGGGGTTTTGGATTATTTGATAGGGTAGGGTTTTTGGAGTTTTAACAAGGTAGGGTTTGGGGTTTTAATAAGGTAGGTTTTTGGGGTTTGTATTGACCAATAGGGGAGGGGAAAGGGAATAGGTTTTGCTAGTGTTTTAGTGTAGTGATAATAGGAAAAATGTCATGGGGGATAAGGAAAAATGGTAAGAAAGGGAAAATAGAACCTTGGCATCAACATCACAATTATACAACCCTAGCAACAATGGTTTTTTTGGTGTCTTCTTGTGGTTGACTTTATGAAATTTGTTGCATTCAATCATAGGCATATAACCACCATATCACTCATAAAATTTGATGAACAAGTGATGTTATAGAGCCTACCTTGCAATTTGATGGGCTTCACAGGAAACTTGAGGCAATTTGGCACAATTTCAGGGCTTGTAGCCCTGTGTGCCATGCTCTCTATGTGTGTCGCGCTAGTGTAAATTTACATTGGAAATTTTCTCCCAGTGCGTCGCGCTCCCTCTTTGCGTCGCACTCTTTTCCAGGGGACTATTGGAGGTCTTCCCAGTGTCCAAATTGGGTGTAGGATAGCTCGTTGGAAAGGTCATTAAGTCTACTTTCCAATCCAACTATAATTTTTCAATTTGGAATTCATTTTTCCTATCAAAAGTCAAATCGCCCAAGACTGGTCAAAATGTGCCTAGTGAGGCTGCCTCAAGGCATAGTGCTGTTACAGACAACTTTTTAATGCCTTCCTCAACTCCAAATTGAGGTCATGATAGTTCATTGGAAATCTCTTTGTGTCTAGTTATCATTTTACTCATCAATAAAGTCATTTGGACAACGTAGCTAGGAGATAACTTGATTTTCCCAAGGTCACTTAAGAGGTGCATCAGTTCTCCCGAGGCAACTGTATTTTTGACATTTCTCTAAAACCATGACACCTATGTAAAAAGTGAAGGAGGTTTTTCTTCCTTGGACTGTTCTGGACAAAAAAATCTCTCATTTTTCCTAAATTCAACTTTGATTTCTCAAAAACATCATTTGAGTGAAACCTACCCTGATGTGTGGAACAAGGGATTTGTCAAAATGAAGCGAAATGAAGGGGATAGGGAGCTTCTAAACTCTTGAGGAAATTTTTGGAAGTAGGGAGGGATTTTAGGAAGTAGGGAAAAGTAGAATCTCTAAAATTGAGTGAGGGGAAGGGGTCCAAAAAGGTAAAACACAGGCCCAACCTAGGAAACTGCCAAGTTGTAGCAAGAAACTAGGGTTTGTGTGAAAATGAGGAATTTGGGTAATCTCAGGGATGGGAAGTGTTTGATAAGGTATTTTAAGGATAGGGGAAGGTGTATGAACATCAGGATACAAGTTTTGCCGATGATTTGACTGTCCAAGAGAAATTGCTTTCAAAACCCTAGGTGAGGGAAATGACCTTACCTAGGCGCAACTAAAGCATGAACAAGGTGTAAAATGACCCATTGGAACCTGACATGATGATGGAAAACCTCAGAATGATGGTAGACTCAACTGAATAGTGACATAGACCAACATTTGGACCACTTTGGAAGGAGTGAAAGCAAACCCTAGACCTAATGCGTAGTGACCAAATTTTGCTTGAAGACTCACTGAGATGACAAAATTTGACCTTGACACCTTAAAATCACTTTGTAAGAGCATGTTTGATCACTGGAGGAAGGCTACAAAGACTGACACTAACATTGGCTCCAATAGGGATGGCGGATTCTTGGAGGTGCCAAGAACTGCAGATCTTTGGGTGAGCAGACAGTGCCTTCGTCCATTGGGCTATGGAGTCCATTATTCTGACAAACCAACATGACTCAATTTATTGACTGAAACTTGACTCAAACTGACTCAATGCAAACTGAAATGACTGAAAAACTTGACTTTATGCAAAAGGAAATGACTCATGACTGACTTAACTAAAACAAGAACTGACAAAACTTATTCAATGGCAACAGTCCATCAAGATTCGAGGGTTTCAAATCATGATGACAGCCACCTGCGTACTAATGCAATATGTACAATCATGTGTAATGTGTCTTCCAATGTAACCAATCAAGTAGATGCCTCCTTGATTGATTCTCCGGATCAGATCTTCTGGTCAACAACAGATACTGGTAACTAGGCCTCCAAAAACATAATTGATCATGATCTTTTTCATCACTGAATACTGTAATAAACACCTTCACAGCTGACTACAACAGATGTGCCAGAGGATCTTGAAAAACATGAAGTCTATCCTCCTGCTGAAAGAACAAGGTGTCTTTCTCCTTTGCTTCTGATTTTCCTTCATAATGTACTTCAATATGAGTATGTTCTTGATCCTTAGGAAATTCTGAACAGGTAGATGAGTGAATCTCCTCTTGAAAACACATTTCATAACATGAAGCATATGAAGGAGAATCTGAAATGGAATCTTGAATGGTCTGATCTTCGGTAGTCTGAATATATTTTAAGTCATCTTCATATGATATGACAGCCAGATTCTCATTACAATCATCACATTCGTTAATCATGAGAAAAGTAACTTCAAATGATTCTTGAAACCCAACACTAACATTCATACCATCTACCAATGATTCATCCAAGGAAACTTTTTCACTTACTTGAACCAAATTCTCATCTTGTTGTTCATGAACTGAATGAGCTACCTCCTTATGAAGATCTAGTTCTGGTGAGATGACGTCAGTTAGGTTTGTACCTCTGTTTTCTCCATTTGAGGCAGCCTCAACCATGCAACTCTCTTTTTCCTCCTCACCATCTGTCTCTTTATCTGATTTATCATCCCCATTATCTGAGATTGGAACATCATTTTCTTGCATATCATCTTTTATTTCCACCAGATCTGAAACAAAACTTCTTCTTTCATCATTTCTAGCCATATGGAAATCTTCAACCTACTGATCTATAAAGTTGTTCACCGGAGTGTCATCCTTTTCTTTAGAGATATTACGAAGATTTTTCCTTATAAACTGAAATGCTTTGTAACACAAGGGTACAGAATCCTCTTGCATCATTAAATCATGTATTTTGACTGCCTCACCTTCATCTGTAATCTGACCTTGAATTGTGTTTGGTGGCTACAAATCTGGTTCTGTATCCAAAATGATTTCATCAATCATTTTAGGGGAAGATTTCTTATTAATGACCTGCTCAAAAATTTCGCCATCTATCTCATCTTCAACATTAAAATTGAGAGATTGTTGATTTCCTACAAGCTTTTCATTTGAAGATTTACTATGCAATTTACCCCGCAAAAACTGAAGTGATTCAAAACAGAGAGGTAAGGAATCTTCTTGTATTGTTTGATCATATAAGCCAGCTTCTATGTCTTCATGTGCAACCTGACTATTAATGGCATTTGGGGGCTGGAACTCTGAATATAAGAAGTTTGGAACAAAGTTTTCATCTCCCTCATGAGGATCCAAATCAAGATTTGTCGATAGCTGATATCTGATTGCATGGAAATTATCTCTGATGAACTGACATGAATCAAAGCACAAAGGCAAAGATCCTTCACTTACCTCAAAATTTTCTGCACTTTCCTCATCGTTTCCATAGCTGATATGCCTCGGTTGATCACTATACTCGAGCTGCTGTAAGCGAACTTCCTCATCCCATAAACTGGCTGGTGATTTGTCTGCAAGATTAGCTTCTATTTGGAGAGCATAATCATCATCATCATACTGATCAGACTGAGGCAAATCGTCAGTATAAAATACGTCATCAAGCATACATGTCATATCAACAGGTCTTTCTTCTCCAATATGATCTACAAAACAATCCTTATGACTACTGAGATAAGAAACAAAATGTTTTGGATCAGCCACTTGTTCATGAACGCCATTTTCATTTTTTGCAGTCATTTTTCTCACCATCTCTTCTACTACACTCACCAAATTGTCAATCTTTTCCTCTGAAGGTGTAGTTTTCTCTAGATCCATGTTTTTCATCTCTTTTTTTGTCAACCTTGCCCTTCTGATCAGCAAATGAGCCTCTACATTTACTGCATTGTTCTGCATCTCTTCTACTGTTGCGACATTCTTCTCTCTTAGCTGAAACTCCATTTCCGGATCAAAGGCACCCGGGTAATGCAAGAGAGAAGATCCAGGAGGGGGTCTTATATCAACCGGCATTGAATAATAAACCTGATTAAATCTAGCTGAAAACTATTGTACTGTCTCCCCTGACAGTCTTTTCAGCTGATTATACTCTTCTACGATAAGGAAAATGTTCTGTCTGATCCTCCATCTGTCAAGAAAAACTTTGATGAACTACTGTAAATCTGTGATGCTCGCATCCGGCAGGGCTTTGAACCAACTCTTGACTTTGCCTTGCAAAGAAAGAGTGAAAAGCCTTATATTGACATCTTCTTCATCAATTTCAAAAAGGTCTAGAAAAGTCTCAACATTCTGCACATGTTGCTCAGCATTGACATTCTTACATTCACCGTCAAATCTTGGCAAGTATAGATCATAATTTTTGGGGAAAGCATGAAGAACAGAAGGTAAAACAAGATGTTTATACCTATCTGGGATTATAACAGCTGTAGGGATATGTACAAGAGCTTTGGGATCAGTTTTGTTTTCTTTAGGCTCATCACTTTGCAGAGAATCATCATAAGATGTAGGAAAAGTAAGGAGGCCAGGATCCAAGGGAAACTCACTATTTACACTTTTTGAATAGATCGAGTGAAGATTTTGATCACCCTTATCATACAAAAAGTTCTAAAAAACTCTTAGGGCAGCTTCAAGAACAGCGAAGAAGTAATTTACGAGAAAGAAGAGTAGAACCTGAATACCATTCCACTTTGGATACCCGAAATTTGTGTAAGATCCTTCCATTTTTGCAGAGAAAGAGTTAGTCCTCCAGTGGAGTCACCATGAAGCAATGATTGCTGGGTTCTTCAGTGAATGGAGTCACCAGGTGAATGCTTTCAGCCTTTCCAGTGTCTGATCGTCGTCCACCATCAACAATCAGATCATAACTTGAGATATGAACTGGGGCAAGACAATCTACAGGGAAACTTCGTCCCCGGTTGAGTCGCCACTATGTTAGCACCTAAATCTACCCTAGGCTGAAGGAGGGCAAAAATTAGGGTAACCACAAACCACGCTCAGTCTGGTAGCTAGCCCTACCAGAGCAGGAGAGGGTTCTCTCCGAGTCACGCTCAGTGGATAGATGATCGAAAACGGTCTGAGATGACTTACAATGCAATATTTACATTAGGCTAGTAAGTGAATAGGGATTCTGGAAACAATTTTCATGAATGATCGAGCTTCTGGGATGTTATGGGACCGGCACTCAGCAAAGAACAAAGAATTTAATACAAAGACACAGATTATTCCGTGAGGCAAGGTAGGTGGAAAATGTAACAATTTAGTTTGAGGTACCGCGGCATGAATAGATTGCTGAAGAAAGTGAAAAGGGCATAGTGACATGAATCCTTTCAACAGAAGAATAACACTGAACATGAAATTTTCCCACAGGCAGAGCAATAAAATTGAATTCTACCTAATCTCACTCAGAAAATTTCACTAGAAATGAACATGAATCGAATTATGAAACATAACGAAATACATATGAAAACATAAGAGACACATTTGCTACACTCACAACCACAAGAATCTCATGAAACAGCGCCGCTGCCTTTCATTAATTCTTTGTCAAAAATATACAGTGAAGAAACAAAGTTTCTTTCCCACAGTCTCCCAGAAGTTACAAGCCAACCAACCCTTTACAAATAACTTGCATACAATATATAGAATGTGTGAGGAAGAGATAGAATGCCCAAGGGTTGGGGAGTTACTCAAATCATTTCAAAATGTAGATGGAGAGCCAACCGTCAGCTACAAGTGCAGCACTACAAACATGACATTTGGCTTTGGGTGACCGTTTGCCTTCCTTCGCCACTTGGATAGAAGCCAATCTGGAAAAAAAAATCTTTAAATGCTACCTTTGGTGCCAAAAAACCGAAGTGTAGATGAGCGGGCCCACTTGGAAAAGTCGCGAATCGAAATTTCGCGAAACGGAAGCAAATTGGCAATTTTTCCTCTGTGCGTCGCGCCATTTTCTCTGTGCGTCGCGCTACTTTGGGGCCTGTTTTGGGGCACTTGAAGGTGTCCAAAATGTGCCCAAGTGGGCTTGTTGGAAAGCCTGTCCTGTCTACTTTCTAACTCCACTAGAATGTTTGAATTTGGTGCTCATTTTCCCCTCCAAATCTTCATTCTCCCAAGACTGCTTTCTGTGTGTCAAAAAAGTGGCAGAGAGGCCATTTTTGGGTGTTTTTTGACCTTTAGGAGACTCAGATCTTGTCAAAATTTCTTGCCCGGACACCAGTAGTCATGATTTTCCATGCTGAATCCAAAAATGCAAGCCATTCCTCATTTGGAGCTCTAGAATTTTAGCGTCGCGCCACGTGCGCGGCGCACAGGGAGAAAAACCCTGTTTTTTGCACAAAAAATTTCAAAATTTCAAAATGTGCTCCAAATTTCTTGAAATTTGGTCTGGAGCTTCTTCATTAAGTGTTATGGTGGGCCAAGGATTGCCTTGGCCAATATCTGGAGTCGATCATGCTCTTTTTTCCTCTTTTGCCTTTTTGATGCCTTCTTTAGGTTTGCCTTCAAATTCCTTATTCGTGCCTTGCAAACCTTGTTCCATGCCCAATAGTGGTTTTTCATGTTCCTAAGCATGTCCCTGTCCTTGTTTGCTTTCACCAACACCTTCTCTAAGTGGATTTGGATCCTCTCGAGCCAAATCTCTCAATCAGCCTCTATCTCCTGCTGAATAGGTGTCTTCTCATTTAGGCTTCTTTCAGCAGCCTGCTGGTCTTCACGGATGTTTTGTAACTCCATTATCTCATGTTGGTCCTCAATCTGCTTGTTTCTCTGCTCCAAATACTTGATGATCCATTTTTCCCTCTCCACATTGAGTGACAAGTCATGGATCTCCGTGTTCTGCTCCTGAATAGTCATCCTAAGTCGGGCGCTCTCCACATTTGCATTATCATCCTGAATGAGGATGAAATCAGCCTCCTGTTCACCTGATGGCCCTTCATCATGCATGGGTTTCTTGTCCTTGTCCTGTACCAGTGTTTTCGATGTAGGGAGCAAGGCCCCTTCCACCCTGGGTGGAGATAACACTTGCTTTGCTGCTGCAAACAAATGCCTACTGCCTCTTTGATAGGTGATGAATTCTGGCACACTAGCAGTCTCATGGTGCTCATAACCTCATAGTTCGATGAAGGCTCAGATGCCATGACTGTTGTATAAAATACCTTGAGGGCAAGAGGACTGTTGTTTATGAACTGTACTTAGGCTGCCTTTTGATGATGGTGAAGCTAGGTGTTGTTTTTGTGATATCTGCCACCAAGGGGAACAATGGAACAAATGGAATATTAGGAGGGGAGTAATGTGATGGGAGTAGGGAAGTTTGTTTAGGGATATGTAGGGGGTTTTGGGGTACTTGATAGGGTATGGTTTTCAGAGTTTTGACAAGGTAGGGTTTGGGGTTTTAATAAGGTAGGTTTTTGGGGTTTGTATTGACCAATAGGGGGAGGGGAAAGGGAATAGGTTTTGCTAGTGTTTTAGTGTAGTGATAATAGGGAAAATGTCATGGGGGATAAGGAAAAATGGTAAAGAAGGGAAAGTAGAACCTTGGCATCAACATCACGATTATACAACCCTAGCAACAATGGTTTTTTTGGTGTCTTCTTGTCGTTGACTTTATGAAATTTGTTGCATTCAATCATAGGCATATAACCACCATGTCACTCATAAAATTTGATGAACAAGTGATTTTATAGAGCCTACCTTGAAATTTGATGGGCTTCACAGGAAACTTGAGGCAATTTGGCACAATTTCAGGGCTTTTAGCCCTGTGCGCCGCGCTCTCTATGTGTGTCGTGCCAGTGTAAATTTACACTGGAAATTTTCTCCCAATGCGCCGCACTCCCTCTGTGCGTCGTGCTCTTTTGAAAGCAACTTTTGGAGGCCTTCCCAGTATCCAAATTGGGTAAATGATAGCTCGTTTGAAAGGTATTTGAGTCTATTTTCCAACCCAACTAGAATTTTTCAATTTAGAGTTTATTTTCCCTATCAAAAGTCAAATCTCCCAAGACTGGTCAAAATGTGCCCAGTGAGGCTGCCTCAAGGGAGAGTGCTATTATAGTCAACGTTTTAATGCCTTCCTGAACTCAAAATTGAGCTCATGATAGCTCATTGGAAATATCTTTGTGTCTAGTTATCATTTGACTCATCAAGTAAGTCATTTGGACAACATAGCTAGGCGATAACTTGATTTTCCCAAGGTCACTTCAGAGGTGCATCAATTCTCCCGAGGCAATTGTATTTTTGATATTTCTCTACAACCATGACACCTGTGTAAAAAGGGAAGGAGGTTTAGATTACTTGGACTGTTGTAGACAAAAATCTCTCTCATGTTTCCTAAATTCATCTTTGGTTGCTCAAAAACATCATTTGAGTGAAACCTACCCCGATGTGTGGAACAAGGGATTTGTCGAAATGAAGCGAAATGAAGGGGATAGGGAGCTTCTAAATTCTTGAGGAAATTTTGGGAAGTATGGAGGGATTTTAGGAAGTAGGGGAAAGTGGAATCTCTGAAATTGAGTGAGGGGAAGGGGTCCAACAAGGCAAAACACAGGCCCAACCTAGAAAACTGACAGGTTGTAGCAAGAAACTAGGGTTTGTGCGAAAATGAGGAATTTGGGTAATCTCAGTGATGGGAAGTGTTTTATAAGGTATTTTAAGGATAGGGGAAGGTGTATGAACATCAGGATACAAGTTTTGTGGATGATTTGACCGTCCAAGAGAAATTGCTTTCAAAACCCTAGGAGAGGGAAATGACCTTACCTAGGCGCAACTAAAGCATGAACAAGGTGTAAAATGACCCATTGGAACCTGACATGATGATGGAAACCCTCAGAATGATGGTAGACTCAGCTGAATAGTGACATAGACCAACATTTGGATGATTTTGGAAGGAGTGAGAGCAAACCCTAGACCTAATGCCTAGTGACAAAATTTTGCTTGAAGACTCACTGAGATGGCAAAATTTGACCTTCACACCTTAAAATCACTTTGTAAGAGCATGTTTGATCATTGGAGGAAGGTTGCAAAGACTGACACTAACACATTCATTAATTTCATGGGTATTTAACTGAGTGGTTTCCCATGTGTTCAACATCAACTTACATTATTACACATTGGGACTCGTGCAATACCTTGGTTTCCATTTGAACCTATTGGTGGATTCGTTGCCTCTATGTCATATTTCATTATTGGTTGGTTTAGAGGATTTATTTCGTGCACTAGCTACATCTTGTGCATGCACAAAAATTTACTTGGTGGTGGTTACTACATCTTTATTCATTCGAGTCCTTATAAATTATTATTCTACGGGTTATGTTTGCATTGGTTGATGCGGTATTCCTTAATCTATTCCTTCTAGTATATATTTCCTAGTGACTCCACCTCATTGCTCTCAGAACAAGGTCTAGAGTTCCTTTTCAGTACCTTATGGTGTGCAGTTATCAGTAGTAGAGTCCTTTGTTATCGATAGTGAGAATACATCAATATCTCCTAATTGACATGTTCTTTCAAGTGTTCAACGTCAACACATATATTCACACTTGGTAGATTGTATTAGGGTACCTTGACAGTCGCTATCATTATTTGTGAGTTTTCTTATGTTTGTTAATGGTATGAATCAATGAATGATAATCAAATGATTTACCACATGATCGACTTTAGCTCATTTTTTCCCATAATGTAGAAATGTATCAACTGCAGTTGGTGAAGACCTCAAGTTGTGTCATCATCTCAGTCCACTTGATGGTTCCTTCAGTTTTTAGCCAGTGAAAATCCTCCAACTTTATATGTTGCACACTCTCTTAGTAGTATCCTATATGTTGGCACTCGAGTTTTATGATGTACCACTACCCTATCTACGTGACTTGGTACTTTTGATAGGATAATTTATATAACATCTCTTGTACATATATCCTCCTATATGATACTAAGACATAGCTTTGTTGTATTCTTTCATGGATATGATCATATGTTCCATTATGTATTATTCTTATCTCTATCACAGTTATGTATAAATCATGGATGTACTTTATACTTGATCAATGGACATGCTTATTATCTTTGAGCATGGGTATGCCCGCCTCAAACATGTGTCTTATTTTTGACTCCTTCCTCACATATTTGATGGACTGATTCTGGTGATCTCCTCTTGAGTTTCTCAAATGAATAATCTCTTATACTTAATGTATTTCATCCAACAATTCCTTTTTGTCCTCATACATTAGGGGGCATCTATTGTAGCATCTTTCAACACTCTCGAAGACAAGATGCTCTTATATGGCTTGGGCAGTTTGCTTTCCCTTGAAAACTTGACTTGATCTTATAAATATGTTTTTCAAAATCCATAGGCAGCTCTTCCCACTACAAGAGTGCGTACATACGAAGTTCATATGAACCATATTTGCATACAACATTTTAAAATTTGTAAAAATAAATAAAAAGCTATTTTTTGGGTGGGGTTTATGGGTTTTACCAAAATTCCACCTACAGTAGCCCATCAAATAACTGAAATAACCAATTTTAGGTGGTATATATATGCCCCTTGGGTAAGAGTAATGGATATCATATGAGAGGTATTGATAGTATACACAAATTACCCTAGATCAAGTCTACATTTTTCTTGTGCATCCTACACTCCCAGTCTATAGGAAACCCTTGTTTCCTTGCACAAATGTTCAACTCACTTATCTAGCATCCCATTTGAATTTATTATAGAGTAAGTCTATGTTGGCTCATGATGGATGGATCTAGGGGAGGGTTTCATTAGTACCTTTAGCTTGGATCAGGTTGTAGCTTTCATGTACTTGTTGTTATTCATTAATAAATAAGCTTATGTCTTATTCCTAAAATATGTTGTCATCTAATGAATGTTAACTTATTATGTTGATTATCATGATCTAACATATCTATATGCATATGATTTGAACTATATTATCTCTCTGTTCTTCTGTAATTGATTTGCAGGTCTACACGTTGTGGAGGAAGCATATGGTTTGGACCCTATGGCATCTACGTAAAACGTTGGACCACTTAGCATGTCTCCTATCAATAATTTTGTGAATTTGAATGGTGTCATGCTTTCATGAGTGTTCTTTGCTATTTTTATATTTCAGTCTGTTGGAGCTTTCAACCCTAGCTCTAGGGAATCTTTCCCACCAACACCTATCTATGATCAATGGGGAGGAGATCTTAAATTTATACATATATAAACAAGGGCCAATAAGATTAATGTATAAGCATAGTGTTATATTAAGGGGTAGAACTCCTTTTAAAATATGCAAGGATGTAAATTAATATATATATATATATATATATATATATATATATATATATATATATATATATATATATATATATATATATATATATATATATATATATATATATATATATATAGATATATATATATATATATATATATATATATATATATATATATATATAGATATATATATAGATATATAAGTGTTGATGTTTAAACCACCATCATCATTATGAAAGTAATTGATGTGCTACAAAATTAACCTCAAGCATAATACCTATCCTATGAAGTGAATAATAACAATATAAAAGAGAGAACTCAGCTCACAAACTATATAAGGTATGGGAATAATTATCTATAGATCCATGATATAGAGTTATTCTAATAAATTGGAGAAACTGTGCAGTATTCAAATATGGTGCCTCTATTGTTAAATATAGAAATATAAAAATGTTTTGGGTTTTATAAGAGGTATGTTACACCAATATTCATGGTATAATATTTTCTTCTTTGTAAATATAATAAAAACTGGAGCAATTTAGAAAAAAAACTTAGAGAATATATGTTTGTTTTCCCTTATCATTCATAGTTAAAAGCATCCAAAACTTTAATAGTTCCTTTTATAATGTCACTACAACAAATTCTAAGTAAAATACACTATATGAAACAACTTGTAGAATGTCTAGAAATATCAACTTGTCAAGTTTTCTTGGAAAATAATATTA
Source organism: Pinus tabuliformis (assembly GCA_031772625.1). Taxonomy (NCBI): domain Eukaryota; kingdom Viridiplantae; phylum Streptophyta; class Pinopsida; order Pinales; family Pinaceae; genus Pinus; species Pinus tabuliformis. The sequence continues at coordinate 904,380,877 of CM062820.1, read as the reverse complement.
GAGCTACAATGCCCCTCCCAACCTTGACTCTTCCTCAGGGATGAGCGCCCACCCCAGCTTCAATGGTTTGCAAGAAAAGACTTTTATCTATGTTTTTTTTTTGTCTATCATAGCTCCTCACTCTTTAGTACCCCGATACTCCTGATTCCAAATCAATACATAGACAAAACCCCCTTTTATAATTTTATGAACTTGTAGTAACTACCTCTTCCCTTATCTATTAGGTGGTAGGTAGCTATTTTTTTCATTAATAAGTTGCACTCTCCCCATTTCCTAAGACAACATCATTTCTATATAGGAGAGTTATTGAACAATTAATGTTCCATATGTTAATAATCAAATCCATATATTAGATGGCTAGGCCATATATTACCCAAGGGTGAATAAATCTAATAATTTACTTGGATCTAATAACTTCTCTTTATCCATTTAGAATGTCAAGATTATTTTCCATATTTTTCATTAACAACTTAATAAAAATCATATTTACATAAGATAACCATCAACAACAAAATATGTTATGTTATTTATAAACCAGTTTCATTTATGTCTAAGTCATAACTTCATCACATTTAACATATTCAAATTCACAAATAATTCTATGTTAGGGGATATCACGGATGGTTCAACTTAAAACCACGGGCACAAAGAGAGAATGAAATAATAATAAAAATGTTGAGATGCGAATTAAGTATTAGATTATGAATGTGTAAGAGGGCCAATAATTATGAGTGTTGTGACAATTAGTATGAGGAATTATATGTACTATATGACAACAACAATGGGTGGCACTGTAGGTGTGAATATGCGACCAAGATGTGTGAGAGAGGAAAAACATATGTGTTTTTCCGTGTGTGTGAAGATGAATGTTGTAGGGATAAAAAGGTTATTTCTTGAATGAGACAAAATGTGAGAGTGACTATGACAACAAGTGTGAATGTTGAGGGGTACAGAAAGTGCAAGAGAGAGAGAAGATCATATTTTAGTGAGTATAAGACAAAGTGTAGAATAAAGCACATACAAGGTGATAGTGAGAAAAAGTTAAAGCATAGTGAGAGGCTCAATAATTACAATAAAGATTGCTTTAAATAGTTCTCACTAGAGATTTGATTAAGTCGTCAACAAATAATACACAAACTAGAGATATAAAAGGGGATTGGAATTCCTTGTAGGTGGGTACCTATAAAACTTTGGGGATTGGTGTCTCCAACATCTTGAAGCCTCAAAATTCAAAATTGAATAGGTGTCTCCTGCAAGCAGGTGCTTTTAAACCTTGTAAATATGCGTTAGTGTCCAAATTGTAATCTAAATAAGAAACTATTTTGTGGTTTTATCTAATATGGGTTTCCACGTTAAATCTTGTGTTGTATGTGTTCATTTGATTCTATGTGGTTTATCATTGTTTTCTAATTTTACAAAAATGAAAATTGAGGGAATTAAATATAACAAAGAACTATAAATATTGGTTCATCCCCCTCTTAATATTTAAAAAGTGACATCAGAGGAGGTTCCTCTAGTGACAACCTAAAATATAGAAGGAAGGGCCTATCAGGAAACATGGTTGTTCAATATGGTTCTTCCTCACTTACGCCTTGTTTTTTTAAAAGGGACAAACTTTAATTTTTGGAAAATCATAATAAAAACCTACCTAATGTCTTTTTCTATAGATATTTGGTAGGATTTTTATGATGCTTACAACTCAAATTCAACTCCTCTAACTGTTTAAGTTGGTAATAAGGCTTTCCTAAAATGTAATGCTAAATAAATGAATGGTATCCTATGTTTCCTTCAGAAATATAATTTATTAAAATTAGGAATTGTGGCACATTGAAAGTAATGTGAGATAAGCTTCTAACTATTTATGAAGGATATGACAAAGTAAAGTGTGCAAAAATTCAAATGCAATGGATACAATTTCAAACTATGAGAATGAATCAAGATGAGAATATAGATAATTTATTTCTTATAGTAGATGAGGTTGTGAACACCATTAAAGTGTTTGGTGGAAATTTTGAAGAAGATTTTATGGTAAAAAAGGTTTCAAGATATCTTCCCACTAGACATGATGCAAAAGTCTCTGCCATAGAAAAATTATATGACCTAGAGAAGTTAACTATCGATGGGCTTCATTGGATTTTCAATTCCTATGAAATGACGACAAATAAAGCACAACAAGGACTAAAATAAGAATCGTTTAGATCATCATATAAATCAAAGGGGAATGGAGATCATTATCTCTTTAACCATGATTTAGATGAAAAGGAAGCCAACTTTGTAAGGAAGTTGAAAAGAGGCTCTGGGAAATATAAAGATAATTGAGCTATTAAATGATTCAAAGGGGGTAAAAATATGCCATTTTGTCTCTAAATTCACATATAAAGATAACAATAATGATGAAAAATAAGGAAAATAAAAGAAGAAGTCGAGGAGGCACACTAATGAAAAGCATCTTGAAAAGAAAAGTTTTTACTCCAAAGATAGTAGTTCATTAAAGGATGATAAAGACTATGAATCAAAACCTAAAGTAAGTCAATATGGAAAACTTCTCATGGCTCTTGAAAATCATAATATAGATCAAGAAATGATTGATCTAGAAGATGAAGAAAGTGATATTGAGGTAACCATGGAAGCATGATCGATAAGAGATTTAGATGAGATAAACTGACTAAGAATAACATGTTGCACTTGAGTTGCGGTACCCACAGTACACTTAGGACTCACAGTAGCTCACCTAACTCCATCTTGAATAACACCATACCTAACCCTTTAATAGTCACATTAGAGGAAATTTTAGCCTAAAAGTGCCCATGAAATTTCCATGTAATTTCCATGTAATAATATGAAAAGGAATCATAATAATTGACATTTAAGAAAAGGTAAAAGTAAATATTTTGGAGGGAAAAGAAGAAAAACTACTTTTTTTAATTGTATTTTTTGCTTATCTCCTTATAGGTTTACTCAAATTTCATGTGTGGGCACTCTTTGGATGTAGAATTAAATTCCACATCCAGCAAGTACACACTATGAATACTTCTGAGAAGACCCACAATGATAAAAATCAAAGATATATTAAAAAAGTGTGTTGAACGCATTTTTTTGATGTATCTTAATTTTTTTTATCAATGTGGGTCTTATCAGAAGTATTCACAATGGGTACTCATTGGATCTGGAATTTAAGTTTTCATCCAATGAGTTTCTACACTTGAAATTTGAGTAAACCTATAAGGAGATATGCCAAAAATACAATTAAAAAAGTTGTTTTCTTATTTTCCCTCCAAAATTCATAACTCTTATTTTATTATTTTCCTTAGGAGGCCACTTTTAGGCTGAAAGTTTTTCTAATTTTTTACTCTTATCTCAAATCTCCACATACCATTTTGAGTCGCATTCAGTTAGATTCATAAAAATTTCTTGTGTTCTTGCCATATGCTTTGATGCTCTGCTATCAATGAACCATGTACCCTCATCCATGGTGCCCTTGGATAAATGAGAAACCAGAGAAAATTCCTCATAAAACTTTCTCGATAATTCATCCTGCTTAGCTAAATATGCAGCAACCATTGATATCTCCTTCTTCTTTTCATTATCTCCCATATTTCAACACAAACATTTAATTGCATAGCGAACATGCTCACCACATGTGTGACACTTCACTTTACTAAATTCCTTCTTCACTTTTCCCTTCATCTAACCTATAAGTGCCACGTTATCTCCATCAAAATTCTTCTTATGAATATCCCCATCCCATAATTCCTCTTGGATGAAGTCATTTTGTAAGCTGTTCCAATTTGGCAACTTATCTCGAGTGACAATTCCTTTCATAAATGGCTTCCATTCCTTGCTGAAACCCTTCAAAGAAGTATTGAGTAACTCAAAATATATAATGTTATCTCCAATGGTAGCTATCTCTCAATAGCAACAACCAGTGCTCATTCTTATTCTAGAAAAATTCCTAAAGAGACTTCCACAACTCACATGTAGTGTTATTCCTAGTTAGATGAGGTATTAAGTGATCCTTTACACCATCTATGATAATTATCTTAGCCTTCACACCCAACTCTTTATATACTTCCAACTCCTTTGGATTTTTTGTTTTTCAATCTCCAATTTAGAAAACTTCCATATCCTATTCACCAACAAGACCATCCTCATCCTTTCCTTCCTAGGAATATAGTTGGACAACCAATGAACCTATCCTCATATCTCAAACTAGTAACGTCATGTTATTAGTGTGTCAACAATAATAAACTAGCTCCTTGTTAGGTTGTTTACCGTGCACGCTCTAATTTAGTTTCCCCTTCAAAGTAGCTTTGATGCCAAGTTGGTTTTTCCTTGGTATTCCAAATCTAGTCTATTTCTAATCAAGATCACAAACACACTGAAATAAACATATATAAGAACTTTGCACAATATAAATGTAACATCAATGAATCAACAAAGTACAAAAAAAATTGTAGGCCCAAAACTTGGTTTTGTTAGTCCTTCAATAAATAAAGATAGGGATCCTGTTCTAGGAATCCTAGCCCTTACAAATCATAGGTACAAGAAAACTAGGGCTTCAAATTTGATGCAGGAGCATGAGACTTGGAGGAAAAAAACTTCAAACTTATTCCAAAAATACAAAAAAATATACAAGCAAAGGAGTGGGATCCTTTATCCATCAATTTCCATGTTTTTTTAGTTAAGCATAGAGATAGAATCTAGGAATAAATCATTATGTAATAAATGTTAAATAGTTAAGTTGTAGTGGAGGTTCTCGAGGAGAATACCTTGATGAACAGATAGGATTAGTTAGCATAGTGGAGGTTCTCGAGGAGGATGTGTTGCAGAACTGATAGTTGCAATTAATTTAAGCTTCTGTTTTAGGATCTGGTTGTTAGCACGAACCAGTATATATGTAAGTTTGATGTTATTGTAAAGGGATTTTGCACCGAATGCTTTTATCACATATTTATCAAAGGAAGTGGGGATTTCTCTATGTATTCATTGATCCTGACGGTGTGGGGACCTCCAAACCCTTTCTGTGCTTCTGAACTTGTATTTCCCTGTTAAACTGGTATTGATGCGTGTATTTGGCTTCGTTTTTTTTTCTTCTGAGTCTTTATACTAGTGATTCAGCCTTGTTTTCCAATGAATACTTCGATTGAAGCCTGTTGGAGTAAATCTCCTTTATATCTTCATGCCCTGTTTCCTTTATATGCATTGTTGAGTTCCGCAGGCGAAACTCTGGTTTGGACTGGAAAACCGTGAAAACTTAGTTGGAATTGTGTTTCAGACTTGAAATCCTATTAAATATGGCCAATACCCTTATCGGGTCCGCAAATATTATCGCATCGCAGTGTTTGAGCGGAGAGGGACTAGCCCTTTGAAGTGCTAAAGTCTGAAGTGTCATGTTTAGATCCGAAATATTATAAGGGAGGTTTTATCACCTATCAGGTCCGCAAGCTTATCGCTTCACAAGTCTTTGATGGGAAGAGCTTAGCCAGGGGGCATTGGAATCGCCAATTGTGATTCCCGATAACTCCACGTGTTATTGCATCGGAAAGGGCCGTTATGTTATTATTCCGTTCCATGGGGACTGCCAATACTGTTATTCCATTTTATGGAGTAAAGCCCCCACCGATAGTGTATTTTCATGTGAAATAGCATTACGACAATTAAACCTCGACGATAGTGTATTTCCATGTGGAATCGCATTATGGAAGTTTAAAATCGCTGATAGTGTATTTCATGCACAATTGTGTTAATTACATTCAAAAACCCCACTGATAGTGTATTTCATAATTCCCATGGAATTACAGCTCCGATAGTGGAGAAAAGGGCTCTGTTGTGAGAATTGCTCCCAATAACAAGGGTTGGGGCGATTAATGAAAAAGGACTAGCGATGGTGGGAAAAAATGGGAAATTTTTAAACAGTTAATCTAGAAATAGATGACTGATACTCCAGTGGAATAAGAAGAAGGAACTATGTCAGATTTAGAAGAAATTGTAGCAGGATTTGTGGGTTTGTCAATATCTCCTACCTAGGACACCATTAGTGGTATCAGAGCAACCTATTGACACTGAATTGAATCTCAGAAGCAGGAGAAGGAAATCTAATATGGATTTTAGTGTTCAAAGATGACAGGGACGTGGTGGAAGAGGTCGACTAATTGCAAATGTTGAAGTGATGGAAGTTGTGCACCAGATGCAAGCTAGATTAGAGGCATTAACAGTAGAGAGAAATATATATGATGGGGATATTAGTGAGCCTGAGGTTGAAGCTAAAGGAGAGGAGGAAACTGTAGTAGTTACTCATGGGATGAGATTCTTCCATTCAATGATGAGATCCACAGCTAGGCCAAAGACTGAGGTTTCAATATATGAAGGAGGATTGAATCCAGAAGAATTGATAGAATGGATTAATGGTATGGAGAAATTCTTTGACTATGAAGAAAAAAAATATGAGAAGAAAGTAAAGTTTGTTGTCACCAAGCTAAAAGGACATGGATCACTTTGGTGGGATGGAGTGTAGGCAAAAAGAAAGAGACTTGGGAAGCAACCTATCAAAACTTGGAGCAAGATGGTAGCAAAGCTAAGAGGTAAGTTCCTACCAAGTAATTATCAGCAAACCATGTTCAGACAGATGCAGAATCTTAGATAGGGGTCTATGACAGTGAAAGAATACACAGACGAATTCTATAAGGTAAGCATAAGAGTTGGACAAACTCAAAATACAGATGAGAAGGTGGATAGATATGTGAGTGGTCTTAGGATGGACATTCAAGATAAGATAAGTATATTGTCTCCTAAAATAGTAGAGGAATCTTATCATATGGTACTAAAAGCTACAGAAAAACTCATGAGGAAGCAGTCTGCCAGAGGGAGAGTTACTTCCGAGGAAGGGGAAGTCAAGGTGGTAGAAGAAGGTCTACAACACCTAAAGATGGAGCTAGCAACAACTCAACCCAGTATGCACCCACAGGAGGTGATGCAAGTGGTAGAGGGAGTTTTTCTAGAGGAAGAGGAGGCATAGGTAGAGGAAGAGAAGTAATATGTTATAGATGTAACAAATTGGGACGCAGAGCTTTTGAGTGCCCAGAGAATGCAGGAGCAAGTGAGAGGAATGCAATTATTGATCAAGTTGAGGGAGAAGCAATAGCAATAGCAGTGACAAAAGAAGAAAATATACCAGAGAAAGGAGAATCTTTGGTATTCAATAAAGTTTTGCTCAAGCCAGCAAAGGAGATAGTTGAACCATCACAAAGAAAGACTTTTTTCAGGGCAATGTGTAAGGTTCAAGGGAAATGTTATCAGATGATCATTGATAGTGGCAGTACTGATAATTTGGTCTCTACAAAAGTGGTGGAGAAATTGAAGCTGAAGACAATGAAACATCCAACACCTTACAAGGTGTCATGGTTACATAAGGGACATCAGCTGTTAGTGAATGAACAGTGTGAAGTGGAGTTGCAGTTGGGCAAATATAAGGATAAAATTGTATGTGATGTGATGCCTATGGATGTGTGTCACATATTGCTTGGAAGACCTTGGCAATATGACAGAGGAGCTATGCATGATGGTAAAAGAAACACCTACAAGTTTGGTAAAGATGGTATCAATCATACATTGCTACCTATGGGAGAAGAAGATGCATCAGGAAAGAATACTGATCCGAAAACTCCGTTACTGGGAGGAAAGGAATACTTGCAGCAGATTGAAGAGAATGAGGTAAATTTTTTTGTACTTTGCAAACCCAAGATAATAATGACTTCTACTAAAGTTTTGGATTTACCCATTGAAATTCAAGAAATGTTGGACAGCTATTGTGATATCATTTTTGGTGATTTGCCTAATGAGTTATTACCCATTAGAAGAATTATCCATCATATAGATTTGATTCCTAGAGCAAATCTACCTAAAAAAGTAGCTTACAGAATGACTCCCACAAAAAATGAAGAGGTTAGAAAGAAGGTTCAGGAACTTCTTGACAAAGGGCTGATCAGAGAAAGCTTGAGTCCTTATGCAGTACCAATAGTGTTGAGTCCAAAGAAAGATGGAGGCTGGAGAATGTGTACTGATTCAAGAGCCACAAATAAAATCACAATCAAGTGCAGATTTCCTTTACCTAGAATTGAAGATTTGATGGATTGTTTGAGTGGAGCAAAGTATTTTACAAAACTAGATCTTAAAAGTGGGTATCATCAGATAAGGATAAGAGAATGGGATGACTGTAAAACTGCTTTTAAGACAAACGAGTGATTGTATGAGTGGAGAGTAATGCCCTTTGGGTTGTCAAATGCACCAAGTACGTTGATGAGACTCATGAATGAAGTTCTTAAAGATTTTATTGGTAAATTTGTAATAGTATATATGGATGATATATTAGTTTATAGCAGGTCTAAGGAGGAGCACATGATACATCTGAATTATGTCTTACAAAGGTTCTAGAAAAGAAATTATTGCTGAATTTGAAGAAGTGTTCATTCATGAAAGAGGAGTTAGTGTATTTGGGTTTTGTTATTTCTGCTGAAGGGTTGAAGATGGATCCAGAAAAAATGAAGGAAATCATGGAGTGGCCTTCACCTAAAAGTGTTTTTGAGGTAAGAAGTTTTCATGGTCTTGCTAGATTTTATAGGAAATTCATAAAGAATTTTAGTAAGATCAATGCCCCTATTATTGAGACCATAAAGAAGGATAAACAACCATTTAGATGGACTACTAAAGCAGAAAAGAATTTTCAACTGTTGAAGAAGAAGATCACTGAAAAACCTATTTTGGTTCTACCTGATTTTAGTAAGCCTTTCCAAGTGAAGTGTGATGCCAACAGGGAAGCTATTAGAGGTGTTTTAAGTCAGGAAAATAGACCTATAGCTCATTTTAGTGAAAATTTGAATGATTCAAAGAAGAAGTATTCTTCTTATGATAAAGAGTTCTATGCAATTGTGTAGTCATTGAAGAAATGGAGACATTATCTATTGTCAAAAGAGTTCATACTTTATTCAGATAACCATGCACTACAATATATTATGCAGCAACCAAAGCGTAGCTAGAAACATGTTAAATGGGTAGAGTATCGTCAAGGTTTCCATTTTGTCTTGAAGCATATAGATGGCCAATCAAATAAAGTTGCAAATGCCTTAAGTAGGAGAAATGTATTACTTCAAGAGAGTCAAATTCAAGTGTTAGGTTTTGATTTTCTTAAAGAATTATATGAGATAGATCTAGATTTTAAAGAGGCATTTGGAGCTGGTAAGAATCCTGTTTTGATGGATAGGAATAAATGGTTGGATTATTTCTTACAAGATGGGATTTTTTTTAAGAGAAATCAGTTGTGCATACCAAACTGTTCTATGAGGGAGAACTTAATAAAAAAGAAACATAGTGGTGGACTTGTAGGACATTTTGATATAGAGAAGACTTATGAACAATTGAACAGATTTTATTTCTGGCTGAAAATGAGATCTGAAGTGGAAAAGTATGTGAAAACTTGAAAAATTTGTCAACATGCAAAGGGAAGAAGCCAAAACATAGGTTTGTATGTTCCATTACCAAATCCAGATAGGCCTTGGGATATGGTAAGCATTGGCTTTGTTTTGGGCCTACCAAAGACTCAAAGTGGAAATGATTCAATTTTTGTTGTAGTGGACAGATTTTCAAAAATGGCACATTTTATTCCATGTTATAAAACTAGTCATGCTACTCACATTGCTAATTTGTTTTTCAAGGAGATTGTAAGATTGCATGGGTTGCCTACGAGTATTGTCTCAGATAGGGTTTCCAAATTTGTTGGACATTTCTGGAGGACAATATGGAAGAAGTTAGAAACTAAACTGAGTTTGAGTTCTTCCTATCATCCACAGACTGATGGATAGACTAAAGTAGTGAACAGGAGTTTGGGCAATATTTTATGGAGACTTACTACAGAAAATCCAAAATAGTGGGATCAAGTGTTGGCACAAGCCGAATATGCATATAATGAATCACCTAACAGGAGTACAGGACAAAGTCTATTCCATATAGTTTATGGAATGCACCCAAGAGGAGTATCTGAGTTTAGAAACGTGGGAAAAGATGAGATGAGAAGTGCAGAAGGAGAATATTTTTATTCAGAAATGCAAGCAATACATGTGCAAGTGAAGCAATAACTATAGGATAGCAACATCAAGTACAAAACCAGAGTAGACATGAGAAGAAGAGAGGTGAACTTCTAAGTTTGAGATTTGGTTTTAACACACCTCAGAAAGGAAAGATTTCCAAAGAGGGAGTATAACAAATTAGAGTTCAAGAAAATTGGACCATGCAGAGTATTAAGGAAGTTTTCTCCAAATGCATATGAAATTGAATTACCCCCTGATGTTGGAATATCTCCAATTTTCAAAGTTGCCGACCTGTACAAGTATGAAGGTGAAACTGCAGATGATACATAAGAAGATCAGGAGACACAAGAAATTGATTGGGTAAAACAATTACCTACAACAAAAGCATTACAACTAGAAAGGAATTTGGACAAGAAGCTATTTAAGAAAACCAGAGGACAGGAGTACTTTCAGTATTTGGTCAAATGGAAAGATCAGCCAATTACTGAGGCTACTTGGGTAATAGAAAGCATGCTACAGAAGCTGGGCAGTTCTATAGAAGAGCTAATTGACAGGACCCCATGAAGAATTTTGTCCTCAGGAGTATGATGCTGGAGCATGAGACTTGGAGGAAAAAAACTTCAAACTTATTCCAAAAATACAAAAAAATCTACAAGCAAAGGAGTGGGATCCTTTAGCCATCAATTTCCATGTTTTTCTAGTTAAGCATAGAGATAGAATCTATGAATAAATCATGATGTAATAAATGTTAAATAGTTAAGTTGTAGTGGACGTTCTCGAGGAGAATAACTCGCTGAATAGATAGGATTAGTTAGCATAATGGAGGTTCTCAAGGAGGATGTCTCGTAGAACTGATAGTTGCAATTAATTTAAGCCTATGTTTTAGGATCTGGTTGTTAGCACGAACCAGTATATATGTAAGTTTGATGCTATTGTAAAGGGATTTTGGACTGCATGCTTTTATCACATATTTCTCAAAGGAAGAGGGGTTTTCTCTGTGTATTGGTCGATCCCGAAGGTGTGGTGACCTCTGAACCCTTTCTGTGCATTTGAACTTATATTTTCCTGTTAAGCTGGTATTTATGCATCTATTCGGCTTCATTTTTTTTTCTTTTGAGTCTTTATAATAGTGATTTGGCCTTGTTTTCCAATGAATGCTTCGATTGAAGCCTGTTGGAGTAAGTTTCCTTTATATCGGCATGCCCTATTTCCTTTATATGCATTGTTGAGTTCCACATGTGAAACTCTACTTTACACTAGAAAACCGTGAAATCTTAGTCAGAATTGAGTTCCAGACTTGAAATCCTATTAAATATGGCCGATACCCTTATCGGGTCTATAAATATTATCACATCGAAGTGTTTGAGTGTAGAGGGACTAGCCCTTTGAGGTGCCGAAGTTCGAAGTGCGACATTCAGATCCAAAATATTATAAGGGAGGTTTTATCACCTATCGGGTCCGTAGGCTTATTGCATCGCAAGTCTTCGATGAGAAGAGCTTAGCGAGGGGGTATTGGAATTATCGATTGCGATTACCAATAACTCCACGTGTTATCACATCAGAAAGGGCTGTTATGTTATTGTTTTGTTCCATGGGGACCGCTAATAGCAATTGACGATAGTGTTATTCCATTTTATGGAGTAAAGCCCCCACCGATAGTGTATTCGTGTATTAATGGTTTCCTTTGGAAAAATCTCGATGATAGTGTATTTTCATGTGAAATAGCATTATGACAATTAAACTCCACCGATAGTGTATTTCCACGTGGAATCGTATTATGGCAGTTTAAAATCGCCAATAGTGTATTTCATGCACAATTGTGTTAATTCCATTCAAAAACCCCACTGATAGTGTATTTCATAATTCCCATGGAATTACAACTCCGATAGTGGAAAAAGGGGCTCTGTTGTGAAAATTGCTCTCGATAACAAGGGTTGGGGCGAAAAATGAAAAAGGACTGGCGATAGTGGCCAGAAAGGGAAAATTTATAAACAGTCAGTCTTGAAATAGACGACTGATACTCCGGTGGAAGAAGAAGAAGGAACTCCATTAGATTTAGAAGAAACTGTAGCAAGATTTGCACGTTTGTCAATATCGCCTGCACCCAGGACACCAAGATTAAATCCTTTTAACCCTCAATATACCCAGAGATATCAATGAAAAAGTGACCAACTTACTTGTTGATTATTCCCTTACATAACAATCCTTCCAGTCATCTTTTGTCACTAACACCTAACTATCCTTTGCCTCCAATGACCATAGAGAAATAGCTCCTTCTCCTGCTTTTTCTACTAGCTACTCACAAGGTATTTTTTATTTCAATTACTTTGCATATATCAACTCCAATATCCTCTCACAAGAGATTTTCCTTTCCAATAATTGTATACTCATCCTTTCAATAAAAACTCCTCCAGACCCTTGGATCCTTAAAGGTGACCTCATAATCAACCTCCAAACCAATTGCTCATTCACTTGTTTGATGAAAATATTCTAATAATCACACTCAACAATCATTCTTCATAGAATACATTGACCTATTCCTCACTGGGACACCTCGGCACATACTACTTAAGATCATGAGGCCTCTTGGGTTGTACTCACCTTCCTGTCACCTAGTATAACCAGCCTACACCCTATGCTAAGGGACTTTCTAGAATTCTAAGGCCTTTCGGCCTATTCAAAATAGGATCTAGGGATTCATCCCCCTTGATTCAAAAATAAATGAGGCTTGGCCTTTTCAAATATTAAACAAAACATTATAATTGTAGGTTTTAGCCCCATACAAAAATTACCTACATACAAATTCTAAAAATGTAAAATAAACAATGGTGACAAAATAAAACATAAACAGATATACACAGAGATTTTCCCTGGATCCCAAAACTAAGGCTACCAGATTTATTTTTCATTATATTTTTTTCATTGTTACAATACATATATATACATGGTGGAGCATACATAAACCCCAATCCATTAATCCTAGACTAGAACATAATGGTAGTTCACTTGAACCGATCTATAAAATACCATGGACAATAAACTATCATGCCTAAAACCATGTGTGAAATCCATGCAAAAAGCCATAGGTATGTCCGCCCAGCTAATATAGCATCCAAAAAAAAATTCCCAAGGCGTTTCTCAGGATCCCATGCAGGGGGATACCCCCCCCCCCCCCCCCCGGCTTACCCCTTGAAAAGGGCAGTATCCACCCCATTGTGACCCCCCAGCAGCGCTCGATGCGACTTACATGGGTAACTCCAGCCCCCCTGTGACTCCCAGGAAGCACCTGACACAACGTACATGGGAAAATACAACCCCCCCGTGACCCTCATGCACATGGGGTAGTCATGGAAAGAATATAACATAACCCAACATTCTCCCACTTGTCATTTTATTTCCACGTAAGATCTTAGTTATTGATACAGCCCGGCAACGCCCATTGTTTCTCTACAACAAGAGAACTTCTTAGTGCTCATAGAATTTGTCAACGTGTCTACAATTTTCTTCAAAGTTTCCACCTTTACGAACAACATTGTTTTGTCCTCAACCATATCACTCAAAAAGTGATGCTGAACATCAATGTGCTTTGTCTTTGAATGATAAGCAGGGTTCTTTGCCAAGAAAATTAGAATTTGGTTGTCACAGTCTATCCTTATAGCTCGATGTACTAACCCCATACTTGCACACAATCACTGCAACCAAACTAATTCCTTGCTTGCATGAGTGGTTTCCATGTATTCTTCCTCTATAGTTGAAAGTGTCACTACAGACTGTCTCTTACTCATCTAATTGACTGCACCTCCAAATAGGTTAAACACATACCCACTTGTAGATCTTATCTAATCCAGATATCTAGCCCAGTCTATGTCAACAAAGCCATGGATGTTGAAAAATATGTATAATCCTTGACTTCCTTGGTAGCATAAACCATAATCACTAGTGCCATGCAAATACCTGAAAACCCGCTTCATTGATTTCCAATGCTCCTTCCCTGGTTTTGACATAAACCTACTCAATACTCTCACTACATGTGCAATGTCTAGTCTAGTACATACCATTGTGTACATGAGGCTACTGACTACACTTGCATATGGAACAATGGACATGTCCTCCTCTTCTTCTTGTGTCTTGGGACACTAATCAGTAGATAACTTTACACCTAGAGGAATAGGAACCTTCACTAGTTTACTATCCTGCATATTAAACCTCTGCAGTATTGTCTCAACATACTTCCTCCCCCTTAACCAAAGTTTCCTCTTTTCCCAATCTCATTTAATTTCCATACCCAAAATATAGTTTGCAGCACGAAGATCTTTCATGTCAAATTTGGAGGACAATTAGGTCTTCAAATCCTAGATAATTTCTTTGTCATTTCTAACCAGCAACATATCATCCACATACAATTCCAGATAAATAACATGATCACCAATTAATTTAAAATACACACAGTGATCTTATTTTCTTCTGGTGAAGCCAAGTCCCCGTATAAATGTATCAAATTTTTGATACCACATCTTTGGTGATTGTTTTAACCCATACAGAGATTTTTCTAACTTCCATACCAATTCTTTCTTACCCTTCACCACAAAGCCTTCACTGATATGATTTAAATAGGAATGCAACAAATTACAGAGACAACCATAAATACAAATATGTAGCTGAAATAATTCTTCATTTCATTAATGTAGAATACTGAAATATGCCTACAAATAGAAATCGAAATAAACTAGCTCGGGTAATGGTAACTTATCTTTGACAAGAGATGTGGTGGCTACATGCCTCTGACCTATGTTACAATGAGGCTCCAAGGCCTATTAATTATTGAGAAATAATGGAAAACCCTAAACATCCAAAAACCTTACCCTAGGAGATGAGGCCCCAAACCATGGGCCCTGTTTGGGTAAATTGGTACATCAACCTCCCGAGGTTGTAACTTTGGCATACGATCTTTGTTTGACGTGCACAATACCTCATTAGAAAAATCTATCCAAGGACTACAACTCTTTAGTGACCAGCATTGGGCAATGAACCATGCTGGTCATGATTTTCCCAAAAACTGTTGTTTAGGGCCTCAAAATGGCTCCAAAAGTTCACGACCCGAAAAAACTGCCAAAAATAGTAAATTGTGCTACAATTAAGGAAACTGAAAAGTTGAAAGAGACAGTTGTGGGGGTCCAAGTGGGATAGGTGGGTGGCCACCTACATCCACCTGGATCATTACTCCCCCCTTAGGAAGCAATGGTCCCCATTGCATTAAGTGCCTCCATGAAATGGGGAAACTTTTGCTAAACTTGGTCCCTAGTGAGCTGCTCTGCAATCTCTAATGTATCCAATAATGGTGGGAAGCATGGTCGAGGGTGGTCCACATTGAACAATAGATGCAAGCCAAGGAATGGGGGAATGTAGTGTGTCAAAGCATTGTTTCCCATAGCCTTGGTAATGGTGTAAGGACCATATGAGAGTGGTCTTAGCTTCCGATGGGCTCTTGTAAGGCATTCTTTCTACAGATGCAACCAAACCTTTTCGCCCACTTGAAACTTGTCTGGTACCCAATGTCGATCATGTTGCTACTTATACTTGGCATTTTCCACAACAGAGTGGTGATATATCGGCTTGTTGGGTAGAGGTGCTCTGGGAGTCAGATCAAAAGAAATGCTTGACCTCATAGTGCAATGGTACCCCTGTGGGTGAGGAGAAGATGTTCATGTCTTCCTTCATAACTGTGTCCACCTGATTCTGCTGCATGGAGGAACCCTTCCCTAGTGCCATGGATGTGGCTACAATATTCCCCTTACTTTGAGAGAGAACTAGAAAGAAAAAGAATTTCGTAGACTGGGAGATGATCTTACTCCATTTCTTAGCAGAAATCAAAGAGGTAGCATTAGGTGGGTCTACCTCCAGTATCCTGTATAATGAATTACCAAAAGAAATAATAACAGCGCGAGGCCTTGACTCATACACAACATGTCGCTTCCACAAGTATGGTTGGCCTAATAATACATCACAAACATAAAGAGGTGCAGCATCACACAATACCTCATCTATGAAGGGCTTGATGCCGTGCAGAAGGTGACACTGCTAGCAAACTTGGAGATCTCGTCCTTGGTGAAGACACCTAATATTGTATAGCTGAGGGTGTGGTGAAGTCAGTAGACCCAACTGCTTCACTACCTCTACTGAAATGATGTTGTTTTGGCTCTTGTTTTCGACAATGAACTGCAGCGAAGAACCCTTCACCCACATTTATGAGTGGAAAAGACTCTCCCCCTCCTCTAGATCTTCGAGCTCATTCTTCTGGATCTTGGTGGTGGTAATAGTTGTATTGGGCTCCACATCAATAATATGCTTTCCTTTCTCATTCCTCTTGTTGGGTTCTAACTCAAGGTCAAAACATGCATATAATTCTAAAGCCTTCAACTCAGCCACCAACAACTGCATGGCTTGATACTCACTTGTGTTGTGAGTGGGGCTCTTATGGAACTCACACTAGTTTCCTGTGGCCTTCTTTGACTTCATGGTGGTGTTCTTTTCTTGCAGCTTTGACGGGTTGTCTTTGGTCACCCCACCTTGGCTTTGTCCTTTGTTCTTTGGATTCCCAGATCCAAAGTCTTAGCTCTTTTGTTTAAGCTTATGCTCAATCTTAACAGTGTATCAGTACATTGTGCCAAGTGAGGAGATATCAGGAAATCCATCCTGTCTTGGATGTACCTGTGTAGGAAGCCATGGTATCTAAGTACAAAATGTCGCTCAGAATCCTTGATACCCAAATTTGTGGGAAGGGTATGAAAATATTGGTAAACTCTAACAAGTCTTGGTCCCTTCCCTGCCGTAGTGTGGTCCACTTTATGTATATATCCTCAGAGCTTCTGAGAGGGCAGTATCTCTCCTTTATGGAGTCTCAGAATGAATTCAAAGTGGGTGTGGCTGAAAATAGTGAGGTCGTACTTTCATCCTTCTGCTCGAAGTAGGTTTCTCACCAGTCCTTGACTTGGGGGGCAGGTTTGAGAAGTGAAAAAGTGATCTTTTCCCGGCAAGAAAAATCATGAATAGAAAAATATCCTTCTAGTATATTTAACCATTGATCTACAATGTTTGGATCTATCTGACCCTTGAATATGGAAATATCAAAGTTAACTTGTACCTTAAAGGGTGTGGCACTTCCAGAGTAGCCGTTGGAAGTAGATGTGTCACCCCTGGGTAGCCGCTGAAGGATCTGGGAAAAGTTTTCTATCATCGCATTCCTCTGTCACTCGAGGGCTTCTTCGAGTAAGATTTTGATAGGATCTCATGCCCCCTCATCTTTCTCTTCATTCTCCATGGGAGGCCGTCGGAGTTTGTGAGGCTGGTCTCACAAAGGTTCAACCAGTTCAAGCCCTAATTCCTTATATCCTGACCTTGTTGGGGACATGCAAAGAAAAAAAGAGAAAGAGCAGACCGCTCTGACACCACTGATCCAGATTTCAATAGGAACGCAACAAATTACAAAGGTAACCATAAATACAGAGATGCAACAGAAATAATACTTCATTTCATTAATGTAAAATACCGAAATATGCTTACAAACAAAAATGGAAATAAAATGGCTTGGGCACTGGTAGCTTATCTCTAAGGAGATATGTGGCGACTACATGCCTCTGAACTTTGTTACAATGAGGCTCCAAGGCCTATTAATTATTAAGAAATAATGGAAAACACATGAAGCCCAAAAACCTCTCAACTTCCATACATTAAGCTGCCAAAGAATAACCAAAAACAATCCCAAAAATTCTATTTCTCCACCTTTCCAAGTTTTGCATCTAATATTCTTCACATTAACCAATCATTTGCTGCCACCATGGGAATTTTTGCTACTTGCACTAATATTCTTCTTAAACACCCATTTGCTGCCAATGGGTTTCCTTGTAACCGACAACTCCACCTAATCCCAAGCCTCATTTTTGTGCAAAGATGCCATTTCATCAATAATGGCCCCTTTCCAAAGTTTTCCATCCTTTGATACTACTCCTTCCCTCACACTAATGGGATCATCATCAACAATTGATAAATCAAAATTTGAATAGAAAGTAGATGGAATATACTTTTTTGGTTGCCTTCTTTCTCGAACTAATCTTCTTAGGGCTAGATTTTGTGGCTCTTCGTCTTATGATTCCTCTTCTTCTATAGCATCTGATTCTTCCTCCTTTACCTCAAACTCTATCTCCTTAGGTTCCTTTGGTAGGACTTCATGTTTAATAACGTATTTCACCTCTCTAAACACCACATCTTGACTGTACAAAACCTTCCTTATTTCTGGGTTCAAAATCTTATAACATTTTAAACCATCCTTATAAATATGCACTTTTCATATTTACTATCCAAATTTGTTCGTTTCCCCTTTGGAACATGTACTTATGCATCACATCAAAATACCCTCAAATGTGAAAGAGAAGTTTTCTTAGTAGTCCATAACTCTTGTGGAGTCTTATCATCCAACGCTGATGAAGGTGATATGTCGACCAGGTAACATGCAATCTCCACTGCATCTACCCAAAATTCTTCACCTAACCCGGAAAAACTGAGCATGCTTCTTGGTCCAAGATACTTTTGCTTATAGATGTATGAAAAGAATCACATGTAAAAAAAATTGCAGCTTAACACAGAATTATAAGGTGGACACAAGAAAATAAGAAGAAACACATAAAAATCATGAAGGAAGACACAAAGACTTGATAACGGAGTTCGTCTAACTCAAACTATGTCTCTGGGCCCTGCTCGATCAATGGGGAGGCCTTTATATTAAATGGCATAAAAAGAAGAGAATGCAATCCTCTGATACATCAAAAGAGGCTTATACCTCCATTCTAAAAGATGGCTGAGAACAGAAGAATTTAGATGGAGAAGTGGGTAGCACAAATGCGTCTATGGCATTGAGAGGGGCTAAAAAACATCTAAAACTTGTCCAAAATAGAAAAAATGCACTATCAACCACCTGAAAGCTCTCCTGCCTCGAACAACATGATGAAATTCCTCTCCCCCCTTTTCTTTTTCCCAATCATCGGACTTTATAGTGCCTTTTTTAGGAGAAATACCTCTTAAATTGGGGTTATTTGGCATAAAATAGAGGTCGTTTGAATGGAAGGGTCAATGGGTGCAACGAAGCCTTCAAAATAGTCTTTTTATTGTTAAAGCGATAATACACTAAAAGCCCTGTAAAACACTAAAATCTGACTAAAAACTGTTTACCCCGATTTCAAAAAATATTAAATCAGGCATATATACTTATCGGGTCTGAGCTCAATATCAAAATCACAATTCACTGAGGTCCAAGGCATGTTTATTGGGGAAATTTTCCAACCGTTGATTGCCGATATCAGCGTCAGCTGATCGCACCCTTTATCGTCGATGTCGATTACCCCGATATCGCCGACACCGCTTCCACTGATCTGATCGCCCTTCAATCACCGATCCAATCTAATTGGAGATTGCTAATCATGGGGATCTTCTGTGCTTGTTAAGTCCACCCCTTTGGATGTGCCGATTGCGATTTTTCCTTTTAAATCTTAAAAGTTTATTTTTAAAGGAAAATGCCTCATTTTCGTAGGGAACAAAGCAACCTTCTTTTCGCGATAACTTCATCATCCAGACTCGGATTGAAGTGTCATTCATGATGTTGGAATCAGGATGATGAGATCTACACTCTAGTCCTAGGTCGACTTCATTTTGAGCACTTTGATTTTGGAGCTTTTCCATGCCACTGTATCTTAAGATCGACCTGGATCAATCCCCCCATTGAGGAGATTTTGGACTGCCAAAAGCTTTCATTAGTCAATTCACAGGTGAGGGAATTGTTCCCTCACCTTTTCCTTCTCTAGCCATTTGGCCTTTCCTGGGTGCATTCCCTTAAAACCCACTCGAAGGTATTCCACATCTCCTCGCTGTGAAGTCCTGGTCCTTCTATCAAGGATGATGTCCTCCGGTAACTCATTGAGATATTCTGGTGCAAAATCATTGACTGTAGGAACTTTTCCCACCTCAGTTGTGTCCATGATCAATGTAGTTCATACAGCTTTAGGTTCTCTACATTCACTACTGAGTACATCTGCATATATACCGGCAAATCAAGTTGGAAGGCATTGTTTCCAATCTTCTCCAATATGGTGAATGGACCATACCAGATGGGTCGCAACTTCTTCCCTTCTCCTTTCATCCTGTCCTTGATAATGTGGAAGCACACTTTGTCGCCCACTTGGAATTGGTGGTCGACTCGGTGTTTCTCATGTCAAGCCTTGTAACGGGCTTGAATTTTCTCCAACTGCTCTTGTACTACTTGGTGAATCAATTGGATTTGCTAAATGAACTGCTGAGCTTCATCCCTATCATTACGTTCATTGGAGCTATATTCCCCTACAAATACCATATGAAAAGGGTCCTTTGGTAGGTAACCAAAGCATGTCTCAAATGGTGAATGTTGCGTAGATGAATGCACTGCTCGGTTGTAGGAATGTTTTACATAGGGGAGATGTCCATCCCACAACTTGGGATGTTTCCCGCAATAGCGTCGTAACAAGTATACCATGGTACGGTTTACAACCTATGTCTATCTGTCAGTCTGTGGATGAAATGTCGTGCCTCTTTTCAATTTGGTGTCCATCCTCTTCCACAAACTGGTCTAAAAATCTCTGAGAAAGTGAGAGTCCTAATCTAACACAATAGATGTGGGTAATCCAAAATGGACCCAAACATGCTGAAAGAAAAGAGAAGCAATCTGCTCTGCAGTAATCTTCTTTTTACAAGGCATAAGAATACACATCTTGCTAAAACGGTAAACGACAACATACAAATAGTCTTGACTCTTTTTAGATAAGGGTAAACCTCTTACAAAGTCCATTGACACACTTTCCCATGGACGACTTAGAATAGGGAGTCGTGTGTAGAGCCTGAGTTTTCAATTAGAGGGATTTGAAATGAACACATCACACACCCCTTTTACATAGCAAGTCACAATGTTTTTCATACGAGGCCAAAAACAAAATCTTTTTACATGACATAAAGTCTTTTCAACACCAAAGTGTCTAGACACAAGAGAGGTGTGGTCCTCTCGAATTACATGTACTCTTTCCTCTGTGGAATACACAATTTTCCAAGGTGATACAATAGTTTCCCCTGCAAGTGATAGTTGTTCACTTGTGAACCATGGGTTAGTTTTGCATAAACCTCCTTAAAGTTATCATCGTTACCATATTGTTCAACATAACTTTCAAAAGATAATGAAGCATTACGAAAAATAACAGAAGCAAAAATAGGAGGACAAGATAGCATATCGGCCACCTTGTTGCTAGTGCCCTTCTTACACTTTTTTACCAAATGAAACTGTTGAAGAAAATCCATCCACCTGAAATGATGAGATTGTTGCAATTTGGTTTGTGACTGTAGGTACTACAAGGGCTGATGATCTGTATGGATGATGGTCTCCTTGCCAATAAGGTAGTGTTTCCACTTTTCCACACTCTGCACCAAGGCATAAAGCTCCTTGTCATAAGTAGGATAGTTTATCACAACTTGAGAAAACTTCTCAGAATGGTAACAAATCGACTTCTTTTGGTGCATCAGTACAACTCCCATGGCATAACCGCTGGCATCAGTTTCGATCTCAAATGGCTATTGGAGCTCGAGTAAGGCTAAGACTGGTGCGGTGCCGATCTTTTCCTTCAATTTTTTGAAGGACTTCTGTTATCTTCCTCCCCATTGGAAGACCTGTTTCACACTTGTCAATGTCTGCAAAGGTGTTGCAATAACAAAGAAATTAGCAATAAATATCCTCCAATACTGGACTGCACCTAAAAAGCTACGAACCTCGGTGACACTAGTAGGCTTAGGGCAATTTACAATTGCTTCAACTTTAGAAGGATCAATCTTTAACTGACCATGACCAACAATATGACCTAGGTAACCCAAAGAGGTTTTCCCGAACTCACACTTTGATAATTTTACAAAGAGTTTTTATTTTTTTCAGTACATCAAGAACAATGTAGAATCTGAAATGGGAACTATAAACTGAAAATGGGAACTCTCACCAAAAAACCCCAAAAAAACATCAAAAAACAGTGCTAAAAACAAAAATTGTGTATACTGGAACAATGGTTTTTTCTTAGGGTCAATTTTGAACATGTTTTAAAAATGGCAGTGAAAACAAAATTTTCATGGAGAAAAAACCTTGAAAATGAAAAGGTGTTGATACAAACGAAGATTTTTTTTTAGGGTCAATTTTCAACATTTTTAAAAAATGCTAGTAAGACCGAATTTTTATGTGCAAAAAACAATTTTTTATGAGAAAAAAACACAGTAATGTTTTTGGTAGAATAACATTTTTCTTTCCTAAGTATAAATTCAACATGTTTTCAACCATAATGTGTTAGATACAAAGGAAATTGGAAGTTTTTCAACGATAAAATTAAAAAACCATGACATTATGAACAAATTACATTACTAAATAAATTAAAATGTCATTATTGTATATTGAATGAAACATACATTATATCTCTAATTTAATGTTGCATTGTAGATATTCTAAACAATAAAAATGATCATAATTAAGACATATAATCAAATAACATAAAAATGGCTCATAACTTCTATTTTAACACCGTATGGAAACCAAAATTTTTATTTCAAGATACGATGCAAACATCACTTATATAAACTGTCTTAGACAACTGTTCAAAATCACTCATATTTTTAGATGAATGACTCGATGTAGATGAAGATGTTCCATATTATTCTCTTTCATCAACTAATGCCCCATTTGAGTCTGTTAACACCCAGGTTGTTCCCTTTGACTCCTGAGGGAATACGGCCGGGGTAACCACTAACCAAGCTTTGGATTACAGGTTCTAGCCTACCTGTAATCAGAGAGGGCTCTCTCTTTTAGTTTTAACTTTGTTTTTGAAGATTTTAGGCTAGTTATGAGATGGGATTTTTTGTTTAAATTTTGGTTGCAGGCTACTTTTCAAGGAAGGGCATGCAAATATGAAGGAGAGTTCAATCCATTGGGCATGTGGAGTCCAGAAATGAGTAGGATTTGATGTCTGTGATAAAGAGAGTTTCACTGCAAGGCTAGATGGGTATTCATGATACAAACTTTGATTTTTAGCAAAGAAAACAGTATAACTTACACCAGGAAAGGCAATTAAGAGTTCTTTCACAGTGCAATACGAAATGAAGGACAAATCCGACTCAGCAGCAACAGAGAATTACTGAATAAAGACTTATCATGTGATTAGAGCAAATGGGAGCATTTAAGAATTCCACAGTTGCAGCTAACCTTGAAGAAAACATATTTAGTAGTAAGGATTGAGTTTAGGGTGTCTTTAATGGACAAATCCTGAACTAGTCTTTTACCTTTCTACCAAGATTAAACACCATACATCATAGATAGATTACAGAAGAGATAAAACATAAATACAGTTAGAAAACACTTATTGTATCACGCCATAACACGAGAATCCTGCAGTGGTCAATAATTTCATCACAGCACGTCCAAGCCAAACATATCTCCTGGAAACCAACAGCTCCTTTGTATTATATCTTTCAGAGGAAATACAGCCGAGTTCTCTTGAACAAATGAGTAACAACAACCCCCAATAAACTGTGCGGGGGTGCATATATACAAAATATCATAGAAATATCTCAATAGTGAGTTATTGCACAATAACTGCTCTTACCAACTTTCAAAGATATTTCTTACAAAATTAAAAGCTACTTTAATGAATATACAACAGCTGCTTGCTGTTTGTCAGAAGTTCTTGACTTTTGAGGGCAACTGGCTCTGCAGGGTGCTTTGCATTGATTCTGAATAATACGCCCTTTATTGCTCTGTCGTGCTGTAGCTATCTCAGCCCCGTCATCTGCATCTGTCGGTATTGCTTTAGTGTCCAAATTTGTTTGCTGAGTTGGCTCTGTCCACTCATCTCCAGTCATAATGAATATATCAACTATCTGAACATGATGATTTATATTTGATGTACAAAAATTTGATGAAAAATCTGTTTGTTCACAGCAATGTCTGTATCATGCTTGTCCACCATTCCTGAGTAGGCAACTGATGTCTCAAAATTGTGCCTAAGGTTTCATCTGCCTCAGTATATTTGTAGTAATTTGGAGGCACTTCAAACAGATGTCTAATCTCATTCATGATAAAAACAAATTCTCTATTCTGTCATAGAGACTCTGCCCAGATGCAGGCCCTGTTTCCTCTGGGGTACTTGATGCTGCAGTGATCTGATTTGTAGCAAATGTATTTACCCTCTTGGCATAGTTTTCATGGGATAGTAACCTTCCTGCACTGTTTAGTAAGCTGGGAAGGCCTCTGTTATGCAATGCTGTAAATTTCTCTATGAACTTGTTCACCTCTGTCTGCATTTCCTGGCATCTTCTATCCAATGTTTGCACAAGATTTCTCAAAGTGAGCACCCTTTTTACTAGTAAGATGGTGTCAGTTCTGTTAGAGATGCCCATTGCTGCCAGCTGAGGGCCTGTGCGGTTGTTAAGGACATTGATCATCCTATTGGCTATCTCAGGCATATTGCCTAAAGATGCCCTTGCTCTTTGACTTTCTTTTTGGGCCCTGCCTATGAGATCTATATGC
Organism: Pinus tabuliformis; assembly: GCA_031772625.1. NCBI lineage: Eukaryota > Viridiplantae > Streptophyta > Pinopsida > Pinales > Pinaceae > Pinus > Pinus tabuliformis. The sequence continues at coordinate 904,356,175 of CM062820.1, read as the reverse complement.
TCATGGATGGTTTCAATATATTGCCATTGATCTGTTATAGACTGGCCAATGTTGGCCCACAGGACTTTCTTGATTTCAGCTACCACTTTATCAAGAGAGAGCTCTTTCTCCAGTTCTTTTATTTTCTTCTCAAGAGCCCTTACCTCTCTTGTTTTTTCAGCTACACTTTGCTTTGATTTATCATATTTTTCATTAAGTGTAGCCAGTTTTTCCTTGGCCTCATTTAGTTCTGCCATCTGGGCCTCCAGAGTTTGAATTTCTTTCATCATATTTTGCATATCAAGGCTGGGTGCCTGTCCTGATGTTGTTGCTGGTGCTGCTGCTGTATTTGGTGCTGATGTTGAAGGGCCTGTCCCAGCTGTTTGTCCTGTGGGAGGACTTATAATTTGAGGAGGTTCCTCAAGGTTAATCACTGGCTGAGGGGGCTGAGATGTCTGCCCTCCTTCTTTCTGTTTCAGGGCTGTCTGTAATGCGCCCTCTGTTGCTATCAATCTCCCTTCTGTTTCTACCAATTGTTTGTGTAGTGTCAGCAGCATGGCTGCTACATCTTGGTCCTTTCTCTGCTGAGCAACATCTTCTGTTTGAGGGTGAAGGGTTGCTGGAATTTTGACCATTTTCCTCAAAGCTGCTATATCTTCCTCTTTTTTCTTTAGTAGTGCCTGCACAGCTTTGGGATCACTTGGGTCATGCCCAAGCTCTATAATGATATCTTCCAAAGACCTGATCCTGTTGTCTTTGGCTTGAGAAGATGCTTTCTCCAATTCTAATTGGGCAGTAGTATTATGGAGACTATTTTGCAATTTGTGTGCCAGAAAGGTTTTATCTGCAAGAGAGGAGTAGACCATCTCACCCGTTTGCTTATGAAGCTCTATTTGGTCCATTGGGTGGATGTCTTTTGCAAATACTTCCAGGTTGGTTCTTATGTAATCTGCAGCTGACTGTGGCTGCAGCATAGTAGGCATGAAATGACTCATAGTCATCTTCCCCTCTGTTATGTCATATGCTGACATAAGCCTCTGTTGGTTTGTGGGAGCCATTTTGAGCAAGTGATTGTAAAGCTGGAGCTTGACTGGCTCATTCCTCTTCTTAATATCAATAAATTGCTGCTTTATGCTGGATTCTGCCCTTCTTTGCTGGCTTGAGGAGCTGACCTCTCCTCCAAGTGGTCTTTCTTGTTCCTGTTGGAAGGAACTAGCTGATGCTTCCATGCTAGGGGGCCCATACCTATGGATGGCCCAATAGGCATCTCTTCTTCAGAAAAAGGATTTAATCTTTGCCTTTTCTCCCCTTGTTGACTTGCTGATGTAGTGAGGGGAGTTTCTTGCTGTCTATCCCTCTTCCTAGTTCTTTCTTCATTCAACGGGGTTTGGAGCACTGAGGTATCCACTGCTGTTTCCTGCCTTGGAGGCACACTTTCTTGAGCCTGTTGCTCTGTGGATACAGGGGCCTCAGCCATTTCCTCTTGCTGTTCTGTATGTTCCTTCTGCTGTTCTGTTGTTGGGAGTGGCTGCTCCTGCTCCATTTCTTTTCCTTTATCTGTACTGGCTGCTTGAGGAATAGTTCGAGCTACTTGCCGGGGAGCTGTAGAAGATGAGGCAGCTGCTCCAAGTTGAATATGAGGAAGAGAAACCTGCCCACAATATTCCAAGTCAGCTTCCTTCTCAAGTTTCTTTGCTTCTTTTTGTGCTATTTCCTCTTTAGTACTTGCCTCTTCTAGAGTGCCCTCTTTCCATCTCAATAGATTTGCATATTTCTCAATATGAGGCAACCTGACATGATCATAGCTAGCCAACTTATATTTGACCCTTCTAAGACTAATGAAATGATTGGGATCATAGGGTATCCAGAGGAAACTGGTTTGCAACTCGAGGCACTTTAGGATCTTTTCTGCTTCTTGCCATGCCTCTTCTCTTTTATTATAAATAAATGGGCCTAGCTGGTTTCTGACTTTGAGTTGTACCTTCTTATTTTTGCTGTGGAAATGGACCATGTCTGCATTTCCAAATTGTCTGAAATACTCTAAGGCGAAGAGTCTCATAGGGACATATCTTGGTAGCCTATATGGGGCTAACTCACAACCATATATTCTGATCACTGTATGGTGTTGGTAAAAGTACCAATCCCCAATGCTGTAGGCCTTTGAGAGCTGGAGGATTCTTTGCATCTCATCTGTCAATCTTGGAGGAGGGGCACTCAACAGCAAGGCGATGGCTGGATGGATAAAAAGGTCTATGAATTCACAGTAGCTGTATGGTGAATAAGATGTGTGATGAAAGATTGAAGACCAAAATACCACAGACCTTGGGTTTCCCTGGGCATCAGACTTCTTGAGAGTAATAGGGAAGCTATCAGGCTGGTAAAATAGGAACAAGTGATAGATGTAAGAAGTGTATCTAAATATCCTTTCCCTCTCTAGATTCATCAATTGCTCATGAATTTTATTGGCAATGTATGCAGCATAATCATAGTGAACAGAAGGAGGCTTTCCAGGGGAGAAGATAGACATCATTGCCAGAATTGTTTCATCAGCATCCTCAGTTGACCTGTAACCCAGGACATAACTGATCATATCCACAAGCAACCTGCCCAACTCATTGAAATATACATTTCCTATAGGAGGGGTCCTCACAGTTTGAGAGCCTGGTTCAATGAATAGCTGATTAATCTTTATGATTTGGGCACTGGACAGCTTGCCTCCTTGGTCTATTAAGTCCATCATGGATAGAGGAGTCAATGGCTTTGTACTGTGAAAGTTCAGCATTTGATTTATAGCCTCAGGGGTGATATGGAACAAAAATGAACCTGAGGGACTGAGGACAGCTCTTTGACATGGATCATAGTTGGCACTGCATCTATGGATTAAATCTGGGAGGACATTGACTTGAGGAAGATTGAAAATGGGCAAATTGGAGTCCCAAATCCCTAGAATATCAGTTCCATTGATATGTTTGGCTTTCAGCTCATTGAGTACATGAATATGATACTTGCTGTACAGTGGAATTACTTCTGTCATCTGGTAGTCTCTGTCAGCCAGGGCCTGCCACTCTAGCTCTCTTTGTGGGGCATTTAAAGGTGCAATGTTCAATGCCACTGGAGTTTCCATAGTCAATTGGTACTTTGAATTGTATTTAAACTTGTTTTTCTGGGCACAGCAACACAGAGCAATGAATTTTGCAGGAGCAGGGAAATTTGCAAGAGAAACAGGGTGAATGAGGGTGAAAACAAGTTGAAATGTTCCTGAAAAAGGTTTAATGAGCAAATACTGGGATTTAAGAGTCGTTTTCCCGGTGGACTTGTGTAGCAGAGGTTTTAGTTTGCGAATGCGCAAACAGACTGTAAATTTGTGGGAATTGGACACAATAGGGACTTCTGCAGGTAAAATTGGGCTCACAGTGTGTAAGAGCACCAGTAGTTCATGAAGATTTCTTGTACTTACAGTGTTTTCCTTTTCTTAGTTTCCTCAGAGAATTATGGAAAAAACCAGGCGCGGAGGGGAAACTTCGATAAATACCTGGTAAACTCGGGCAATGGTGGCAATGCAGGTGAATTCAGGGTGCTGGCAACACGGGAGTAATCTTCAAAGTTGGTGGAGAACGACGTTCTAACTCATGCAAGAGCACAGTGCATGGATATTGCAAATAATGCGAAAAACTGACTTTTTCGGGCAAAATAGAAAATTTTGGCTTTTGGCGCGTTTTTTGTATGACGTCATAGGTGGGGTCATGGTACGGAGTGATGACGTGGCGGCCAGTGAGTGGTCCGCGTGGATGGGGGACGTGGCAGACAGCTCAGGGCGATGGCGAATGGAGCGGTGATGCGACGCTGAGGTGGCAGTGACGTAGGCGTGACGTGGTGGGCGGTAAACAAAGGCGGTAAGCGGTAATATCGGACCGCTTGAGGTACGGGCGTGGTTTTGGCAGGAGGCCGCCCGATACAACTCAGGAGCGACGCGTGTCTGAGCCCTGACGTCATGCTCTGACATTTTTCGGGTGCTAACGTCCGGGTATCGGGGGCGGTCCGATATTGATATGAGCCGTCGGATGGGAGGGCCCAGATCCGACGGACGACGGGATGGCAAATTGCCAACACGATACGGCGGGACCCGGCGCATTATTTTAATAATTTCCTTTTGTTTTTTGTGAAATGCGCATTGTAACAAGAACTTTGGATAAGCGGCAAAAGTGGGTTTAGCGATGGTTTATAAGCCAAATGGATTAATTAACGTTTGTTTGCAAAGCGGGGTTAGGGCTATTAAACCAAGCAGATCTTGGTTTAATCCCGAAACTTTGTTTTTGGCGTTATTCTGCTTATTGCGCTTAAATCTCTTAGCGCTCCAACCTTTGAAGTTATAAGGCTATATTGCCTAGGGAAGGGGAATATATACTTTGGGGCTTTTTATATACAATGGTGATATAGTAGTAGGGAAAAGGGGAATATAGGGAATTAAGTAATAATGGAGTTAGTAGTTAGTATTGGATAGGAGATATGGAAGGGAGGAGGCAAACACTAAGTTTTTAGGGAACCAACTTAGTTAGGAGAGTAGATCAAAATGAAAAGGTTTTTACACAAGAAATGTGGCTCTTTATGAAACAAGAATCAACAAAAGAGTTTGACTTCTCTTATGAACAAAGGTGGTATTGGGATGTCAGCAAGGAGTTTGATGGGGGATGATTGGGAAGTTAGACATGCTTCACTTTGTTGGTACAAAAATTGCTGAATAGGAAGATCTGCACTGGCCACCATGTGTTTCCTTGGCTTAGGCCAGCAATGTGAAAGAAATCATGCTTCTGCAACCCCATCTACCTACCCATTCTATTGCCTAGCATTTTTTGTTACTTCAGGGAGGGTGCACTTAGACTGGCAAACCCTCATGTGCTCTTTTTCTTTTCTTTTTCCATTTTCTTTTGATTTTCTATCTAAGGCTAGCCTTATTACTTCCAAGGCCCCAGATTAAGCAGTTGGGAACCTTCATTCTCTACTTAACTACTCATCTGCCAAGATTGAACAGTTTGGACAGATTTCTTTCTCTAATCTACAACAACAATTGAAATATGGCATGACCCAGCTTAAACTGTTGGATCACCCATTCAGAAGTAGGACAGCATCAAACAACTGCAAATAGGTGTCTTGCACACAAATATGAGATCTTTGCACCATCAAAGTAGGGCATATTTGGAACTTCCCCTGTCAATCATGAAAAATGAAACCTATTGGTATAGGTAGCTAACAGTGGATCCACTTGGGGATGGTTTTTCTATTTTGAAAGACCAAGAACAGCAGGTCAGAATGCCTTGGCCCTTGATTTCTTATCAAAACTTGAGAGCTTTCTCTTTGGATTTCAAAACTGGAAACTTCCACCATTGTGGAACTTCTGAAAATAAAACGCCTTTTCCTGCTTATTTACAAAACTTCTGAAACTGAACTATCTATATGCTGAAAGAAAATACTATATACAACTGATAATGTACAGGGCAGAGCCATGCTATATACATGGAAAGTAATCAAAATAGTGCTTTAACATCCGGCCATTTACAGGGCCCTCTTCAGCTTCAGTGTCATCTAAATTCTTCAAGAAATAAGTGTTATTTCCTTGCACTGCTTGAATTACAAAAGGTCCCTTCCAAAGGGAGTCAAATTTGCCATGCTTTCCCTTGTCTTCTCTTCTTGAATCCCATTTAAGCACTTTATCCCCAACAAAGAAATCTTCAGCCTTGGTTCTTTTATCAAAGGCTTTCTTCAGCTTCTCTTGTAGGACTTGGACTCTGCTATACACTTGATCTCTGGTTTGCTGTAAACATATCATCTGGTTTATTCTCCTTTGCATGTCATTTGGTTCTGCCTGACTTTCTTGAAGCAGCTTCATGACAGGGACCCCTAATGATGAAGGGAATTTGGCTTCCATTCCATAAACCAACTCATATGGGCTGATCCCAATAGATCTCTTGGTTGTTAACCTGTCTGCCCACAAGGCATTTACAAGCTTCTTATGCCAATTTTTCTTATTCTCTTCCAGTATCTTCTTAATGATGTTGATAAGACTTTTATTAGATGATTCAGCTAAACCATTGCCCTGAGGGTAGTATGCAGTAGAATGGCCCAAAGTAATATGGAATTTGTGGCAAAAGTTCACCATCTTCTTGGATCTGAAAGCAGCAGCATTGTCTGTTATAATCTTGTCAGGACAACCAAATCTGGAAAGAATATTAGTTTCAAGGAACTGAATGATAGTTGAATCATTTGCTTGTCTGCATGGAACAGCCTCAATCCATTTAGTAAAGTAATCTGTGGCTGTTAGGATCCATTTATGTTGGCCTGAAGATGAAGGATGAATTTCCCCAATGAAATCCAAGCCCCATTGCTGAAAGGGCCTTTCTGTTGCAATAGGTTTTAAGGGAAGTGGTAGTAACTTTCTTTTTCCCTCAAACACTTGACACTTGTGACATGAAGTGGTAAAATTTTTAACATCAGAGAACAGAGTGGGCCAATAGTAACCTGCCCTCAATATCTTATCCACAGTGGACTTCCAGTACAAATGTCCACCACAATCACCTGCATGAAATTCTTTCATAACATTGTTTGTCTCATCCATGTTCAAGCAATTCAGCAGTATACCTTCATGATTTTTCCATAGTAAATTACCATCTATAACACAAAATCTTGAAGCTTTCATTTTTAGAAATCTAGATTTGGTTCTGGACAATCCTGGGGGAGCACACAGGTTTTGCAATATATAACAGATATCAGAATACCACAGGGATTGTTCAAAGGCTACATTGATCTTTGGAGTCGCCAGCTCCGGTTCATTGTCCAGTTGGTTAATATCCAAGGCTTGGAAGTTTGCTTCTGACATCAATTTAGCCAAACCTTGCCCTTTTATCAGTTTTGTAGGTCTTATCTCAATGTCAAATTCCAAAATGTTAGCAATCCATTTTCCTCTTCTGCCCTCTAAGTTTTCTTGAGTCAGTATGTCTTTCACAATGGGATTTGGTACATAAGCAATAACATGGGAGTATAGGATGTAGATCCTAAAGTCTTTGATGGCTTTGACCAAAGCATAAGCTTGCTTTTCCATGATCTGATATTTCAGAGGTGCATCTCTAAGAGCTCTACTAAAGAAAGCAATAGGTTTCTCATTCCCTTGATCATCTTTCTGCAATAAGACAACAGCAATGGTATGCTGGGAGGCAAAAGAGAAAATGATAAATTCTCTGTCAAATTGAGGATTTGTTAAGACTGGGGTTTGGGTGAGGGCCAATTTAATCCCTTCAAAAGCCTGGTTTGCTTCTACTGTCCACTTCACTTTTGAATCCTTTTTTAGCATGTTGTTTAGTAATCTGATCAATTCTGCTAAGTTTGGAATAAACCTCCTCAAGAAGTTGATCTTTCCCAAGAAGGCTTGTAATTCTTTAATATTTCTTGGATGGGGCATTTGCAAGATGGCCTGTATTCTGTCTGGGTCAATTCTAATGCCATCCTTTGAAATGATATGACCCAATAGCTTACCTTCTTCCAAACCAAATAGAGACTTCTTAGGATTTAAGGAAATCCCATATTTCCTACATGTTATGAATATTTGTCTCAAGTGTTTCAGATGTTCTTGGTCAGACTTTGAAAAAGGTGTGAGGTCGTCTAAGTAAATAACAAGGAAATCACGAATCTCTTTAGCAAAAGCAATATCCATTGCTCTTTGAAATGTAGCTCCTGCATTTTTCAACCCAAAAGGCATTTTGACATATTTGAAAGTTCCCCATGGGGTTGTGAATGCTGTTTTATCCTGATCATCAGGGTGTACTAGGATCTGATTAAAGCCTGAAAATCCATCAAGTAATGAGATTCTTGAAGCCCCCACCACTCTTTGGAGAATGTGATCCATTTTAGGTAAGGGATAATTGTCTTTGAGGGACACTTGATTCAGATTCCTTAGATCAACACAAAGCCTAATCTCACCAGTTTTCTTTCTTGTGGGGACCAAATTTGAAATCCAGTCTGAAAACCTGATTGGTGCTATGATACCGGCTTTAAACATTTTTTGCACCTCTTTCTCAATTGAAGGGAGAAGCATAGGGTTGATTCTTCTTAATTTTTGCTTGAATGGCTTTTGATTAGGCTTGAGAGGGATGGTGTGTTGAATAACAGAGGTGTCATAGGATTTCAAATCCTCATAACTCCATGCAAACACATCTTGGAACTCTTTAAAAAGGTCAATGTATTTGGGCTTCTGGTCAGGAGGTAAAGATGCAGACAATTTTATTATCTTGGGTTTTTCAATAGTTCCAATGTTGCATTCTTCAATGGCAGCATTAAGGGGTTGCATTTTTGGTTTTCTAGGAACATCATTTGAGTCGAAAATGTCCTCCAAAGGAGTCAGGCCTGTTGGTAGAAAATTGTCTTTTAGCTGTATGATTTCAGCTTCTGCACCAGCTATTTCATCAAAACGCAATTGTTTAAGTTCTTGTATATTTTCCTTGTCAAAGGTTGTTGGGCAAAGTATTTGATTTGCTGTTTTGGGTGATATAGTTGTTTGATCCTGTTCACTTAGTGGTTGTGTGTCCTTTACAGAATCAACATCAATGTTCAAACCTGAAAATTCATGCTGCAAGGTCAAGAAACTATTTATCTGTGTGTCATCCTCAAATACTTGCCAATCTTTAACATTGTTTGGGACAGAAGGTCTGTGTTTTATCTCAGCTGTAAAGCAGTGGTTGGGTTCAAAAGGCAATTTGCATGTGCTGGCAAATGTAGCTAAACTGTGTGCATGAAGGTTGTGGGTCCTAGGTATTTTGGTCATTTGAAATTCAGTGAAAGCTTTGAGTATTTCAATAGCAACAGACCTGTATGATCTTAGTCTTTTGTCATTGGTGACAAAATTGCCTTTCATTTGTTGAATAATTAGGTCTGAGTCTCCCATGATTGAAACTTTTGTGGCCTGTAAGGATTTTATCAGTTTGAGGCCTAGCAGAAGAGCCTCATACTCTGCCATATTATTAGTACATCTGAAATTAAGCCTATAGGCTCGACCTTCTGCATGATTGCTTTGTTTGTTATGAATCCATACTCCAGCTCCTGCCCCTAATTTGTTGACTGATCCATCAAACTCAAGAAACCAAAGGATTTCTTGATTTAGGGGAGATTTAACAGCTTCTCTGTGACTTGGGATTATAAGCTGGAGGTCTTGTTTTTCATCTGGTTTGTCCTCTAGAATTGTCTCATCAATTGATTTCTCAATCTTGATTTCTTGGGAACTTGATTGCTCACTCATATGCAGATCTTGTTTGGGTGTGACAGATTTGTCATCACTTATTGGACTTGTATCATCATTGAACAGAATGAAGGAATCCATGTCTGAATGGACTGCATAAATAGGGAAATTTTGAGGTTTTTCTTCACTGCTCACCATGTATTTCATGAGTGACTCTCTGTATAGTCTCTTTGGTTGCCCAAAGACAGAGATGGTGGCATATGACATGTCCAATTGCAGGGAACCTTGGAGTTTGGCTCCCCATGATCTTGATAACAACATTCCATATTTGGGTGGGATATCAGCAACTACAACATCCATTAAAATTGTTTTATTTGGGTACTGGACAAGGGAAACACATAGATCTTTTATCAAGCCTAAACACTTAACTTGGCTGGAGTCAAATGAAAATAGGTCCTTATATGGTCTTGTGATGTCTAGATTCAATCTCTCCATTACTGACTTAGGCATAAGGTTATGAGAAGCGCCTGAATCAAACATTGCATTGTGTAATATCTTATCATGAATATGCAAGCTGACATAAAAAGGTAAGATTCCAGTACCTCCTGTCTTTCCATCAACCTCTGGACCGAAAAGCAATTCTGGGGTGTCATCCAATACATTGACATCATCTTTATTATGGGTCAGTTGAAGGGACTTCTTGATTTGTTGTTTGTAAATGTCATGCTTGGCTAGCTCTGAAAGAGGAATGGCTATCTTCAATTTACCAATTTCAGCTTCTAAGTCAAAAGGTTTTTCAGACTGAATCTTGGTGTTTGGTTAACAGCTTTTTCTTTGTTAATTAAGTTTTTAGAGGTTTCTTCTTGACTCTCAGTCTGATCTTGAGGTTTGTCTTTTTTGTTCACCTTTTGAAAAGTGTTGCTTGGACTGTGCTGTAAAGGATGTGTAACCAGTGGTTGTTGATTTGAGGGAAATGCTTCAGTTACCTCTTCAACTGTTACTTCATTTGTAATTGCATCAGTTTTGTCAATTGGCTCTGTGACAATAACCTTCTTAGGCTGCTGGCTATCCTTTGTTTTCTCAGGCTGTGTCACATTTATGGTTCTGCTTCTCAATTTGTATTGCTTATGAACTTCAAAAACTGCTGTGTCATAGCCTTGTTTGAAATCAAATGATTCACCTGATCTAGTTTGGAACTGAGTGATGTCATTATCCTCATGATCCTCTTGACTCAAAAAAACTTGCTGATCATCATTCAATCCCATCAAATTGATGTGGGTATCATCTATCTGGTCACTAGAAGTGGATGCTTCTGCATAGTTTTCTTGGAACGGAGGCCTAATCTCTGGTTCAGGGCTGGCCTTGCCAACATTAGGATTTTGATTTCTTCTAAAATTGGGATTCCTGATAGGATTATTCTGTGGTGCTTCCCATGATGATTTCCTCTCAACTGATTCTACTCTGTCACCTAACCTATGCATACCAGTGATTATTGCATCTAATTTCTGATCCCAGCCTGAAGGCTCTTCTTTGAAGGTAGTCTTTCTTTCAGTTCTGGTCCTATTTCTCTTAGCTATCAGGTTGGCTTCTACACTAACTGCTATGTCTTGCATCTCAGCTAAAGTTCGGGGAGCCCTTTCTCTTAATTGGTATGCCATATCTGAATCAAACCCATCAGGAAAGGTGTATAGAGCTAGATCAGGTGGGGGTCTGAGATTTTGGGGAATAGCATTGTAGACATTGTTGAACCGAGCACAATAGTCCAAGACCGTTTCTTGGGGACCTCTTTTGATAGTATTGTATTCAGATAAAATATGAAGTGGATCCTTTTTCTTCTCCCATCTGTTGATAAAGGTTTGATACAGGGCTTCAGGGTTAGCTATGGAGTTTGCTGGGAGTGACCTAAACCATGATCTTACATCTCCTGTTAGGCTTTGCACAAAAATTTTCATTCTAACCCCATCATCCTCTGAAATCTTGCTTTGATACTCTTGAGGCATAGGCCCTGGATTGGCAGGTAACTGCAGTGGAGCATATCTATTAGCCATGTTTGGTGGGACAATAGGGATAACAGGAACGAATGGGACAAGGGAAGGAAAGGGGATGAGAAGGGTATGTGTAGTTGATGGAGGGGTTGAAAGGACACCTTGTGAAGTGGATGAAGAACTAGGAGATTGTGGAACGGTGGTATGAGGATGTAGAGAAACCTTAGCAGGGGTTGGAATATTAGTTTGAAATCCTGATCTCGAACTTGGATCTGATAAAGTCCCTTCTGATTTGTGTTTCTTAAGGATTCTTGGAATCAAGTTTGGGTTTTGGAACTCAGGTGATGGATCTGGATCTGGGTTAGATCTTGTATGACGAGTTTTCTTCTTAGGAGCCAGTTTCTGCGATTTTCTTTAGGAGAATTTTCTAAGAGGTATTGATATTTGACAAGGACTGATCAAGTATAGCACAACTGTATGGAACTTAAGACTGAGTAAAGATTGACTGAGGCAGCTTTCATATACTCCTGCAAATGCAAAGCAGAGGCAGTTTCTAAGGCTGTCTGGTTGTCATTCAGGCTTTATCTACAAACAGGGGTTTATGAATTTCATTCAGTCCCCAGTTGAGTCGCCATTTATGTTAACACCCAGGTTGTTCCCTTTGACTCCTGAGGGAATACGGCCGGGGTAACCACTAACCAAGCTTTGGATTACAGGTTCTAGCCTACCTGTAATCAGAGAGGGCTCTCTCTTTTAGTTTTAACTTTGTTTTTGAAGATTTTAGGCTAGTTATGAGATGGGATTTTTTGTTTAAATTTTGGTTGCAGACTACTTTTCAAGGAAGGGCATGCAAATATGAAGGAGAGTTCAATCCATTGGGCATGTGGAGTCCAGAAATGAGTAGGATTTGATGTCTGTGATAAAGAGAGTTTCACTGCAAGGCTAGATGGGTATTCATGATACAAACTTTGATTTTTAGCAAAGAAAACAGTATAACTTACACCAGGAAAGGCAATTAAGAGTTCTTTCACAGTGCAATACGAAATGAAGGACAAATCCGACTCAGCAGCAACAGAGAATTACTGAATAAAGACTTATCATGTGATTAGAGAAAATGGGAGCATTTAAGAATTCCACAGTTGCAGCTAACCTTGAAGAAAACATATTTAGTAGTAAGGATTGAGTTTAGGGTGTCTTTAATGGACAAATCCTGAACTAGTATTTTACCTTTCTACCAAGATTAAACACCATACATCATAGATAGATTACAGAAGAGATAAAACATAAATACAGTTAGAAAACACTTATTGTATCACGCCATAACACGAGAATCCTGCAGTGGTCAATAATTTCATCACAGCACGTCCAAGCCAAACATATCTCCTGGAAACCAACAGCTCCTTTGTATTATATCTTTCAGAGGAAATACAGCCGAGTTCTCTTGAACAAATGAGTAACAAAAACCCCCAATAAACTGTGCGGGGGTGCATATATACAAAATATCATAGAAATATCTCAATAGTGAGTTATTGTACAATAACTGCTCTTACCAACTTTCAAAGATATTTCTTACAAAATTAAAAGCTACTTTAATGAATATACAACAGCTGCTTGCTGTTTGTCAGAAGTTCTTGACTTTTGAGGGCAACTGGCTCTGCAGGGTGCTTTGCATTGATTCTGAATAATATGCCCTTTATTGCTCTGTCGTGCTGTAGCTATCTCAGCCCCGTCATCTGCATCTGTCGGTATTGCTTTAGTGTCCAAATTTGTTTGCTGAGTTGGCTCTGTCCACTCATCTCCAGTCATAATGAATATATCAACTATCTGAACATGATGATTTATATTTGATGTACAAAAATTTGATGAAAAATCTGTTTGTTCACAGCAATGTCTGTATCATGCTTGTCCACCATTCCTGAGTAGGCAATTGATGTCTCAAAATTGTGCCTAAGGTTTCATCTGCCTCAGTATATTTGTAGTAATTTGGAGGCACTTCAAACAGATGTCTAATCTCATTCATGATAAAAAACAAATTCTCTATTCTGTCATAGAGACTCTGCCCAGATGCAGGCCCTGTTTCCTCTGGGGTACTTGATGCTGCAGTGATCTGATTTGTAGCAAATGTATTTACCCTCTTGGCATAGTTTTCATGGGATAGTAACCTTCCTGCACTATTTAGTAAGCTGGGAAGGCCTCTGTTATGCAATGCTGTAAATTTCTCTATGAACTTGTTCACCTCTGTCTGCATTTCCTGGCATCTTCTATCCAATGTTTGCACAAGATTTCTCAAAGTGAGCACCCTTTTTACAAGTAAGATGGTGTCAGTTCTGTTAGAGATGCCCATTGCTGCCAGCTGAGGGCCTGTGCGGTTGTTAAGGACATTGATCATCCTATTGGCTATCTCAGGCATATTGCCTAAAGATGCCCTTGCTCTTTGACTTTCTTTTTGGGCCCTGCCTATGAGATCTATATGCTCATGGATGGTTTCAATATATTGCCATTGATCTGTTATAGACTGGCCAATGTTGGCCCACAGGACTTTCTTGATTTCAGCTACCACTTTATCAAGAGAGAGCTCTTTCTCCAGTTCTTTTATTTTCTTCTCAAGAGCCCTTACCTCTCTTGTTTTTTCAGCTACACTTTGCTTTGATTTATCATATTTTTCATTAAGTGTAGCCAGTTTTTCCTTGGCCTCATTTAGTTCTGCCATCTGGGCCTCCAGAGTTTGAATTTCTTTCATCATATTTTGCATATCAAGGCTGGGTGCCTGTCCTGATGTTGTTGCTGCTGCTGGTGCTGTATTTGGTGCTGATGTTGAAGGGCCTGTCCCAGCTGTTTGTCCTGTGGGAGGACTTATAATTTGAGGAGGTTCCTCAAGGTTAATCACTGGCTGAGGGGGCTGAGATGTCTGCCCTCCTTCTTTCTGTTTCAGGGCTGTCTGTAATGCACCCTCTGTTGCTATCAATCTCCCTTCTGTTTCTACCAATTGTTTGTGTAGTGTCAGCAGCATGGCTGCTACATCTTGGTCCTTTCTCTGCTGAGCAACATCTTCTGTTTGAGGGTGAAGGGTTGCTGGAATTTTGACCATTTTCCTCAAAGCTGCTATATCTTCCTCTTTTTTCTTTAGTAGTGCCTGCACAGCTTTGGGATCACTTGGGTCATGCCCAAGCTCTATAATGATATCTTCCAAAGACCTGATCCTGTTGTCTTTGGCTTGAGAAGATGCTTTCTCCAATTCTAATTGGGCAGTAGTATTATGGAGACTATTTTGCAATTTGTGTGCCAGAAAGGTTTTATCTGCAAGAGAGGAGTAGACCATCTCACCCGTTTGCTTATGAAGCTCTATTTGGTCCATTGGGTGGATGTCTTTTGCAAATACTTCCAGGTTGGTTCTTATGTAATCTGCAGCTGACTGTGGCTGCAGCATAGTAGGCATGAAATGACTCATAGTCATCTTCCCCTCTGTTATGTCATATGCTGACATAAGCCTCTGTTGGTTTGTGGGAGCCATTTTGAGCAAGTGATTGTAAAGCTGGAGCCTGACTGGCTCATTCCTCTTCTTAATATCAATAAATTGCTGCTTTATGCTGGATTCTGCCCTTCTTTGCTGGCTTGAGGAGCTGACCTCTCCTCCAAGTGGTCTTTCTTGTTCCTGTTGGAAGGAACTAGCTGATGCTTCCATGCTAGGGGGGCCCATACCTATGGATGGCCCAATAGGCATCTCTTCTTCAGAAAAAGGATTTAATCTTTGCCTTTTCTCCCCTTGTTGACTTGCTGATGTAGTGAGGGGAGTTTCTTGTTGTCTATCCCTCTTCCTAGTTCTTTCTTCATTCAACGGGGTTTGGAGCACTGAGGTATCCACTGCTGTTTCCTGCCTTGGAGGCACACTTTCTTGAGCCTGTTGCTCTGTGGATACAGGGGCCTCAGCCATTTCCTCTTGCTGTTCTGTATGTTCCTTCTGCTGTTCTGTTGTTGGGAGTGGCTGCTCCTGCTCCATTTCTTTTCCTTTATCTGTACTGGCTGCTTGAGGAATAGTTCGAGCTACTTGCCGGGGAGCTGTAGAAGATGAGGCAGCTGCTCCAAGTTGAATATGAGGAAGAGAAACCTGCCCACAATATTCCAAGTCAGCTTCCTTCTCAAGTTTCTTTGCTTCTTTTTGTGCTATTTCCTCTTTAGTACTTGCCTCTTCTAGAGTGCCCTCTTTCCATCTCAATAGATTTGCATATTTCTCAATATGAGGCAACCTGACATGATCATAGCTAGCCAACTTATATTTGACCCTTCTAAGACTAATGAAATGATTGGGATCATAGGGTATCTAGAGGAAACTGGTTTGCAACTCGAGGCACTTTAGGATCTTGTCTGCTTCTTGCCATGCCTCTTCTCTTTTATTATAAATAAATGGGCCTAGCTGGTTTCTGACTTTGAGTTGTACCTTCTTATTTTTGCTGTGGAAATGGACCATGTCTGCATTTCCAAATTGTCTGAAATACTCTAAGGCGAAGAGTCTCATAGGGACATATCTTGGTAGCCTATATGGGGCTAACTCACAACCATATATTCTGATCACTGTATGGTGTTGGTAAAAGTACCAATCCCCAATGTTGTAGGCCTTTGAGAGCTGGAGGATTCTTTGCATCTCATCTGTCAATCTTGGAGGAGGGGCACTCAACAGCAAGGCCATGGCTGGATGGATAAAAAGGTCTATGAATTCACAGTAGCTGTATGGTGAATAAGATGTGTGATGAAAGATTGAAGACCAAAATACCACAGACCTTGGGTTTCCCTAGGCATCAGACTTCTTGAGAGTAATAGGGAAGCTATCAGGCTGGTAAAACAGGAACAAGTGATAGATGTAAGAAGTGTATCTAAATATCCTTTCCCTCTCTAGATTCATCAATTGCTCATGAATTTTATTGGCAATGTATGCAGCATAATCATAGTGAACAGAAGGAGGCTTTCCAGGGGAGAAGATAGACATCATTGCCAGAATGGTTTCATCAGCATCCTCAGTTGACCTGTAACCCAGGACATAACTGATCATATCCACAAGCAACCTGCCCAACTCATTGAAATATACATTTCCTATAGGAGGGGTCCTCACAGTTTGAGAGCATGGTTCAATTAATAGCTGATTAATCTTTATGATTTGGGCACTGGACAGCTTGCCTCCTTGGTCTATTAAGTGCATCATGGATAGAGGAGTCAATGGCTTTGTACTGTGAAAGTTCAGCATTTGATTTATAGCCTCAGGGGTGATATGGAACAAAAATGAACCTGAGGGACTGAGGACAGCTCTTTGACATGGATCATAGTTGGCACTGCATCTATGGATTAAATCTGGGAGGACATTGACTTGAGGAAGATTGAAAATGGGCAAATTGGAGTCCCAAATCCCTAGAATATCAGTTCCATTGATATGTTTGGCTTTCAGCTCATTGAGTACATGAATATGATACTTGTTGTACAGTGGAATTACTTCTGTCATCTGGTAGTCTCTGTCAGCCAGGGCCTGCCACTCTAGCTCTCTTTGTGGGGCATTTAAAGGTGCAATGTTCAATGCCACTGGAGTTTCCATAGTCAATTGGTACTTTGAATTGTATTTAAACTTTTTTTTCTGGGCACAGCAACACAGAGCAATGAATTTTGCAGGAGCAGGGCAATTTGCGGGAGAAACAAGGTGAATGAGGGTGAAAACAAGTTGAAATGTTCCTGAAAAAGGTTTAATGAGCAAATACTGGGATTTAAGAGTCGTTTTCCCGGTGGACTTGTGTAGCAAAGGTTTTAGTTTGTGAATGTGCAAACAGACTGTAAATTTGTGGGAATTGGACACAATAGGGACTTTTGCAGGTAAAATTGGGCTCACAGTGTGTAAGAGCACCAGTAGTTCATGAAGATTTCTTTTACTTACAGTGTTTTCCTTTTCTTAGTTTCCTCAGAGAATTATGCAAAAAACTAGGCGCGGAGGGGAAACTTCGATAAATACCTGGTAAACTCGGGCAATGGTGGCAATGCAGGTGAATTCAGGGCGCTGGCAGCACAGGAGTAATCTTCAAAGTTGGTGGAGAACGACATTCTAACTCATGCAAGAGCACAGTGCATGGATATTGCAAATAATGCGAAAAACTGACTTTTTCGGGCAAAATAGAAAATTTTGGCTTTTGGCGCGTTTTTTGTATGATGTCAGCATGACATCATAGGTGGGGTCATGGTACGGAGTGATGATGTGGCAGCCAGTGAGTGGTCCGCGTGGATGGGGGACGTGGCGGACAGCTCAGGGCGATGGCGAATGGAGCGGTGATGCGATGCTGAGGTGGCAGTGACGTAGGCGTGACGTGGACGTGATGTGGTGGGTGATAAACAAAGGTGGTAAGTGGTAATATCGGACCGCTTGAGGTATGACCATGGTTTTGGCAGGAGGCCGCCCGATACAACTCAGGAGCGACGCGTGTCTGAGCCCTGACGTCATGCTCTGACATTTTTCGGGTGCTAACGTCCGAGTATCAGGGGCGGTCCGATATTGATATGAGCCATCGGATGGGAGGGCCCAGATCCGACGGACGACGGGATGGAAAATTGCCAACACGATACGGCGGGACCCAGCGCATTATTTTAATAATTTCCTTTTGTTTTTTGTGAAATGCGCATTGTAACAAGAACTTTGGATAAGCGGCAAAAGTGGGTTTAGCGATGGTTTATAAGCCAAATGGATTAATTAACATTTGTTTGCAAAGTGGGGTTAGGTCTATTAAACCAAGCAGATCTTGGTTTAATCCCGAAACTTTGTTTTTGGCGTTATTCTGCTTATTGCGCTTAAATCTCTTAGCGCTCCAACCTTTGAAGTTATAAGGCTATATTGCCTAGGGAAGGGGAATATATACTTTGGGGCTTTTTATATACAATGGTGATATAGTAGTAGGGAAAAGGGGAATATAGGGAATTAAGTAATAATGGAGTTAGTAGTTAGTATTGGATAGGAGATATGGAAGGGAGGAGGCAAACACTAAGTTTTTAGGGAACCAACTTAGTTAGGAGAGTAGATCAAAATGAAAAGGTTTTTACGCAAGAAATGTGGCTCTTTATGAAACAAGAATCAACAAAAGATTTTGACTTCTCTTATGAACAAAGGTGGTATTGGGATGTCAGCAACGAGTTTGATGGGGGATGATTGGGAAGTTAGACATGCTTCACTTTGTTGGTACAAAAATTGCTGAATAAGAAGATCTGCACTGGCCACCATGTGTTTCCTTGGCTTAGGCCAGCAATGTGAAAGAAATCATGCTTCTGCAACCCCATCTACCTACCCATTCTATTGCCTAGCATTTTTTGCTACTTCAGGGAGGGTGCACTTAGACTGGCAAACCCTCATGTGCTCTTTTTCTTTTCCTTTTCCATTTTCTTTTGATTTTCTATCTAAGGCTAGCCTTATTACTTCCAAGGCCCCAGATTAAGCAGTTGGGAACCTTCATTCTCTACTTAACTACTCATCTGCCAAGATTGAACAGTTTGGACAGATTTCTTTCTCTAATCTACAACAACAATTGAAATATGGCATGACCCAGCTTAAACTGTTGGATCACCCATTCAGAAGTAGGACAGCATCAAACAACTGCAAATAGGTGTCTTGCACACAAATATGAGATCTTTGCACCATCAAAGTAGGGCATATTTGGAACTTCCCTTTTCAATCATGAAAAATGAAATCTATTGGTATAGGTAGCTAACAGAGTCCACGTGCATGCCCACCATTTCAGGTTTCAAAATTCTTCTAGATCTACAACTAGTTTTAGCAGACCCCCATCTCAACACTATTCCTCCTGGTAACAACCTTTTAAGAATATTTATCATCTTGAAGCGAAAAGTTCCTCTCTTTGTTAAATTGAAGTCATAAACAAGTATGTCAACATCCTCTAATTTTAAGATGTCTGTGCGGGCGAGCGGGCCAACGAGGGGTGTCGGGGGGGGGGGGGGGGGGGGGCTGCGACAGCTCCTCCCAGAGCCACCCCGGCGGCCTGCCACCCTGCAGGTGGGTGGGCTACCGGGGTGGCATGCGGAGGGGCTGCGACATCTCCCCCCCCGTGCCACCCCGTAGGTGGGCAGGCACCCAGGTGGGGCGGGGGCAGGCTGTGACATGTCAAAAAATGAGCACGAAGAACACAAAAGGATTATTTTAATAATGTTTAGATAATATTATTTTATATAAAATTATATATGTTGAAAATTTTCCAACAAGAAATGATAAATTTAGAATGTGTTAAAAATAGAACTCTTAGAAATAGCACTTCTAAAAATAGCAATTTGGCCAATGAGCATTTTGGCCACCTTGGGTGAGTGGTGAAACTGGTAAAAATAGAATCTTCTAAAAATAGCATTTTTGGGTCCCTTCCTATTTTTAGTAGTCTCTGGTCTAACTATAGGAAGTAAAAAAGGAATTTGGTCTGAACAACATTTTAAAATATTAATTAATTAATCTCCATGAGTTAACTAATTATGGAAAATTAAACTTGAAGACTTTTTGAGATCATGCAATTATTTTCTCCCTTGATTTAGGAATTTATCCCTTGATTAAAGGAGATAAGGTTCAGTTCTATAATGAGAGATCAGTTGACTTATTTTAACTTAGTCAGGTCCAGTTAGATTATTTTAACAAGTTGTTAAAATAATGAAATATAATTTGGTTATGCTTACATGCATGTGACAACTATTATTTCAGATAACTGAGCATTCCCTTATGGATAACTGATGCATGTCAGTTCAAAGAGGTACCCAGTTGAGATCAGATGAGGGACAGTGTACTATCAGATGTTTGGATATTTCTAGTAAGTATTCCTTGCATGGAGAAATATCTATTTCCAAGAGAAATACATATTATAGGATATTGGAGGACTTGTGGCCTATAATTGAGGCCTAGGTAGTCTATGATCTTCATCTTCTGATTACAGAGAGAGCAGGATAGCTATTGAGCTGATTCTTTTTGTATGTTGTTGTGGATCTCGACTTGATTGATAATACAGTGTTGGGGTTTTATGCTGGTGCTTTCCTTAGTGATATATTCTATGTTATGTGTGATTGATTCATTCTTATCAGTTATATGTGTTCTTATTGATGTTGCTCCTGGTTGATTAAGCTTCCGCTAAATTGTTTGTAGAAGTAGATCAAGTGTTTTGCTTTAGTACATTGCATTACCAGGTTGATCTACAGGTGGGAAATTTCTTCATGGTATCAGAGCTAGCTGATTTGTAGAAAAATTCTACATGGTATTAGAGCTAGCTGATGTGTAGAGAAATTCTACAAAATTCTACATGGTATCAGAGAACAGGTGATCAAGGAGAGAACAATATACTGAGAGGAGATTTCAAAGTTTTGAGCTTTGGGCTGAGAGTTTGCAGAGAAGATTTGAAAATTTTTTTACAAAATTTTCAGAAGTAAATAGCAGATTTGGATTGCTTGCAGAAAAAATACCCAAAATTTAAAAAAAAATTAGCTGAATCGGAGTTCTGATGGGGGGGATATCACTGATTTAAAATTAGCTCTTTTTTAAGAAAATTTTGTGACGGCGAGAAAGTGAAAATAGATTGGTGTGCTAGCCAAGAACCTATATGCACTTGAGGTACAACATGCATGCAAAATCTTAAGGAGCAAGGCAAAGGTTAGAGACTTGGTGGTTGAGAGGGAGAGTATATTATCTCTCAACATGCAGTGCCAGAAGAAGTCTCAGACAATTGTGGAGAAGCCACGATTGGTGCAGCAGCTTCAGGAGGTTGTGGAGTAGCCACAATAGGGGAATCTGAGACGAGATTGAGTAGATACATCTACTCATTCAGAGACCTCTAGTAGGGGGAAACTTCGAGCCGGGTGGGCAAAGAGATCACACGCAGCCATACCTTCAAGTAGGAGGTGGGGTGATGTGGAGTGATCGTCCCATCGAGGAGGGGTAGGATCCTTGAGGTACCCAACCTCTTGGATGAGACCTTGCTACAGGAGCCCCGATGTGGAGTAGCAGGAGCTGACTGATTGGGTAGAGACAGATGCAGATGGAGAGGCAGAGAGAGCTACAGTGCATGGAATCCTAGGACAACGTAGAGCATGCAGGTTGTAGCAATGCGAGAAGCACAAGTATGTTGCACTGTGTAGGGTAGCACAGAGAAGGGTGCAACAGTGCGAGATGCATGGAGATGTTGTAGTAGCGTAGATGTCAAAGAGGGAGCACTTGTCAGCAGCAGGTAGAGCTTCAGCATCAAAGTATGTTTCTAGTCCAACAAAGTGGTCAGTTGGGAGTGTTTTTGTTCCAAGAGTTGTTCGACCAAGTAGACCTAGTGGATGTGTTGCATGCAGAACATTCCAGAGTTACAGGATTGAGTTCGAGAGGAAGCCTTTCTTGTTGAGAGGGAGTGTTGAAAAATGTGTGACAAGAAATGCTAAATTTAGAATGTGCTAAAAATAGAACTCCTAAAAATAGCACTTCTAAAAATAGCAGTTTGGCCAATGAGCATTTTGGCCACCTTGGGTGAGATGTGAAACTGCTAAAAATAAAGTCTTCTAAAAATAGCATTTCTGGTCCCTTCCTATTTTTAGTAGTCCCTGGTCTAACTATAGGAAGTAGAAACGAATTTGGTCTTAACATCAATTTAAAATATTAATTAATTAATCTCCATGAGTTAGTTAATTATGGAAAATTAAACTTGAAGCCTTTGTGAGATCATGCAATTATTTTCTCCCTTGATTTAGGAATTTATCCCTTGATTAAAGGAGATAAGGTTCAGTTCTATAATGAGAGATCAATTAACTTAGTTTAAGTTAGTCAAGTCTAGTTAGATTATTTTAACAAGTTGTTAAAATAATGAAATATAGTTTGTTAATGTTTGCATGCATGTGACAACTATTATTTCAGATAACTGAGCATTCCCTCATGGATAATTGATGCATGTTGGTTTAGATAGAGACCCAGTTGAGATCAGATGAGGGACAGTGCACTATTAGGTTCTTGGATATTTCTAGTAAGTATTCCTTGCATGGAGAAGGATCTATTTCCAAGAGAAATATGTATTATAGGAGATTGGAGGACTTGTGGCCAATATATTGATGCCTAGGTAGTCTATGATCTTCATCTTCTGATTACAGAGAGAGCAGGATAGCTATTGAGCTAATTCTTTTTGTATGTTGTTGAGGATCTCCACTTGATTGATAATACAGTGTTGGGGTTTTATGCTGGTGCTTTCCCCAATGATATATTCTGTGTTATATGTGATTGATTCCTTCTTATCAGTTATATGTGTTCTTATTGATGTTGCTCATGGTTGATTAAGCTTCCGCTAAATTGCTTGTAGAAGTAGATCAAGTATTTTTCTTTGGTACATTGCATTACCAGCTTGATCTATAGGTGGGAAATTTCTACATGGTATCAGAGCTAGCTGATTTGTAGAAAAATTCTACAAAATTCTACAATATATGCTTGAAATTTGGCAAAACTTTATCCATTGTTTAGAACTATTGGAACAACACATACATTGATGCAAAGAGACAAAGGAAATGGTATAATTTTTTTCTAAAAATCCGTCATTTAATATCCTAACTATAAAGAACACAATAATAATAATAATAATAATAATAGATTAAAAGACCTTAATCAATAATCTTTAGAGTTGATTATGGAAGTTTTTGGACCATTTTTAATTTCCCTCGTGGGTTGTTTTTTATAACATGCATAAATATATGGATTTATTTTAAATAATTATAAAATCTAAATGTAAATGTAATTTATATATAATTTAATTAACAATAATATATAAATAAAATTAAAATTTAAAAAAAGGCCCGTTCTAATATCCTATATAATGTTTGGAGTATACATTTTTTATATATTTAATTTTAAATTTGAATAATAAATCTTAACTACATTAAAAAGGTACAAAATTATGATTATGAATATAAAAGTTAGAAGTATTTCAACCATGAAAGTATTTTTATAATTTTTTATTAAAAAGGAAATGATATTTTATAGATGATCTATTATTTGTTATTAAATTTGAAATTTAAAAACTAAGAAATATATTTTAAAATTTATATTTAAAACGATGCACAACTTAGATAAAACGATCATTTAGTATTAAACACTGATATAAAATTTTCAAATCAAAACAATAAGAATAACTCTAGTTTGAGGAAAAATTCATTTTCAAAACAATAATTTTAATGCCATAGTTTTTAATGATAATAATAATATTCTCATAGCACAGGTTCAAAATAGAAATCTATGAGACATCGGAATCCTTTAGATAATATATGTTGCTAAAAGTTTTAGAAACAAAATTAGTCACAGTTACATAATCACACAGGGATCGAGATCAACAGAAATGGAAACGATAGGATGCGATTTCTGTTGAGTCGCCCCGCCACGGGCTGCCGAGGTGGAATCTGCCTACCCGCAGGGTGGCAGGGTGATTATCAGAATCAGCCTGCCACCCTGCGGGCAAGCAGGCTACTGAGGTGGCGTGGGGGGGCTGCGACTCTAAACCATCCATCACACGATGTTGCTAAAGGGAAGAAGTTCGTGAAAGAGGTGTACAAAGCGCTGAGATCGAGTCCCGAGTGGAACGATATGTTATTCATTATCACATACGATGAGCACGGGGGTTTCTACGATCATGTTCTGAGGCCAGTTACAAATGTTCCCTCTCCAAATGATATCATAGGTCTCACCCGGCAAACATCACGCCCACGGGGTGGCAGGGCGATTGTCAGGTGGGCGGGCAGGCCGCTGGGTGAGCCCTACTATATCATCTGGAGAGGGAACATTTTTCACTAGCATGGGCACATGGGGCGATTATGGGGAATCACCCCACCACCCCTGTTGCTTCAAATTTGACAAATTGGGCATCTGTGTGCCCACTTCCATGATTTCCCCTTGGATCAACAAGGAACAGGTACTCTAATTATCCTTTCTCCCACATCATTTCTTAGGTTTGTGCAGCTTGACAACAATTGAATAATATGTAAGGAACAACCTATAATAATAATAATCCAATGATCAAGAAAGCCTTCATTTAATGATGAATTCAAGTAATAAATTTTGCAGTGGTACATGGACCAAATGGCCCATATCCTTCCTCTGAATTTGAGCACTCGTCCATCCCTGCAACTGTTAAGAAAATATTTAATTTGAAATCAGAGTTTCTGACAAAGAGGGACGCTTGGGTCAGCACTTTCAAAGGAATTTTAGAACTTCATGACAGCCCACGAACAAACTGCCCAGGTATTTATTTATTGTCTATATTTGTAGAATAATAAAAAAAAATTATGATTCAGTTGTGCTAGGTCATAAGGTAATTTATTTATTTTTTGGGTATTTGGATTTGATGCTGCAAGATTAGATGAGCTGCCAGAACCAACGAAGCTGAGACCAACGGAGGCGAAGGAAGACACGACTTTACATGATCTTCTGATGGAATTGGTGCAACTGGCAACTCAATTGAATAGAGATCACACTTTGGATAGCTATCCAGATGAACTCCCTAAAAATGTTGCAGAAGCCTGTTTACACGTTGAGAGTGTTGTAAAATGCTTCCTTGAAGAGTGTGAAACTACCATTAAAAATGATGAAGATTAGGAAAATATTGTGAAGGTTCCAACGGGTGAAGCGTCCACTTCTCATTCACACTCACCAATTTGCGCGTTTCTAGATAGTATGTTTTCTTGTGTTCTTTGCACGAGATTGTAGGTATTGCACACATCGTTTTTGGGTTTCATGAATAACCTTTCATAATAAAATTATTTGTTGATTAATTTTTAACATTTTGTTAGAATATTTTTTCATTAGTTTTGGAATAAAACCATAAACACATTGAATAAAAGACTTGGCAACAGATCTTACAGTGTAAAAATGACGTGGGAAGTGGAATTATTAGCCCCTGCCGCGTAGTAGTTATAATAATCATTATGGTGTGATATTAATTTTTTTTCTGAGTTGAGTTGTTAAGTGTGATTTTCTGAAAAGTATTTTTTTTTTTCAGATTTAATTTGTTTAGAATTTAGTAAGATTTATTAAAATATCAAATTTTACAAGTGAATTTTTCACAATTATCTAGAATAATAGTAAATCATATAATCAAAAAC
This sequence comes from Pinus tabuliformis, assembly GCA_031772625.1. Classification (NCBI taxonomy): domain Eukaryota; kingdom Viridiplantae; phylum Streptophyta; class Pinopsida; order Pinales; family Pinaceae; genus Pinus; species Pinus tabuliformis. Next base: position 904,330,879 of record CM062820.1, on the reverse strand, counting down.
TAGTTTAAACAACCTAGATTAAAATTAAAATTTAATTACAATAAATCACCGTTTAAAACTACTTCAATGTAAATTTATATTTATTTAATTCGATTTAGCCAAAATTTCTTCATTGCACTTACCTCCACTCGACCGGCAAATATTTCTTTGGAGTAGTTAAACCTTCATAAATTTATTTGGGTTTATGGTTTATAAGTTTGTAAATTCCAAGTGATAATTACATAGTACACACTGCTGGTCACATCACTGCGACGACTTGTATCCATGTTATCTCATGTGTTGTGTTAGTGTTATATGGTTTAGAGTTTTTTAAGTATATTTTGTTGGTTGAATTTATTTATAAGTTGGTAGGAATTTGTTAAAATCACAAATTTCAATTGTGAATTTTTAGTTAAAGGTTTTAAATTTTTAGTTCAAAAGTTTTAAGGATTTTTTTAAGTGTTGAATCTATATATAGTTAAAGATAATATTTTAAATAATGAATGATCATGATTTAACCAAAAATGATTTCTTTGACTACATAATAGTTAACCAAAGTCCTTTAACAAACTTTTTTGTTGCCGCCAATTTACTAACTTGAACCTCTTAATGGAAAAAAAAAACATGGATGAATGTTCTAGTTCATAATTGCATTCCCATTGCAGACGCATAAAAAGAAATAGTCATGCTTGTATTCTCAAACATATTATCATAATTTGTAATCTTACAAGTGTGTTGCATGTGTGTTATATATTGTGATTGTGAGTTATAATTGTGAGTTTCTATATTACTATCTTTAGCTAATCAAATCCACTTTCTTAGAGCATGAATAGGCCAAATGGTTAAGAGCATGTGTTTCCTCCTAAGAGGTCACAGGTTCAAAAACCAGAAGGGGTTAGAGTAGGTATGCCTTCGTAGACATAATAATCAAATCGTTGTGTGGAGGTGGGTCTCTTGCCCCACAAACAAGGGGGTCTCATGCACCAATTTGGTGTCTGTCTTGGGTATGACCTTAAAATTGGATAATAATAATAATTAGGATATAGATTGTTAGAAATTAATAATCTATAAGGGTGAAAGCATGGAGTTGGGTTACACTTTTTGGCAACAACTGGCAGGTTTGGGTGGAAAAAATGATTGCTCGATTGAGCCCTTCTTAAGTGCTTGATCAAGCCGTTTGAGCACTTAAACAATGTAACCCAATGTTATTTAGGAGCTCGATTTAGCCATGTCTTTGTGGTAGTCAAATGAAGGAGATTGGGTTTTGGATTTATTTTCTGGCTCAGGTAAGTTTTATTATATGGAATTGAATTTCAATATGTTATTCATTAATTTATATGTCATTGTACTAATTTACTTCATTATTTCTTTTGTGCTTAATAATTAGGTACAACACTAGCATGTTGCCTTCAAAAAGGAAGAAATTGCATTACCATTGAAAAAGGTCCAATACAGTGCAATTTTATTTATCAAAGAATTAATGCTCTTCAATTTCTTCCAGATGCAATGAAAGAAATTAGGTTGAAGAAAGGGGACTTTAGTGAATCACGTTTGGCGAAAAAGGCAAAGGAACCCCAACCACCATTACACAGAATGATTGGAAAGGCATACATTGGGAGATTCGCAGACATCAAAGATCCATTAGAGGAGGAAAATGAGCAAAATGAAGCAGAAAATATTGTGGAAAAAGACAATGATGAAACTCCAGAGGACGAAGAGATTGGATTATGTGACTTTGTTGATTAAATTTAAGTTATGCTTGGAAATCAAGCTCATTTTTGGAAACTATTAATTAGTTATACTTGTAATGTTTTGACTTTGACATTTTATAAGAAGAATAAGTAATCAATTAAGGTTGTTATGTGTTCAATATTTGTATTATGTGATTTTCACATTCATTTTCATATTAATCATTATTTTTTGAAAAAAAACAGTGATTATTATTATTTTTTGACATGAAATTCATTTAAAAAACTACTATTTAACAATTTTTAGTTAAAATTTTCCTATAAAATTGTGATTTTGACACGTCATCTCTAGCAAAAAATTACAAAAAATTATCAAAACGTGTAGTTTTTTAGTTATATTTATGTTAAAAATGGTTATTCTTTTGTCAACTATTAAAAATTATTGTTTTTTAGAGACAATTATTTCATTTGGATTGAAATATTAATTAATGATGTATAAATATGTAGAATATAAAAAATTCAAAATATTGACCTTCTTCTTTAAATATGCAAAACAATAAAAACCTCACTACAAAAAAAAAAAGTTAAAATAAAAACAAGAAAATATGAAGAAGAAGACCACTTCAAAAATTATTAAATTTAGAAAATAATTATTTACATTTCATACATTAGAAAATTTAAAGTCAAAAAATAGGTCTTTTAAAAAAATGGCCTGATGCAGAATTACCACTTTTTTAATTCAGCATGAAAATCACTACCATTCCGAAATGTAATGTACCTAAAAAAATTTAAAGTACCAAAAACTATGCTTTAAAAAGACATGTGCGTTCTGCATCACCCATTTTCAAAATCGGCTCACTTTTTTGCTATCTCTACAAAAAGGGTAACAGTATTAGTTCATGTTTCAAAGTTTACATTATTCAAGCACTTTCTTTACATGATAGACATGCTCAACCCATCTCTTACTAAAGACAAGTATTTCATCTAAATATACAAGAACAAATTCATCAATGTAAGGCCGAAAGAGATCATTCATGACCCTCATAAAAGTGGTTGGAGCGTTGCAAAGTTTGAATAGCATCACCATTGATTTGAACAACCCTCGTTTGGTCTTGAAGGTGGTTTTCCATACGTCTTGCTCTACGATTCGGACCTGGTGATAACCACTGTGCAAATCCAACTTGGTGAAATAAGCGACATTCTTTAATTGATCTAATAAATCATCTATGCATGGAAGGGGATAGTGTTTTTCACCGTAATTTGTTGAGCACGTGGTGATCCACGCACATCCTCCATGTGCCATCCTTCTTTGGCACTAAGACAATCGGTGAGCCACATGGAGAGGTGCTCATCCTGGTGACCCCTTGGTCCAACAATTCTTGCACTTGTCTCTTGACTTCCTCCATATCAATAGTCGACATCCTATACATGCCAATATTTGGTAGAGGAGCATCATGGCGCAAATAGATCTCATGTTGGATTTCCCTCTTCAGAGGTAATCCCTTCGTTTCCTGAAACAACTAACCATATTTAGAAATTAATTCAGATAATTCATGTTTATGCTCTTGATTTCAGTCCTGGAAATCTTCAGCGAATTTGGCCTCTTTTTCCCTTACGACCATAAGCATGCAACCCTTACTGGAATTCACCAGTCTTTTCATCTATCCAGCGCTTACAAGGCTAGCATTGATTTTATTTTGATGAGCCCTTACTATATATTCTACCCCATCTTTTGTGATTTGGTATTTGTTTTCATGACGAAAGAAGACTGACTTTGTATCCCTAACACCATGCCATAGATAACCAGTGGTATTACATCTAGTTGTACTTCATATACTAGCTTAGAAGCAATTACAAATTTGACCTTACACTGTTTGGTTACATTCAGTTTTGCTTTATCATGTATCCATCCAAGCGAGTAAGGTTTTAGGTGTGGTTTTGTTTCTAAGCTAATTTTCTTTACCAGGGATTCTGCAATTAAGTTTGCTTGGGACCCAGTATCAAACAGAGCTTTAACTTTAGTATGATTTACAACAACTCTGATATGAAACAGTTCAATTCTCTTTCAATCACTAGGAAGGGACTCATTTACAGAACTAGTGCCTTCATGCGATTTAGAATTGACATGAGGTGTAAGAGTACCTTTTGTTCCTGCTACTGTGATCAACGCTTCATCTCCTGAATCCAATCCAAGGTCTTGCTGTGTCGTTGCCACTGTCTTCTGCTTCCCTTTTTCTCCATACTTCTTTGGACACTTTTTTGGGTGCTACTTCCAATAGTTATCGTCATCGTGGTATTCCTTTTTGCAGTGGTTGAAATACGGTCATTCTCCCTCTTTGGTTGCTACTCTTTTCTTCTCCTTTCACTTCCATTTCACTTTAGAGTTGTCATTGGGAGGTTTGAACGGTGGTTTTCTGGAATGATCGTCTCTTTCATTTTTTCCCTTGTTCTCAATATGAATTGCCTTTAAATTGGTTGAGTCAATAGTGGTTGGTTCAAACAACAACAATGGATGCCTAATATAACTGTGCAATGAGCCAACATACTTAGTTACAACTTTAGGTGTATCAAGTGCAATACCCAAATTCAGTGCTTGCTTTCTAAATTCCTCTGTAAAATTATGAACATCCTGACCTTTTCCTTGCCTTAAATAGTACCAACTCATTAATTATTTTTTCTTATATCCTAGGGGATAAAATTGTTCCTTTAACGCAAAAATAAAATCAGGCCATGAGGAAAAGAGGTTACCCACATTCTTACTGCACTGTGATTTTCTCTCCCACCAAACGAGAGCAGTGTTGTTCAACCGTAGAGAGGCCAACTAGATCTTTTCCTCATCCTCCATGATCTGTTGAATCCTGCAGTAGACCTCAATCTACCTAATCCAATTATTAAGCTTTTATGCATTTCTTTCACCATTAAACATGGGAAGATCAAATTTAACATCCAATTTAAAGAAAGGCTTCGTAGATGCATCCTTTGAATTTCTATGATTATGGTGGTGAGAGGAAGGAGAACCTTCACTCCCAGAAGGAGAAGGAGGGGGTTCTTCTCCACCATTCCCATGTGCTGCACCTTGTCCTTTTGGGTTTCTTTCCTCTGCTTTCTCCAAACTTAAAACTAGCTGACTGATATTCTCTTCCATTGAATAGAAAGTCTTGCAGAAATTTTTCCCCTCTTGAAGATGAGGTTCATCTTCTGCCATGTTTCTCCTTCGATGTGCACACCCCGCTTCAGGATCGAAAGGCTCTAATTCCCCTTTGCCTCTCCAGAGTCTGTCTCTTTTTAGCATACAAACATGCAACTCACATCTAAAAATACCTGCTATGATACCACTTGATCTAGGATACTTTTGCTTATAAATGTATGAAAATAATCACATGTAAAAAAAATGCAGCTTAACACAGAATTATAAGGTGCACATAAGAAAAGAAGAAGAAACGCATAAAATGCTTGAAGGAAGACACAAAGACTTAATAACAGAGTTCGTCCAACTTGGACTATGTCTCTGGGCCCTACTAGATCAATGGAGATGCCTTTATATTAAATGACATAAAAAGAAGAGAATGAAATCATCTGATACATCAAAAGAGGCTTATACCTCCATTCTGAAAGATGGCTGAGAACAAAAGAATTCAAATCGAGAAGTGGGTAGCACCAATGCATCCATGACATTGAGAGGGGCTGAAAAAGTTCTAAAACTTGTCCAAGACAGACAAAATGCATTATCGGCCACCGGAAAGATCTCCTGCCTCAAACAACGTGCTGAAATTCCTCTCCCCCCTTCACTTTTTCCCAATCATCAGATTTTACCGTGCCTTTTTTAGGATAAATCCCTCTTAAATTGGGGTTGTTTGGTATAAAATAGAGGTCGTTTGAATGGAAGGGTCAGTGTGTGCAACAGAGCCTTCAAAATAGTCTTTTTATCGTTAAAGTGATAATACACTAAAAACCCCATAAAACACTAAAATCCAACCAAAAACTATTTACTCGAATTCAGAAAAATATTAAATCAGGAATATATACTTATCGGGTCGAAGCCCAATATCGCAATCGCAAGTCACTAAGGTCCAAGGCCCTATTTATCGGGGAACTTTGCCGACCACCGATTGCTGATATCGGTGTCAACCGATCGCACCCCTAATCGCCGATGCCAATTACCCCGATATTGCCGACACCGCTTCCAACGATTCGATTGCCCTCTGATCGCCGATCCAATCATTCCGCTGTGCTCCTCAATTTTTCCCCTTTGGATGTGTCGATTGCGATTTTGCCTTTTAAAGCTTAAAAGTCCTTTTTTAAAGGAAAATGCCTCATTTTCCTAGGGAACAAAGCAACCTTCTTTTCACGATAACTTCATCATCAAGACTCGGATTGAAGTGTCATTCATGCCATTGGAATTAGGACAATGAGATCTATGCTCTGGTCTTGGGTTGACTTCATTCTGAGCACTTTGATTTTGGAGCTTTTCCATGGCATTGTATCTGAAGATCCACCTAGATCACTTCTTGTCATTTCCATCAATGTCTTGTTCATTCTTTCTGCAACTCCTTTTTGTTCATGTGCGTATGGAGTACTATTCTTCCATGCTATACCACACTTTTTACACAACTCTTAAAATTTCTTCTTGCAAAACTATCCACCATTATCTGTCCTCAGCACCTCTATCCTCTTCTCTATCTAGTTTTCCATTAGAGCCTTAAATTCTTTAAACCTATCAAAGACTTCAAATTTCTTCTTGAGGAATTAAATCCGTGTATTGCTTGAGAAGTCATCTATAAATGATACATAGTACATAGACTTTCCTAGTGATGGAACTAACAAAAATCCAAACACATCACTATGCACAAGTTCTAATATATGTTTCGCCGTAATACCACCAAATGGGAAACTCACTCGATTTTGCTTCCCATACACACAATTTCCAAAAGAATCAAAATCCAAGGAGAAATTAGAAATACCTTCTACCATACCACTACCATGAATTATTCGAAGGCCCTTCTCTCCAATATGTCGAAGCCTTTGATGCCATAGCATGGTCTTTTCTCGAGAGACCATTAGATATTCTGCTCCACTTTCAGGAACCATATAACTGTTGCACCCATCAATAACAGTTCTACCTTAAAGCTTGTATAGAGTTCCAATCCGAGCATGCCACATCAATACCAGTGCTCCCTGAACCATCTTGCAAGTATCTTTCTCGAACACTTTTTTTACACCTGCATCCTCCAACTTGCTTATAGAGATCAGATTTCTGGCCAATGCAGGAATATGTAGAACACCGAGAAGTGTTCTAATCCTTCCACCTTGCAACTTGAACTTGAATTTTCTATGACCAATGATTCTATCCTTCCTATCATCCCCTAAGAAGACATCACCACCATCATATTTTTCATACTCGCAGAACCACTCTCTATTGGGAGTGAAGTGAAAGGATGCACCTAAGTCAATCAACCATGCCTCATGATCTACATGTGTACTTGAAGAAGAAGCTAATTACACATCCCCACCTTCATCTGAGATGGCTTTCGCCTCTACAGAAGGAGCATCATCATATCCTTTTCCTTTCTCAAGAGCTTTAGATTTACAGTCCCTTTTGAAGTGCCCTTCCTTTCCGCATTTCCATCACACCTTTACAGGTTTTCCTAGAGATTTAGATCTCCCTCTAGATTTAGATTTCCCACTTGAGGACTTATTTTTGTTTCTATTTTGGGACTATTCTCGTATAGATAAGGCATCACCATTCTGGCCCTCCATATTTTTCCGTCTCATCTCCTCTGATAGCAAGGATGAGAATATTTCATCAAACTGTAAGGTAGTTGCATTGCTACCTATTACAACAACCAGACTATCCCATCAATCTGGTAGAGAACACAACAAACTAATGCACTTATTTTCATATGAAATTTTAATATCAATGGATAATAACTGACTTACCATAGTATTAAATGTGTTCATATGCTCTGTCACCGAGTCTCCAGCTTTTATCCTCAGGTTATATAAGTTTTTGCTGTAGGAAAAATTTATTCACCAGAGACTTAGATTAGTACAAAGTCCCTAACTTCTCCCACAAAGCCTTTGTCGAACCTTCCCTAGATACATTCAGCAATATTGAATCTAACACACAATTGTATTGTGCTTTTTGCCTTTCGATCCAACTTTTACAAGTCTTTAGTTGACATTGTTGTTGGTTTAGTACTCAAATCTACCATGATCCACTGATATTTATCCACTAACAGATACTCCATCTTGATTTTACACAACACAAAAATATTACCATTAAATTTCTCGATCTCTATCTTTCCACTGATCGACATCTTATTTCACCACAAGAATCGATCCCACATATCTCCCACTGAACAAGGTCTACCACAGGCCTGAGCAAAATCCCCTCAACAGTAAAGTTGTCCCCTTGAAGCCAAAACAAATTTGATACCAAATGTAAGTTTTAACCCCGTATAGAAATTACCTGAATACAAATTCTAAAAACAGAAAATAAACAATGGCAGTAGAATAAAGAATAAAAAAAATATACACAGATATTTTCCCTTGGATACCAAAACGGGGACTACCAGATTGAGTTTTCATTATATTCCTTTCAATTTTAAAATACATATATATACATGTCGAAGCATCCATAAACCCCAATCCATTAACCCTGTATTAGAACATAATTGTAGTTATCTTGACCAAATCTATAAAATACGATGGACAGTAAACTATCATACCCAAAACCATGTGCAAAATCCATGCACAAAACCATAGGTAGGTCTACCCACCTAATATAGGGTCCAAAAAAATAATCTGGGGTGCTACCCAGGACCCTGTGTGGGGGGCTACCGCCCCCATACCCCCCCACCCGAAAATGCCTAGTGCAACGTATAGGGGTAGTCGTGGAAATAATATAACACAGCCCAACAATAATGAAATCTTCTAGCCTCCACATCTTGCTGATAGATATTCGTCCTGCCTAGGGAACAATCCAAATACATAAAATAGACCATAAACATAATCTTCTTATGGATGTGGCTTCCTTGAGAATTGATGGCTCTCTTTCTTGAGTATGTGTTCACACAAAAATTATTTTCTATGATGTGTTCTAGAGCTCTCATGGTCTCTTTAATTTATAGCTCTCCAAATTTACCTTAGGTGCCCCATTTAATCCACCAATGATGCCCTCTTATACCAATTAGAATAAACAATGATTATATTTGGGTTTTTAGCCCACAACATTGGGCTGAGAGCCCATAACTTGGGTACCTTTCCCAACCAAGTCTATTTAGTGGGTTTTCTCTAGACAACCTACTACCCATTGGTAGTGGGAGTACCTACCAAGTTATAATTTTGAATAGGTATATTCAAAGAAAACTATAGTGAAAGTAATTAGGACTCCAACCAATGTCTATGTGTTGGAAGGTAGCAAAGAAATTTTTCATATGGAAGAGGAAGATGAAATCTATCTATGGCATAAGTGGCAGGGACACACCACCTTTTACTATCTAGTAAAACTAAATAAAAAAGAGGTAGTAAGAAATTTTCCCTGAATCTTATAGACCCAAAAACAATTGTAAATCATTCCAATTCGTGAATAAAACTCAGTTACAATTCAAAACAAAGGAGTATTCCGCAGCAAGGCCTCTAGAACTCATTCATAGAAATCTTTGTGGTCCCACTAGAAAATAGCCCCCATGAGGTGATAACTACTTTACTTCTAATTGACGATTTTACTAGGATGACCTTGGTTGGTCTATTTAAAGACAAATTCGAAGCATTTGAGAAATTTAAAATATTTACGGAACATTTAAGTAATGAGATGGATCTAAAGATTACATGTCTGAGCTCAAGTTGAGGAGGAAAATTATTTAAGATTAATCAGATGATTTTTATGAGAAGTGCGGGATAGAGAGGTAGTTCTCAATTGCAAGGACCCCAAAACAAAATGGTGTTGTTAACGGATGAATAGGATAGTCCATGAAATGGCCAGGGAAATGCTTGATGAAGAAATAGTGTCACATACCTTTTAGGGAGAATCTGTCCAAATATCAATCAATATTCTAAATAAGACACATTTAAGAGAAAACAATAATAAAAACCCCTATGAGTTATGGTGTGGTAAACCAACTTCCATAAAGCACTTCAATTTTTTTGGAAGAAAATGCTATATTAAGAAAAATGAAGATAATCTTGGAAATTCAGATTCAAGAGTAGACGAAGGAACACTGCTTGGATATTATTTTAGAAGAAAATGATACAAATACTAAAACAAAAGATTTTGTAAGATCATTGAATTAATTGATGTAAGAACTTGTGAGGGTTCATTACATAAAGAACATCAACAACCCAAAAATATTCCAAACACTTATGAGCCTGAAGATGAAGAAGAAGATGAACAAGGAGAGCATGAGGACCATGAAGAAGAAGATGATAGAGTTGATCCACAACCTACTAAAACTCCATCAAGGTATGTACAAAACCATCATCCTAAAAGTCAAATTTTAGGAAATAAATTAGGATTTTATATAAGACGTTTGTAGGCTCCCCTAGCCATAAAACGTTTTCCTTACTATGCACAATAGAACCTACGGATTTTGATCAAGCTAGTAATGACTAGAATTTGATTAAGGCCGTGGATGAGGAAATAGACTAAATTGGAAATGATCAAACTTTGAAATTGGTACCAAGACATAATGATAAGAATCTGATAGGTACCAAGAATAAACTAATGAGGATGGTCAAGTCATTAGGAGCAAAGAAATACTTGTATACAAAGGATATGCTCAAGTGGAAGGTGTGGATTTCAAGTATACTTTTCCTCCAATTACCAGACTCGAGGAAATTAGAGTGTTATTAGGTCTTATGTGTTATAAAAAATTTAAATTATACCAAATGGATGTCAAACCATCCTTTATTAATGGAGATATCAAAGAAGAAGTATAAGTTGAATAACGTGAAGGCTTCCAATTGACCGATCAAGAAAATAAAGTGTGAAAGTTGAATAAGCCATTGTATGGGCTAAAGTAAGCTCCTAGAGCAAGGTATCGCATACTTGATAAATAGATTTGGCAAGAAGGGTTTAGAAGAGAAACAAAAAATAGGAATCTTTATATAAAATGAGATGATGATAACCTATTGATTGTTGTATTGTATGTAGATGACAACATCATATTTGGAGTTATGCTAATAATCTAAGTCAATTGTTTGCAATGGTTATACCAAACGAATTTGAAATTCCCATGCTTGGGGAACTATCACTTTTCCTTGGATTACTAGGTCATCAAACAGAGAGAGGGAATATTATAAATTAAACTAAGTATCTTAAAGAAACTCTGAGCAAATTTGGTATCGAAGAGAATGAATCTCTAGAATTTAATTAACCTATGTATCATTCAATTACTATTAGTATACTTTAACTCGTGGCTAAAAGGCTAGATATCATGTAGGCAATTGGACTTATAGTATGGTTTCACTCAAATCCCAAGGGAACTCATCTCTAAGAAGCCAAAAGGATATTTAAATACTTGTAAGTGATACTAGATTTTTGAGCATGGTATCCCAAAGGCACAAACATCACTTTGAAAGCTTATACTAATACTTATAAGGTAGGGAGTGTTGAGGGAAAGAAAATAACTAGTGGAGGAGTATTATTTTTAGGAATTATTCTAGTATCCTAGCTAAGAAAGAAACAAACTTCAATTTCCCTATCCACAACTAAAGTAGAGTATATTGTGGCACCATCATGTTGCACTTGGATTCTATGGATGAAGAAAAATCTCTTGTAAATTTAGGTAAATTATGATCAACTTGTGTCTATTATGAGTTATAACACTAGTGATATTAATATTTCTAAAAATCATATTATGCACTCTAAGATAAAGCACATTCCCATTAGGTATTATTTTCTCAGAGAACAAGTTGATTATTAGATCATCAAATTAGAATGAATTTTTTCAAAAGAGTAGGTTATCGACATATTTACCACAGCTCTTCCCATGGGGAGTTTTGAATATCTTAAAGAAAGGTTGGGCATGATATCTCCATTACTTTCTTAATAAAAAGGAACAATAAATCATTATTGTAATCCATCACACCATGTCTTTTCACAAGGTGCATTGTAGGATAAAAGTGTTGTTCATCTACAACGCAATCATAGGGGGAGTAGTAAAGATGAAAGATTTTTTGTCATCGAGGTAGGTAAAAGGACCTATTTGAGTAGAAGGGGAGTAGTAGCCATGTAGTCCTTTTCCATTGATGTCAAAGGGGAAGAATAAGAAACCATAGAAGAAGGAGAGCCAACCAACAACGAGTGGGAGTTTTCATCTAATGTACATAAATAACTAAATTATGTTTGGTAGTGTTGACATCACTTCTAAAGGGGGATGTTGTTGAACAAGTGTTGTCCCTGATCTCAAAGGAATTGATGAAAAAATAATTATTTTCATCTGCAAGGGCTATGCTATTTTTTTGTTACTGATTTATAGTTGTTGCAACTCCCACTACCACTACTCTCAGTGTCACAACTTTGTTGAATACCTATTGTTGAAATTCCAACCAACTAACTATATTGGTTGTAACTTTACTTAGCGTTATTGTTGCAATTCCCATTGTTGCAACTCTCCTTCCTGCAAATCCTATTGTTGCAACTCCTATTTCTATAATTCGATTATGTGATGTTTCTACTACAACTTTGGCAATGAAACTTGATATTTATGTTACAAATTTTATAGGCTATTTTCACAATTCTAGTCCACAATGTTGTTACTGCAACTTTGACAATGAAACATAATGTTCATGTTGTGATTATGCCTAACCACTATTATAATTTTGAGCCAAAGAGTATTCGACAAAAAAAAAAACCTCTCTATTTTTTCTCTCTCTTTCCACTCATAGCTACTCTACTCATCTACAAAACAAAATTCACTTGAAGAAAATGGAAAAAAATTTCTTCCTAGTGGCCTGGTTATAACACAGGTCGATAGCCTATAAAAAGTGGTTATGTTTCATTCCTTCAACCCTAAACTAGCGTTACAATATTGACCATTCTAGATTATTATTCATCATGTTCATGTGGCTAAGTAACTTTTCCGTGAGTAATATGGTTGACATGGCATCCTCTTAAATCATGGTAGTCAAAACAAGAAGTTCAACTTCTAAGTTGCATAAATTTTTCATATGGAATCCATTTGAGGTATTTCTTGTGTCATTGGAAAGGTATGTAAGTGTGTAACTATGTTATGATTTCTTGCACAAGTGAGATTTTTTCAAGCCAAAAATACTTTAGGAAATTCCTCAAACTTTGTTTGGAAGGCTTAAAACCTTAATTTGCTAAACTAGAATCCATGAATAATAATGGTGTTGGGAGCCAATTCTTCCAATTTTTCCACTATGAAATCATCAATACAGATGAAAAATAACATGATGATCCAAATTGGATCAGTATTAAAGCTTCGTATGCATATATCCTTGTATTATTTTCCTTTGCGACCAAATTTCAATATGCCACTATTATTATGGTTGTGATCAGTAGTTGAAGGTGTTAGTAAGATCTCTACAAAATGGGAAGCCACTAGCATAGTGGTTGTGATAACTAGATAAAGGTGATAGTAATCTACTTGGAGTAGGATACCATCGTTGGTGTGATTCTAATCACTAATTGAAGGTGCTAGCAATATCCTTCTTTGAAGGAGGGTTCCACTACTATTGCAGTTGTGATCAATAGTTGATCGGTGTAGTAAGAACCTTGCAATTGATAATCCTATAGGATTAGGAGTTGGTCCAAGTCCAAGAGCCTCTCCACCAAAACTAAGCTAAATTGGTATGAGCCCATTTGGTTTATACTTGAGTAGTTTGGTTATATTCTTTATAGTACCATGAGTTTGTGATTTCCTTAACTAATTGAGTTTGATCGCTATTAGGAGGGACAACACCAATGAAACTGGTTGCATTAGTTGGATGGACAATTGACCATTTGTTTGATCCCTACCCCCATCAAACCTTACTTATTGAATATTGGCTCACAGGATCTTATTGAAGATTGGTACATGTGACCTTATTGGAGATTGCTTTCTCTGAGCTAAAGTGCAACTTTCTCAACTTTGAACTTATGTGAGCTAAAGGTTAAAATTATTTTATATTTAATCATTTATTTGTGCATTAATACTTATCTAGATTATAATATAATATAATATTGTTTATTGGATCCCATACATGCTCCTTGTTTTGTGTGCTTACTATATTTTATGCATATGCTTTGATTATTCTAGATCTTACACACATTATATATAGATGGAAGAAAAGTAGTAAAAAATATTTTTGAAGCTAACACCTAGATAGGGTGGTTACATTACTAATGAATGGATTCATAACACATATGTGCATATATCTATCTCCATATTGAATAGGCTTGATCATTTTTTCAAAGTAGGCTGCACTTTGTTTTAAAGTTCATCTTTAAAATTAAGGACTGTAGAAGTTTCATAATGAACCTATCTAACAAAAAAATCACAGAAAGCTTGCAAGAGAAAAAGAGCATGGAGGAAATTTCAAGATAAAGAATTAAAAAATTAATTAGAATGAGTAAAAAACGTACATAATATACTCTACATGGTTGAACTAATGAGCCATAGTAGTGAATCTAGAGAGATGTGTGGAAATATCCATGTTTATGGAAACATCCATGCAATTGAGGAAACATCAATGCTTAAGGAAACATCTCTGATAAGGAGGAAACTTCTAACATCAATAAGGAGGAAACATTTCCAATACCCCCCCCCCCCCCCAAACACTACTAGGGAGAACACAATGAATTGCTCCTAGAAAAAAGCCAAGTTAGGCAACCATTTTTCAATGCATCTAGATAACATATAATAGCTGAACAAGAGGAAAAAGGGAAAACCTCATGGGAAAAGGGCCACCTCAAAGTACAATGTACGAAAGAAGAAGAAATAAAAGGCAAGTACTAAGTGATTATGTCCTTCACTCCAAGACAATCACACAAAAAGTGAAACTTTTGCGTAGTACATGTATTGGTGAAGATGTTTATAGTCTGGTCAAGAGATGGATAGTACTGCAAAGAAATGATCCAATCATGAAACATCTCTGATGAAATGCATACGGATCTCAATGTGTTGCATCTATTATCATTGCACTAGGTCTTTGCAAACTTGAGAATAATCTGATTGTCAAACCAAATGATAGTCAAACGATGTAACTAGATGCCAAGCTCTATGAGAAATTTCTAAAGCCAAAGTTTGAATAGTGACGTTAGCCACTCCTTGGTACTCGACCTCTATTGATGATAAATAAATTCTTAATTGTATTTTACGTGACCAACAGATGGGATCAAAGCCTGAACCAAGCATGTACCCTAAAGTGGACATGTGATCGATACTATCACCAGCCTAATTAGAATTTTTGAAGCCCATGAGATCCAATGCATTACATGTTGCGTAGTGGATCCCATAGCTAGTGGTTCCTTAAACATATCTGACGATGCACTTGACCGATTTCTAGTGTAGCTCATGTGGCTTCAGCATGAACTTGGAAACTACCCCTGCTAGATATGATAGATCTAGTCAAGTGTGGGTAAGATATATAAGCCTCCCCACAAGTTGCCGATACAAGGTGTTTTCCACCAGTGGTGTATGCCTTCCATACTCAAGATGTACCCCCGAAGAAAACGTTGTGGGTGCCAACTTGTAGTCAGTCATGCATAATCTAACCAAGATATTGTTGATATAATTAGACTGAGGGAGCTTGATGTCGAAAGCATCGTAATTGATATCTATACCAAGAAAATAATGTAGTAGACCTAATTCTATCATGAAAAACCTATCACGCATAATGTATTTGACCATAGCAATTGTGAAGCTGAATTTGATGTGATCGGGAGACCATCAACATATAAAACTAAGATTAGTAAGGAATCTAAGGTTCTCAACATGTACACATTTGGATCTGATTTACATCTCACAAAGTGCTGAGAAAGTAAATAAGCATCCATCTTCGCATACCATGCTCTAGGCGCTTGCTTGAGGCCACAAAGGGAATTTTTAAGTTTGCATACTAAGGATGAGTTGTGTATGAACCCCTGAGTCTACTCCATGTACATCTCCTCTAAGAGATCCCTATGAACAAAGGCATTCTTCCCATCCATCTCGTGAACTTCCCACCCTCTGGTTGCAACAATGGAAAGGGTCAATCAGATGGAGTCTACCTTTGCTACTAGAGAAAAGGTCTCATCATAATCTATCTCATGGATCTGTTGAAATCCTCTAGAAACCAATCTTGACTTCTACCTACTCACTTGTCTTTGTGCTTCCTTCTTGGTCCTATAGACCAATGTGCATCTAACAAGCCTTATGTCTAAAGGAAGGGAACTAGATGCCAAGTTTGGTTCTCAGAAAGAGATTTGTACTTGTTTTTCATAGCTGCTTCCCAGAAGCGATTCCTTGCACCATTTGCATAGGTATGTAGGTTTGAGGCTAGAACCATGTAAAAATGGATGGGCATAATTGGTTCAGTAGGTACGAGTGAAAGAGGAGGCCCCTCAAACTAGGACCTTGTTATCCTTGGATCCACTGGATCCCCTCGAATAACACTACCTATAGCTAGGGGGTCTTATGCATATATCTCTCTTAAGATTCTTACTTTTGATTTCTCACACAGGATAATGAGTCACTGTTGGAATCTTAATTGGGGCTTGGGTGTGGATTATTCTCATGCTCTTCAAAATTATATTCTTAAATATAATTTGAGTGAGATTTCATTTGAATGACTAGAATCATCATCGTTGATGTCTGTTGGATGGAGAGGAACAAAGATCTTGACATGTGGTTATAATGGTGCATGCAACAGATTTTCCTCAAACTAGATGCTTCACTCAAGAAAGAGCTTGTCAGTTGAGGGATCAATGAATATATAACCCTTCATACTTAGGGATAACCCACGAACATGCATGTAGTGTTTTGAGGATCTAATGTTTTCCCCTTTTAAGAGGGTATATGAGCCCATGCACATCTATATATTCAAAAGTGGGTGACTTCTGGTTTGGTCCCACTCCATGCCTTAGAGGGAGTCTAGCCCTTAACAAAATTGTGACTAGATTTTTTCTGAATTTAGTTGTCGTATTTAAGTGCCTTAACCCATAGCTTGGAAGAAAGACACTTTACATGGGACATGGATGTGGTCTGAGGGATATATTCTTTCTCTCGACTACTCTGTTCTATTGTGGAGTGTATGGTACTATATCTTGTAGTTGTATACTAGCCTCTAAGTGAATATGTTGAACATTTCGATTCACATATTCCCCCACATTTTATATGTGGAGGTTCTTGACCTTCCTCGAGCCTCTACAAGAGATTTGAAGTCTATGAGATGCTAAAAACCTTCAGCCTTCTTCTTGAGAAAATACACCCAAGTGTATCATGAGAAATCATCAATGAATGTAAGCACAGACCTTTCCCTGTTAATAGATTAATGAGGAAAGGGTCCCATGAGATCACTGTGGATGAGCTCCAAGGGAGAGGAGGCCCTCCAAGCCTTTCCTTTTGAAAACTTCTCTTTAGGATGTTTTCCAAGAACACATCCTTGACAAACTCCTTTTGAAAAGTGTATGTTGGGCAAGTCAGTGACCATTCCCTACTTGTAGAGTTGTTGCATGTATTTGAAGTTTAAATGACCAAACCTCTCGTGCCAGAGTATATTATCATCAACAACATGTGTTAGTAGTAGAGAAGAATAAGATTTAGCAATAAACATAATAAATAAATACAATTGGAACTTTGACGATTTTCCTCACAACCAACAATCTTGGCGTTATCATGCATATCATATATGGTTATAGAATCAGGTGTGAATTGTACACTTTTTCCTGTGCCTAAGTGTGTTATCTGATCAACAGAGAGTAGATTCATGGAGAGTTATGGAACATTCAAGACATTCTCAAAAATCCCATGTTCGAGTTTTATTCTCCCTTATCCAATGACCTCTATTGGAGTATCATTAGCCATGAGGATGGGAAGACCCATGCATCCAGAAATAGAAGATAAAAACTTTTATGTGGCTACCATATGATGTGATGCTCTTGAATCCATGATCCATGCATTGGAAGAAGAATGAATAACAATGAAAGCATTATAATTACCTCTTTTATCTGCCAGCTGGTCACTCAACTTCTTCTTGGCATTCTCGAAAATGCAATCCCTGAGATTGTTTTGTTGAAGTGCTTTTTCCATGAGAACTATTGTCTTCTTCATGCCAAATGATTAAAGATCCTAGTCGTGGTTGACGTAACTGCATTTTGAGTTCCCCTTCTTTCCCTTTCCACCTTTGGAGTCGGAGGACTCATCAAAGGGTTTGAAATTACCTTCCTTCTTTTATTGAGAATGCACCTTACCCTTTCCTTTCTCCTTTGACTTTGGATTAAATATTTTGTTGTTCTCACATATGTCATGTGCACACACATTGGAACCCTTGATTGTCCCCATTTTGATGAGATTATCTTGCTCATGCACTACAGAATCAATAAATTGATCCAAATTAGCATTTTCCATGTCCTGTAGTGAATCTCATTATATGGAATATTGAGACGAGCACAACATACTTTGAACCAAGTTTCGCCAAAATATAAAGGATCAATTGATTGTGTTGAGTTGATTTGTCAATGGAAAATCCCTTTAGTTGAAGAAGAAGGGACTTAAACTTTGTAAAGAAGTCATGGGTGTTTTCAAAGATTTTAAGATCCAAGGAATTCAGCTCTTCCTCGAGCATGTTACCTCTCATTTCATCCTTCTTTCCAAAGAGAGATTCCAACTTTGTCCAAATCTCATCTGGAGTGGTATAAGCTTGAATGTGAAACAACATGTTTGGGGACATTGACATGGAAATAATGTTGTAGGCCTCATCCATGCAGTTAAGATACATATTTTTCTTTATAGTTGGTGTTCGTTCAACCTCTATTCCGATTGTTATTTGGTACACGCCTTTGCATCTGAGTTGATGCAAAATATTTATCTTCCACTCAAAATGGTTATGTGGCATGAGAAGAATTGTTGGTGAAACCTCCATTCTTTCTGAATCCATCTTCCTCTTGAACCTGCAAATAAAATGCTTATGTGTTTTCTCCTACAAACAACCTTGCTTTGATACCATGTAAAAGTTTGACAATAAACATAGTTAACAAAAAAATTACACAAAGCTTGCAAAATAAAAAGACCACAAAGAGAAAGAAAGAAACAAATTAACTAGAATAATTGAAAAACTCACATAACATACTCTATAATGCTGAACTAATGAGCCATAGTAGTGACTCTAGAGAGATGTGTGGAAATATCCACGTTTATAGAAACATTCATAATAAAGAGAAACATCTAACATCAATAAAAAAGAAACATCTCCCATAAAAACAACGTTAATACAAGTTTTACCCTTCATCTTTCTTGGTTTAAGATGAGGCTTTCTTTTCACAACTTTTAACTTTTAACCTACCATTTCAAACCCAAAAAATTAACCTACCATTTCAAACCCAAAAAATTAGCATGGATTTTCCAAATAAAATGTTACAAAGCCTTGCTATGCCAATTGGAAATACGTAGTTAGTGGATCTCCTAGGGAAAACAAGGTTCAAGCCTCCTTAACTCATAGAAGCCATATCTATGAAAGCTGTTGCAAAATTCTACTCTACCTCGCACTTATCAATTAAGTGCTCCCTTGCTATCGTAACATATCTTGACAAAAGCCTTTTAGTCGTGGATAGCTTTTGACCTTTTCCAGACAACGACATGATTTGTTAGCAAAGTCAATATGGCATTGTTGGGTGTGTTTTTTTAAATTGAGAAGACAATTGAGTGGGACGTAAAGGTACTCTCATCACCTTAAGTATATTCTTTGGGAACATCCTTTCATTCCACGATCTTACGCTTCGAATCTTTAGAGGGTTTAAGATAGAATAAAAAATAAAGAATGATGTATTTAATAAATCATAATTATTGCCATGGAAGACGGAAAAAAACCTCAAATACGGCAACATGTTGCAGACCACTCTAGTATTAGCCGGGCGAAACATCCATTTCCACCGTTCCGATAATATGGGACGGAAGGGAGCCTCCTCTCCCCACTCTTCTTTCTCTATTGCTTCCAAATAAATTAATGTCAAAGCTCGTACTCTTGGCATCCCGTAGTGTCTTCATACTGTGAACAAAATTAATGTGCTGCGACATGCTGCTTGTTTCTTATTAAACTCCTTCCACGGACGTTAATGGGGCTTGTACTGTTACATTTAATATAAGATTCCTTCTGGCCCCTTCCAAATTTCAACCTAATCCAAAAATGCACCCTTACCCATTTTTTACACCGGCCTTTCCCAATACTGGTTGATTCCACAATCCAAATTTCTTGCGTTCTTGAAAATTGAAACCCTTGGTATTCTTCTATCTGCAACTAGAGAGTATGGATTCGTCAAACTCATGGTGCCCGCTGCAGGACAACGGAGATATTGTGATGGAGGTGTTGAGACATCTGGATGCGAAGTCCCTGGCCATGGCAGGTTGTGTGAACAGGCAGTGGAAACGTGCTGTGGAGACGGAGAGCCTGTGGGAGGGGGTTTGCAGAAGGCAGTGGCCTGCAGGTGGTGAGTGGCAGAATATGAGATCCGTGGTGATAGCTCTGGGAGGATATCGACGCTTCTTTCTTGTGTGTTTACGACTTCTTTGTCATTGTGTTCCCACCAAACCCGGCAGCAACGAATATGGGTTCATCCCTCTCTCGCTTTCTCTCTTCTCCATGGATTGCTACGAGCGCCTCGGCAGAAACAAAGGCTACCTCGGCAACGATGAGCCCTTCATAAACCCCGTTAGCCGCTACAGGATGGAAAATTGATGTTGCTCAACGTTAAATCCCTGCTCTAATTTTGCAGGTCTTTTTTTTCTTCCTTTCCTTTTGTGATGTTTAATCAAATATCCTTGATTATACTGTTTCATTTGTGTCTAATTCTCTATGTCTTGTATCATTGGCGATGGGTACTACCTCTCAAGTCGATTTATTTTAGGAATATAGGATTTCCTGTGCGTTTCACTTTGTATTTGGATAAGAATTATGCTCTTTAAATATTTATTAGTTCAGCTCCGAGCACCCATACCGGAGCAATAGACGAATGACCCTCTGTTTACTCATGCTCAATTATTTTGGGTTGAATTGGTATATATTATTTGAATTTAATTGAAAAATCCGCTATTTATATTTGGTTTTAATGGGAGATTAATATATAATTAATTGTGGAAATTTTATCATTCATCATTTATTTTGGTATGTATAAAATAAGTAACAAAATCATCTTTCTTATGATGTTAAACTCTCTTATCTATATTATTAATTATTTTATCAAATTAGATATTGAAATAAATTTAATATCCCTGTATGCATTAATGAAATATTTGTAATACTTTAAGAGTAACGTTCTAGTGGTGAATGGGTTGGGCTTGCGTGGCTAGTTTATCACTTGTTATGGATATAGTATGCTAAGCTCTTTGTGATTGTGGATCGTGCGACTCATTCAATTCGTTGCTTGTTCTCGGTTTGTCATATTAAGGTTTTTATGGTTGTGGTGTTGTTGGTAATAATAGTTATGTAAATTGACTTTTGTTGGTTCATTAAGGCTATAAATGGTGGTGGGGATGTCCCATTTGCATTATAGAGGTATAATTGTTTTTTCCTGTTATTTTGAATAGTGATGGAATTGATTTATTTCTGATAGTAAGTTTTTAATCATTGGTTTTTGTGTGGTTGAGCATTTACAATAATTATTTTTTCTATTTTTCCAAATGATGGTGGCATTGTTTTGTTTCTAATAGAAAACTTCTATTTATTGGGATTTGTGTTGTTGAGCATTTCTTCATTGATTCATAAAGTGATGATTATTGTACAAGTTAGTTGTTCTAAAGAGCTTCATTTTTCATCTATCTTGGTAAAATATTATTAGCAACACCCTTTGGTGCCCCTTATTGTTATTGTTGTCAGTGTAAATGGATTCTTGTCTTGGTTGTGTATTCATGGTTGTGGGGATGAGGGTTTGGCTATTTGGGGTTGTTTATTATGCCCCTAACTAAGTTGTTTTTGACATTGGTTACATTGATTTGGTATCTTTGGGAGACTGTTGGTTAAGGTAGAAGAGGTTGATAAGAATTTAGGTGGAGTAGTTATTTTATTAGGGGACGTGTTAAAGGGATTAGAGTATAGTTTCTTTCACAAATTTTCGGTATGATCTTAGTTGCAAGGAAACTAGCGGGCGAAGGGTGTATGGTAAGAAGTGATTGAAGAGCCACACATCCACTATGGTGGGGTTACTCCAATGTTTTGTTTTCCAAGTAAGCAAATTTGTTGAGTTTTATTGTAATTAGTTTTAATTCATCTAGATTAAAAAACCAAGCTCTTTAAAGATAAAACATTTTTGGGGTGTTGTAAGAACCCCTAGGTACTAATCTATGTTGCGAGACAGGGATCATCAACCAGAAGGGGAAATTCAAAGAACGATTGAGATCTTCATGAATGTCCCTCGAAGTACTTTCTCAAATCCTAACAGTAGCTAGGATATCTGCCTCTCACGAAGAGTTCATCCTGACCAAGTTCGTGAGATTATCTATCTCTCCACATCCAGAAAAAATATTTGGAAGTTTCCCTTGATTCCTCTTGCTTATTTACCAAGGAGATCAAGAAATCATGTACCAAATCTGATCGGGAGTGTCCAATTGAACTTGAGATCAAAGAGCTTTCACCATGCCCATCGGCAACCCTTGTATGCATTCTGAAGACCACCTATCCAAGTTTGTCTGGCATGGCCAAGGAGGAATTTCAGAGTGGTCCAAATGAAGAAATTGGCTAATAATATCATAGTTACATTAAGTATTGGTTCCACATGTAGTATACCTAGGAGGGACAATATGGGGTACAAAGGGAGGTACCCAATGGAATAATAATGGAATGGGAAATTGTAATAAATAATGTGGTTAACCCATATCATGTAAGGGACCACAAATAGTTAGCAATAATGTAATAATCCCATGGTATTAGATAGATGGTATTGAGGGAACCATGGTAATGACCCATGATATTGTATGTATGAAGCCTATATAGAGACTAGAGACTCTCCATTGAGAGATGTGAAGGAATATTGTATGAATAGGCATATGGCTTGTGGAGTGTTCTCCTTTCTTAAGGAGTGAATGTATGGTGTTGCCCTATCTTAAGGGTTTGATCAATAAAGAAACATTTCTATCTATTCAATCTTATTATTCTTGGGTTTATTTCTATTTATCATATATTTTTGGGTTAGATCTATAACAAGTGGTGTCAGAGCACTTTCCTGGGAAAAAGTGGAGAATTTGTTTTATTTTTTTTTTAGCAGAAACTTTCTCGGGCAACGAGTTTGCAGATTAGATCTGTATGTGTTGGGGAAAAATCTACAAAATGTAATTGCCGATCTGGATTATTTGTGAAAAAATACACAAATTAAAAAAAAAAATCGATAGAATCGAAGTCCAGATGAAGGATATATCGCTGATTTAAAAATTAGTGGTGTTGTAGACATTTTTCGGGGGGCCAAGTTTTTTTATCAAATCTGTATTATTTGGGGCAAAATCTATAAAATCTAATTGTAGATCTAGGTTTTTGGTGAAAAAACACTCAGTTTGAAAAAAAAAATCGGCCGAATCGGAGTCCGGATGCGAGAGATATTGTTGATTTAAAAATCAGTTGGGTGGTAGACATTTTTCAGGGTGATGAGTTTGCAGAGAATATCTTTACATTCTGGTGCAAATTTTGCAGAATCTAATTGTAGATCTAGATCTTTTATGAAAAAATACCCAATTTGAAAAAAAAAGTAGTCGAATCGGATTCCAGTTGAGGGAGATATCGCTAATTTAAAAGTAGCATTTTTTTTAGCAAATTTTTATGTGGGCAGGACAGTTGCAGCGTGAATAGGAAAATTCCAGTGCCTAGATTGGGATTTCTACCACACGAAAAGATGCAAAATGGTTGTTCCATTCCCAGAAATAGGTCATAATATGGATTCTTAGTAATATTGACAGAATTGTGGCCATTTCAAATTTTCGCCAAGTGAATTTTTTTCAAAACCCTCTTCATAGCGGTTCTATGTTTTATAGGAAAAGATAATGGTCCTTTTGTTGAAGAATACATAAAACAAAAAAAGTTGGTATGGACAAAAGATTGGAAGGATTCAGTGTGGCTTGGTTTCAAAGATGAGGCTGTCAAACGGTGGTTCTCACTTGACTGTAAGCAGTTGACCAAATTTTCAGATGCAGAATTTGAAAAAGTCCTTTTAGACAAATAGTTTCATGTTAGAAAAAAGGAGAATGAGACACGTAAGGGGTCATTTTCTATGGGTATCTCCTTATTGCAAGTTCATATATTGATTTAGAAGGAGAAGATAATTGTGTCTATAAATCTTAGTTGCAAGAAAAATCTCATAAATGTCAATTTGACAAAAAAATTGCAAGTGCGAGTAAGACACATTGAAAACACACATGTTAATGATTAGGATGTGTAAATTATAAAGATTTGAAGCTTTTGATGGATAAGTATGTGTTACATTGTGATTTTTACACTTCAAATATGTATAAGATAGATGTTGTTTTAGGATATCCTTGGATGGAATCTGTGGGTACTGTCAATATTAATGTGTAGAAGAAATTCCCGAAGCTCTGGTATAAAAAGAAAAAAATTACGTTACATAATATTTCCATCAGTAAACAGGTAGAGTCCACGGAGATTGAAGCAGAAAATGTTCCAGAGACTAACATATTAGATGATGAACCATTGATGGTCAACAACCACACACAAAAGTATCAAACCAGGTACCAGAAAAACAGGTAGAGGCTGAAGCAGAAAAGGTTATAGATACAGATACATCAGATGAGGACTCAGTGGTTGAAGTAATATTGGAAGATAAGAAACAACAGTAGGCACCACAACATGTATCAAATACCACTCGGGCTCTACTGTTGGTTAAAACTTCAGCATATCACCACCCACATCACCCCACAAGAAAACAACGAACAAGATGGCAACGAATTAGACACAAGGACAACAACCCCCACATGATAGATAGAGAGGAGCAGTGATCCACCTACCACACATCAACACAGAAGAGCCGCCATGGTCAACTTCCATCTCAAGCGAGCGAGGCACCAGCTGGATCAAGGGTTCATCTTTCTCTTGGATGGCTATATGCATGTGCATGGTACCAATGGACTACTCTTTTGAGTAGATCTTATTATTTGTGTTCTTCCCATGTTTCGAGGATGAAACATGTTAAGGGGGGTGGAATGCAGTATACCAAGGGGGGATAATATGGGGTACAAAGGGAGGTACACAATGGAATAATAATGTGATGGACAATAGTAATAAATAAGGTGGTTAACCTGTATCATGTAAGGGACCACAAGTAGTTACCAATAACGTAATAAGCCCATGGTATTAGATAGATGGTATTGAGGGAACCATGGTAATGATCCATGGTATTGTATGTATGAGGCTTATATAGAGGCTAGAGACTCTCCATTGAGAGACGTCAAGGAATATTGTATGAACAGGCATATGGCTTGTGGAGTGTTCTCCTTCCTTAAGGAGTGAATGTATCGTGTTGCCCTATCTTAAGGGTTTGATCAATAAAGTGAAGCATTTCTATATACAGATCTTGTTATTTTTGGGTTAATTTATATTATCATATATTTTTTGGTCAAATCCATAACACCACATCACAATCCAGTTAAAGTACCACTCTCATATTCAAATAGTCTTTGTATCACATCTTTTAAAACTACTGATTTTTCATGCTCATGTACATTGTAAAGTTTATATGTTAAATCTGGGCATGAATATATCTTTGTGCCTGATCAACACATGGCTTCATTGGAATTTCTCCTTCAATTGAAGGATGACATATTTTCTCTAGTAGAGTAGGAAAATTAGTATTGTAATAAATAAATAAATGAAAACAATAAAGAGAAAAATAATTCCTTTTGTGAAAACCAGCTTGTCTAGCATAATTGGACGGCATAGTACTTAAAAACCAGGTAATTGGCGAGCAATGTTCCCAATAAAGTTTGTAAACTTTTATGATTTATTCAAATCATGTATCTTTCAAGTCATTATGTTTATGCTCGAGATGGTTGATGTGGGATTCCTTAAAGTCTACATGCCAACAAGCCTTGTCCCATTGACATCAACATATTATCTCGGATCAAGGTCAGGGTTATATAAGGTACCTCAAAGCCTGTATGCATTAATGGAAGCTATCCTTGTCATCTACTAAGGAAATACATCAATGTTTGTTGGTGGATGAATTCTATAGTCCATTCGATTTTGACAAATCCATTCATGGCTAGTAGAATGTACCTAGTGCGTTGATTCCAATTGACATTAAAGGTGGGATATCTCACATTGGTTAATGACGTCCTGAACAGTCGGTAATCCAATTATTCTTGCTTATGTTTGACATCGACACCATTTATGCACATATGCAAGATTGCACATGGGTGTGTAGCAGTTGAAGACTATATAGTTTTGTGATCTTAACACAAATTTGTGGCAGTTTGGATCTTTTTATCGAAATTTCCATTTTAATTTGCACTAATATATTTATTTCAGTAAAGGCTATCATATAGGAGCCTAGCCATTCATTTGCAATAGCAGTCACTTTTCCTAAGTTGTTTGGGGACATACAACTCCTCAAGCATGGGGGACAATGGGACCTTCAGTTCATCTTTCATCCTTCTTCAGCGTACCAGATCAATAGTCAAATCAGCTCCAGCCATTCCATCCTCCACTTCATCCTGCAGCACCAAGCACATCAACAATAATGGTAAAACTTGAGCTATAATTTGGCTTAAGATTCTCTAATTGATTAGAAGGTTTTGATAAAATTAATGATTCACCAATTCCCATTCCATGAATTTCATCTTTCATAAATAATTATCCTTATGTTTGCCTTCCATTTGCCACTCATAATAAAAATACTATACTCCAATTACAATACCATGTTAAAAGAAGATCCTTATGGTATATTAATAAATGCAGTCTCTATAGTGTCTTCTCCTAGCATTCTATTGAGAGTATGAATTCATTACTTCCATGAAATGATAAAGGAAAACCACCTATAAGCATTGGCCTCGTGATAACAGAGTATGCAAGTGGGTATTCACATACTTACCATTTCCATCACCACCTCATTTCATCCATCATCTCTTCCTCATCCATCCATTTTTTGTCCTCATTTTGTATCTCTCTATAAATTTGTAGGATATGCTAATGTGAAGAGTGCTACTTGACAAGAATCAACACCTCCAAATATTCAAGTAGTGTTGCTCCATAAGAACCATCACCTCTAAATATTTAAGCAATGGTGTTCCATAAAGAACCAACATCTCTAAAACAATGTTAAGAATCTATAAATGAGAAATGGATTTGGTTGCATGAGAACATGAAAATCCATAGGCATAAGGGGGTGTTGGGCCTCAAATATGCTCATTTTTTCCACTATACAATACCACTATTCATAACCTAAATTCCTATATTTTTAACTCCTTTCATACCATAATTCCATAATGCGCTTCCAATTCATATCTTACACTTTGTGGTTTATTATCATTAGTTTTTTAAATTTTGAATGATTAGATATGAATTTTCTATGATTTCATAATGATAGTTTCACCAAGTTTATTTATTGCAAGAATCCATTGCCGAAAGTCATAATTCAATTAAACTAGTTGCTACAGATTAAGTACATAATTCCTCTAGCTTAAAATCACATTTTGTGATCAAATGAATAAGAATATTAGGGTTTTGAAACATGGGGTTTGTTCAAAGTACCCTCATTTAGGTAACCCAGAAACAGTTTGTAAAAATTCGTCACCATGAAGAAATTATGGTCTGCGGAATCTTAAGTACATAATTTTCAGGTTACGTACATAAATTCTAGGTTTGACGGTTTCGGACCAACCATGGTTTTGGATATTTTGTGTTCAAGAATTATTGATTTATTTTCAAGCTATATGGAGCTGAAATCATATATTCTAGATATCAATCAAGCTACGCATGGATCATGAGATTTCCCAAGACAAATTTGCCATAACTAAATTCCAGCAAAATCAATTGAAATGTATTTTTGTAATTTTGTTCGCATATGGCTAAGATCAAATCCTTGAGTTTGGGATCTCAAACTGTAAAATCATAGTATATATTTCAGTCACATAGTACTAGAGAGGAGTTATGGGTTACAAGTTACACATAGAGGAGTTATGTAGGAGAGGAAGCACAATTTTTGTATATTGAACTATGTTTTTGGATGAGTTAATAAAAGGTGATGAAATTGTTCTAGCCTTGGTGCCCATTTTATGAATTTGCTTATACCTATAGCACATGGATATGAAAGGACGCCTGAACCCATCGTGTTTGCACAGTTAATATAAATTATGTAAGTGTGTTTATTTCCTTTTTATATTTTACTTCTTACAAATGGTTTGAAGTAGATTTAATTGTTTTGTCAATTTATTTCTACAGTTTATTTATGCATTCTAGATTATGTAATTGCTTTCAGATTTATGGTGTGATCCCGAAAATATTTTTATGTAGGAAGTGTGTTATGCTTCAGTCAATAGATTTACATTTCATTTCCAAGTTGTTTGCTAAATAGTTTTTTCATAATTTCAGCACTTCATTTAGTATTCTAGATTTATTTTTGTTTTATATATCTGAGTAGAGGGCGGCGAGTCCATTGTTGTTGGTTTATCTTTGTAGGTTGTGGAGTACATGCATAGTTTCATTTTGTACTCAGACCATATTCTATACTAAATCCACATTCTATACTCAGGCCACATTCTATTCTTAGGCCGCATTCTATTCTCATGCTGCATTTTGTACTCAAGATTCCTGTAGCCTCATTCCGTACTGAGGATTCCTTTAGCCACATTCTGTACTTAGGATTCCTGTAGCTACGTTCTGTACTCAAAATTTCTTTTTTTAAGTTGAATGGTAAAATTTAGTTTGGAAGCGTGAGTTGTGTGATTTTAATTAATCCTTTCATGATTTCTTAAGTTGAATAGAGTAATTATCATAGTTAATCATTTGTTTATTTTTTAGCTTATGGAATTAAATATGGTTTGTTAATAAACTGCGTTGTGTGAGAAATTAGCTCTAGGCTTTTACATGTTGAGTTTTTTGAATCAAATAACCCTCATTTAAATAGATAATTGGTTAGTTCTTAGTAAGTTTTAATTAGTTCAGAATTTGATTAGATTTATTCCTTTGTTTGAGCATGTTTTTATCAATAAATTAGTTCCAAACTAGAAATAGAAATTCCATACTTTATTTAGGGATAGATTTTAGATTTCATGATGTTAGTTTAGGTTAGACGCTTTGATCCCATGTTACCTAGGCTTGTTCCTTGAAGATTATGAGTCCCAAGTAGATAATTTAATGTTGGAATTATAACACATATAAATTCCCCAAAATACCTAATCTCGAAGTCAAACTAACTGAGCATATCCAACCACCTATATTGTTTATCATTTAGATTTGGTTGGTCAAGCAGGTATCTCAACCCATTGTGATCACTCATCAAAATGAACCTCCTTCTAAGAAGATAGTGTCTCCACATCTTCAATGCATTAATGATCGTTGCAAACTCAAGATCATGTGTCACATAATTCTGCTCGTGCTCATTCAATTTCCTTGATTCGTAGCATACCACCTATCACTATTACATTGGGACTCCACCAAGTCCCCTCTTGCAGTAATTTGTGAACACCAAATACTCTTTGTTTTGATCTACAATATTTGGAACTGGAGTGTTTTCAGAAAATTGCTTCAATTGCTGAAAACTAGATGCACATTCATATGTCCATTAAAACTTCTTTCCTTTTCTCTCTAAAGATGTAATAGGATAGGAAATATGTGAAAATCTCTTGATGAACCTCCTATAATAACCTGTTAACCCTACGAATGATATGACCTCATCCACATTCTTAGTAGTTTATCATACCATGATAGCTCTGATGTTTTCTAGATCCACTGTTATACCTTCCTTGGAAACCCCATGCCCCAAGTAATCAACTTTTGTCTAAAAGGAATTGCACTTACTAATCTTGGCATACAATTGATGCTCTCTCAGCAATATCAAAATTATTGCTATATGTTTTGCATGCTCTTCCTCATTCTTAAAATATATCAATATATCATCAATGAATACCATCACAAACTTTTCGAGATAAGGATGCAACACACTATTCATCAAACACATGAAAATAGCTAGAGCATTAGTCAAACCAAGAGGAACCACAACAAACTCATAATTACCATACCTAGTCAAGAAAGAACTCTTGTATATGTCATATTCTTTGATGCGTACCTGATGATACCCTGATCTCATATCAATTTGTGAAAACACTTCTTTTCCCTTCAACTAATCAAATGAATCGTCAATCCGTGACAAAGGGTATTTGTTTTTTATCATCACCTTGTTTAACCACTCGTAATCAATGCACAACCTGAGATAACCATCCTTCTTCTTAACAAACAATACTAGTGCACCCTAAGGTAATACACTTGGCCTAATGTATCCCTTATCAAGCATTTTCTTCAACTAAAACTTTAGCTCCACCAACTCTGGAGTGCTCATCATGTACAATGCTTTTTATTTTGGTGCTACTCTCAACATCAACTCAATACAAAAGTCTAGTTCCATATGAGGTGGTAACCCTCAAATCTCCACTGGGAATACATCATGAAATTGCTGCAAAACTAGATACCCTTTTAGAACTTCAGCATCCTCAACATCCTTCCCTTTGTCACTAGAAATATGTACTGAAAACAATACATATCCTTTCCTGCTACTACGCTTCACCTACATAGTTGTAACAATTCTTACCAA
Source organism: Pinus tabuliformis (assembly GCA_031772625.1). Lineage (NCBI taxonomy): Eukaryota > Viridiplantae > Streptophyta > Pinopsida > Pinales > Pinaceae > Pinus > Pinus tabuliformis. The sequence continues at coordinate 904,300,276 of CM062820.1, read as the reverse complement.
TGTAGGATTGTTCTTACCCTACAATATTCTCTTCTCTCCATAATAATCCAAGTACTCAATATCCTTATCATAAAAATATACCTTAGTCCTATGAATTTAGAACCAATCCATACCCAACAACATATCATATGATCCCAATAGAATAACATTAGATGTGTCGATGTAGGGATACCATTAAGCTAAAATGCACAAGATCGTATCGAGTGATGAACTCTATTTGTAGTATATGTAGCAGATTACACCAACCAAGACTCTGAATGCACTTCCTTGTTCAAACAACACTTATCCACTAGGTCAAGACTAATATAGCTATAGTTATATCTAGGGTCAATAAAAATAGAAACAACTTTATCACAAACCTTACCTACCATCTTGATAATAGATGCTTGATGATAAGCTTCCCTACTATCCATGTTAGAAAATTATAAATTACAGAGCAATGGAACAAATAGAATATAGCAGAAATATAAACACAGAAAATGCATAAAACCAGAGAGATACAGATATACGTGGTTCACCTAGTTTGGGCTACATCCACTCTAAACAGCCAGTCCTTCCTTTTTCTTATCCAAAAAAATGAAGAGACACAACCTACAGTAGATCCGCTGTAATATCCTATGTTTCCTCTCACAGTCTCGCCTCTCTGCTTCTCGCTCGAAGAATACACATCTATATCACAACCTAAATATAGTGCCCTCATACAAAGAGAGGGGTTGCCTTCTAGGGGAAAAAACCCTAAACTAAACATAAGTTCTACCGTCAGATCATCCACCTAATAAACGGCCCAGATTGACTAGAAATTACTATACTTTTATGACGCAATTTTGTATCTGTATTTAGCTTTGGGGGCGCTGCCCCCGAAACCCCCACCGTAGGACTACCGACCCCTAGATCCCTTAGCTGGGGGGATACACCCCCCTGAACCCCCGTGGGGGGGACGAGGGCCCCCCACACCCCCCCCCCCCCGCATGGAGGGGTGTAGAAACTTCCTGGGGTATACATCTGGCTGCAACAAAGACCTCTAAATAATCATGCTCCACACCCAACAATCTCCCACTTGGAGAATGATTATAGCAACTCCACCGATGCTTCATTTTCTGGACAATGACTCCTCTTTGGACCTGGTTGTTTCTCATCTTCATCGTCATCCTTGACGACCAATTGAAACTGAGCATATTCTCAGTTTCTCCTTGGTTACAACTTTTGTTAGCATATCTGCAGGATTTTGGCTAGTGTGTATCTTTTCCAGCTTCAACTCTCCATCTTCCAACATTGATCGTATGAAATGGTACTTGAGTTGTATGTGTTTTGTCCTGGAATGAAATGCTGAATTCTTTGCAATATGAATGGCACTTTGGCTATCACTGTATAACGTGCTAATATCATCCTTCTTACTCAATTCACCCACAAATATTTGTAACCAAATCATTTCTTTACTAGCCTCTGTAGCAGCAACATACTCTGCTTCTGTTGTTGAAAGTGCAACAACACTTTGGATTTTTGAAGCCCAACTGATAGCTGTTTCGCCTACAGTAAATACATATCGGTAGTGCTCCTCCTGTTATCTATGTCACCTGCCATATCTGCATCAACATATCCCTACAGAGAAATGTTTGAACCACCAAAGCATAATTTTTTATTTGTGGTACCTTTCAAATATCTCAAAATCCATTTCACTGCATCCAATGTTCCTTTCCTAGATTTTTCATGTACCTGCTTACAACTCCCACTGCATGTGAAATATCAGGCCTTCTGTAGACCATTACATCCATTAACCTTCCAGCTGCTGATGCATATAGACATATAATCCATGCCTTCTTGGGTCTTTGGGCACATTTCCTTACTAAGTTTGAAATGGCTAGCAAAAGGTGTACTAACTAGTTTTGCATTATGCATATTAAATTTTTTCAACACCCTTTGTATGCACTCATTTTGAGACAATGTTAATTTGCGGTTTTTCCTGTCTCTAGTTATTCTCATACCAAGGATTTGTTTTGCAGCTCCCAAATCCTTCATTGCAAATGAATTTGCCAATTTTCTTTTGAGCACATTTATTTCCTGCATGTTAGACCCTGCAACAAGGATGTCATCAACATACAATAACAATATAATATAGTTGCCATCATTTTGCTTTTTTCATATAAACACAATGATTAGAGTGGCAGTATAGCCTTGTTCAGACATAAACTTGTCAAATTTTAGATACCACTGCCTTGGAGCCTGTTTTAAGCCATACAAGCTCTTCTTCAACCTACACACTAGTTTCTCCTTCCCTTTCACCTCATATCCTTGTGGCTGCTGCATATATATCTCTTCTTCCAAATCCCCATGGAGAAAGATTGTCTTTACGTCTAACTGCTCAATATGCAAATCTTCAACTACTACTAGACTTGAAATAGTTCTCATTGAAGTCATTTTAACAACAAGAGAAAATATTTCATCAAAATCAATACCTTTCTTCTGTGCAAGCCCCTTCACCACAAGTCTAGCTTTGTACCTTTGTTTTCCTCTATCTTCTTCCTTCAGCCTCTAAACCCATTTATTCTTCAATGTAGTTTTACTTGCAGGCAACCTGACTAAGTCCCAAGCTTGGTTATGCATTAAGGAGTCCATCTCTTTTTCCATGGCTAGCTTCCACTTCTTCCTGCTTTCAACCTGCATTGCTTCTTCATAACATTCGGGTTCACCAGAATCAGTCAATAATATATAATATAATGAAGGAGAGTATCGTTCAAGGGGTATACTTATCCTGGTAGATCTTCTAACCCCACTTTTAGGTGTTTGGGGTGCCTGTTGCTGTTATGGTGGTTGTTGTTGTTGTGGTTGTTGATTATTATTATTTTAAGGCACCTTTACTTTTTCAGTGATCTCATCAAGAACTGTGTATTCCTTGTTTTCTTTTTCTTATTTCTTTTCCTGTCACTGATTCTTATACAAGACCTTTTCATTGAATATTACATCTCTTCTCCTAATGATTTTGTAATTTTCATAATCATATAAGCGATAACCAAAATCATTAACACCATATCCAATAAAGGTACATTTCTTTGATTTTGCCTCAAGCTTTGTTCTATTTTCTTTATTAATATGGACAAAGGCCTCACAACCAAAAGACTTTAAAAATGAGTAGTTTACCTTTTTACCTATCTATGCTTCTTCTAAAACACCACCATCGAAGGAACTTGACGGCCCTTTCTTTATTAGATAAGCAACAGTATCTACAACATCTGCCCAAAATTGTAAAGGCAATCCCGCATGCAATCTTATGCACCTTGCATGTTTCATGATTGTCTTTTTCATGCTTTCTGACACACCATTTTCTTGTGGTGTTCTTGGAACTATATTTTCTCTGAGAATTCCATGCTCCAAATAGTACCTATCACACTCTTTGCTGCAATATTCACCTCCATTGTCTGATCTGAGCCACTTCAATTTCTTTCTTGTCTCAATCTCAGCCAAAGCTTTCTATTTCTTGAAAGTATCAAATATATCAGATTTATTCTTAATACAATAGATCCAAGTTTTTTTAGTTGCATCATCAATAAAAGTAACATAATAATGAGAGCTACCGAGAGATGATACCTGAGTAGGTCCTCATACATCTGTATGCACAAGCTCTAATTTTTCGCTCTTCTTTTCTTTCCCAACTCTAAGAAATCTGACTCTCTTCTGTTTTCCATAAATGCAATTCTCACAGAAGTCCAAATCAATGTTATTCAAACACAACAACAAATTCCTTGAGTGAAGAATCTTCATCCCCTTCTCACTCATGTGTCTGATCTATGATGCCATAATGTTGCATCTGCTCCTTTGGAAGTTAAAGTATTAACAAAGTTAGAAATACCATTGTATAAATACAATGTACCAACCTTTTCACCTTTTTCTATTACCAGGGCTCCTTTGGTGACCTTCCAAGCTTTATCTGTGAAAGTCGTCACACAACCTTCACCGCCTAACTGCCCCTTTGAAATCAGATTTTTCTTTAGATCTGGAACATGCCTTACCTCCTTTAGTAGCCATTGGTTTCCATTCTTTTGTTTTACAAGAACCTTACCCATTCCAACAATTTTACAGGGTTTACCATCACCCAAACGGCCTTGTCCAAAATCTCCTTGAACATAGTCATGAAAATATTTCTTATCAGGTGTGGCATGGAATGAGGCCCCTGAATCTATCACTCAGTAACCAGAAATATCCTTGAAAGAAAGAATCAAAGCATCTTGTAACACCTCACCTGTCACATTTGCCTCATGATTTTTTTCTTCCTATGCATCTCCTTCTTTTCCCTTCCGAGATCTACAGTCTTTCTTTAGGTGTCGTTTCTTTCTGCATTTCCAACACACTATCCCCAAACTAGACTTGGATCTACCTTTCCTTGATTTACAGTGATATCCTGAGCTCTTTCCTCTTTCCATTTTTCTTCCCCTAGACTCTGCACTTAAAGCATTACCCAATGTCTCACTGGAGCTTTTCCATCACATTTCCTCACTAAGGATAGCACCAACAACATCAACGAAATTTAAAGTACTAGATCCAGAAACAGAGTTACTGATAGCCATTACTAAACCATTCCAACTTTCTGGCAATGAGCACAAGAGTAACATAGCTCTAACTTCATCTTCAAGGTTTACCCCTATAGAACTTAACTAACTTGTAACTGTGTTAAAATCATTTAAATGGTTTGCAACAGGTCCACCTTCCGACATCTTCACATTAAATAACCGTTTCATAAGAAATACCTTGTTTGAGGCCGAGGGTTTTCATATAGTTTTGCCAACGCCTTAATTAAACCCTCTGTCGTTGTTTCCTTAGAAATGTTGATGGTGATCGACGCTGCGAAGCATAACCGTACTATTCTGAGTGCCTTTCTATCGAGAAGGTTCTATTCTTCATCTGTCATACCCATCAACATCTTTTTTTTTTCAGCCCATTGGTAGGTATAGATCTTTCTGATACAGATAATCTTCCATCTGCATCATCCATAGCGAGAAGTTTTGGCCGTTAAATTTTTCGACCCTAAACTTACCATCTTCTGCCATTGCTCCTACTCAAACCAGGAACCCTTCTCTCCCGCGAGTTTGTTAGCCAAATAGACCTTCGGCTTTGATACCAGTTGTTAGAAAATTATAAATTATAGAGCAATGGAACACATAGAATATAGCAGAAATATAAACATAGAAAATGCATAAAACCAGAGAGGAAGAGATATGCGTGGTTTACCTAGTTTGGGCTACATCCACCTCGAACAGCCAATCCTTCCTTTTTATTATCCACCAAAATGAAGAGACACAACCTACATTAGATCTGTTGTAATATCCTCTGTTTCCTCTCACAGTCTCGCCTCTCTGTTTCTCGCTCAAATAATACACATCTATATCACAGCCTCAATACAATGCCCTCATACAAAAGGAGGGGTTGCCTTCTGGGGCAAAAAAACCCTAAACTAAACATAAGTTTTACCGTCAGATCATTTGCCTAATGAACGGCCTAGATTGACTAGAAATTAATATACTTTTACAAGGCAATATTACATTTGCATTTAGCTTCAGGGGCGCTGCCCCCAAAACCCCTGCCGAGGGACCGCTGGCCCCCAGACCCCCTAGCCAGGGGGGATTACCCCCCTCGGACCCCGTCATGTGGAGAGGTGTACAAAATTCCTCGGGTATACATCCGGCTAAAACAAAGTCCTCTAAATAATCATGCTCCACACCCAAAAATCTAATGCTGCAGAGATCCAAGGAATGCTCCATCCAACATCCCCAACTATATATGTCTCCTGAGCATTGTAAATTAGTGTCATGCCATGCTAATTCCATGGAAAAGATCTCCTATGATGATCCCTTCCAAAAGTACAACAATATAATGTCTTCCTACCATCACCCTTGTTCTACTACTCAGATTGAAATCCATGTCGTCTTTCAACTACATTGAATTTCCTGTATGATGTTGTATTCTCCTTATTATCTGTATCTTAAGGTATTCCTCTCTTCTTAGCCCACTTTCCTTCTTCTCATTACCTTTCCAATCCTGCTTAGACTTAGTCCTGCACTTCAATTTCTCATAACAATGCTTCATCTTTCTGATGAATTCCTCTAGTGATCTAGGCTCATCAAACTCAATCTTATATTTGAATGACATCGGAAACCCACTGATGAATCTCTGAACCTTTTCTTTCTCCTCCTTAAGATAAGGCACATATCTCTACAAATCCAAGAATGTGCTAGTACACTGCTCATCGGTCATAGATCCCATCTTCAACACATAGAAATCCTTTTCCTTGTCACCCTAGTATCTTTCAGATAAACACTTCTTCCTGAAAGGTCTCTCAAACTCACTCCAAGTTAGCTCCACTTCTCAAATTTATTTGACATTCTTTACATATTCTGACCAAATATCTTATTTTCCTTTAAGACTAAAATTAGTTATTCTATCTTTCATATTTTTTGAATAAACATGCAATCTGAAACTACACTTTTGCATCGTGTGACTTCTTCATTTCTCCATCAAATGTAGTATGCTTTGCTTTTTTGAACTCCTTTGGAAATTACCGCTTCTCAATCCTCCCATATAGATGGTGATGGGGATGATGTTGTTGTCTCTCTGAAGCAGAACTAGAATAGAACCCATGATCATTACCCCTCATGTTAGGTGTATTGAAGAACCTACCATATCTCACTGTATCATCCCTAAAAAACCTATATCCTAACTGAGACCTTCTGTCAAATGCCCCATTAATCCTTTCCTCTCATCAATGGCTAATACTATGTGGTCCCTATCTCTGCAAATATGATAGTCTCTAAATGATGACTCCATCAAATTCCTCTTGCTTCTCCTGTACCATAGGAAGTCTCTCCTATGACTAAATGATCCTGTCAATATCTACCTTACAACTTCTAATATTTTCTTTCAAACTTTTCGATATATATTCTATGTCAGGGGAGTACTCAACACCATTCTGTTAAGTTGATCTATATGGAAAATCACGTGAATTGTATTCCACCATTTTTCTTGTCATCTTGATCTTATACTTCCTGCAAACATACCATGTTAGATAACCAAATATAAACATGATCAACATACCTTAGCAAACTTTAGGGGAGGTTATCTTGTCTTCACAATCAACTGGAATTAGCACAACACATATATATAATAAAATCAACATATCAATCATCTCAACATCAACATCGTCAACCTCTATGTTGGGCCTTAGTTTTGATATTCTTTTTGCTTTGAGAAACTTACCTAAACACCTATTTATCCTTTATTTCCACTCCATTCATTCCATTTTAATGAATATTTTATGTCTAAACAGGTATTTAACTTTAATTTGTCAAATACTAAAGTTTTTATTAAAGTTTGATTCTAAGTGCAATTTTGGCTGTTTCAGAAATTCCCGTAATCACTTTATGGATGATATCGATGCAGGCCACTTGAGCACGAATGGGATACATAAATGCAAAGCTTGGGAACTAGGACCAAGCCACCTATGCTTGGTTACAACAGAAAGAGCTTTATTATGCCTTTTTGGAGCTAGTCAATCATGACTAGTCATCCAGAAATCCCATCTAAATAGGGCTGTTTTGGGATCCCAAGATATTAGTCATATTTCTTGGGATGAGGGAGTTGGATTCGACTTGGATAGGTGTATAGGAGTAGATATGTTTGTTAGAGTGATTTTAGTTCAGTTGGTTTCATGAACTCCTTATTTAAGAGCCACACTTTGATGGCTCAACACAATTGATATATGATACTTTTATGATGTAATATTTTTGGTTTGAAGACTTAAGTTGGAGACTAGTGTTACTCTCATTTTTCTGATCAATACATGGATGTTTGGCTGATATAAAGCTTCTGATATCATCTTCATAAGTGTGCAAGGCAAGGGTGGAGGGCCCCCACTCCAAGCTAAGTACACTTCCAAGTTAAACTAGTTTTATTTCATTGCAAATCTGGTTGATTGTAGCTTTAGTTTTTCAAAGTCTTATTTCAGATTGCCTTATGGTTATTCATAGTGATTGATTTCATTTGTTAATGGTTTATTCATCATCTAATTGAGTTGGAAAACAAGTGTTCAAGTTGGGCATTCCCTCTATGAAATGGTGAATCAGAACTAGTCTCTTTTGTTTACATGCAAACAGTTTGTTTCCATTTAGATTTATATCTTGAGATGAATGAGTTATGATGGAAAAATTTAAGTGTCTCTTAAGTTAAGAGCCTCTTTCATGTATACTTTATGCATCTTGAGTTTTTGGTTACAATCTCTAATTCATTAAGTAATAACTGAGGTGGAAGTGGACTTCTTGAGTTCAAGAACCCTTTCAATGCTTTCTCTTTTAAGCTAATTGAATTGGAGTGATGAGATGTATTTTCTTTAGCTTTTAATCATTTATCTTTCAAGACTTGTTAGATCTTCATACATAGTGAATTTGCCTCCAAGAATAAACAAACCCGGATTGATAGTAAATAATTGTGTTAATTTAGTAACATAAATTAGCTCAACATTTTGGCGCCGTTGCCGGGGAGGCAAATATCGGCATAGTCAATAGAGAGATAAAATCCAAAATAAACAAAAACATTAGTTACATTTCATTTCTTTAATTATGTTTCTTTAGGCCTAGAAATAGAGATCCTAGAATTAGGTTTCCAAAACAAAACCCCCCCAACAAAAACATAAAATCAAAAAAAAAAAAAAAAAACTACAAAATCCATTTTCAACAACAAGATCTAAAAGATGATGTTAAAGAATAGGTTACAACACTACTCCATTCTTCAACATTCTTGCTCATCAAGTCCTTATGATCAAATAAATTTCCATGTCCAAAAATTCATTAAAGTATACTTTTCAAATTTGGATATGAGTTTACTTATGATCTTGTTACGAAAATGGATGCACTAGAAATTCTCTTATACTTGAGAGAATGAATTAGTTTTCTAAAATAGAATAGGATAGAATAGAATAAAGAAACAAGTGGAATAAATTCGCAATAAGACTTCCATAATAAATTTGTTTCAAACAATTTCTTCAAATCATTGTTCAATATTCATTTGAAAGGACTACATGGCAAAATGTAGTAAGACCAAGCCTATTTTGGGTAACCATATAGGATCATTTTGAAATCATGGTTTATTTTACATATATCTTGAAATCTAGTTTTGAAATCCATTTTGAAGTTCTCAATTCATATCACAAATCAAAATGTGATCAAAATGAAAACTAGGTCTCAAGTGAAATGTTGAAAACAGAGTTAGTACAACCTATATTTGAAGTGTCTAATGGAAACATTTTTATCTGAAATTCATAGGGATGATAGCCCTTTGAATCTAGTTTCCAAATCAATTTGACTCACTTCAAGCAGGTATCATATGAAAAAGTTATTCTTGAAATACTAACTGTCTGTCGAAAAATCTGCATGGTGACAATTCTAGGTCTTGCCTGTTCATTGGCATATTTGAAATACCAAATCATCTTCTTTTCAAAACCTGTTTATATGGGAGATATATATTCAAGTCTAGTTTAAGACACAATTTGAATCATCCCATTTGGAGGTGAAATGAAAAAGTTATGCCACATTTAGTGACTGCATGTCTTCAAACCAGCATAGTAAAACTCTGCCTCCTAGGCCTGTTCATCACCAATTTTGTGATATCAAGCCTAAGAATTTTTAAAACCTGTTTCTACTGGAAATAAAAAATGAATCTACTTTAATATCCAAGTGGAATCACATTGATCTGATCTTTATCAAAGAAGTTACGCTTCAAATAGTGATTGTTGGTCTAGTTACAAATTCACAAGCAGCCCTATCAAACATGGCACCCCTTATAATTTTTACCATATCATTTTAAACCATTTTGAAAACATGTTTATACAGGAGGTAGCCATATGAATTCACTTCAGCTTGGCTTTGGAATCACTCTAATAGGATATCAAACGAATATTTTGTAAACAAAATACCACTAGGAGGTCTAGGCTGGCCACCATTCCTCAAAGGGGTAAATAAATGCATTATGTTTGTCTATCATATTTGGACTTGTTTTCTAAGAAATGCTTGTAATGATTTACATGTTTATTGGAAGAAGAGAGACTGTACACCTCTCTTCATCCATCATCTAATGTTGAATTGCAGGCAAGTGCTACGTTTTTGCAGGTCATAGGAAGAATGAAGGAGTGAACTCCATGGATGAAGTAATTTTCAAAGTCAAATTCATATTCCAGAATATGAATACAAATGTTCAAGTCAAAGAAAAGTGAAAATTCACCTGATGTTGAGTTCATTCAATGAAACTCAAACTCTTGAAGATTGCTCTTCAATGTTGACCAACAACATCAACAAACCCTACAACATGATCGAGATCAAAGCAAAAAGACATGAAGACAATCATTAGAAGAAGCAGTCAAGTTTAGTACCATGTCAAGACACATCAATCTCCAAAGAAGCCTTTCATATTGAATTCATATTGTTCATGATTTGTTCATCATCCATATTGTATGTTAAGCTCCATGACCAAGCATGTTGAAGTCCAACCTTACTACTACATCATGACTTCAATATAACCTATTTCCATAAGCTTTTCATACTTCCCAATTCCATTACACCCCACCTCATTTGTTGTAAATGGTCATAGGCTGAAAGTTTATCATCAGCCTATTAGTAAAGAGACATTCATGAAACAATTGGTAGAAGAATCAGGACTAGGAATTATGGCTCTGCCATATTCCAGTTCAGAAAAAGAATAAAAAAATAGTAAAAAAATATCTATAAAAAAAAAAAAAAAAAAAAAAAGAAAAAAAAAAGAGAAAAATATATATGAAAAAAAAAAACAAAACAAAAAAATAAATTGTTTGCTGGTGAAAACCAGGCAACTGGCACTAAGCAAACACGAATTCATAGGGGAAAACCAGGGCAACTTGGACTCTATGAATTCTAAAAAACTTGTTTTACTGTTCTCACATTTTCAATACAGGACCTCTCCACACATGACTTGAGGACAAGTCAAACATTCAGCAAGGGAGAGTTTTGTAGCAAGCTTTTAGCTGTCACAGCTAAAGGATTGTGTTGTCCACTTTGGACCTGAAGCAAATTTGTTGCAGCAGAACCTGAAGGGACCTGAATTGAAACATTATTACAGAAGGGACCTGAAGCAAACTTAGTTGCAGCAGATCAAATCATGACAGAAGCATTGCAGAGGGACCTGAGATGAAATATTATTGCAGTGGGAACTGAAGCAAACTTTGTTGCAGCAGAACCAGATTAGAGCCGACACAATATACCAGAAGTATTGCAGAGGTACCTGAAAGGAAAACATTATTCAAAGGGACCTGAACAATTCAAGAGTGAGCAGAGTAAAACAAGGAGCAGCAATAAAAGTCTACTTTTCATTTATCCACAACATTTTGGATTCCATTCCACTTGTACAAACAGCATTCAACATTCCACCTGTACAAACAGCAGCAAGGGAGTATATTCATAGCCATTTTGTGCTTGAAATTCAAATTTTTTTTAGAAACTTCTAGCTTTGATCTAATTGACGTTAGTATCTGCAAATATTCATTGATATTCATTCCAAATATATTCCCTACATTCCCTATTCATATTCCATTTCATTCACATAAACTTCCCTAGGTATTTTTCTTTAAAAGCAAAAAGACCAGGCTAGGACAACTCTTTTCACCTGCACATAAACCCAGAAGCATTAGAATGATTATAATTTTAAACATGACCCCAATGGTCATTTTAAAATTATAAAGCTATGTTATAAGGAAATGCGCTAAAGTTATCAAAGCATTACAAATATAAATCAAAGGTTATATGAGCGCTGAAGTTTTTACATCATAAGTTATATGAGCACTCAAATTTTTGTGCATAACCTAATACCATTGCAAAACAAATATGGTATGCACATATATATATCAAAAGTAATGGTGTAAAATTATTGCACATGCAATAAAAAGATAAAAGATATATATTATAACCTAATGCGCATATCCAACAAACAAAGGCATATAACATAGTAATACAAGGCCGTGGGTTATGGTAATAAAACAAGCAATGGTGGAGGCCGTAAGCATGCAATACAATGGTGAGAGAATTATGATATGGTATAACGTTCCAATTGCAATGTATGTAAAGTTTCAACCATAAGCCTGGACGTATATCATAACACATATTTGGCATATTATGACACCAACCATATGATAATAACCATACAGTAGTGCAGCAGCCACGTAATGACATATTATATGCAGAGGTCAGTGCAATGAGAACGCACGACGACGGCCAGCATCAACAACCAGTGCAACGCTACAAGGAATGATCAGCCATGAGTGCCACGATGGACAGCACACAGGTACGAGGAGGACACGGTGGTAAAGCAGCGTTTAAACATTGGTTAATGAAGCGGCGGAAGGACAGCCATGAAAACGCATCTACCAAGTAATGAAGCGCCGGGTACAGTGAGAAACGGTCATAAGAAACCCGCCCCGCGTTGATTCAAACCACCATTCTTCATTGCCAGAGCTCAGAGAGTTGTGTTTGAAGCCGAGACGTAGCAAAGAGGGAAAGGAGTGTGTTGAGAGAGTTTTTAAAGAGAAATCTGAGTCGTATGAGCAAGGAGCCGAGTGTTGTAAGCAGATAAGGTGAGAGATTGAGTTTATTCCGCTCAGAACTGTAGATAGGGATGAGTTCGCCATTAACTCACAAGTCTTCATTACTTTGACACCAGTTCGACGGACCGGAGAAGGAGGGATTGAAAGTATTGTTTGCATCCCATGCGGCCATAAACAATCAGGTAAGCACTAAATCCGGGATAACTCCAAGTCTACAGCACATATGAATGGATTGACCAGATATTTATGCGTAGATTATGATGTGAAATTAATGGTAAATCACCGGCATTTAAAGTTAAATATGCATGCATAACACGGTAGCAGAGTCGAGTTAGAATGAGGAATCTAATGCATAAAACGCAGAGTTTGTTTAAATGCCGAGCGCACTCAGGATTGTGATATACATTGCCTGTCGAAACCTTCAGTTGCACCTAATCTCTAGTCGTTGCATTTAACCTTTTGTTTGCCTGCGCACTAAGTCTCGGTCATTGGCATATTGAAAACATTTTGGCTGTGTGTAAATTGTATTGGTTGTCATCAGAGGAGCGCCGAGATCATGGACCGTTTGTCATATATGTTTGCTCAGATATACGCACACGGATATATGGTTGCACAGTGAATGCGTTAAAACCAAATGCACAGAACAGAGAATGCATATGTGTTTTGAATATGACTGCCGAGGGTTGTTATATATATGTATAGGCTGTAAATCGATGCGCATTTGTTAATGCCGAGAAGACTTGTCAAAGAAAACAGAGGAACGCTTTCACTGTGCCTGTATATTCACATGATTATATATGTGTTTGTGCCATGAAAACGCGTAGGGTCACCTTCGTCAATTCGATATTAAGTGCAGATTTTATGGAAAACGAATGATGCATTGTTTTACCTGTAAACTCTATGTTTTTATTTGTTTGAGCATTTGTTTGATATAAACAGTGAGGAATATGAGGTGAGCGATTGTGATGAGACCTCTAGGTTATAACCCTGCAGTTACACAGTCCTATTGTTTGTAAAAACAATGATCATTCAATGATTGCCGTGAGCATTCTGCATTTACACAGTGATATTGTTTGAAAAACGATGAGAATTTATTGAGGCCAAGAGCATTTTTATTTACACAGTGATATTGTTTGAAAAACGATGAGAATTTACAAGGCCGAGAGCAATTTATTTGTTTATATAGTCATCATTTTTCTTGAGAATTCATTTGAGGCCGAGAGCATTTCGTTTATACAGTCATCATTTTTGAAGAATTCACAAGGCCGAGAGCAATTTGCTTGCATACAGTCATTATTTTTGAGAAATCAGTGAGAGGCCAGAACACTTTGCTGTGATATAATCAAATTTTCATGAGAGGCCGAGAGAAATTTGTATATTATATACAGTCATTTGTCCATATGTTTTTGAGGAATCAGTGAGAGGCAGAGAGCAGAGATATGTTTTTGAAGATTTGTTGAGAGGCAGAGAGCAATTTTTTTTTTTTGTAATACATGTTAATTGATTCAAGAAAACATGATTATTACTTAAGATATATATATTTTCTTCAAAAACAAAACAGAGGATAATGTGTTAGTAAAGCATATTCAGCTGATTGTTTGCCTTACACAGGGAATCTAAACAGAGTTTGGGCAGAAAAAGACAGCAGAGGTTAAGGAGGTCGGCATCAAAACAGGGTAAAGTGGTCAGAGAAGGAAGGTAAGCCCCGTCGCTACTAAGCTTTCATTTGAAAACAATAGTCATAATTTTTGTTAAAAATAAAGTTAGTAACCATAGAAGATTATATTGATTGGTTCACAGACATAATGACAAACCGGGTAGAACCAACCTTTCAAATAGAAAGCTGGGGGAAAGAAACAATAGAGAAATTATATCAGTCTGGAATGATAGGATTTCTACAAAAGTTTAAACAGGGACTCCACATATGACAATGATGCAATAAAAACAACACAAGACTTTGAGAAAGAAATTAATTTGGCCAAAATCCAAGACTTAACTGATCAGATAGAAATAAGCAAAATTGTGGAAAAGCAATTAAAATTAGAGAATAAGGCACAGAAAAGGACAATGCAAAACTAATGAAAACAAATGAAAAATTACAAGAAGAAATAAGCAGGTTGAAAAGGAGAAATGAATTGCTTTCCAAACATGCATTCCAATGGTTAAAGGATAAAAACATGTGGAAAGCTAAATATGAAAAACAAAAGGTTAAAGCAGCAATGTTAAAGGCAAAACAGGAATCAGAATTTGATTGTGTGAACAGGAAACAGCTACAGGTACAACATCCACTTCAGAGGGCAGAAGGTCCAGGAGGAGCAAGCAAGCATGGGGACATGCTTGAACATAAGCAAGGGAGAGATGTTGGGCCTTAGTTTTGATCTTCTTTTTGCTTTGAGAAACTTACCTAAACACCTATTTATCCTTTATTTCTACTCCATTCATTCCATTTTAATGAATATTTGATGTCTAAACAGGTATTTAACTTTAATTTGTCAAATACTAAAGTTTTTATTAAAGTTTGATTCTAAGTGCAATTTTGGCTGTTTCAGAAATTCCCGTAATCACTTTATGGTTGATATGGATGCAGGCCACTTGAGCACGAATGGGATACATAAAGGCAAAGCTTGGGAACTAGGACCAAGCCACCTATGCTTGGTTACAACAGAAAGAGCTTTATTATGCCTTTTTGGAGCTAGTCAATCATGACTAGTCATCCAGAAATCCTATCTAAATAGGGATGTTTTGGGATCCCAAGATATTAGTCATATTTCTTGGGATGAGGGAGTTGGATTCGACTTGGATAGGTGTATAGGAGTAGATATGTTTGTTAGAGTGATTGTAGTTCAGTTGGTTTCATGAACTCCTTATTTAAGAGCCACATTTTGATGGCTCAACACAATTGATATATGATACTTTTATGCTGTAATATTTTTGGTTTGAAGACTTAAGTTGGAGACTAGTGTTACTCTCATTTTTCTGATCAATACATGGATGTTTGGCTGATATAAAGCTTCTGATATCATCTTCATAAGTGTGCAAGGCAAGGGTGGAGGGCCCCCACTCCAAGCTAAGTACACTTCCAAGTTAAACTAGTTTTATTTCATTGCAAATCTGGTTGATTGTAGCTTTAGTTTTTCAAAGTCTTATTTCAGATTGCCTTATGGTTATTTATAGTGATTGATTTCATTTGTTAATGGTTTATTCATCATCTAATTGAGTTGGAAAACAAGTGTTCAAGTTGGGCATTCCCTCTATGAAATGGTGAATCAGAACTAGTCTCTTTTGTTTACATGCAAATAGTTTGTTTCCATTTAGATTTATATCTTGAGATGAATGAGTTATGATGGAAAACTTTAAGTGTCTCTTAAGTTAAGAGCCTCTTTCATGTATAATTTATGCATCTTGAGTTTTTGGTTACAATCTCTAATTCATTAAGTAATAACTGAGGTGGAAGTGGACTTCTTGAGTTCAAGAACCCTTTCAATGCTTTCTCTTTTAAGCTAATTGAATTGGAGTGATGAGATGTATTTTCTTTAGCTTTTAATCATTTATCTTTCAAGACTTGTTAGATCTTCATACATAGTGAATTTGCCTCCAAGAATAAACAAACCTGGATTGATAGTAAATAATTGTGTTAATTTAGTAACATAAATTAGCTCAACACTCTACATGAAGACACTACTCCAAAAACAAATATCACAATGCATGCATAGAAAAACATAAACAACTGGCATGCATGCATGGAAAACACATTCCACCCATTGAGTCCAAGTGCTTGAACCTAGGTGCTTTAATACGAATCTATACCACCCCTCCCACATTTCCCATTTTCATAGGGATGCCACGGTAAACATGACATAGAGAGCTACTATGACATGACCCTACCTTCTAGCCCTAGATAAGGAAGTGAGGCTTACAACTTACCACTGACTTAAAACTCACAAAATTGGATAGGGCTACAAGGACACTCAAGGGCCAAAGAACGACGCCAAGTGACCAAACCATGCATTTGGGCACCCTTTCACACTCTTTAACTACCAAATGCATGCATGAAAAGGCATCCATGTGGTTATAGGCCTCCAACCATATGCACAAGTCTCCCTAGGTGGAGTTGTGACCCAAATTGTCTAGTTCAGAGGGTGTAGTCTCGATATCTAAGCCTAAATTCCAGGTTAGCCTCTGGACCACCGCCCAGAACTTCTTGAAAATTCTTAGAATTAATAGTTACATGATAATAAAGCCAGACATACAAACTTGAAGGTAGAAATTGACCTATACTATCTGACACATAATAGACATTTCATCAAACACATGGAAAACATGTAAGCTACAAGTCATGAATGCATATATGATCATGAGTCTAAGATTCATCTTATAATCATCGATAAGGACCTATGGCCTCTCCAAATATCTGCAACAACACTTGTTAGTTCATACATTCATCAACTAATAAAAAACTAAACAATTCATGACAAGAGCAGAGAAGATACACATGATATGAACATATAACGAGATAATAACCAACATATAAACCATGGAAACCTAGCCATAATATCGCTAACACATTGCCAACAAATATAAATGAATCAAAATAGAAAAATAACTCTTAATAACATATGAGGATACCAACCAAGTTAGGGAATTCCACGTACCACCTGACCATAGATTGGGTAGGACCAAATCTCCTTTTCAGCCAATGACCCCAGCACCATATTCCAAGCATGAATGTGGGGTATAGTGGAATAAATGATGACAAACCAAACCAAGGGTTCTAGAGGCCAACAACCTCAAACCCCAACCAGTGTTTCCACCTCATGGTCAAACATCACTAACACCAACCAGATTGGTCTCTAACCAAGATTTCCATGGCTCCAAGAATAAATAAATCAACCCACAACCTTCCAAGGCTTCAGATCATTTGTCTAACCCAAATCTAGGAACTAGTAACTCAAACCACCAAGGCCTCTAGAGCATTTTTCCTAACCTACCCTCTAAGACTAGTAACTCAACCCAAGTTGTTATAGGGCTTCTAAAGTGTTTGTTCTAACCTAAATCCATAAGTAAATATGAGAACCAACCATAAAAAAATCAAGTGGAAATACCCACAATGTCATGGCTATCCAAGAAATGGAAAGGCAAGGCTAACCACAATAAATCTAGGAAATATTCCATGCCAATGATAACACACAACTAGAAAATCACATGCATATACCATGCATCCATAAATCAACAAGGAAATCACACATGCAACTTGTTATCTACAAAGAAATCTAGTTATAGACATTGATCCACCTATTCCCTTGTGCTATCATGTTTTCCTTTCGTCTTCTTTCTCCAAATCCAATCTATGCAAAAATTCTCCAAGAATGCTCCAAGATTGTGCGAAAAATACTGTAAATGTGCAAGAGTATGAGAAAGTGAGAGAATAAAAGAGATATCCAAGATAATACTGATAAAATCTTAACTATCAAAAGTTGTGAACTGATCCTCATAATCCATTTTATCATTGAAGCCTTTATTTTCTTCATTTTCCGTCATTTTTTTTTCAATTTTTTTCACATGCAAATATGTGACCTTTCATCTCCCTTTTCTCCTATTTTCCTTTATTTCATAAATAAAATACCAATTATTTCCATTTTTCCTTTTCCAGTGCCTTTGTCGATTTCCATAGCCATAAATAAATAACAAATGATACCCATCACTATGTGTTTCCCAACATTCAACTTGGAATATTTGTCCCATGACGGGTCTTATTTTATTTACATAAGAAAGTTAACCGGGGGCTATTACAATGATAGCATGCAAGTGCGAGTTAATGTTGATGATAGTGTAGCCCTAGAGGCATATGGATTAGGTTTTAACCTGAGAGGGACTTCCATTTTGATAATATAGGGTTCCAGGGGTGGACAATCATAATGGCATCTTCCATACCCTAATGTAGTCAACGAAATGAAAGCTAAAATGAAGTATTTTCCATTAATGCATGGTACCTCCACTGATTGCAATGCATATTATAGAAAGATAAACTTTGAATTAATTTGAGACTGTCAATGCATCATTGAAGCAACAAAACCCAAAAAATCCTAATGCAATCATAAGGTCAATATCATAGATGAAAATTGATAAATGAATGCAACATGCATTGCGAAAGTAAAAGCATCAATATAGTCGATAAAAACCATGTAAATTCCAAATTCCAAAAGTTCAAAGTCATAAGCATAACCCTCGGGAGATAGACAAGTAGAGGGGAACCCAAAATTTTCGAGTTAGGAAAAAATTTTGGGTCGGTGTTGTAGCAAATATAAGAATTTATGAACCACAAGTAGAATCCACAAACACTATGGGTGCTCCTTAAGTTACTTGATTTTTTACAAGCATTCCCTTCCCCTATATCCCAGCTAGTTCCTATCAGTCTTTGCATGCTAAAACAAGAGCCCACACCTGTAAGTATTTAATGATGGTGCAAAGAGCATGACATAGAGCTATTGTATTCATAAATTTAAAATAATTTTAAAATGTTGTTCCACTACCAACATGCCTATTTAAAACCCTAACTGATCTGAAAATCACTTGTGAGTGATCTCAGTTTATTAAATTAATGAATGAAGGTATTACAAACTCATGTGTTGGTGTGTGTCTATGTTATCATAGGCAATGGATCGATAAGATTGCAAAATACACAGACACTTGAAAACAGTAAGAGAAACACAACAAGAAAAATGCAAAACACAACAATTTAATAAGGAGTTCACCCTATCCTCCAGGGCTACATCTCTAGTCTAGCTTTCAGTGGTGGCCTTCTTTTATTGTGTCTTTAAGTAGAGTTTTACAATGAGAAGCTCAATTTGAGTCTCCTGGAACAGATGATGCTTAGTAGGGTCGTCCTTGGATTCCCCAAGCCACTAGAGTGCACAAACTCCCCCTTACTAAGTCTCGACCTCAATTGGTCTTAATGGAATGAGTCCTATTTGGTACTCAATTCCTGATAGATATCTTCAGAGGGATATCTTGAAGCTCTCAAGCGTAGTTCTGTTTTCTTGACGCTTTCTTAGCTCTGCAGGTCAGCTCAGCTCTCTGTTCTCTGCTTCTTGCTTTACTCTCTCTTTTGTGTCTTTGTCTCGTTGTATCCTTCTCGACTATCTTCTCTTTTCACTATCTTTTGTTATCTATCTGTTCATGGATTAAAGCCAATCTATATCATGATTGTTTACTTCCTCTTCCATCCCTTCAGTTTGCCTGGCTCTACATCACCGCCACTATGTAACGTCTCACAAGGAGGTGGCCACTTGTCCTCTCTAAAACTGAGTGCCAACTCTTCCTCAACAGTTTGTTATTTTAGTTACGTTGTGAAATGATTCATCCACCAACTCAGCGGTCAAATCAGACTTCAAACCTTATGGGCTGTAGCTTATTTTATCCCTCTGAATTGGGTTTCCCATCGGGCCCAATCTCTACCGTTAGATCTAGGGCCTACAAATCCTACAGTTATCTCTTTTATCGCGCAGTTGACTTGCTTGAACGTTAACCCATGATGAGAGCAATTTTCACTCTCATCCGCTCGACATGCATCAATCAATGTATGGAATCGCTCGTTCCCCTACCAAATCCACTGACTGCCCAAAACGCCTCCGATATTCCACCGGTTTTGGAGCGAGGGACCTACCTTCCAATTTAGCACTTTTCCCATGGCTTTCAAGATTCCATTGTGACCGAGCACTTTGGGCTATTCCATTTTGAGGGGTTTTTCCCAGTCATGCACTAATCGCACATCAGGAATGGCCTCTATTTTCTTATCTGAGCTTCCTAATTGCTAGTTTTGCGCCATTGTGCGGTCTCTATGGGCCTTGGTCAGTGTGCTTTGACTCAGGTCCTCATCATTTTGTGCTGGCTACAAACTACCATTGTCCAGAGGTCCTTCCTAATACCTCTTGTTCACAAGTTTTTTCTTTGAAGTTTGTCATGATTTGATACAGTCATCGAACTCTGATAATTTTTCCATGGATCCAATTTAGATCACGGCCTTCCCACTAAAAAAACTTTTGGACCACCAAAAGTTGGTTTTCAAGCATTGACTAAGAGAGGATACAATTGTCTCACTTGTCCAATCTCTATCCATTCTGCATTGCTTGGCTTTGAACCCTTGAGCTCAACTCTGAGGTACTCAACATCTCCCCTGCACGTCGTCCTCACCTTCCTATCCAGACCTATGTCTTCCTGCAATTTATTAAGATATTCAGGTAACAGATCATTAATAGAAGGAAATTGACTCCACTCTTCGGGATCCTCAATTAATGAAGGTTCGAATAGTCTCAAGCTATCTGCATTTACGACTGCGTAAATGTGCATGTAAGCTGGTAAATCAAGGCGAAAAGAATTCTCACCAATTTCTCAAGTATCTTGAAAGGTCCATACCTAATAGGTTTTAGCTTTTTACCTTCACCTTGTATTCGGTCCTTGTTGATATACAGCTAGACTTGGTCACCAACTTGGAAACTATGCTCCATCTGATACTTGTCATGCCTTGCCTTGTATTTGGCTTAGCTCTTTTTTAGTTATTCCTATACTACCTGGTGGATCAATTAGATTTGTTCAATGAACCTAGTTGCCTTGTCCACATCATTGTGTCCATCAACTGTTGTGTCCTTACCAAAGACAAAATCCAAAGGAGACCTTGGTGTGAAACCAAAATAGGTCTCAAAAGGAGATCTCTGTGTAGAAGAATGTTTTTCTCGGTTTTAAGCATGTTGCACATAACACAAATGTTCATCCCAAAGCTTAGGATGCTTACTGCAATATCCTCTGAGCAACTGGATCACTATCCTATTGACTACGTCTGTCTGGCCATCGATTTGTCGATGAAAAACTGTGCTTTTGTTTAGTTAGGTGTCCATTATTTCTCACAGACTTGACCAAAACTTCTCCACAAATTGGGTGTCTCGATCAGATACAATGGAAGTGGGTAATCCAAAATGAACCCATACATGTTGAAAGAAAAGTTTTACAATTTGTTCAGCTATAATCTGTTTACTACAAGGTATCAAAATACACATTTTGTTGAACCTATCCACAAAAACATACAGATAATCATGACCTTTCCTAGATTTAGGTAGTCCTCCAACAAAATCCATAGAAACACTTTCCCAAGGATGAGAAGGAACTGGCAATGGAGTGTACAAGCCTAGTTTTCCATTGCTGGGCTTTCTTTTAACACACATAGTACACCCTCTTACATATCTAGAAACTGTCTTGTTCATTTTTGGCCAATAACAAAATATTTGCAGTTGTGCAACTTTTTTACTTACCCCAAAGTGACCTGATATTAGAGAAGTGTGTGCTTCTCGAATTATCTTTACTCTTTCAGTTTTTGGAATGCATAACTTCCCACAATGATATAGGAGTCAGTCCTTTACATGATAGTCCAATTCTTCTATTTGTTTGCCTTGACTTAAAGTATACATCTTTGAAATCTATATCGTGAGCACATTGTTCATTGTAGCTCTCTTGTAACACAGAATTATGCTTAAGTATAGTAGATGCATTTATAATGGTTCTAGATAACATGTTTGCAACTTTATTGTGTATGTCCTTTTTATATCTGATGACTAAATGAAACTGTTGTAGAAAACCCATCCATCTATAGTGTCTTGATTGCTACAACTTAGTTTGGGAGTGTATATATTGAAGTGGTTGATGATCAGTATGTATTACTATCTCTTTTCCCATTAAGTAATGTTTCCACTTCTTCACACTGTACTAATGCATACAATTCTTTATCATATGTAGGATAGTTCACTACTGCAGAATTAAAAATCTCAAAATGATAACATATGGGTTTACCGTGTTGTGTCAACACTGCTCCCATGGCATAGTCACTGGCATCCATATGGATATCAAATGGTCTTTGAAGATCACGCAGTGCTAGTACTGGTGTTGTACTAATATTTTCTTTCAAGGTGTCGAAGGCTTTCTGTTGTTTGCCTCCCCACTGAAACACCTTATTCAATCTTGTTAAATCATGTAAGGGAGTTGCAATTAAGGAAAAGTTAGAAATGAACTTTCTTCAATATTGTGTTGCTCCTAAGAAGCTCCTAACTTCTATAGCAGATTTGGGTTTAGGCTAGTTTATAATTACTGCCAATTTAGAGGGATTTATCTTCAATTCACCACCCCTACTATATGTCCCAAATAATTTAAAGATGTTTTTCCAAATTCACATTTTGAGAGTTTAACATAAAGTTTTTCTCTTTTCAAAACATCTAGTGTCTGCTTAACATGCTTTAAATGTTCTTCCCATGTTTTTCTAAATATCAAAATGTCATCCAGATACACAATAAAAAAATCATTAAGAAAAGGTCTGAGTACATCATTCATTATTCTCATGAAAGTAGCAGGAGCATTAGTCAAGCCAAAATGCATAACCAGCCACTCGTACAATCCCTGCTTTGTTTTGAAAGAAGTCCTCCATGCATCTTGTTCTGCAACTCTGACCTGATGATATCCACTATGCAAGTCCAACTTGGAAAAGTAAACAACTTCTTTCAATTGATCTAATAGATCATCTATGTGAGGAAGGGGATAACTATTTTTTATTTTTATCTTATTCAGTGCTCAGTAATCAATGCACATTCTCGACGAGCCATCTTTTTTTCTCACCAAAACTATTGGAGATCCACATGGTGATGTGTTAGGTCTGATGAACCCCTTCTCGAGCAACTCCTACACTTACCTCTTGATTTCAGCATTCTCTAAATCGGACAACCTGTACATTCCAATCTTAGGCAATGGAGCATCTTGCTGCAAATTAATTTCATGCACTATTTCCTTTTTGGGTGGTAGACCTTTAGGTTCTTGAAATAAGATATCATATTTTGAAACAACTTTTTCTAAATCAACTTGTTGTTTAGCATCACAGCTCTCAAATACATTGGTTTTATCAGGTTTCTTTTCTTTTACAACCATCAGTAAGAATTGTTTGCATGAATTTATCATTCGTTTCATCTACCCTGAGTTTATAAGAGTATAATTATTTTTGAGCTTATGATCTCTTACAAAGTTTTTGATTCCATCTTTAACAAGTAGATACTTGTTCTCAGCTCTATAGAAGATAGCTTCTCTGTCTTACAAGTAAGGACTTCCTAAAACAATTCCACATATATCCAAAGGAATTATGTCTAACTCAACCTCATCTACAAATGCTGACCCAAAAGAAAACTTGAGTTTACATTCCCTAGTCACCTGTAGTTGTGCTTTATCATTTAACCATCCTAATGGCTATGGTTTCTTGTGGGGTGTGGTCAGTAATCCCAACTTATTTACAATTGCTTCAGAAATTAAATTTACTTGTGAGCCACTATCAAACAATGTATCAATCTTTCGATGTTTGGACATAACTTGAATATGGAAAATCTCATGTCTTTTTCTCTCATTTTCTTCATAAATAGTAGATTGTGCAGAATTACTAGTAGATGCTTAAGAATTCTTACCTTTTATACCTGTGGCTACAATAGTTGTTTCATCTCCTGAGTCTGACCTTCTGAATAGCTACAGCGGTCTTCTTCTTCTTGGCCTCAAACGTTTTAGGTCTCAACTCTGGATGCAGAATCCAACAGTGCTCATCGTCATGCCCATCCTTCTTACAGTGAGTGCATGAAGACTTGCTTTTCTATGCAGTGTTAGCCTTCCTTGCTTTTCATTTCTGTATTCTTTTCTCCTTATTCTTGCTTGCAGTGGGTTGGGGTGATCCCCCAACTTCTGGATTTCCATTCTTTCCTCTAGCTTCTAGATGAGTAGCTTGAACAAATATCTCATCTATACTACTGGGATTAAACATGAGGATAGTGTGCCTCATGTAGTTGTCTAGACCACTGATGTACTTCAACAGAGTCTCAGGTGAGTCTAATGAGATTCCTAGAATCAATATTCTCTTCCTAAATTATTGGGTATATCCTTGTACACTTTTCCCTTTCAACTATCGAAGAGTTTGCCAGCTCATCATGGCTTGCTGCATGTAGGCCAATGGATAGAACTATTTTTTAGTTGTAGAAACAAATTCACTCCAGATAGAAATAGTCTTACCATGTCTCTTCATGTCAGCTTGGGTCCCGCCTTCCCACCAAACCAAGGCAGTGCCTCCAATGCATAGGCTTGTGAGCTGAATCTTTCTTTTGTCTAAATCGATACTCTGCACTCTGTAATAAACACCAATTTGTCTAATCCAATTGTCCAGCTTTTCTGCATTCAACTCTCCATCATATATACGTAAATCAAATTTAACATATAAATTAATCAAAGATGCCTTCTTTTTATGTTCAGGGATATTAGGAGGTGTGAGAAAGCTTTCTTCTTTCCCTTTGCCTTTTGAGTGGTCATGGAGGAAAGTCTCTTCTTCTCTTTTATTTTGTTTAGAGCCTGCTAAGTCTTCATCCTTATGTTATCCAACATCCTTGTACATTTCCTCTACCATGGACCTTATGGCTAGGAAGCTATCTATGAATTGAGGGTTTGGCCCCACAGAACCATCTTCTGACATGGTCTTCTAAGGATGGTCTTTAAGTAGAGTTTTACAATGAGGAGCTCAATTTGAGTCTCCTAGAATAGATGATGCTTAGTACGGTGGTTCTTGGATTCCCTAAGCCACTAGAGTGCACAGACTCCCCCTTACTAAGTCTTGACCTCAACTAGTCTTAATGGGATGAGTCCTATTTGGTACTCAGTTCCTGACAGATATCCTCACAGGGATTGCTTCAACCTCTCAAGACTGGTTCTATCTACTTGATGTTGCCTTAGCTTTGTAGGTCAGCTCGGCTCTCTGTTCTCTGCTTCTTCCTTTACTCTCTCTTCTGTGTCTTTGTCTCACTGTTTCCTTCTCAACTATCTTCTCTTTTCACTATCTTTTGTTCTCTATCTATTCATGGCTTAAAGCCAATCTGTATCATGACTATTTGCTTCCCCTTCCATCCCTTCAGTTCGCCTGCCTTTGCCCACTTGGAATTCCCTGCCTCTACGTCATCGCCACTATGTAACGTTTCATAGAGAGCTGGCCACTTGTACTCTCATGAACTGAGTGCTAGCTCTTCCTTGACGGTTCATTATTTCGGTTACATTGTGAAATGATTCATCCGCCAAATCAATGGTCAAATCGGACTTTAAACCTTATGCATTGTAGCTTATTTTCTCCCTCTGAATCTGGTTTCCCATTGGGTGCAATCTCCACCGTTAGATCTAGGGCCTCCAAATCCTATGATTATCTCTCTTATTACGCGGTTGACTTGATCGGACATTAGCCCGCAATGAGAGCAGTTTTCTCTCTCATCCGCCGGACACGCATCAATCAATGTATGGAATCGCTCATTCCCTTGCCCAATATGCTTACCGCCAAAAATGCCTCCAATATTCCGCCGGTTTTGTAGCACAGGACCCACCTTTCAGTTTAGCATTTTTCTCATGGTTTTCGGGTTTCCCTTTTGATTGAGCACTCGGGGGTATTTCATTTCGAGGGGTTTTGCCCAACGATGCACCACTGTGCATCTAAGCTTCCTAACTGATAGTTTTGCACCATTGCACAGTCTCCATGGGCCTCAGTCAACGCACTTTTACCGAGGTCCTCATCATTCCATGTTGGCTACAAACTGCCATTGTCCAGAGGTCCTTCCTGATAGCTCTTGTTGACAATTTTTTGCTTTGAAGTTTGTCATGATTTGATATAGTCATTGAACTCTGATAATTTTTCCATGGATCCAATTCGGTTCATTAACAGAGTCACTTACGAAATCACAAGTGTTCCTTCGCTGCCAGCAAGCCTATTAAGTAACTTGGTGAATTCACTTGCATAACCTTTCTACACAATAAGGATTTCTAAATAATTTACCCTTTATTTGATTGATTTTTCTTGTTCATGCACATTGGCATCCTTTATTAAGCATTCATTTCTCTATGACGGATGAGGGATCCTAATTTATATTACGAGATGGAGAGGTTGTTCCCTATTTTTAGAAACTCAAAGATTTCTGACTTAGGTTTTCCCTCATGCCATGCTTCTACATCTCATCTTTGATTGACAGGTGAACAAGGAAAACATACTAGGATATTTAAGACCATGCTAGATGCAAGATGTAGGTCAAAAATATATATCATTTGAATGTATTAGTGTTCCCCATGAGCACATGTTCATATTTCCATCATTAATGGACCAAACTCATAGGAGGAATGTTTGAGACACATATTTGATTGTCATTTTTATGAGAGGTTGTCTCTTGGGGTAACCATAGTGACAACACACAATAATTATGGTTAGGGTTTCAACATTAGGATAAAGTTACTAGGAAAGTTCTTCTAGTGTTTTAGCTAGTGCAAAGAGGAACAAGGAAATCTCGTCATGGAATGCAAGGTTTATAGGGATAAAGGCTTGTGAAGGCTCATGCAATGCCATGCAACATAGAGAGAAAATCCAATGTTATGTCAACAACCAGTGTAGGATATGCAAGGAGATGAATGTAGGAAATAAATTAGCACATTAAACTACATGTAATACAAGAAAATAAATGTAGTGCAATGCAATGTGATTCAAGAAAACAGAAAAATAGGCTAATTAAAAATAAGCCATGTAATGCTTATACAAAAAGTAGTGAATGGAAATGTGGGAATATGAATGCATAATCTAATCTAGAAAACTAAGTTACTTGCAATAGAGAACGTACAACAAAATCACATCTAAACCTTAACTGACATAGACAAGTAAACTCTTATAAGTAAACCCTAACCAGACTAAAATTAAAACCATAATTAGAAAAATATAAAGTAAAACATAAAACTCTAATTTAACCAAATAGGTGATCAAGTCATGTAAAATCAAACTTTCAATGCAACCATTACATGAGTTCCTAACCTGTAAAAACAATGTTATCAATAATTAGAACTAGTAAAAAGAATTATGGAAAAACAAAAATATTCACCTATAAGTTATCAACAATAGCATGAAGGTCATGCTTATTAGCACAAAAGCGTGCCAAAAACTAATTTTCTAGCCAAGCTTGTTGCCTTGTGAGAGTCATCATGGGGAAGACCTTTGGTTCGGGCACAAGAGGCCAATAATGGCCCGATGTAGTCTAGTATAGCGTCGACATTTTCACCTTACCCCAAAGAGAAAGGAGACTCACTCGAGGCGCGATGTGACCAAAAGGGAGAAGGGTTCAGTATGGAGTCATGGAAGTCGTAGCCGAGTTGCATTTTATCAAATACATAAACACATTATATAAAACATAGAGGTAACAACATACTCATGATATCACACGAACTATCAATTACATGCAAGGGTTAAGTCATTCAAAAAAATTAAAGATCCCTTATACACAGGGCCCTGATACATAACAAACCACAACTGATCTTAGTAGAGCTTTATATTAATCATAACAATCAACCATTACAACATCGCTTGGCTTCCGCCATAAGCAATTTCATGAAATACCTAGCTCAGTTTCGTGGGTACTTTGCAACTTCACAGACCATAACTTCTTAGCTCCTACAATCTTCCCTCTCTCAGCTGTAACAAGGATCCTTTCCACCTTTCCTTAACCTTGTTGAATCTAACCTCGCTCCTTTCCTGGTCTTTTCCTTTTATATCCCTTCTCTGTTACTTGGACTGCTAGTTCTTCCCTCGTCTACTTCTGCACCTTCCCACCTGCTCTGCTACCTTTTCCTTCTGCTACCACCTTGCCGAAACTCTTACACAAGTTCTTGTTCTGCCAACCAACCTTTGTTGCCACCCATTTCCTTCTTGTCCCTTGGTCAGTCAAAATTGGTCAAAACCTTTTCAAAATTTAAATGAAGGCCCCAATAGGCCTCAACCACAATTCCTTGATTCGTACCTTAGTTAAGTCATTTCATCGTCTATAGGTTCTGCTAATCGTGGAGGTGGTGGCTGTGTTATTGCCTACATTGGTTCTATCGTCTGTTGTGTATATGCTTCTT
Organism: Pinus tabuliformis; assembly: GCA_031772625.1. Classification (NCBI taxonomy): domain Eukaryota; kingdom Viridiplantae; phylum Streptophyta; class Pinopsida; order Pinales; family Pinaceae; genus Pinus; species Pinus tabuliformis. The sequence continues at coordinate 904,271,706 of CM062820.1, read as the reverse complement.
CTGCTTTGATCATTTCTTATGGGGTGGCATCTACTTTTGTTGTACCTTCTCGCTCCTACGGTTCCCCTATTCCAAATGAAGGCTCCAACTCTAGGACAAAGCTCATTGTCTACTGCCTGAACACTATGTAATTTTGAGTGATGGTGTCCCATTGGGTGAGAATTGCATCGACGGTTTGAGTAAACACTTCGGCCGAATGTGATGTCAGTTCAGTTCTTTGCTAGCTTTCGACACCTCTCTATTGCTTCCCGCTGGAATCGTACACCTCCTTTGGAAGTAACACCTGCATTTGGACCGGTGGCTGTAGTTCCTTGATAATCTTCTTTGTCAGTGCGGACTCCTCTATACTATCAACCTGAGCCTGGAGGGTATCCATCTGATTGTTGATTTGCTACAGCTGGGTGAGGTCTCTTCAGTCTTTTGTGTTGGAAAACCAAGTCTGTATTTTCTCCCAAAGGGGGTAGACCAAGTGGTTCTTCAGTGTGAGACTGCCAAACTAGTCATCAACTATGTTCATCAGGGAATAACCATTGGCGAGGGAATTAGCTTAATCTTATTTATTGCCTTCTAGATCCCTGAACTTCCTCTCAACCATCCTTGCATAAATTACTACTGGATCCAATAATGTGGATCTCACTGTCTCCAATTTCCTCTTCATCTTGACATTGATGGCTGTCAGGCATGAGTATGCTACCTGGATGTGGTCACAGTAGTTGACTAGTGTACAATTAACCATGTCTATCGGTACTTCGGCATCCGCCTCGGTGATGGTCAGCCATAGTGATATGAACCGTTATGTGACCTGATCGACCTGGGCCTGTAATCTAGCAATTTCTTGCCACGGGTGATCACACTCGTTAGTCACCATCTGCAACTGCTTCTCTTGCCGTTCATGCTCCTCGGTCATGTCCTCATGGAGCGTTTCGCTTTTTGTTCTGCCTATTGAATAAATGAAAACAGTTGGGCCAACGACTAGTGCTAGAGCATCTTGGCCTACATTGTGCTAGGGTTTGGGAACTACTTTTGTAGTGGTAGGCCATTAGCGATGGATTTGTCAGAATAAGAGGCAGGTGAATGGAGTTGCTATGATGGGGGGGTAAACTGTAGAGTGGGTGGAATGATGTTGGGAATTAGACAGACTGAGAGACTTGTATGGAAGGGTGGCAGGTATAGATCAACCCTTCCACCCTGTAGAGCATATTCCAAGTTTCCCCCTTCTGGTGGGTCTGACCCAAGCATCGGGAATGTGGTGAGTTTTTTAGGTTTCGTCCCGGTGGTATGAGTGGTGCCCTCTGTTTGCCCTGTTGATTGGACTTCTGCTTCCATAGCCATCCCTCCTCAGCTAGGCTCAAGGGTTTCGGGTAAAGTCGTAGATGTTGATGTGGTGTGCGGGGATGACTCCTGTGACTAGTGTAATGCGGTGGAGGTGGTGGTGGGGATCTCTTCAATGATGGTGGTTGCAGGGATTGATGCTCAACCTCCACAGTGAGGTCGATGATCGTAGCTAGTGGATTAACTTCCAGTGTCTTGGCAGTTAGGGTTTGGGCGACTTGCGTTTTCATGGGCTTGGGGACCATGGGCTGAGAGGGGTCTTGTGCTACTCCTTTTGGGAGCTTCATGGCCAACAGTGTTGTGGTGATTGGTGTAAACATGGTGGATCCCTGAAATATGGCGGGGTAGTTTCTCTCACCTGACTCAAAGATAGTGATTGTTCGTTGGAGCTCAAACCTCCTTTCTTTCATCTGGAGCACCATTGGCTCTTTTTCATCCTTGGCTGGCCACTTCCTACTGTTGGCAGCCCCATCTTTTCCTTGCCCCTGTAGAGTCAGCGCTCCAACGAGGTACTTGCGCTTGCCTTCTGTTATCTTGCAGGCCACTCCTAGCCATGAGCTTACTTCCCTGTGTAGCACTTCCTTAGTTAGGATAAACCTTAGAGGTCTCATCTTAAACATTTAAGGATGGGCACACCTTAGCCAAAAGTACGTATGCGCATGGGAGGTGCCAATACAAAGGTATTCTGAGAACTTGTCTAACAGAGCCTTCAATATCCTTTCTGTCAACCTGACGGTGGCCAACATTAGCTCATACCAGTCCCTGAAGGCTATCTTGTTGATCTCCTTTCTGCTGGGGTCTCCTGATGCCTTCCAGGGGTCATACTGGAATGCAATTGGTTGTCCCTCGAGGATGGGTGACATTTGCCTCTCCCTTGGTGGCATCCATTTCCACATTTCTAGCAACATCAGGAGATATGCAAACACGAACCTATTACCCCTTTTGTATATGTCCTTACATGCCTCAAAAAGCTCGTTGAGAACTTAGGCTGACTAGTTGAGCACCTCCCCTCGGCTGAAATGTTCCGCAACTGAGATGGCATCTAAGGTGCATTCATTCTTTGTGAAGTGCCATATTGTTTTGCCTGCAATGAGGTAATAGGAAAATCTAATGTCATCCTTGTTGATCTTATCTAACTTCGCTCCTCCCCTGCCCTGCTCGGTCCCATATCTGGCATAAATATTATCTTCACTCCTCTTCTTGGACCGCTTTGCTCATGCCTGGAATGTGGTGCTAACTGCATTTCCACCCTCAGCCAGTCTTGTGAGTCGACTGATACCTTGCATGTGGATAGGGCACTCCTTATCTAGCCACATCGAACCTCCATGCATCCTGATCACTAGTAGCTTGGTACACTGCATCGTGGTGAATTGAGTGTTGAACATAGGTAGGCTCCCCAAATGGAGGATTGTCGATCTCTGTAATCCCTTGAATTCTTCCCTGACCTAGAGGACTTAGTGCCATCCTCCTTCAGGAAATCCTCTATGTAAACTTCTCTCTTCATTGTCGGGAACTAGAAACAGTATGTAAAGTCATTGTCTATTAGGTTTACCTTGTCATACTTTCCATATAAATGGTTGAATGCTTCAATTCGTCCATCCAATGTGTCCTGTGGAACTGATACAAGTCATTTGGCCATCTCATTTCTCCTGTGATAAAATATCTACACTAGAGGCTTCCTATTTTTCTGTCTCTGCTCCTATTCTTGAGAGCAAACGTGTAACTCTTCTATTGCCTGCAATTGGAATTCTGAAATTCCACGACTTAAGTAGCCAATCCTAACACGACGTTCCCTGATTGATGAGGCCTTAATAACTAATTAGTCCGTCAATATTCCCATGCGTTTTGGCTATACTTTGCTACCGTCAACCGACTTGGATGTGACAACCCTGATGTTGACTCAAAGGTACAGAGTGGGCTGCATGGCGTATTTATTTTACCATGATGTGTTTATTTATTAACTAACTTTATGCTTAATGGGAAAATATATTGTGGCTCCTACTCTGACAACTGCTTATTTAGTTACTTAATCAAGAAATGAACACTGGTACGGTGGACAAGACGGGTATCTTTGTGCTAATAAATGTTGGAAAAAGTGTATGCATGTGTGTATTCTGCTGATTAGGATTACGTATGTGGCCACTGGCTCTATTGATTTGGATTGCATGTGTATCTACTGACACTACCCCGCTACTGATTCTGTTGATGGGGACTACATGTGTGCCCACTGACGCTACTTCTCCCCCCTAACCACAAATGGGTTGCAGTAAGATAAAACTCTGCCACAACCTTATTGATATCTGTCCCCATGTATACTTTTTTTTTAGTTGCAGAAGGGCTTCAGGCATGTGCCATTCACCCACTTATCAAAGACTCACAACTTCAACAACTTTCCACCCAGATCATCACACTTCGACGATTTTCCATCTCTTTGATAGATGTTGCATGTCCTAGCAAATTCTTTAGAATCCTTATGGATAGTCGACCATGACAGTCCTACCTAGAGTATCTTTCTTGCGGTGGCCTTCCCTCCTACATGACCTCCTACGACCCTTGCATGGCACTCCCATAAGACATCATTCCTTTCATCCCGAAGGACACATCGCCTCAGTATTTGATCTAAGCCCATATTATAAAGGTGTCGTGTAATCAACTAGTAATCTGTTGCCCTTAATACTAAGTGTCATCTCTGTGCTACATTGTATTCTGCTGGGAAGTGACAAGTTGTTAAGAATGAGGCAACTTGTTCAAGGTGGTCTGGAATTGCCTCTACTCTGAATAAATCTGCATTGACCAACCAATCATCTACTACTCCTTAATTTTCCCCTGTTTCTAGCTGCGACAAGTGGTCTGGTCCAACATTGAGTCTACCGGGCTTTGCCACTACTTCAAACATGAATTCCTGGAACAGCAATAACCATCGGCATATTCTCCTCTCTTGCACTAGCTTGTTTACTAGATACTTGAGCACAGAATGGTTTGTGAAAAATTTGAATGGCACGCCTAGTAAGTAGTGTCTGAACTTTTGGAGAGAGTAAACAATTGTCAGGGCTTCTCTTTTAGTTGTTCTGTAGTTCATTTCCTTAGTAGACAACTTCCTGCTAGCATAGTACACTAGATGGTCCATGTTTTTCTCCCCTGGCTATGCTAAGAGGACTACCAGCGTTATTCCTGATGCATCAATGTGCATGTGGAAGATTTTTTTCCAATCAAGATACACCAATACAGGTGTTGTTACTAGTCTCTCTTTTATGTTATTCAGGGTTGTCCGGCATTCTGCAATCCAAATGAACTCCTCAATTTTCTTTAGTAATTTCTTCATTGGAGTCATGATGGATGCGTAATTTTTTATAAATCGCCTATAGTACCCCATGTGCCCCAGAGTTGCTCTTAGTTGTTTGGCATTGCGTGGTGGTTCCATGTGGATAATTGCCGCAACCTTCGCAGGGTCTACACATACTCCATCCTTGCAGATGATATGGCCTAGCAGATTTCTAAAGGGGACTGCGAAGATACATTTCTTGAGGTTCAAGGAGATCTGCAATTTCCTACATCTTTTGAACATTATTCTCGAGAGGCCAGTGTGTTTTTTCAACAGACTGTTTACTGTCCAGTCATTCATGTAAACTTCCAAGAACTTACAAATATAGTCTCTGAATGCAGCTATGATGATTCTTAAGAAGACTACTATTGCATTCTTCAGTCCGAATGGCATGACATTGTAGGCATATGACCCCCACTCTATAGTGAATGTTGTTTTCCTCTTATCCTATTTAGTTATTTTGACTTGGTGGTAACCCGAGAAACCATTTGTGAATGAATATGCTTCATTCCCCACAACATTTTCTAGGACCTCATTGCTAAAAGGCATGGGAAATGGGTCATGAATGCATGCATTGTTGAAGCTCCTATAGTCGACACATACTTTGATTTCAGTTGCATCCTTCTTGTTATGAATAACTATCAGAGTTAGCCATTTAACTTCATCCACTAGGAAGATGATTCCTACCTCCAACGTTTTGTCAATTTCCCTCTTAACGTTTTCTTTCACCTTTGGGTTTAATCTGTATGATCTATGTTTTACTGGTTGGGCATCCGTTATCAAGACAATTTCAATTTCTCCAAGGTTTCATTTTATTCCCTTCAGTTCTGTCGTTGAATCTAGGAACAGGCCTTGATATTCATGCAATAGGTTGAAAATTTCCTTGGTGGCTTGTTTGTCCTAGTAGTCTCCCACCGATGTGATCTTAGGTTTATCCTCTGACCCAACATTCTGTTTCCTCAACTTTGTTGGTAGAAGGTGAGAACCTTTCGTTAGGGGGCTCTCCCGAATATGCCTCTCCCCTTCTGTTCCCCAAAGGCTAGATGTCTCAATCCCTCCATCCCATCATTGTCATATCATACTGCGTCTACCCTGTTGCATGCTGCATATCCCAGCAACTCTATGTTATAGACATATTTGGGCACTGCAACCCCAGTCACATATGTCCATACACCAAGGGCTTCTAAACCCCTAAAAGTGTTGTTTCATACCCTAAAGGAACAAGGTCAGCTGATTACATCATCTCCCATAAGTTCTCCATGAAAAACTACTCAGAACAGGTCAAAACAAGACCATATAGACTACTCCATGCATAGGGTGTGATGCATCTCACCTATTACACACAGGAGGTGCGATTCATACTAGAAATCCCTTCTGTAGGGTGCAATGAGCGAGAGCAGACAAATGGCAGAAGTAGTGTGCTAGGTGGAAACCAAGAGAATCTTCTAGAAACTGCTCATATGACACTTGCCTCTCTGAATTCGCCCAGGGATGAGTAAGAGATCTGAAATCTCCAATTAGAACCAAGAACCATCAGTGAAATGACACTAATCAAAATTCCAAAAGCTCACTCACTCTCCTGAAAACATCTATATATGGATCCCTCATCCAAGAGATCCAGGGGCTGGAATTTTGTAATTTGCAAGGAAGTGCTGCTGGTTTCTCTTTAAAGACATTGTTGGGTGATCTTGCTTTGTATGAGGTGAAGAGGGCTTTCATGCTAGGAGGATGATGCCAGATCAAAAAGCCTGGTTGTAATCCTCTCTTCTACTACTTCTATCAATTAAGCTATTTGAGTTTTCCTCCATATGCTTGTATATCTCTGAATCTTGTTTATGTATGCATTTATATGGTTAATGTACATCTGATCCTACACTATTTATGGTTATAGATCTCTATGCTTTGATGGTATTTTGCTGCCTTGGCTCTATAGATGTTCTTTGAAGTGAGACAAGTGAGAAAGGAGTGGCAAAAGCTCTATCAAAGGAGAGAGGAAACAAGAAAGGAGACTAGCAAAAGACTGAGGTTGGTGCTCTCTGCTTCTCTCTCATCTATCTCTCATAAAACAAAACACAACTAACTTTAATCTGTTTGTTTCTAAGATAGCTACCCATCTTAGTGGGAGTAGCAGCTCTGAATGGACACTAGTTTTCCCGATAACAAAATGGCGACTCCACTGGGGAGCGAATAGTTTTTTTGTTTTTTTACTGTTGTTTGCTTTATAAACCATAGACGGATCCTGAAGTCAAGCCAGATAGCCTTCGAACTGCTTTTGCTATGCAACTACAAAGTAGATCAACGATGCTTCAATCAATCTTCAGGTTAGTTTATGAACTGAACATCTAGCTTGCAAACATCCTAAGTGCCCTACTGGTAGCTCAAATAACCTCATTAGATCAGACCCTATAATTTGTGTTTACTGACAATCATTAGCTCAGCCTAAATCCCTAAACTTAGCTGCAAACTATGAGCAAAAACTAAACTCAGTCTCGTCCCTGGAACATTGCACTGTCTCTTCTTGGCAGTCTGGATGCATCACACCTCCCATGTGCTGTAGGTGAGATGCATCCCTGTTTCCCTGTGTTATAGGTGCGATGATCAGATGAGACTGTTTTTGCCTCCAGATTTTGGTTTTTTCTTCATTATATTCAGCTTTGTTCAGTAGTTTTTTTTTCTTTGATCAGTATATCTCTGTTGAAACCATCTTTCTTTGCACTATTCAGCCTCCATCGATAAAGAATTGTGAATTTTTTTATGTATTTTTTGTCATTTACAGTTCTCTTGTGCAAATAGTAGCTTAATCAAACTATCGTCTTTTGATTTGAAAGTGTCGCAATTGTCGTTTTCAATCAAGAAAAAGAGTATTACAAAGCATTCCTCTTTTAAACAGTTGATTACTTTTCTTCCATTGTATTTGATTTCAATCATTAGTATTTCAAGTTTTGAAAGAAGTTTAAATTCAAAATCACAAAGTTTCGTCTTGACCCTACTTTCGTTTCTTGAAAGGAAAATTGTTAGTACTATCGCTCTGAAAGAGAATAGTTAAGATCTATACTTTGTTTTCTTTTTGTTATTCTCACATTAAGGAAATTGAAAAATAATACATGCATGTGCATTTGCATGAAGACTGCATGCTGAAATTGATTTAGGAAAAGTGCATCTAGTGTGTGCTCTCTGCTCTATGTTGAAATAATTTCATTTCTCTTTCCTTAGTAGCTAGGATTTTCATTACAAAAAGAAAGTAAATTACTGTTTATCATCTTAGATTGCATATTTAGGAATTGTATATCTACATCACACAGTTAACCTTAAAAGCAAACTTCTTAAGAAGATCAACTGTAAAATAAACTTCAATGAAAATAAAAATGCTTTGGAACCTAACGCACAACATTTAGAAGTCTAGGCTAGAGACGTATTCCGGTGTCGCAAAGCCTGGTAACTATTGCTTTCATGGTAGGTTGGGTGATTCCTCCTCTTTGAGATGACAAGTTCCAGTACGGACTTGCGCTCCCATGTACCATCGAGTATATATTGGGAGACCACAATAGGCTACATCTTTTATCCTTAGGAAGACATGTCTGCCACCCTATCGATCGCAATGCACTAAACATAGCATTCGGGAAGATTGACTGTCGTATCGTAAAAATTATTCTGCAGTTTTGCGATTGGTTTGGTAATCCCTCTATCTAGATTTCCAAAGCAGTCACTTTCGTTCCTTTCGAGACTCCTTAAAAGAAAAGGTCCATCTGAGCACTTGTTACTTCAGGCTCATTAAAAATTGAAGGTGACTAGAGTCATCTTTACCTTTTTCTCGACTCTTAAAAATTGAAAAAGCAAGTTGTGTCAAAGCGTCATAAAATTCATTGAATTTGGAACAACATTTTCCCCTTTTTATTTTGAGTTGATTAAGTAATCCGAAATCGTGGAAGAAAGTAAATCAAAACCCCGTCGTTCACGGAGACTAACGAATCAAACGTCTTTGACTCTGGAAACGAAACCATTCCAGGCCAAGTGATCTCATTTAACTAGATTAAAGTCTCCTGGTTTGTTTGAAACTTGTGTTTCAACATCCTTAGAAACTCCAGTTACTCCAACTATTTCCGGTATCCCTGCCTCTACAGAAGAAGTTGCATAGTTATAAGAGGACACTAGAACTAATCCTACTGTAACAGTAAACACATCTATTCCTGAACTAGTTCCATCTAGGACTGATTCAAAAAGTGTTAACCCTCCAACATCTGTCACTAGAGACTGGGCACCTTCTTCGGCACCAGAAATATTTTACAGACCTGACGGTCTGCCTCTTCCACCTAGACTGATTGCGATAGAAGAGATTTTGGAGGATCTTCCATCCAGTACCCCATTACATTTTTGAACTGGGATCCACCTATATCATTCTAATTTAGAAAATAGTCAACCTTCATCACAAGTTCCTGTAGAATCATTAGGGAGTCTTTTGGATAGACTCAATATGTCTGAACAACCATCGACGTCTAGGATTGTGTTATTCGATATAGCAGTGGTAGAAATTCCTGCCACTACTCCGAAAATGTTCACTGGTGCGCCATCTGTGCCAACTAGCTCTCAACCGCTAGACGGATTCCACCCAGGGACTGTTTCGACAGTGTGGTCTGTTCCCATTTTTTCGTCCGTAGTAATATCTGGAATTTCTTATGTTGAGTCTCAGCAAAGTGATCCTCCACAATGGTATCAATTTGGGCAGTCCAGTCCACAAGGACCAATTTTTCCTTTGAACACTGGATTGCCACCATATGGGGGCAGTATGCCTTTTCATTGTTCCCTCCAGGAGAACAACCATATGAGAGTACACAACAAAATTCGGGTCAAGCTAGAATTGCATCCAGCGGTTGGGTGCAAGCACTGCCTCAACAGCTAAGAGTTGTATATTCAATGCAACCAAATCTACCTGTGTCAAATATCCCTACTACACCAACTATTGTCACGGTGTTGCAAGTACAAACGTTACGTGTTGTATGTCAACCTCAAGTCTCTCAGGTCGTAATACAATAGCCTCTTGTCTCAATCACTCAACCACAATCGCTGATTAGTGGCTCCTTAACTGAAGTGACTCAGGCTCAAACGGGTACTATCACCCCTCATCTTTGTCAAACATCTAGTATTGAACAATAGCAAATGGTTTCACAACCATGGCTAGTGAAATATCAATAACCGCAATTCCAGTAAGCTTACCAAGGACCTGAGCAACAAAGCTTTGTGGGTAATGGGCAACCATATACCCAAAACGGTCACCATCAATCATATCATAATCGTTATGCCCATCAACCTTATCAAATTTATCAGCATGAAATACATTATGCTGGTATGCAAAGACCCACTATTTAGGCAATCCCATCTTATACTGGGTATGCTTTTCCAAACCTGAATCAACAGTTGCCCTTCGTTGCAACATTGGAATTACCAGATCTAAATCGGCTAAACTTCCCTAAGATATTCCTAAATTCAATGGAAATCCGGGTGAATATTCGTCGAATCATGTCATGACTTTTCATCTATGGTGTTCGTCCAACACTCTCAATGATGATTCGATTAGGCTTCACCTTTTTTAGTGAACATTAATTGGTCCAGCAGAAAAATGGTACATCGAATTGCCTAGAGCTTCATTCAATAACTTCAGTGCCCTTGCCACAACCTTTTTAACCCATTTTCAGTTACCCATAAGGTGCAAAACAGGAATGGAACTTCTTACCAATTTTAAGCAGATGACAACCACTCACATATCTGATCATATTCATGAGTGGCGGTGTCATCGTCGAATGGTAAAAAACATATGTTCTTAATCAGCTGCTAGCTAAATGGTTTATTAAGTCATTGTTACTTTCTATTACAAAATATGTGGCTAAGGGGGGAGTGGTCAATGAAGAGCAAATCATTTCTTATGTGCAATATCTAGACTTGATTTATACTGAGTCTGGTGCACTCCATGACAAAATTCCTGATACTCCCAGACCAGATTTTTCTATTCCTCCTCCTCCTAAATCAAGCAAAGACTCTCATGCCAGCGATGGCGTGATAGGCACAACCAGCACAAAAACCGCGAACGCTACATCTAAGAAGGCCCATATGGTTTCTGGTCAAAATGCAAATGAACTTCTTGCCTCAAAGGTTAATTCCGTGTTGACCGACAAAGGAAAAGAACCGAAGCAACCGGGGGGCAAGAAAAAAGGGAAAAGTAAAAAGAATAAACAGGATGATTCGTCTCCTGAAAAATATTTTGCAAACCCTTCTGGAAAAAAGAAACCTCCTTCACCGTGTCACAATTGTGATGAAGACCATTGGATGATTGATTTTCCACATAGAGCTTAGATTAAGAAGTTCTTTAGGACGTCAAAAACCTCAACAGTATTAACAGATCCATTTCCAAACCCAGAAACCAAGCTAATTGCTAGCGACAATGCTTCCCCATCCCAATTGCTTATGTTGTCCATTTCTAAACAGCAAAATGATGCTTTGATATTGACAAGGAATAGAGATTACGGGAATCCACAACTGTCGAACAACGAGGCTGTAGATCAACCTAGTAGTTCGACAACAACTTCAACCGAAGTTGTGCCACCCATCATTCCTGAGCTAAAAATGATGCCGCCAAAGGGAGTACTACAGAAATTGATTTTTAATCCTCATGCCCAAGCAGCACAAAATTATAATATAGTAGAGGATCTGGCCCAATCTCCACCCGCTATGTCGACACTTGAAGTACTGCGGAACTGCGCCTCCCAAAACAGGTTCTATTATCAGCAATAGGTGGTATTGACCCAGTGGATTCCAATCTGGTGGCCTTTAACCATAAAGGATTTGAACCTTAGTTACTAGCTCAACTCACTTTCCTCATCCAAGTGAAAGCCCTCAACAAAACTGTTCATCGAAAAATTATTGATGAGGGGGCATCTACCTGCATTATGTCAATGAGTTGTTGGGAAACTTTAGGATCACCACCCTTGTCAAGATCATCAATGACATTAAAAGCATTCGATGGACGAACATACACCCCATACGGGATTTTAAGTAACTTACAAGTTGAACTGGGGGGCAAAACAGTAGAAATTGACATAGAAGTTATCGATGGAAATCTCAATTACAATATCTTACTGGGAACACCGTGGATTTATGCCATGGCTGTTGTTGTATCATGTTACTTTAGGAAGATTGGATTTCCTTTCCAAGGAGGAATTACAATCATTGATCAACAAACCTTTCTCCCCAACAGTTCACAAGTTACAGGAAGCATTCCAATGATCCATGGAAGCTCTCATTCGCTTCAAAATGTCGGAGTAGGCCTACTAAAAGACCCTACCTTGATGGGTAATTTTTCCCTACCGCTTCCGAGCAATTTTGCAGAAGTGGCAATAGTAGGAACATAAAATATGATATCTTACATTTAGAAGATTTCTGAACATTTTGTTAGCATGGATCATCAACAGGTTTTGCCTCCAAGTCTAATAGAGATTTTGTAGCAATCAATTTTCTCAGCCTGGGCGGCAAACCCAAATCAACGCTCATCGAGTGTTTGGGTAGATAGGTCAAAATAATATGCAACCTCTTCAGATCCTTAGTCACATGTACATTCTACAGACGAAGGAATTATTCAATCGATGATGATAGGAGAGGCGCCATGGGAAGATTACCACCATCGTTCCCATCTTCCGGATTACAATGAAGATTATTCTAACGACCTTGATCATCCTTTAGTTTTTGATTTTCTATCAAATACTGTAAATACGGTGGATTCAGAGCGAAATCTATCCAATATTGAAGAAACTATCGCCATAAATATCTCGATCAAACCTAATGTTGTAGAGAATATTCATGTCGGCAAATCTTGTTCTTCTTTAGAACTGGAAATATATTGCATTCTCTTTCGTGAATTCAGAGATGTCTTTGCATGGTCATATGAAGAAATGTCAGGCATTGACTTGAGCATAGTTGAACATGAAATCAAGATGTATCCATATGTCAAACCGGTATGACCTCGGCTTTGACAGGTGCACCTGAAGAAAGTCGATGCCATTAAGGCAGAAGTTGAAAAGCTTTTACATGATGGTTTCATTTACCTAGTTCCTCTAACTGATTGAGTATCGAATATTGTTCATGTGATGAAAAAGCAGGGAGTGATTATAGTGTTCATTGATTACAGGGATGTAAATCAATCTTATCCAAAGGACAACTACCCTACACCCTTCATCGACTAGATAATTGATGAATGCGCCGGAAGCGAAATATTTTCATTTATGGATAGATTTTCTGTGTATAATCAAATAATTATCCACCCACAGGACTAGTCGAAGACTGCATTTATATGTCCATGGGGCACATTCGCCTACCACAAACTACCTTTTGGTTTAAAGAATGCAGGGGCAACTTTTCAGAGGGCTATGAATTATGCCTTCCATGAAATCAAGAACATCATTCAACCATATCTCGATGATCTTTCGGCTCATTCGCAAAAGCGGACTGATCATCTATAGCATTTGAGAGTTATATTTCTACGTTGCCGACACTACAAGATAAGACTCAATCCACAAAAGTGTGTGTTTTTTGTCAGTTCTGGTCATTTACTTGGCTTTGTAGTTTCTTAGAACGGAGTTCGACTTGACCCATGTAAGGTTCAGGTAATCATCGATATGCCTCCACCTTCAAATTTGCTTCAGATTCACAAACTCCAAGGGAAAGCAAACTTTTTGAGGAGACTCATTCCAAATTATGCCAAACTTGCTAAAGGTTATACGCATCTTTTGAACAAAGAAGTATCGTTCAACTAGGATCAGGTAGCGCAAGCTTCCTTTGATGCTCTAAAGGAATCCATAATAAAAGCATCATTAAAGTATGCTCCTGATTATCAAAAAGACTTTAACCTATATCTAGCTGCAGCAGATACAACCATTGCAATGGTTTTAGTTCAAGAAGAAAATGGAATCGAACATCCTATATATTATTTAAGCCAAAACTTAAATGATATAGAAAGAAAATACTCCTATGTTGAAAAGCTAGCTCTCACAGCTGTTCAAGCAATACAGAGATTTTGAAAATATATCATCTTTTGCAAAACTATGATTTTATCAGATTGCAATCCAATGAATTACATTCTGTCGCGTCAGTTACTTGGGAGAAAATATTCAAAATGGATATCTATTTTGCAAGAGTTTGATCTGGAATTCATAAAATCTAAATCACAGAAATCTCTAGTTTTCACGGAGTTATATGTGATTTCCCATCATCGTCCAATGATTCAACATCTAAAGCAACAATCGTGGATGAACCTTTGTTTTTGATATCGTCAAGTGATCCGTGGTACGGAGATATAATCATCTATCTCCAAACCCAAAACATACAGGCCTAATACCTCTCACTATGAACAAAGACGTACCCTATACTAAGCAAAAGACTACATGATCGTCGGTGATACACTTTACTGTTGTGGTATCGATACAGTTCTACGAAGGTGCCTCACCCATGAGGAGGCTGAAAAAGTCCTAAATGATTGTCATTTAGGCGCATGTGGGGGGCATCAATCTAGTTATGCTACGGCGCAAAAGATTTGACAAGCAGGCTACTTTTGGCCAACAATGTTCAAAAATTGCATAACCGCAATAAAAAGTTGCCATGCTTGTCAAATCGTCGACAACAAAACCAGAATACCACCCACATCTTTGCAACCAGTAGTTGTTATTGGGCCATTCGCCAAATGGGACATAGATTTCATGACATGTAACCCCACCTCAGCCGGGGGGCATGGGTATATCATAGTCGCAATTGACTATTTTACGAAATGGGCCAAGGCAATGCCTACATTAAACAAAAGCGGCGAAATGTCTGCTCTTTTCTTTTTTAATCATGTATTCTCTAGGTTCGGTGTTCCACAGGCTATAGTCACAGATCATGGATCACATTTTTGCAATCACATGATGGTCAAATTGGCTGCCAAACTAGGATTGTCCCATGACAATTCTACTCTGTATTATCCACAATCTAACAAACAAGTTGAGGCCATAAACAAAGTCCTAAAACACATGCTGCAAAGGATGATCAGAGTCCATAAATGGAGTTGGTACCTAATCCTTTACTCAGCCTTGTGGGCGTATAGAACCTCAATAAGAAATGCGACCGGGTTTATGCCCTTTTAGCTGGTGTATGGCTTGGAAACCGTCTTACCAATTCGATGTGAGATTTCATCTCTCAAGCTTGCAATCAACCTTTTCCCCGGAACTTCAGAGGAAAAGGCTCGTTTCTTGGAACTAATCCAATTGGATGAAACCCATCGTGACACTGCATTAGCTAATGAAGCACACAAGAAACATGTTAAGGCGTAGTTTGAAAAAAATGTCAAACCCCGTGTCTTCTCATAAGGTGACTTGGTTTTGATTTACGATCAAGAATCCGATAAATTGGGAGCAAGTAAGTTCCAATCTTTGTGGATGGGTCCCTACATTGTTAAACAAATGTTAGCAAAAGGAGCCTACGAGCTAGTAGATTACGATGGAATTCCACTGGCGCAACCTCGAAACGAGTTTTACCTTAAGCATTATTATGCTTGACTAGGTGTAGTAACCTCTTTATATGCTTTTGTTACATTTTTGTTTTTGTCAAGAATGATATTTTTGGTTAGGTAATCCATTCTTTCACTTGTTGCAGATGTCGAACCTATTGGAAACATTCGTTGGATATGCCAATGGAGCTAGTCATAGTATGTGAAACCTATCTTCTGCGGCTTGGGCCATTTTTGATCCAAGCGGCGAGTTAGTGAGTTTCAAAGGAGTATGTATTGGTCGATCAATGAACAACATCGCTGAGTATAGTGCGCTGATAGAACTTCTCTTTAATGCCATTGCATGTCGCATATGCCGACTTTTTGTCAGGCTAGACTCACAACTTGTCATGCTACAGCTTACTAGCATATATTATGTTCGGAATCCAGCTATCTATCGTATGTTCCTAAGGGTCAGGATTTTGGAGAGGCACTTTGATTCTATCCAATATCAACACATTTCCAGAAGCTTAAACACATTAACTAATTCATTGGCAAATTATGTGTTATATAGACATTTGCAACATTTATAAAAGAAGGAATTTCAATCAACATTTGCATCAGGATCATATAACTTAACCAAAATAAAGCTCCGAAAATAAAAAAATATACATAATTGTTTATAGTTTATTAAAGATGTTTTGTTTCCAAAACAAAATTGGTAACATGACCAAAAAACTCAAAAAATGAAGAGAAGCACCATAGACTAATGGTGCTGGTGATAAAAAGGCACCACCTGTGCGATCATACGTAAGAGCCTAGTTCATCGACTAGACATGCCAATAGTATGGCACTGTAATCTCAGAGGTAACTTGTCGGTCCTCACATCCTAGATACCAAGGGTGAGACCCTCGATATGATCCTACAATACTACAAGGGTCTCAGCTACATCTAGATTGTGGAGAACAACCCTCCCTACAGCCTCGCATACTAGAATGGTAGCTGCTACCCTCAGGTGCATTGCTGGTTGCAAGGGTCCAATGTCTGCATGAATATATGATTTTGATTAGTCTTGATAGCATTTAAAAGACATAAGAACATTATAAAAACAATAAACCTCGCCAAGAGAAGTTTTACGCAAAGTTCAAGCTCGTTAAAAAATAAACCTCGCCATGAGCAGTTTTACGCGAAGTTCAAGCTCGTCAAAAAATAAACCTAGAAATGAGCAAATGTTTCCATAGAGTTCAAGCTCATTAAAAAATGAACCCCACCTCTGGTAAATAACCATTTTGATCGCATGACTATCAGCTTTTGAACCTTGGTCGTGTTCTTACCATCACCTCCACTCTTTTTTAGCCGATCATACGCCTCCATTTGATTGTTTACCCTTTTGAGCAAAAGTTGTGACAAGTGATTCTATTAGCAACCCTCTTTCCACTGCCATGATTGGAATGTTCCAAACCTTACCTAGAACCAGTTGCTATCCAAACACATCACTAGTTCCTAAAAAAAATGAGTCTCCTTTAAGCTCTTTTCATCTGACTCGTACAATGTGAAAAGATAGCCGAGAAATTGGCCTCTCCAGCTCATTAAAGCGACTGAAAGTGCCATCCCACCTCTATATTTTAATCCTTTTGGACCTGAGGGATTATTACATGAAAATATCGAGCGCTTTTCCTGTTCGGCATGTTAAAACTATCAAAAAGCCATCCCTTTAGTATTATTTTACATTTTTTTGGACTTAAGGGATTACATTACGAAAAAGGACCACTGGAGTTGCCTTTATGTCCCTTTCTAGACTCTCTAAAATTGAAAAGGACCGAATTACAACAAACTTGTCCATGCAGACAAGAGCGAGTTTCACTATTGCTAGGCTCGTTAAAACATAGCAACGGGTTTGCCCGAAGGGAAAATTATAGAGTAAGCATATGTTATCCTCCTCAAGCTTGACAAAAATAAAGAGGTACTAGTCAAGAATGACTGGGTAAAAAGGGAAGAAAACTTGAATAGCTTCATCGGTAGCAGGTCGCTCTTGAACATGACACTCTCACTCCGTCACCATGATTGAGTCAGGTTGGGTTATTCTGTTCACCGGTCACATCAGCATTGGTCCATCATACCATCCACCTTGGGGTTAACGCTACCAATCCATCTCAGTGTCGTCGATATGCTCAAGAGAAGTTGCTCAGAGCATTCACCAACCTAGCTAACATCTCATGTGCTACAATACCTTCACTCTCCATTTTTCATGACCACCACCCTGAACCTTGTATCATCAGATCATTTTCACCTCCACAAAATCATTTTCTCCATTCTGTGTCATAGATGTGGGATTTGTTAAGGCCCTCCTATGATGAGTCACTTCTTGTCGACATCAGCACATTATCCAAGAAGTTGAATTAGGGACAACCCTTTCAGTACTTTGAAACGTGCATGCCTCAATGGTAAGTTTCTCACTTCCGATGACAAAGTTAACATCAATGGCCTTCGACCAAAAGATTTTTACGTGATGTTTGACATTAGTTCATGTATTCACACCACGTGAATTGTACTGCAGTACTTTGAGGGTTATCATTATTATCGGTGATTCCTCTCACACCTGTTAACAACTTACATCATTGGCTGGTAATCAGGCGATTTCTTTCCATGTTCGACATTAGAACATCTTTTCACATGGATCAACTTGTACTTTGGGTGAATATTGAACGAGTTTGAAGATCTTAGATCTAGTTTCATCCATCCTAGCTGCGATATATTCAGGAAAATAAATACATCAAATGTACATCATTGCTACATAGATAATCATCCAATCTAAAGGGTGATGGCTCTACCAGAATCATCAGTCTGCCACACAGACGATTGTCTGTCTTATGCACATGAATATGAATTTATAAAGCTGAGCATGGGAAAGCCCACCTCAACTAGATCATGAAAATATTGTGAAGATAATGTATTGTATTGTAACTTATTATAGGTCACCTTCCAATTCAAAAAACCTTGGATCCTCATTATAAATCATTTCACCCGACATCAAAAGAATTTATGACCTCATGCTTTAGGGGGAAACTGTTATAGACATATTTGGGCACTGCAACCCCAATCACATATTTCCATAAACCAAGGGCTTATAAACCCCTAAAAATGTTGTTTCATACCCTAAAGGAACAAGATCAGCTGATTACATCATCTCCCAGAAGTTCTCCATGAAAAACTACTCAGAACTGGTCAAAACAAGACCATACAGACTGCTCCATGCATAGGGTGCGATGCATCTCACCTATTACACATGGGAGGTGTGATGCATACTAGAAATCCCTTCTGTAGGGTGCGGAGAGCGAGAGCAGACAAATGGGAGAAGCAGTGGGCTAGGTGGAAACCCAGAAAATCTTCTAGAAACTGTTCATATGACATGTGCCTCTCTGAATTCCCCCAGGGATGAGCAAGAGATCTAAAATCTCCAAGTGGAACCAAAAAATATCAGTGAAATGACACTAATCAAAATCCTAGAAGCTGACTTACTCTCTTGAAAACATCTATATATGGATCCCTCATCCAAGAGATCCAGGGGCTAGAATTTTGTAATTTGCAAGGAAGTGTTGGTTGTTTCTCTTTGAAGACATTGTTGGGTGATCTTGCTTTGTATGAGGTGAAGAAGGCTTTCATGCTAGGAGGATGATGTTGGATCAGACAGCTTGGTTGTAATCATATCTTCTACTACTTCTATCAATAAAGCTATTTCAGTTTTCCTCCATATGCTTGTATATCTCTGAATATTGTTTATGTATGCATTTATATGGTTAATGTACATCTAATCCTACACTTTTTATGGTTATAGATCTCTATGCTTTGATGGTATTTTGTTTCCTTGGCTCTATAGGTGTTCTTTGAAGCAAGACAAGTGAGAAAGGAGTGGTGAAAGCTCTATCAAAGGAGAGAGGAAACAAGCAAGGAGACTAGCGAAAGACTGAGGTTGGTGCTCTCTGCTTCTCTCTCATCTATCCCTCATAAAGGAAAACACAAGTAACTTTAATCTATTTTTTCTAAGATAGCTATCTGTCTTAGTGGGACTAGTAGCTCTGAATGGACACTAGTTTTCCCGATAACACTCTATTCCATACAAATAATGTAGAAAACTTTCATCGGGCCCTCCTTCACCCAATGACTCTGGTGTGAAGAGAACTCCATTTATTTCCTGGAGTGGCCCTTTCACTTGTGCCTCGTCCCCTTTGAATGAGAAGTTGCTGACAAACTGTGCCTCCACGGTATCCCAATCTGTTGTCTACTGATGAAGCTGCTCTTGTACATACCACACTCGGGGAATACATCCGTGGGTATGTATAAATGCATGTACCCACTAATCCCTTGACATTCCTCTGTTTTTCCAATTGACCAAGAAATCCTTGATGTGCTATTAGCATTATGATGTATGTGTTGTACTTGATGGCAACCCACTTGTAGTAGAATAACTCACTTGTATATGGTAACTAGATGAATCTACAGAAGAGATATCAGATGTGACAAAATGCATGATAGTTGTGTTTATAGATATGATGAAATGCAGGGCAGCTTCAAGGAATCAGTTTAGAAGGTAACTCACTCTGATGAAAGATCACGGTATAGTAGGTAAACAACAAATAATTATAGATCAGTCTTCATAGAATGAAGAAAGCAAGGTATACCCAGGTTCACCATTGAGCAAGTTGCATATACATGCAGGTTCATTGTATACAAGTCGCATATACATACACACGGACTTTCACAGAAGGAAAAGCACATATACCTTGGAAAACTAAATTTTTGGTCTGAAGTATTTGGTCCATGGTATTTTGATCCATGGTATTGGTCCAAGGTATCTGGTCCGAGGTATTGACCCTAGGTATTTGGTCCAAGGTATTGGTCCTAAGTGGTTTTGGTCCATGGTATTGAGAAAGACCTAAAACTATAAAAGGAGTAGAAGGTCATTCGACCAAGGTGTGCAAGTATAAAATATATGATGAAGTGTGAGGTCTAGTATGTAGATTATTAGGTTATGGTGCATTGCTGGATCTAAACCAAGGATGAACCTTAGTTAATGATGAGAGATCAGATATAATGATGGATCGAGAACTTAAGGCGTAAAATGAACTATAAATATGTGTTTTTTTCTCATGTATATTCTAGATCTGAATACTGACGCATATATTATTCTGTAAATGATATGATCTAGGTATAACTAAAGTTTGGAATAGCTGCAGAACTCTAAATTTATATTTGCATATTTATATGCTAGTTGGCTTTGAGCAAAGAACATGTACACGCAGGTTAAACACATGGAAGTAGTGTATATCTTATAAAATATATTTCAGTTGTTTCTCTTTACTGTTGCAGAGTTTAGGGTTCTGGTTTGGGTTTTGGTTACTATATTCTAGTGGCAGTATTTTGAATGATCAGATTGATGGGTGGTCTAAGTGAATGATTGATTCGGCTATGGTTGGTTCAAAAGGTGATTTTTGATACAGATATATTTGTTGATTGAATGATCTTGTTCATGGATCCAGTCTAAAAAATTATGAAATATGGTCCCTGGAAGAAAAGAGAAGGTCATAGCCTTCTGTAGGTCAGGGCCTACATACTAAGCAAACATATCAGCTAGTACAAGAGCTAGGGGGTTGTAGCTACCTTCCAGTAGAAGCTGGAGAACAAGAGAAGGTTGTAGCCTTCTGCAGGTAGAAGCTTGCGTACTATTATAAGACTGCACCAGTACAAAAATTGTAAACAGAATTTTCTTATTATTAAAAGAAGACAGAGAAGACAGCAGGAGGTGGTTTTCACCCACATTGGGTTTCCACTTTATACCGGTTAAAGTTCAATACATGATAATTTGGGTAAATCAAAATATCTCTGCATATACATTGGTTTCATTAAGTGTAATTGCATATACACGCTAGTTCACTGATTTGAAGTAACGTCTCCAAATCATTGTTGAAAATTAAATTATTGATCTGATAATACTAATTCACCCTGTTACACTAAAAAATGTCACCTTGACTACTTACAGTTAGTATGGCTCAAATCAACAGTCATGCTACCCTCTTAGGCAAGTCTCATGCCTCTGTTATCCATCTCAAACTCAAAGAAGAGAGAAAGTCTTGTAAAAACTATGTTTATCTCTGGGGTCGCAGGTTCTCTCTAGCCTTACCTGCGGGGACGCTGACCATGTTCACAAAATCTGCGTCCATGGACGCTCTGTATGTTAAGGGACAGGTGCGTCCCTCTGTAAAAGGCAAAATGCGCGAGTTTTATCTTGAAAAAGTTACTTGTGGTTACTTCTAGAACATTCTAGAGGTCGGTTTGATGAAATGGATGCGCCTCCAGTTGGTTCATGTATCTCTATTAAGGGGGAACTTATCCCATCAATAAGGGAGCTATCCCACCCAAAGAGGGGGATGATCCCATTGATAGTGGACCTGAATAACCTCTTTACAGCACTATAAATAAAGACATTGAGCCAGAGGGAGAGGAGGTTGGAGCTATACATTTTCTTTGGGTAAATGCTGCAGGATTTAGGTCTTCCATTAGAGCCTTTGTAAGGAGAGATTGTCTTTACTTGATTCTACTTGGAAGAGGGTGAGCTTTGTCAAAGTAGAGGAAAACCCTTGATGGACCCTGGGAGGAACTTGCACAACACCAAGGCCAGGTTGTAAGAGTTTCTTTGTTTCGTTATTAATACAAACTGGTTTATTTTTCTCAATAGCTTGTGTTAATGAGTTATTTCATGTGTTCCTTGGTCTGCATGTTGAATATATGTTTTATTATATGAAATGCAAGTGCTTGGTAATTGTTTGATTGTTTGTGGTTGCAGGAATTGACTTGAAGGAGGAGCTCATCCGGATCGTCAAGAACGGACTTCAACAACAGCGTTTTGGAATAAGGTAAGCCTAAACACTTGTAGTTTTCATGTTGTAAAAGGTATATTTAGAGAAAGATCACTCCATTTTGTCTTGTTTGTCATTAGAATGTCTTAGACTTCTAGGAAGGTCAGCTGTGTCCGCACCCTTGACCAATTCCGTGTGACAAATTGGCGACTCCACTGGGGAATCCATTAATGAGAGAGTCTTTTCCTTTATATGAACTTTGCTTTGAGAAAATCATTTTTATTTTCTGGTTTTTGACTGTGAGAATTAGTATTTGGGTGGCTTAGCTTTAGATTTAGTTAGATTTGGTTTTTCTTCATTTTTCCAGAAGGACGCACCCTCTGAGTACTGCACAGTGCGTCTTTGGACGCGCTGTTGCCGTTTGCACAGAGCGGGCCCGCACCTGTGATAACGGGTGGCCTGCGTCTTCCTGTAAAATTTAAGAAAATTCCATTTTTGCTTTAAATTGCTTTTAGATTTTGATTTTCCTTAGTATTTTCTGCCCAGATCCTTTAGTACCCTGTCAAGAATTTTCACCTGAACTTGTTTTGTGAGCTTTGAGTGTTTTAGTGGTTTTCAACGAAGTTTAGACCTAGGGTTTGATTTTTGGATAGGTTTTGTAGTGACTTTGATAGTAGAAAGTTGTCCAGCCTTAGATCTCTCTGGTTAGTCAACCTTCTTAGAAGTCGGGCCTGTCGTAAAGTCTCCTTGTGTGAGCAGCTTGCCATTTAAGTTGTTTTGGGTCAAATTTCGAATTGCTTGTTTATAAAGTATTGATTTCCATTTTACAAAAAGAACAAAAAGATTAGAGTTTTGTTTTGGCTAGTTTTTGGTTCTGCAATAAGCTAGTCCTTGATTTGATTGTGATCAAGTAAAACACCTTAGAATAATCATTGTTAGTTTTGGCCTCGTTAAATTTGCTTAGAATAAATTTGCTTTTAGTTTGCTTATGAGTGGATTTTCATAGATTTTAATAGTTGTTAAGATTGATTTTTGGTTATATTAGATTTATTTGCTTTATTAAAAGAAAAATACAAAAACATCTTCTTTAAAAGTCTTGTTTCAAGTAGCTTTTTGTTTTTGAAAGAAGAAAAGAGTTTTTTTCGTGCATGTAAAGAGAGGTTATGTTTTTATGCTTGGAAAAGAAAAACGAATTGTTTCTTTGATTGTCTTCAATTAAGAAGTTGCT
This sequence comes from Pinus tabuliformis, assembly GCA_031772625.1. Taxonomy (NCBI): domain Eukaryota; kingdom Viridiplantae; phylum Streptophyta; class Pinopsida; order Pinales; family Pinaceae; genus Pinus; species Pinus tabuliformis. The sequence goes on along the minus strand of CM062820.1, from coordinate 904,248,469 downwards.
TTTATAAAGATTGCATTCTCTCAACTTTTTAGTTAAGCAATTCATCGAAAAAGTAAAGTAGTGGATAAATCATTCTAGGTGCATTTTGTAGTGGTTTCGAGTCGAGTCAACACACCACTGGTTTCACTTCCATCACCTTTTGACTTAAGAAACAACCTTAAAAGTAACGCTTAAATTAAAATCAATCTAGTAATCTTTATTTTTCTAGGGCTCTGAAACACCAACATAGCTTAGGCTAGGGTCTTGGAGTAGGTGAGTACTTAACTCTCCAAGACTACAAAACCAAACAGATAGTTTATCTTGAGTAGATTAAATCCAATTGTTTCAGTTACACTCTGGGAAAGCTCCTCTTAAAGGAGAAGCACGAGCTCGTGTCCGAACCAGTGAGGGGATCATTCCTCCCTCGTTGGGAACGACGCCAGACAGTACGTATTACAAACGGTAAACCTCGGATTAACCATTGTCGAGGAGCCAGGGGTCACTTATCGGTAAACCTTGGATTGTTGTCAAGGAGCCGGTAAGGGGATTGGAGCTTGTTACTCTGCCCTTGCGTGCTGTCGGAGTTTAGACTGTTCCCCCAGGTGTAATTGTTGTGATTGGTAACTTAGTGGCCATAATCTTTAGGATTCTACCCAGGTGACGGTGGAGGGAAGGTCCCACTGTACCTGGAGCAGACGTCGGTTATACTCACTTGGATTTTCTGGGGGGTTCACTTCACTTCGAGACGGTTAAAGTGGAGGAACTTGTGCCAGTCTATTCATTAAGCAGGTTGCCGGGGTAACTGTTCCACCCGCCATTTCTGTACTGAATCCTGCGAGGTTGGGCCTAATCACCAACTAGCGCTTTTGGTCCGGAAGACTACTGTTTGTGTGTGGTTTGACGCTCTAGATTATTTAGGCGTGTGCTTCAAATTTGTTTGCTTCTTTAGAAGACTTTAGGTGGTTTGATTTGAAATTTTTACTTTGTTTTCGTGTGTTGTAGTTAAAAATCTTTAATTGTGGCGGAATTACCGAGAAGGTCCCGTCGAATTGCGGGCCAGTCTCCTGAAGTTGTTTCTGTGGCCGAATTGTTGAGAAGATCCCGTAGACTTAGGGGATCCCCTCCTCGAGACGACCCAGGTAATTTAGAAGGGTTAAAGGTCCTTGTAACTCCTCCTAGTGACAGTAGAGTAGGTTCACCTGAAGAAGGAGAATCTTCCTTGGTAGTCCATCCAGATTACCAAAGTTTAGAAACAGGTTACAATCCCGAAGCTGTTACAGTTTCCGAGCTTGCTGGTAGTTTTTCATCTGCCAGTGAAACAGGCGAAGAACCTGAAATTTTCGAACCTGTTACTCCAACTCCTAGTGTTCCTGATTCACCAAGAATAGAAAGAATTATCACCGAAAATCTTCCTGTTGGATTAATTGCTATAGAAGAACTTGTTCCAGAGGAAGAAATAGGCGTTTCTGATTCTGAAGATCTAATTACCCTTGATCTAAGGGAGCGTGAATCCATCTTTTACAGTCCTCCTAGAAGTGAATCTTGGTACCTTGCATTAACCAATTTTTTAGACAACTCAGTAGGTTTTTCTACACCTCGTACTCCTTTTCCACCTAGAGGAATTCATTCTCCTGTAAATATGTCTGGTCAGTCATCTGTGTTTTCACAAAGTCCTGAATCATTTTTACATGGCGGTCCTTCTGTTCCTACTGGGTATCAATCACTTTCTGGTACCTTTGCGGGAGCATCTCCTCAACCCATTGATCATGGGTTATTAGTTGGAAACAGTGGTAATGTACCATTGAGTATAGGTGACATTTATATGATGTCAGGTTCAACTCCCATTAACCAACCTCAAGGTGGCCAATTACCGCCTGGGGGGCAACCTTCGTTAATGCCTGGGGGGCAACCTCAAGGTACTTCATTCGTGACTGGGGGGCAACCTCAAGGGTATCAACCCCAAGGGTATCAACCCCAGCCTCAATATGTACCCCAAAGTCAACCTCAGTATCAATATCAACCTCAAGGATGGCAACCTCAAGGATGGCAACCCCAAGGGTATCAACCCCAAGGGTATCAACCTCAAGGATACCAACCCAAGGTCAAGGTCAACCCCAGTACTCGTATTTACCTCAAGGTTATCAACCACCTCAAGGGCAATCATATGGGACTGCACCTTACAGTTATCAACCCTATCCTCAATACGGCTATGGATCTCAGTATCCTCAACCTGTTACGAGTCAATACCCTGGAATGTTAACATGGGATCCGTCACAGGGTCAACAGATGTCGCAACCAAGTATACAGTCGGTACCTCAAGCAGGACAACCTGCAGTTCCTGGTCCACCCCAGCAACCGCAACCTGTCCAGTCAAGTGTTCAGACCCCTGTAACTTCCGTAGTTACTCAGCCGCCAATTGCACCTGGTACTCCACCTCACACGGCTGCAGCAACTACCGCTTCATCTACCATGCTTACTTCTGGAGTATCGGCAGCTCCGGTTTCTACTGTCCCTGTAACCACTCCTCAGACATCTGTACCGTTGTCTGGACCTACGGTTCAAACCACAGTCCAGATGCCTGCAGGCCAACCTGGTACAAGTACGGTTGTTACTACTCAACCTCAATTTGTTCAACCTCCGTACCAGGGACAGTATCAACCTGGGCAAGCTGCCCAACAACCGGTTTACCAGTATCAACCGTATCCTGGGTACACTTATCAACAACCTCAGCAACCCCAGTACGGTCCGGTTAATCCTGGTTTTCCAGGAGGATATAATATCCCAAATGCGACTCCTGTTCCTAGTTATCCTGGATATCCTCCTCCTGGGGCTGGTATTGTGACTCAGAGTTTTAGAGATCCTAACCGGCAGTTACCGTTTATTGCGACTTTAGATTTACCCGACTTGACGCGCCTAACGAACGATCCAATTCAATATCTTCAGTTCTGGCCGCCAATGCCAAATAAGTTGCCCAGCGATATACCCAAGTTCGAAGGTAAGTCTGGAGAGGATCCGTCTAATCACGTGATGACTTACCACCTCTGGTGTGCATCAAATTCCATCTCAGATGATTCCATCCGCTTACGTCTTTTCCAGCGTACACTCATTGGTCTCGCAGCCAAGTGGTACATTGAGTTACCACGGGCCTCTTTTTACAACTTTAGCCAGTTAGCTACCTCGTTCTTAACTCATTTTCAGTTACCAGTCAGATACGATAATGGTACAGAATTATTAACTTCGCTAAAACAATCGACATCCACGTACATTTCTGATCACATCCATGAGTGGAGACGTCGAAGAAGATTAGTGAAAGTTTTTATCCCGGACCAAATCTTAGCTGAATGGTTTGTCAAATCATTATTACCAAGAATTACTGAAGATGTAGCTAAGGCCGGAGTAGTTACTGAGGAGCAAGTCATTGCTCAGGCACAATACCTTGACTTAGTTTACACTCAGTCGGGTACGTTACACGAGAAAATTCCGGATCTTCCAAAGTCAAACCAAATCGCTGCTGCTCCTTCGGGATCTCATGCCGCTGATGGTATGATTGGTATCGTGACTACGAAGAGTAAGAAGAAGTCTTCCAAGGCTTCAACTACTCCAATTATCACTTTGCCTGATTCTCCGACAGGAGAGTCTTCTCCTGAACTTACCGCCGACATTCACGCTGTAGAGTCATCTACGGCCAAACCAAAAAACGGTGGAAAGAAGAAAGGAAAGAAGAAGGCTAAAGCAGACAAGGCTCCAAAGGAGAAAACGGAAAAGTCGGAAACCAATGACGAAAAACGCAAACCTCGATATCCTTGTCTCATTTGTGAAGAAGATCATTTTACGAGAGACTGCCCTCATCGGGCCGAGGTAGTGAAAATAGTCAAAGGTTCTCCCACTCCTGCTGTGTTAAAAAATCCATTTCCAGAGCAGGAGAATAAGATGATAGGTTCTTCTTCGAATGCCAGTGAAGAACCCATTTTGATGATGTCTCATGTCAGGATTGCGACTCGATCGCAAGATTATGGTAGTAAGGCTCCTGTTGATGGTAAGGAAGCAGAATCTTCTCACTCTAACCCATCAACCTCAGCTCCTGGTTCCGATCCACTACAGATCGAAAAACCTAACCCAGACTTAGTGATTAAGCCGCCCGCCAAGGGTGTACTTCGAAGGTCTGCTTTCAATCCACATGCGAGAGCAGCCCAGAATTACAACATTGTTGAAGACTTAGCTGTTTCACCTTCAGCAATGTCGGCACTCGAAGTGCTGCAATCATGTCCAGCGCAACGAAAATTGCTTTTGTCGGCTATCGGAGCTGTCGATGTTCAGGACCCGAACCTAATGATCTTTGATCTAGAAAATAGTACACCGCGTCTCCCCCATCAAATGGCTTTCCAAATTCCAGTGATAGTCAAAAACAGGCCTATTCATCGGACTGTGATTGATGAGGGAGCTTCTACGTGTATTATGTCGATTCAATGTTGGAGATCGCTTGGTTCTCCTTCGTTGAACCAATCCCCCACCATCCTTAAGGCCTTTGATGGCCGTGGGTTCCGTCCGTTTGGTATTCTACAAGAATTGCCTATAGGGGTCGAAGGTAAAACCGTTAGTCTGGATGTGGAAGTGGTTGATGCCCCTCTAGACTACAACCTTCTTTTGGGTCGAAGTTGGTCATATGCTATGACAGCGGTCGTTTCATCGGTCTTCAGAATCATTAAGTTTCCACATAACGGTAAGATCGTGACTATTGATCAGCTGACATACTTTTCATCCGACCCAACCTCTTCAGAGAGTATTCAACATGTTGGTAAAACGACAATCCCTTATAGGGACATTGGTGTAGGTTTAGTTAAGGATTCCGGTTTACTGGGAACTTTTCCTCTCCCTCCACTCAATGCAGACCCTTCGTTTGCAACAATTCATATGATCACGTCAGAAAACATTATTTATGATGATCCTTGGTATGTTCCATCTGACTCTGAGCTAGACTCACTCGGTGATGTTATGCCGTTGAGTCCGTATGAGATTGCTTATGAAGCTCTTATGTCTTTTACCGATTTTCATTCAACCGAAACCGACCAAATGAATGTGGTCAGTGAAGAGTCACTTTTCACCTCACCCTTAGAACGGATAACGTTTCCCGAAGAAGTGTCATCTGACGAACAACTTCGCGAAATCCTAAGTGTAGATGATCTACCATGGGAAGATCTCCATCACAGATCTTCGTTTTTACCTAAGGATGATGCATTTGAAAATGATTTTTCATCTATCTTTACCGCTGAATATGTCAAAGACGCTCAGGATCCAACGAAACATTCTGATTCAGAGCTGAATTTAGGGAATATTTCTCGTACTATTCCCATTGATATTTCAGTGAAGCCCGGAATCGAGGAGAACATTCATATAGGTGCCGCATGTACTGAAGAAGAAATCCAAACTTACAAGGCCCTATTCCAAGAATTCCGCGACGTGTTTGCCTGGTCTTACGAGGAAATGCCGGGAATTGATCCTGCCATTGTTGTTCATGAAATAAAAACCTACCCGGATGCTAAACCCATTCGGCAACGGTTGCGTCAGATTCACCCTCGAAAAGCGGCTGCGATTAAAGCAGAAGTCGAAAAGCTGTTGAAAGCAGGTTTCATTTATCCGATCCCGTTAACGGATTGGGTATCGAATATTGTTCCCGTCAATAAAAAACAAGGAACAATAAGAATCTGTATCGACTATAGGGATATCAATCGAGCTTGTCCAAAAGACAACTATCCTACGCCTTATATCGATCAAATTATTGATGATTGTGCCGGAAGTGAGATGTTTTCCTTCATGGATGGTTTCTCAGGCTATAATCAAATCAATATTCTACCTGCCGATCAACCAAAAACGGCATTCATTTGTCCATGGGGGACATTTGCTTATTGCAAATTACCTTTTGGGCTTAAGAATGCCGGCGCTACTTTTCAACGGGCGATGTCTTATGCATTTCATGACATCAAGCACATTGTGCAACCCTATCTCGATGATTTGCCTGCTCATTCTTTACATCGAGCTGATCACCTTGTCCACCTACGAGCAATCTTTATGAGGTGTAGGCATTATCGAATTCGGTTGAATCCCCACAAGTGTGTTTTCTGTATAGAAACAGGTCGATTGCTGGGATTTGTTGTTTCAAAAGCCGGCATTCGCGTCGATCCCTCGAAAGTCGAGGCTATCATCAAATTGCCTCCTCCTTCGAGTTTGCGCCAACTCCAAAGTTTGCAAGGGAAAGCGAACTTTTTACGCCGATTCATCCCAAACTACGCCGAGGTCACTAAAGGTTTTACACGGTTGTTGAAACAGAACGCACAATTCTTTTGGGACGAGATTGCCCAACAATCTTTTGATGCACTTAAACACGCGTTGACCCATGCACCGTTATTGCATCCTCCCAACTACAACCAGGACTACTTCTTATACCTCGCAGCTTCGCATTCCACCATTGGAATGGTGTTAGTTCAAGAAGATGAATTCAAAGCAGAGCATGTGATATATTATCTTAGTAGAACCTTAAATCCCACTGAGTTAAAATATTCGCATGTGGAGAAATTGGCCCTGGCAGCCGTTCAAGCTGTCCAGCGTTTTCGTCACTACATTCTTCTCCGCAAAACTACAGTTATTTCGGATTGCAACCCTATGATTTATATTTTGACAAAACAACTGCTAGGGGGCAAGTACTCTAAATGGATTGTTATCCTGCAAGAGTTCGACTTGGAGTTCGAGAAGTCCAAGTCTAAGAAATCTTTAGTTTTTGCGGAATTGATGTGTGATTTCCCGAGTGCTGACACAGAGACTGTGGCAGAGGAGTCCATTGCGGACGAATCTTTGTTTCTTATTAGCACTTTAGATCCGTGGTATGGGGATATAATCATCTATCTCCAAACCCAAACCTTTCGGCCTGAAGCTTCCAAGGAAGACCGTCGAAAAATTCGGTTTCGATCCCAGCAATACAGAATTATTGGAGATACACTTTATCGCCGGGGGGCAGACTTAGTTTTTCGACGTTGTTTAACTCACGAAGAGGCTGAGAGAGTTTTGAATGATTGTCACTCTGGAGCATGTGGCGGTCATATGTCTGGGTATGCCACAGCTCAGAAGGTGTTGCGCGCTGGCTATTTCTGGCCGTCTATGTTTAAAGATTGTATCCTTGCCGTCAGAAAATGCCACAACTGTCAAGTGTTTGATCGAAAGATGCGCGCTCCACCTGCTCCTCTCCACCCTATAATTGCCGCTGGTCCATTCGCCAAATGGGGCATTGACTTTATTACTTGTAACCCTCACTCGGCCGGGGGGCATGCGTATATCATCCTCGCGGTTGATTATTTTACAAAATGGGCCGAGGCGATGCCTACATTCGACGCAAGCGGCAAGACAGCTGCAGTTTTCGTATTCAATCATATCATAACTAGGTTTGGTGTCCCACAAGCAATCATTACTGACCATGGGAGCCATTTTCGAAACGTCATGATGACTGAGCTTACAAGCCAGCTTGGTTTGCGCCACGATAGCTCTACTCCTTATTATCCGCAAGCCAACGGTTTGGTTGAGTCAATCAACAAAGTTCTAGTCATCATGATTCGACGGATCATTGGTATCCATCGAACGAATTGGCATAACATGTTATTTTCGGCGCTATGGGCATATCGAACTTCAGTGAAAAATTCAACAGGTTTCACCCCTTTCCAGCTAGTTTATGGCTTAGAAGCTGTGTTACCTATTGAATGCGAAATCCCATCACTTCAAATGGCTGTCGAATTACTTCCAGCTACTTCCGAAGAGGAGAAACGGTTATTATACTTGGCTAAATTAGATGAGACTCGACGTGACGCTACTTTAGCTATCGAGACTCACGCGAAACGAATGAAAGCTCAGTACGATAAAAATGTAACCCCTCGAAGTTTTTCGGAAGGAGACCTAGTACTATTATATGATCAAGCTAACGATAAGCTAGGTGCCGGAAAATTCGTTCCCATGTGGCATGGGCCCTACATTGTAAAGCGAAAGCTAGCAAAAGGGGCTTATGAGTTAGTTGATTTTGATGGGGACTCTTTGGGTAAACCCAGAAATGGACTTTACCTAAAGAGGTATTATGCTTAAAATGATGGGTATGGAGAAATTTTTAGATAGGTTAGATTTCCTTTCTAGCTAGCAAGTGTGTTAGTTTAGTCAGTGTGCTTAGCTTAGCGAGTGTGGTTTTTCGTCATTATTCTGGCTTATCTTGGTTTTACTCTTGATATTGTAGATGTCGACGCCTCTCCAAACATACATTGGATTTGCTGATGGTGCTTGTCGTAATACACGGAATATCTCTTCCGCAGCTTGGGTTATCTATTCGCCCTCTGACGAGTTAGTTTCTATGCATGGGGTAAGCCTCGGTCAAACAACGAATAACATTGCAGAATACAGTGCAGTGGTTGAATTATTATCCGAATCTATTTCATTTGGAATTCGACGTTTGATAGTGAGGTTAGATTCTGAACTTGTTGTATTACAGCTTAATAGAGTTTATGCCATTAGAAATCCTGTGTTATTAAGGTTGTTTTTGAGAGTGCGTCTCTTGGAACGTGAATTTGATTACATTGAATATCAACATATTCCAAGGTCTTTGAATACATTAGCAGATGCAATTGCTTCTCGAGTGTTGGACAGACATTTATAATAATCATGCAAGTAAATTTAAAAACATTTCATCATATGTTAAACAAGATAAGCCGGTAATAGTGATATATATAGATAGAAGTGTGTCAAAAAATATATACATCGTCTTCGATCATAGGTTGAAAACACCTTATGATCGGCAAAATGATAGTACAAAAAGTCAAAATGTCACATGTGACTACAAAAGTGACTAGTCAATCACTGGTGGTGCTCTCTGTACGACACCACTGCGCGGGCTACCTTACGCAAAAATCTCCTAAACGGTCCAGGGACCGCGACTACGAAGCGCTGAAGCCTGATAGGAATGTCGTCCATAGTAGTCTCAGGTATATCTGCCGTGAGACGCTCTAGATCATGCTCCAACTCAGCTAGTACTTCTGCTGTCGCGTCCTGTGGGGCCGGTACCGGTGCAGCTGGATGTAGTCTATCATAAGGCCGGAGGTTGGCTGGACGCTGTGGACCAACATCTGCATTTTGAAAAAGTTTTACTATTAGTTTTGAGACGATATATATAAAAAATACAAAAATACATAATTAGAAAACTTGTGAAAATAAAAGTACCTCTGTCGTCCCATTGTTCTCCCTGTGGAAGAACCATGTCCGGATCACCTCTGAAATCCATTCCGGCATACGGAAAGTCCTGTATCACAAAAAGCTGGCCCTCTAACCAGTCAAAATAACTATCTGAGAATCGAACTACTGTCGCGCCCTCGTCAGGATGCCGGGCCATCACCGCAACCCATCGTATCAGCTTTGGCTGCCGAGGACCCAAGATATCAACAGTGAGTTGCTGAGGGATCAGCATTGGAATTCTCTCCAAGGCAAAGCTCACGACTATAGGCCCATATCCAAAAGTCTTTAGTCGTCCGTTCTTTGCCTTGGTCAGTTGGCTCTTCATATGAGCCGACACAGCTTCACACCAGTTGAAAATGGTGCCTTGGTAACAGTCAATTGCCATCCGCATTTGGGATCCGGAAGCAATGTGTAAAGCGGCCGCGCCGCAAATTCTGGTAACCGTGAACGCTATGACTTTGAGTTCCGGTAGAGTGATGTGTTTTATCTCTATGCCTTTTGAATGGTGAGCCCCACGTGTGCACCAATCCTCGCGGAGACTATCAAGGGATTGGCCACCCGGCCTAGTCCCCGCAAGACTGAGTTGCTCACCTCTGTTTGGCAAGCCAGTGAGAAAGTATACATCCGAGGGCTCTATCTCGAGCTGGTGCCCTCCTATGTAAAAGCATTGTTCTTGAACGTTCCATCGCTCAACCAGCCATTCCAAGAATCTTACCTGGCCCCTCATGCCCGGTATGGTCCAATATTTGTATAATCCGCATGCTCTTAGGGCATCCAGGGAAGGTTGATGATTTATTGCAGCTTCATCTTCCTCTACATGCTCTCTTTCTCTCCAGTCTAACATGATTAATGCCCTGCATATCAAAAATAGCAATTAGAAATTGATTTGGGAATTTTTGGTGGTTTTTTGAGAGAGTTGGGGTTTTGAAATGCGCGTTTCTCGGAAGACGCACCCCGGCTTTGTAGCACAGGGCGCCCGGACGCAGCTGGCCTGAAGGCGGGCTGCGTCTTCCGACCGTTTTCCCGTATGAGAAAAAGTCGGGGGACGCAGGTCACCCGAAGGGCACCTGCGTCCGCCGAGAGGCGCATTCCAAAACCAAAACCCCCCAAAAAATGAAACTAAGACCTAAAAATTAATTCTAAACGGATAGAAATGCAGAGTAGGATGTGTAAAATACCTGGATGAGACGGCGTTCGATTCCGACGGTCAGATTTTCCGCAGCGACCACGGGAAGTTTCTTGTCAAAAGCTCCTTTTTCAACCTCAACAGTGAAACGGTAAAAATGACATGGTAAAAGGTCTTTTTATAGGTTTTTTGGATGAATTAGTTCATTTTTTACCATGAAAAGATGTTTTTGAATGTATTTTTGCCTATTTTAAACAGGTATGAGTAATGTGTTGCTTTTGTGCAGGACAAAGGGATTTCGAGGGAAATTGTAATTTTTCACAAACAAAAATATCAGAGTCATCTTTTAAGCCCTTTTCTGACTCCTAAAACATGAAAAGATCGCCGAGTGTTTCTTTTACACTCGTTAAAACGGAATTAAAAGACGGTCCCCTTTTAGCTCTTTTCTGACCGTAAAATCAGGAAAAGATTGCCGGGTTTTTGTCGTTTCAAACTCGATAAGGAAATAAAACGACGTGTCCTTGATCGCTTTTTACTTTTCAGGTTGACGACACTATTATGAAAGTACTCCTTGGTCGCAAGATCAAGCGGTTCCCCCAGGTATTATTTTATACTTTTTCGGGCTTGAGGGACACAAATATACGAAAAAGTTCAACGTGGAGTCTCCTTTAGTTTTTTCAGACTCTCTAAAATTGAAAAACGCCGAGTTTCTCCTATACTGGGCTCGTTAAACTTTTACAGTAGAGGACCTGTTCAATTACAAACAGGAACGAACCACTCCTTCCTAGGGTTCGAATTTAAACTAGGTTGGACTCGTCCGAAGGATGAGCTTATAATCAAGCATATGTTATCCTCCTCAAGCTTGTTAAAAATAAAGAGGTACTTGCCAGAAATGGTGGGGGAAAAGAGAGAAGAATGAACCTGTTTGTCACCTTTTGTCTCAAAAGAAACTTTATTACCGCTCTTGAACACGACACTTTTCATTCACCTGGGTTGGGAAATCTTTTACCTCACAGTTGACCAAACCACTTTGAAAGTCTTTAACCGGGTTCCGGGGATTAACTTTGAGTTATTCGTCACCAAGCCATCTGTTGTGTCGTTATGTGTTCAAGAGGTCTGCAAGCAAAACTTTCATCTGCAAAATACTTGTCATCCATTTGACCATCCCTGAGTCAGTCCTTACAGCAACATTTCTTCAACTTGAACAATGATTTCGTGTTGCGGGCTTGCCTGCAACGGGTCGCTTTCTATCGACATCGACACATTATCTAGAAAGATGACTTAGGAATCGACAGTACCTTGAAGTCTGCATGCATCAATGGCAGGTTTCTCGCCTTTGACGTCAGTTTACATCATTGACTTTCGATCAAAGGATTCCGTGAAGTGTTCGACATCAAAACATCTATTCACATTTCACGGGTTGTGCTTGGTACTTTGAGAACCATTGACATTACTGGTGGTTTCTCTCACGCTTGTTAACAGTTTACATCATCGACTGGTAATCAAGTGGTTTCTAACATGTTCGACATCGAATCATTTAATCACATGGCTAGAATCGTACCAATTCGGGAAGTAGAAGTGAAGACCCTGGATCTAGTTTCTACCATCCAGGCTGCGAGGAGTTTTGTATTCATTATCTATGTAGACTAATCATAAACAGATGGCTGCGTCCATACTGTGTCTACAAAAGTCTATAAAAATGATGTACTGCAAGATCATTCCTGTATCAGAATAGTTAGTCCATTAGTTAAAGTTTTGAATCTGAGTATGGGAATGCCTACCTCAGTGATGATATAATCTTATCCATGTATTTTGTGTTGAAAATTGCAGGTTCCAACCAGGCCATCCACAAGACAATCCTTGAAATGATAAAGCGCTTCACCCTTCCTAGAATTACAAAACCCTACTCTATTCCAGGCTTCGCACTTTAGGGGGCAATCTGTTACACTAAAAAATGTCACCTTGACTACTTACAGTTAGTATGGCTCAAATCAACAGTCATGCTACCCTCTTAGGCAAGTCTCATGCCTCTGTTATCCATCTCAAACTCAAAGAAGAGAGAAAGTCTTGTAAAAACTATGTTTATCTCTGGGGTCGCAGGTTCTCTCTAGCCTTACCTGCGGGGACGCTGACCATGTTCACAAAATCTGCGTCCATGGACGCTCTGTATGTTAAGGGACAGGTGCGTCCCTCTGTAAAAGGCAAAATGCGCGAGTTTTATCTTGAAAAAGTTACTTGTGGTTACTTCTAGAACATTCTAGAGGTCGGTTTGATGAAATGGATGCGCCTCCAGTTGGTTCATGTATCTCTATTAAGGGGGAACTTATCCCATCAATAAGGGAGCTATCCCACCCAAAGAGGGGGATGATCCCATTGATAGTGGACCTGAATAACCTCTTTACAGCACTATAAATAAAGACATTGAGCCAGAGGGAGAGGAGGTTGGAGCTATACATTTTCTTTGGGTAAATGCTGCAGGATTTAGGTCTTCCATTAGAGCCTTTGTGAGGAGAGATTGTCTTTACTTGATTCTACTTGGAAGAGGGTGAGCTTTGTCAAAGTAGAGGAAAACCCTTGATGGACCCTGGGAGGAACTTGCACAACACCAAGGCCAGGTTGTAAGAGTTTCTTTGTTTCGTTATTAATACAAACTGGTTTATTTTTCTCAATAGCTTGTGTTAATGAGTTATTTCATGTGTTCCTTGGTCTGCATGTTGAATATATGTTTTATTATATGAAATGCAAGTGCTTGGTAATTGTTTGATTGTTTGTGGTTGCAGGAATTGACTTGAAGGAGGAGCTCATCCGGATCGTCAAGAACGGACTTCAACAACAGCGTTTTGGAATAAGGTAAGCCTAAACACTTGTAGTTTTCATGTTGTAAAAGGTGTATTTAGAGAAAGATCACTCCATTTTGTCTTGTTTGTCATTAGAATGTCTTAGACTTCTAGGAAGGTCAGTTGTGTCCGCACCCTTGACCAATTCCGTGTGACACACCCCCCGCTCTCAGTATTATTTGCAACTATTGGTATCAGAGCAGGGCCTTCAGAAGAAGCATGATCGCTTGAAGGAAGATCCATCATCATGAGTAATCAAGAAAGCGAGGGATACATTAGACCACCAATCATTGATGGGAGAAACTTTGTTTATTGGAAGGTAAGAACCACAACCTATCTTCAATCTCTTGGAACAGATGTCGGGGAAATCATGGAAAGAGGATATACATTTCCATCAACAATTCCTACAGATACAGTAGGTAAAAAGAAATATGAAACTAATGCCAAGGTTGTCAATACATTATTGGGAAGTTTGTCACAATCAAAGTTTTTCAAAGTTATGAAGCTAAAATCAACCAAATAAATATGGGACAAAATCATTCTAAGCTACAAAGGAGACTCTAAGGTAAAACATGCTAAACTGCAAACTCTCAGAATTCAATATGAAACTTTCAAGATGCACAATGATGAAAGTATAGCTAGTTACTTCTTACGTATAGATGAGGTTGTTAATTGCATGAACAATGTGGGTGAAGAGATAAAGGAAATTACCTTAGTTGAAAATTTTTTAAGATACTTATCCGCTAAATTTGATTCAAAAGTATCTAACATAGAAGAAAAGCAGGATCTATAGACTATTAATATGACACATCTTCACAGAACCTTAACTACCTTTGAGATGAGAAAAGGAGGTCCACCATATATGAGAGAAGCCACATTTAAATCTTCAGTAAAAGGAAAAGAAGAACTCAATGAATCAGGACATATTTTAGAAGAAGAAGAGGAAGTAAACTTTGTCAAGAAACCTCAACAGGGTTCCAGAAGATTCAGAGGTAAACTACCTTTCAAATGTTTTTCCTGTGGTAGAGTCGATCATTATGCTGCCAAATGTCCTCATAAAGATAAATATGATAAAGGGAAGGAATTTGCAAAATGGAATAGAAAACAACGTGTAAGTAAAAAGAGCTACTATACTCATGAAGATAGCGATGGTTTATCAAATAGTGATGAAGATGAAAATAGTAATGACTATAGACTTCTGATGGCTTATGAAGATGATAATTTTTTGGATGCTTTAGATGAAGATGACCTTTATGAAGAAATCTTTAAACTAAAAATCTGTTTAGAAGAAAAGAATATGATTATAGATATCTTGACATACCAACTTGCTGAAAGAGAGAAACACAATGAAAAACTAGAATGTGAAATTGTGGGTCTAAGAAAGGATCTTGAGAAAACAAAAGCTCTTAATCATAGATTTGCTAAAGGATCAGAAACCTTAAATGAAATTATCAAAGTACAGTGTTATCCTTTGATAAAGACAGGTCTTGGATATACTGAAGAAGCATCTCAATCACAGAAGTCGTCAACCTTCACTAAAAGCTATCTTGATGCAGTAAAGAGCAGTGAACAGTTTGACAATCGTCAGCAAAGGCATAAAGCAGATCACCAAGTAAATCAAGCTCAATTTACTTCAATGATGAATAGAAGCCACAATCAACCTTTGCTAAATCGTACTCAATTTGCTTCAAAGATAAATATCAATAGAAACTACAATCACTAGGTCAATAAATTCGATAATCGCAGGAACTTTTTTAATGGTCAATGTTTCTCATATCATAATTTTGGACACAAAGATGCTCAATGTGTTGCTTACAAAACCATCATGACTAGAGAAGCATGAAGTCAAAGGAATGTGACAGGGATCAAGAAAAGTTCCTATAATAACTTTTCTCTTCTTGAAAATGAAATAGAATGCTCAATTTGTAACAACTTTGGCCATGAACAATCTGAATGCAGGAGTAAATTTCGGCAAATATCTCAAAAAAAGAAAACTCCATTAAATCCCAAAATATGGAGAAAGAAAGAATCGAAAACATAAATATGTGGTATAGACTTGTATGCAGAAGGACAAGAAAACAGTAGTACATCGATAGTGGATGCTCAAAACAAATGACATGTGACAAAGAAAAACTACACTCATATAATGCCTTAGAAAAGGAACAGAGTGTCTCATTTGGAAATGACACTCCTGCTGTCATAAAAGGTAAAGGCTTTCTTTTCTTGAAATAAAAAGTTAAAGCTGGGAATGTTATGTATGTTGATGGCTTAAAGCATAACATGTTGAGTGTGAGTCAAATGCGTGATCAAGGAAATGAAGTATTGTTTTGATCAAATGGATGTGTTGTCATGAGCTTGATACAGGAGAAACCATGATCAAAGGTACAAGAACTCCAAATGACCTATACATACTCAAGGGAGGATGACAACCGTGCCATCTAAGAAAAAATGATGAAAATTGGCTATGGCACAGAAGATTGGGACATCTAAGATTTTCTCAAATAAGAAAAGAATGCAGATTCCAGGCTGTTTGTGATCTTCCAGATATCAACATTCCCCAAACTACTATATGCAAATCATGTCAATTCGGTAAGCAAACCATATCTCACTTCATCTAAAAGGAAGGGTCAGCTAGTAAGCCTCTTGAACTTGTTCATACTGATTTATGTGGACCATCAAGGAAAAAGTCACCTCGTGGAGAAGAATACTTTATATTGTTCATTGATTATTTTTGTAGAATGTGTTGGATAGGTCTTCTAAAGCATAAAGATGAAGCATTTGAAAAGTTCAAAGCCTTCAAAGCTTTGGTTGAAAATGAATCAGATCGCAAAATCAAATGCCTCAAATCTAATAGAGGAGGGGAATTTACCTCGAATGAATTTTTTTACTTTTGTCAACAACATGGAATAAAACAAAATTTCTCCATTGCAAGGACTCCTCGGCAAAATGGAGTGGTAGAAAGGATGAACAAAAATGTTCAACAAATGGCTCATGCTATGCTAGATGAATCTAGAACTCCTGCAACCTTCTGGGGTGAAGCTGGATTCACTGCCATCAGTATTCTCAACCAAGCAAATGTTCAGGTAAACAACACTCAAACTCCACATGAACTTTGGTATGGTAAGACTCCTACTGTAAAATACTTCAAAGTTTTCAGAAGCAAATGTTACATCAAAAGGACTGATGAAAAACTTGGCAAGTTTGAACCCAAAGCATATGAAGGTATTCTTCTTGGCTACTCTTCCTGAAGTAAAGGATATAAATGTTATAATAAAAGAATTGGGAATATTATTGAAAGTATTGATGTTGTGGTTGATGAAGCATGCAAAAATCCAAAACAGATAAAAACCAAAGATTATGACAATGAATAAGATGAGGATCATTTTCCCACATTAAATCACACTGATTTTTGAAGAAGAAACCAATGAAGCACTAGAAGAAGAGATAACAATAGAAGAAAAGACTCTATCAAGGTATGTTTAGAAAAATCATCCAGAAAATCAAATTTTGGGGGGGAAAGGGGCAGGTGTGCAGGAAAGAAGAAGTATTGCCGAAACCTCAAGCTATCTAGCATTACTATCTTCCACTGAACCTCAAAATGCGAATGAAGCATGCAGAGATGAATGTTGGGTGAAGGCCATGAATGAAGAACTTGAGCAAATTGAAAAGAATAATACTTGGAATTAGTTCCTAGACCTCATGATAAGAATATAATAGGAACTAAATGGATACTCAAAAACAAGTTGAAGGAAATGGAGAAGTTATTAGAAACAAGGCCAAAATTGTTTGTAAAGGATATGCTCAACAAGAAGGTATAGATTTTGAAGAAACTTTTGTACTTGTTTCTAGACTTGAAGCCATAAGAATGTTTCTTTCTCTTTCTAGCTTTCAGAAATTCAAAGTATACCAAATGGATGTAAAATCTGCCTTTCTTAATGGAGACTTAGAACAAGAAGTCTATATTGAATAACCTGAAGGATTCATTCTTCGATATGATGAAAAACTTGTATGCAAACTTAGAAAGCTCTCTATGGTCTAAAACAGGCTCCAAGGGCATGGTATTACCATCTTGACAAATATCTCCACCAACAGGGTTTTTCAAAGTGGTCAGCAGATAGAAATCTATATACATAGATGGACACTGATAAATTGCTAATAATTTTTGTGTATGTTGATGATATCATTTTTGGTAGCAATGAAGAATCCATGAGTCAAAATTTTTCTTCAGTAATGCAACAAGAAATTGAAATGTCCTTGCTTGGTGAGCTTACCTATTTTCTTGGTCTAAAATTTCAACAAAATAAAGATGGTATTTTTCTCTCACAAACCAAATATTGCAAACAAATCCTAAAATAGTACGACATGGAAGATTATAAACCAGTATGTACCCCAATGGTAATAGGATGCAGTCTTAGCTCAAATGATGAATCAGCAAAGTACATCAACCAACTTATAGATGCATGATTGGCAGTCTGCTTTATCTAACAGGTACCTGACCGGACATCATGCATGCAATGGGAATAGTTGGAAGATTCTAAGGAAATCGAAGGGAATCACACCTTCAAGCAGTCAAAAGGATTATCAAATATCTTCAAGGAACACAAGACTTTGTTTTATGGTATCCTAGAGATACAAATTTTACACTTCATGCATATACAGATGCAGATTGGGTAGGAAGTGTTGATTATAGAAAAAGGACTAGTGGTGGTGCATTCTATATGTGTTCTAGGTTAGTATCTTTGTTTAGCAAGAAACAAAGTTCAATTTCATTATCTATAGCTGAAGCAGAATACATGGTTGCCACATCTTGCTAAACACAACTACTTTGGATGATGCAAACCTTGCAAGACATTTAGATCACATGTACTCCACCCATCTCCATTATATGTCATAATACAAGCGCCATCAGTGTTTCAAAGAATCCAATCATGCACTCCAAGACCAAGCACATACCCATCAAATATCATTTTCTACATGAACAAGTGCTTGAAAAAAAGGTCAAATTGGAGTATGTTCCCTACAAAGAACAGGTTGGTGATATATTCACTAAACCACTGCCCAGAGAGACATTTGAATATCTCAGGAAAAAGCTGGGAGTAGTTGGTACATCATCCTATTGTTAAACCTATTTTCTTCAGAGAAAGGTGGTTATATGGGAGTTTCATAAAGCGTAGTCATGTACATATGTTGGTTTTTGTGGCCACAGTCGCATATATGTTTGTTTAAAGAAAAGCAGTGGGCCAGACTCAAGAAGAAAGGGGTTTGCTATGGTTCTGTCAATTATCTGCTCTGTTCGATGATGGTTTCAATCTGCTGATAACATGTGGAAATATATTGGTCCTCATAAAGTCATTGATCGCTTGATATATATCTAATTGATTATTATGCTTTCATATCTCTTACTGACATATGCAATGATCAGATCTGACAGTGAACAAGTGGAACAAGTTTAGGGGGAGAACATGGTTGATGATATTTTGGGAACGAATGATGGACATATATAGGTTTCTGGTCTGGATGTTGTTGACAGATGTTGCTGATGGTCCAGATCATATGATAGTTGTCGATGACTATCATGGCCATTTTTAAGATATTTGGTCTCTGTTATATATGTCATATATATCTTTTAATGTAGCGGTCATGAAAGGACCTAATTTGTAACCGCACTATGCATGGGATGGATGATGTAATGTTTCTTGTTTTTGACATGTATAAACAATTGAATAATCCCCACTTGGTTGGGTGGATAAGTCAAATTTGGTATATCCCCACTTGGTTGGGAGATGGATGTATGTATGAGCCATTGGTGATAGGAAGGTCATTTGTGATGTATGTATAGAGTCATGTTCTTCTCTTAGAACATCTTCTTGCAGACTTTGCTTATGCTCAGGGGGAGCATGGAGTCAATCATGGGAGCTTAATAAACACACTTCAGCATATCAAAGAATTCAACATGCACTTAGGGGGAGCATAACCCTTTGCCCTTGATGTTAAAGGGGGAGAGTGACTTGGTGTGGTTGTTGCCATCAAGTCAAAAGGGGGAGATTGTTGGCATTATGATGTATGTGGCAACCTACTTGTAGCAAAAAAGCTCACTTGTATATGGTAACTAGATGAATCTACAGAAGAGATATCATATATGACAGAATGCATGACAGTAGTGTTTACAGATATGATGAAATTCAGGACAGCTTCAAGGAATCAGTTCAGAAGGCAACTCACTCAGATGAAAGATCACAGTATAGTAGGTAAACAATGAATAATTACATATCAATCTTCAGAGAATGAAGAAAGCTAGGTATACGCAGGCTCACCATTGACCAAGATGCACATACACGTAGGTTCATTGTATACAGTTCATGTAAACGTACACATGCACTTTCACAGAAGGAAAAGCACGTATACCTTGGAAAACTACATTTTTGGACCGAAGTATTTGGTCCATGGTATTGGTCCAAGGTATTTGGTATGAGGTATTGACGCTAGGTATTTGGTCCTAAGTGGTTTTGGTCCATGGTATTGAGAAAGGCCTAAAATTATAAAAGGAGGAGAAGATCATTAGGCCAAGGTGTGCAAGTATCGAATATCTGATGAAGTTTGAGATCTAGTATGCAGGATATTGAGTTATGATGCATTGCTGGATCTAAAACAAGGATGAACCTTAGCTAATGATGAGAGATCACATCTAGTGATGGATCAAGAAATTAAGGCATAAAATGAACTATCATTATGTGTTTTTTGCTCATGTATATTCTAGATCTGAATACTGACGCATATATTATTTTATAAATGATATGATCTGGGTATAACTAAAGTCTAGAATAGCTACAGAACTCTGAATTTCTATTTGCAGATGTATACGCTGGTTGGCTTTGAGCAAAGCACATGTACATATAGGTTCAACACATGGAAGTAGTGTATACCTTATAAAATATATTTCAGTTGTTTCTCTTTACTGTTGTAGAGTTCTGGGTTCTGGTTATTGTATTTTGGTGACAGTGTTCTAAATGATCAAATTGATGGGTGGCCTAAGCGAATGATTGATTCGGCTATGGTTGGTTCAAAATGTGATTGGTTGATACAGATATATTTGTTGATTGAATGATATTGTTGATGGATATAGTCTGAAAATTTATGAAACGTGGTCCCTGGAAGAAAATAGAAGGTTGTAGCCTTCTATAGGTCGGTGCCTACGTACTAAGCAAACATATCATCTAGTACAAGAGCTAGGGGGTTGTATCTCCCTTCCAATAGAAGATGGAGAACAAGAGAAGGTTGTAGCCTTCTATAGGTAGAAGCCTACATACTGGTATAAGACTGGACCACTACAAAAATTGTAAACATAATTTTCTTATTATTAAAAGAAGACAAAGACGAAAACGGTAGGTGGTTTTCACCCACATTGGGTTTCCACCTTATATCTTGGTGTTCATGTGTGTTGCTTACGTGTGATGCTTTATTCTGGTTTTACTGCATTGTCTAATGAATTCCTAATATACTGATTAAAGTTCAATACATGATAATTTGGGTAAATAAAAAAGTCTCTGCATATACACTGGTTTCATTAAGTAGAGTTGCATATACATGCTAGTTCACTGAGTTGAAGTAGCGTATACAAATCAGTTTTGAAAATTAAATTATTGATCTGATAATACTAATTCACCCCCCCTCAAGTATTATTTCCGACATGTGCTCCTCAGGACATGAATCTCCCTTGTATTTTTCCTTATCCTGTGGTTGATCTTCATCCTGGGCAAACCTTTCCTTCATGGTTTGTTTGACGCTCGACCAGTCTTTCAGTGTATTGAAATGCATTCTCCACCATCTTGGTAGAGTTTCCATGAGGCCGATACTTAGATAGGAGATCCTTTGATCCTTTGTTACATCCCAGTCTATTCTGTCTAGGAAGGTGTCCAATGGCTCAAGGCCATGGTATCTCAGGTCGTCAACTATCTCCATTTCTCCCTAGTCTACTTAGCTTATCATCACAGATCTTCTAGATATCCCCCTACTGCCATACATACCATGCATCTTCTGAGCTGGATTCTAAGCTTTGGATACTTCACTAGCTTACTCATCCTCTGGTTGTGGGGTTCATTTAGTAATCCCTCTTCCCTATTATGAGTGCATATAGTTGGTCTAACCCTCCTGGCTCATCCCTGTCATCTGCTAGTTCTATGAACCTAGGCCATAGTTAGGAGTATAATGGTTGGATCACCTTGAACCCATCTGCTTCGATAATCATCAGTTATTTCTTCAGGTCTCTGACTGCATAGTCCTCATATGCCCAATCAATCGCCAGGAGTGCTGGGTATGGGTCCTTATCCCCCATGTTTTCAATCACCTCAAATTCTATGTGTGTCTACACCCCCGCCACATCAACCTCTACATTTTCCAATCTCCCAATTGGAAGTATGCAATATTTATTTTCCTTTCTTAGTTGAATTAGCAAGTATTTTAATTGAGGCTTCCCCATTGCCTCCCAAGTTTTCCTAGGTAGGATGTTTACATCCAACCCTAAGTCTAACATGGTGTCCTTTATCTGGAATTTTGCCACTTGTGCATTGATTCAGAACTCCTTGCTACTTTTTCTCTTGTTCCATTTCACTCTTCTAGAAGCCTTCTATGGAACACTTCCTCTTCCTGCTTGGATACCACAACCTTTAGACTTTTTCTCAATCCCTTCAGCATATCCTCATCCTCAACAATTTGCAAGGATAGTTTAAACCATTATCTAATCAGTTGGGCATGATCAGGCATGTGGTTCTGTGGTCTTTTAGTATCCTTCTCCACAATCATCCATTCGAATAACTTAGCTGCCTTCTAATAGTGTTGCTTTTGGCATTTAGGTTGATACCCCTTATGTGGATACGTCACTTTAAGGATTAAGGGGGGGTCCTCCATGTAGTGGTCCTCCCTTGGTGACTATATTAATATTGGTTGCGGGGAGGCCAACATCGTTCCATGGATCAACATTTACCAAGTTGGCCCCTCTTTGTGTGGTCCTTTCTTCCCACTTTGTAATGAGTTCCAGACAGTCCTCTGTTGCATGGGTATTAATTCTACATTGCAAGCACTAGGGTCTCCTCAGCAGCAGACATTCTCTAGTAACATGCCCTTCCTAATCACATTTGTAACACCTTAGAGGCCCTCTTCCTCTTGTTCTTCCCCCTCACCCATTTCTTCCTTGTCCCCCCCCCTGGTTTGATTCATTGATATTGAATGTGGATTTGTCCAGCCTTTCTGCTAGAGCATCCAGCACTTAGCACCAATCGGTGTGATGCATCATTGATGTGCAAAACTCATAGTAGGTATTATTGGGGATGTTAGAGTACTTTTTCAAAATGGGGCACATCTGTGGTAGGTGTGCATATGCTCTACAAACTTCACAAAAATCTTGAGTATTCCTCCCTGGGAAGGCCCCTTGCACTCCCACCACCACAACTCCCCCTGTTGGTTGGGCTCCTGACAATCCCTCAACCCTACCTCTATGATTAATCCCCCAAAACCTTGGGCATTCTGTCATGACGTGCCCCTCCACCATGTAATGGGTGCACCAAATGTTGGGTTTGGCTGGACGCACTGGCTGAAGAACTTTCAATTTCTCTTTCAAGGTCATGATCTAGTTCTGCAGGCCTAAAATTGATGGGTCTTGCAACATCCCTCCCCCCCCACCCCATTGTACTCATGCAGGTATCCTTCCATAGCTTCTATGCGTGATGCTTGTTACAACGCATCCTGGAGGGTTCCTATCTTTTGTTGTGTTAGTGGCGTTCTGGTCAAAGGAAATACTGCCTTAATGAACCAGTCCTGCTGGTGCTTTGTGTCGAGAGTGTAACTCAACTTGGCAATGGCATCCTTAAACCTTTGCATAATCTCCCAAGACATCTCTCCTTCCCTCTACTTAATCTCCCAAAGTTCTGATAGCCCTTGCTGATCCGTTTATGGTACCTTGAACACCTGCACAAATCCTCTCTTAATGTCATCCACTGTGGGGTTCTAATTCTGCTCTGCCCACTTTATAAACCAACACAAAACCCTTTCCCTCAGCTTGGTATGGAATTCTACTGCCCTTAAATTGTCTAGAGTCTGACGGACCCTCCAAATAGCTTCGCAAAGATACTAGTGCCGCTCTACATCCTCTTTTCCTCTTCCCACAAATTTGCGATATCTAGTAAAAGGTCCCATCATATTTATCTCAGTAGGCATTATCAGCACAAACCCTTTTCTCTCCAGTTCCTAGGATCCTTGTAATCCTAAGTTACTAATATTACTGGTTCCTGTGCCACTCCCAATGTTGAACTAGACTCGCTATTTCTCCCATGCACTATATACCCGCAATGCCTTAGCTAAGCTAATAATAAATTCCCCTGGATTGTGATAAAGTACTAGGGGAAGATCAGGGGAAACACTACCTACTTCTCAGGGATATTGCTACTCAATCTTAATGGATGCTTCCTTTTCACTGAATAACCTCCTCATCACTTCATTTGTATCCTCCTCGCTTCCTTATTCGTGCCCATGTGGCCTCTTCTCTTGCAATATGTTTGTCGCAACTTGTACTTGCAATATGGATTCTCCAACCTGCAGGGAAGGTCCATCCCCATTTCCCCGACTCTCCCCTCTTCCTTAACTTCCATTTCTTTGCACATTACCATCTTCTCCTTCCTCTTCGACTCAGGTTTTTTCCTTCACCGCTCCTACTTGATCGGGCCATGTCCTTTTCTTCCCTAGAGTCTGAATCACTCTTGCCTACCACTTATCCACTAGTAGTGCCCTTCTCTATGCCCTAACATCTCTTTCTTTCTTCAGTTCTTCAACATCCATCCCTTTAGAAGCATCCCTATCCCTCAAACAGCAACATTCCCCCCTCTACGTTTCCTCCCGGTATTGTGGATTTACACTGCCATCCCTGCAACAGGCGAAGACAGCAGTCCTTCTTCCACGATAAACATCTTGATCCATGTTGGGACTTCCCTCATAATCTCACCTCTTTGTCCCAATCTGAACACAACTTCTACTTTTGAAAAATACCAGTAACTCTCCATGGAAAACTCAACTAATTATCCCTCCACCGTAGTCCTTACACAAAAGTCGACTACTCTAGTTAGATCATTATCCAACTGTTGCAGCAGGGCAACATCTGCCAAGGTCCATCTTGAGAAAGTTTTAACCATTCCACCTGGTTGAGTTTATCCCTTCAGCCTTCTTAACCAATTGTACAGATCCTTTGGGAACTTACACCAGAAAATTTCATACTGGTCATTAGTGTCGTCAGCATATAAAATTTCCTCGCTTACCTTGCTGATCGGTTGACTTCTGCAGGTAGCCTACTCCACTACAAACTGATCTACCCTAGGGTTCCACTAATCCCTGATCTCTCTTTTAAATATCCTCGACACCATAGTTTGAACCAGTTCTTGTACCTTCGGGTCCCGACAACGGAACCATTTGTTGGCTCGTAAGTGTCACTAGGGGGTGACCCTGGGTTCGGGTACAGGAGGCCAACAATGATCCACTGTAGTTTAGGAAAACACTGACATTTTCACCTTACCCCAAAGGGCAAGGAGTCTCACGAGAGGCGCATTGCGACCAAAAGGGAGAGGGGTTTAGTATGGAGTCATGGAAGTTTTAACCAATTTGCATTCGATCAAATGCATGAATACATTATATAAAACACAGAGGTAACAACATACTCATGATATCACACAAACTATCAATTACATGCAATGGTTATGTCATTCAAAAAAATTAAATATCCCTTATACACAGGGCCCTGATACATAAAAAACCGCAACTGGTCTTAGCAGATCTTTATATTAATCATAACAATCAACCATTACAACATCACTCGGCTTCCACCATAAACAACTACATGAAATACCCGGATCAGTTCCACGGGTACTGTGTAGCTTCATGGACCATAACTTCTCAGATCCTGTGATCTTCCCTCCATCAGCCACAAAAGGGATCCTTTTCGCCTTTCCTTAACCTTGCCGAATGTAACCTCGCTCCTTTCCTGGTCTTCTCCTTTTATATCCCTTTTCTATTACTTGGTCTGCCAATTCTTCCCCTTGTTTGCTTCTGCACCTTCCCACCCCATCGGCTGCCTTTTCCTTCCACTGCCACCTTGCCACAACTCTTGTGCAACTACTTGTTCCACCAACCAACCGTTACTGCCACCAATTTCCTTCTCATCTGTTGGTCAGTCAAAATTGGTCAAAACCTTTTCAAAATTTAAATGAAGGCCCCAAAAATGTTACAAAACTATTCTAATAAAATGAATGATAAACAACAAAAACCCTGAGCATCTATCCACGATACACATTCAATTGTTCTTAACACAAAATCAAGAATAGGAGGAACAAGATGCCACTTGCTTGTGGAGGTACTTGCTAGGTAGGACTTGTCAAGCTAGGCAGCCATCCTATCATGATATCCAACATAATCAGCTTGAAAATCATGAAAGTCTTTAAAGAGTGAGCATTCCTCAGAAACCCTTATTTTAGAAATCTTAATTTGATCTTGTTCATCGATTTTGTCAAGGACCTGAGAACCTGACATAACCATCTACAGGTGTTGATGTGCCTCACCATCCTGCCAAAATTCTAAATGCTCAATTTGTATCTCATCAAATATCGAAAGTTTTGATAGATACACAAATGACTGCAAACAATCATAATCAATTTTGATAGGAAAATGATGAGTGAATATATTGTTGGTTTTGACCAAATGTTCTAGTATCGACAAATTCACATTTCAAAAATCAGATTCTTCTAATTTCCAAGATGAAGATGAATCAACCAGATCAGTCTCAAGAAACAGATGAGTTATGTGATATGTTCCCTCACATACAATGGAATGTGAGATTACACTAGATTATACCTGATCACAATCTACACCAACAAGGGAAGAATTAGAGATATTTGAAATAATGTCATTGTAAGTGATGCATAGTAGCTGATGAAAGGTGAAAATATTATCTCAAAAAATCATCACTTGGATCAAAATATTTCAATGATGATCTTCCATTTGGAGAGATGGTGCTGAGAGAAGAATCATTCATGGAAACCCTAATCTGACTTTGTTCAGGGGTCTCATTAGGATCATGAGAACCTAATATAACCGTAGGTGGAAGTTGAAGTGCCTCAACTTCTTGACAAGTCCCTAAATAACCAAATTTCGATGCTTTGGTATGTTAGGTCCCTATAATACTAGTGTATCCCCCTTATTTTTATTGTTTTGTCCATGTAGACCCCATATTGTTATTTTTTAACCCCATAGAAGCCCACTATTTTTATTGTTGTGCCCTTACATTACTATTGTTATGTAGGCTCTGATTATATTGTGACCCCTTAGAACCCTATATATACAAACGAGGTATTTTCTTTGGTATCATCCAAGAAATTTTCATTTATGTAATGCAAAAGAGCTTTCCCCCTAGAAGAGACTAATTTTGAATTCGTTGATATATCTCTTCTTCTATTTTGTGAGCTTATTTCACAACATTTGGTATTAAAGATTTGGATTTTAGGTTTCACTGTTGCAAACAGGTCATTGTGGAATTTTCTCTATAATTTTTTTTTTACGAAGTTTCAGATGCTGATTTTTTATCATGAGGAGCTGAAATCCTAATGAACTTCGTGTCAAATTTTTAGATCTTGGTTCGCTATATTTTTGGAGATATGATGCAATGAAGTTAGGGTTTTTTCAGGATCCAGAATTCTATTTCAAATAGGTGACCTAGGAAACATCGTCACAGCTTTTGTTTCGGTCATCTGGTTTGAATTCTGTAAAAAGTGGCTGAAATTACACAAAAATTTGTTTTTGATGTATCAAGTTTAGGGCTGAAGGTTGAAATAGTGACACTTTGTATTTCGTAGAATGTAGCTCTCTTGAACGAATCCATAATTAGGTCATCATGCGAGATTTAACATAACTCTTTCTTGAAGAATACAATATAAATTAGACTTGTGGGCTTGGAAAGAGAACTCAGATACATACCATAAGAATAAGTTTCAAACTTCGATATTTGAAATTACAAAGTTCAATTGTTTCAAGATCGAGCTCATAAAAGCAAGAAAAAGTGTGTATTTTTTAAAAACTTGCATAACTTCTATTTGAAAAATTAGTTTGAAGTGATTCAAAGGGCATAGTGAAGTATAATTATTATTACTTGATGTCTCAAAGAAAGAAAATGGAAACACCTAGTAAGAAACCCTAAATTTCTACTATGACAAATGAAGAAGAGGAAGAAATGCAACATGATATATCAAAATTACGAGACCAAGTGTAGCAAATTTCGCTCTCAAAAAAAGTAATAGAAGCTAAGATGGATGATTTGAAGAATTTCATGGAAGCTAAGATATATGGTATAAAAAGGGATGTAATAGTTTTGAATTGTGTTTTAAAAGAGTACATGGATGCAATGATTAATGTCAAGATAGACGGGTTGAAGGAAGGTTTAGAAAAGTTGCTAAAATAAAGACGTCTCGATGGTGACAAGGAAATCCATGAAAAACATGATGAAGATAAAATGAATATCAATTATGATTTTAGAGACTCCAATGTGGGGATTAAGAACCACCACATTCCAAAGATAGATATGAGGACGTTTGATGGCAAAGATATGGTGACTTGGATACTAAAATGGAGCAATACATTGATCTACATGATGTGCAACCATCACAATGCATCTTTATATTTAGAACCAAATTCATTTGTATGGTATAGATGGATTTTTTCTCGTAAAACAACTGTCACCTGGTCAATTTTTACGGAGTAAATGATATCACATTATGAAGATACAAAGAGGAATACATTCTTTTAAAGCCAATTGATAAATCTAAAACAAAAGGGTTCAATGGCAGAGCACATTGAAGAATTCCAAAAATTGAATACTAGGGTAACCGATATTCCAAAGGAGCATAGGATTGATGGATTCATAGGGACTTTGAAAGATAACATCCAAGATGAGGTTCACCTTTGGGAACCAGATTCACTAGAAAAGGCATTCATGGTGGCACGAAAGGTTTAAAGAAAAATTATGGAAAAAAGGAAGTCTACCACTCATCACTATAAAGACGGAATTATTGTTGCTCCTAGTCTTCCACAACCTACAAGGTTGACACCACAAAAATTGGTGGAACAAAGAGATAAATGAGTTTGTTACAGTTGTGTTATAAAATACACTAAAGTTCATAAGTGTGCTGAGAAGAAATTATTCTACATAGATTATGAAGAGGAGGAAGAAAAGGAATAAGAAATATCAAAAGAGGAGGATATACACCAGGAACCAACCCCAGAGAAAGAATAAATGAATCTGACCATATCTTGTAATGGATTGGTAGAAAACTTATTCGTTGTAAGATAGCCAAGGAATAGAATTGCTTCCTATATCTAGCACCATAGTGTCAAGTGATGGTTTGGAAATCAAGGAACTATAAATTTCTTGTGAAAGTTCCATAATATCAAGATAACCATGGGGGAATATGTATTGAATAGTCCAATTATTTCCATTCCAATGGGTGGTGCTGATGTTGTACTATTAGTCCAATGGTTATAGTCTTTGGCGATAATAGCCTTCAATTTTCATGAACTTTTCTTGAATTATTTTTGGGAATGAAAGGAAGATGAATTAAGGGGTATCACAGGAAACCAGGAAAGATAATTAGCTCTAATGGCATGAAAAATATTATGAATAAAGAACAACGAAGCATAATTGCACAATTATGCTCACTATGGGTTCAAACATCACAATAATCTATTTCTCCATATCTCCAAAAATTCTTGGAAAATCATTCCAAGGTGTTTGAGACTCCCAAAGGCCTCCCACCTATTCTTGATCATGATCATGTGATTCACTTGATTCCAGGAAGTTTTCCTCCAAAAGTCGTACCTTACAGATATCATTATGCCAAAAAAATTGAAATTGAACGTATGGTTGCATAAATGCTAGAGGTTGGTATAATTCAATCAAGTCAAAGTTGTTTCTCTACTCCAATAATATTGGTGCATAAGAAGGATAGATCCTAGAATACCTGTCCAGATTATAGGGAGCTCAACAAGCTCACTATTAAAGGTAAATTTCGCATTCCAGCCATTGATGAATTGTTGGATGAATTACATGGCATAATTTACTTCACCAAGATGGATCTTTCTTCAAGTTATTATCAAATTATAATGAAGGTTGAAGACATTCTAAAAACAACATTCAAAACTCATGAGAGTCATTATGAATTCTTGGTCATGAATTTTGGCCTTACTAATGCACCTTCCACATTTCAAGGTTTGAGGAATTCCACTTTCAAACCCTTCCTTGAAAAGTTTTTGTTAGTATTTTTTAATGATATACTAATCTCAACAGGTTCTGGAAGGATCACATTCAACATGTTGACATGGTGCTCAAACTAATGGAGGGAAAATAGTTATATGCAAAAAACTCAAATGTTTCTTTGGAATATAGGAGGTGGAATATATGGGTCATATTGTATCTCATGAGGGTGTTAAGGTAGACCCTAAAATAATTACATCCATTAAGGAATGGAAAATCCCCACAACCATAAAGCATCTTCAAGGATTTCTATTGTCCAAAGGTTATTATCAAAAGTTTGTTAAGAATTATGACAGAATAGCAGAACTCTAACATCATTAGTGAAGAAATGTGCATTTTATTGGAATCCAAAAGCAACAAAGGCCATTTGATCATCTTAAAGACATAATGTGCCGAGCAATAGTCTTAGATATGCCAGACTTCACAAAAACCTTTATTGTGGAATGTATGCTCCTGGAAATGGAATTGGTATTGCTTCAATGCAAGAAGGAAGAACCATTGATTTTGAAAGTCATCCAATCAAAGGAAAGTATTTACACAAACCTATTTATGAAAAGGAAATGTTGGCAATATTGCATACACTAAAGAAATGACAACCTTACTTAATTGGAAGACACTTCAAGGTAAACATAGATAATGATAGTCTTAAATACTTTTTGGAAATGTTATCACTCCAGGAAACTCTCGTATGTTGCAGCTTAGAGATGCCTAGTAACATATAATCTTCAATATTGTTCTCTGAACTATTAGAATCGATGATGGTTTGGATCAATCCATATAATCATTTCAACTCTGCTTTTACTTAAGACATGCATGAACACCCTTAGCTTTACAAGGCTTCAGACCACTAATGCTCAATAGTTTGTAGATTTAATGGATAGATGGAGAATACTGACTGTACTGGTAGATGCATATATAAACACATATGAATGGCTAGCTATAGGAAATAAATGAAGCTTGCAAATCTAGTTTCTCAATGCATAGATAAGATGATAGTTATCTGGCATTAGACACAAAAGAAACATGAACAACCTATTCAATTGAAAATCCAATTTATCAATGCAGAGATAAGATGATAGTTATTTGGCATTAGACACAGAAGAAATTATGAATAGACTATCCATGTGCAAGCTTAGAACAAAAGAGAAAATGATATTGAACATATAACAACAAAAGAAGCTTATATTTGCTAGAATGAAGATGAGATGCTTGAGTAGCAAAGTCTCTACAGTCTCCAAAATTTGAACCCTTGTTGCATTTAACTCTGAGCCATTTATATGCCCTTTACAATGCTCCTGATCTCTAGAAGGCTTGGAGTGTCTTAATCTATCCTCTCTATTTTTAATAACTTGATGCCCTGACTAGGCACACATGGGCTCGGGGGTTTCCACTTCTGACAACAAAGTAACAACATTCTAGTATTTTGTTGCGTTGTCTAGGAGCTTTCTTGTGCAAGCAATGCTCCATGACTATTATGTTTGTTTGGATGAGCTGCACTGTCTGCTCCATGATCACTTCTATTTGTTTGGATGAGTTGCACTATCACCTTTCCCCTTCCGGCCTTCTGTCTCATGGTCTCTATCTCTTGGCCTCTATTAGGTGATGGAATGGGTTCTCATGCCTTTTGAAATCATTTCAACTCATAACCATGATTGTTTTTTGTTAAACATAGAAAAATGCTACAACACTAGAAAATCCTGCCTATTTCTATTTCTTTTGGACTTCAAAAGTCCTCAAATATAGTCTATTCATCTATCGGGTCTGCCCTTAATCACTGTCACCTGTCGCAAATGGCATGACCCTTGGTTTTTTCAAAAATGCATCAAAACATTGAAAATACATTGAAAATGGCCTTTGGTGGACATGAAAATATTATATATTTTCATTCTCGAACCCTTTTGGGTCCTAGCCATATCGCATCAGTGCCGCTCCTTGGTTCCCTTTGTATTCCGTTAAATAATGAAATATGAAAAATGTATTAAAAATTGCCTTTCTGCAGACTTGAAATATTATGCAATAATACTTATAATGTCATCGGCTCTGATTCATCAGGTGGTGCATATACCTGTGTATAGGCCCCGCCCCTTAGTTATCTCCAATAGAGATCCTGCGACACGATGTGGGTTGTCGATCTGCATGCTTGATCGACGGTCCATGTTGTGTCTTCTGCGTGCTTGGGTGTGTCTTCTGCGGAACCTTAAGTCCTCTGTGTTGGCTGATTTGTGATTTTCTGCTTAGATCTGGGCCATTGATTAGCTAGATCTAACGACTATTGTGCATCTATGTTTATGCCTACGCTACATGGTTTTCTCTGGTTTTTGCCTCCCAATAGTTCTTTTCTACCCTTCCAAGGGCTCTTGGCATGCGATGGTTTTGATTTTTGAATGATCCTTAAGAAGATTTTGAAGACTTCAAGAGCATATTTGTATCCATTGGCATGATTTTGTTGGCTTATGGAGACTTTAAAGAGCATATTTGTATCTATTTTTGTGCTATTTTCCAACAAGGCTAATACTGGCTCCTTCTAGGGATGAAAGCCTCCCTGTGAGGTTTCAAGAACTGCAGAGCAATGCCTTTCCTATAAAAATGAAATCAAATCTTCCTCCTAGTGTTCCATTGGGAATGGAGTCTATTTTGCAATGAAATAAAAATAGGAAAAAAACATATTTACAATACCAAGGCTTTAAAGCCTTAAATGAAACAAAGTTTCAAAAATTGCCCATTAATTGGGCTACCAAAAACACCTTCCCCCTCTAAATTGTGCAGAATGAAAATGTTGCCCATCTGAACTTGAGCGATGACAAATGGACCTGTCCATAAGGCATCATGGTTGCCCTTCTTTTCCTTTAATTCATCCCATTTAAGAACATAGTCACCATACTCAAAATTTTCCATTTTTGCCTTTATGTCAAAGGTTTATTTTTCTTTGTCAATGTGCATATCAACAAATTCATTAAATACTTGTAAAAGCCTATTAATTTGATCATCCTCTTCAAAAAATTTCCAGAATTTGACATTATTAGGCAGAGATGGTTTATATTTCACCTCATCTCTCTATGCTTTCAGCCTTGGATGTTTTGTTTGGAAGGTTTTGTTTGCTTGTTGACTGATAAGGTCTGTTTCATACTTTGCTGTGTTATTTTTGACCTGAAAAGTTAATATGAAAGGTAAATGAATGCATTCATGTGTGGGGGACACAAGGACTACACTTTCCCTTGCAGCTTCTTTAGAGAAAACTCCTTTGAAGAACATGTCCCAAATATGTGGGCCTTTTTCTCTGTGATCTGGAAAACTGGTTTTTTAAGCTGCATAGAGGCCAACTGAGATTCTTCAATATAAATAAAACAGGCTCCAAAATCAATTTCGAAAGCATAGATGGGATGATTAGTGGGATTTCTTTCATCGCTGATAATATAAGCCAACTGAGCCTCTCTGTACAATCTCCTATTTTCACCTCCAAAAATTGGGATAGTAGCATAGGATAGATCATTTTGCAATGTTCCACCTAATCTCTTGATCCAACCCCTAGAAAGAAACATGCCAAACTTGGGGGTTACATCTGCTACCACGATATCCATCATCATGTTCTTCATGGGTAGCTAAGACATAGTGATGGCTAGGTCTTTGATTAGTCCCAAACATTTCACCTTTCTAGAGTCAAAAGAAAAAAATTCATGATAAGGCTTGGTAATGTCGAGACCCAGCTTATCCATGACAACCTTGGGCATTAGATTATAGCTGGCTCCAGTGTCTACAAGGCAATTGTGAAGGATTTTGTCATGAATAGTCAGAGAGACATAGAATGATGGGGAGATGTCTTCAGAATTTTCAATCATTGGGTTGAGAATAACAGTTGGTTTGTCATCTTGCAGATTTACATAGTCAGTGGAGGCTAGGATGGCTTTAGGCTCAAGGGCCTCAAGGATGGATCTTTTGAAGGATTCATTCTTCACTAGTTGAATCATAGGTATAGGTATTCTTAGCTTCTGAATTTCTGATTCAAAACTGAAAGGAGAAGGGAACCTGTCAAGGCCTCTTACCTCTGTCGGTGGAGCTTTGAGGATGATGTGATCAACTGCTGGTCACTTTTTCTTATTAGCTTATTGTATTGCATGGACAATAGCTCTTTGAATAGGAGTTTCCTTGGCATTATTCATCTTCGACCTCAGATTATATCTGTGCTAATATTCAGTTTGTAAAATAGCTTCATCGTCCCACTCTTGGCTGATCTGGTCATTGAATAATAACTTTTCATAAGAAACTAAGGTCAGAAAATGGGCACTACCTATGTCTTCAAAACAATGGATCTCCTCATCTTCTTCAAACTGCTCTTCCTCCATGATTTCATTTTGAAAAGGGGTTTTTACCCTTTGGTCTTCAAGGGCATTACTTCTTTGCAAAATATGCAACTGATCATTAGCTCTTGTATATGGATTTGGATTTCTAGGAACAAAGGTATTAGGAACCCTTCCTTTCCTAGGGTGCTGCTCACCCTTTAATTTCGAGATCTCAGAGGCTAATGACTCTATCATCTTGGTCATTTTATCGATCTTGGGATTTGAAGATGATGAAGTCTCACCCCTCTGTCTCCTTCTTTTAACATTTCCATTGAGCTTCTATGCAGACATGATGTTTGATTCTACTTCCAAGGCTGCATCCTGCATATCAGCCAAAGTAGCACATCATCTCTCCCTCAACAGTAAATAGAAGTCAGAATCAAAAGCACTAGCATAGGTGAGTTTAGTAGAGGTAGTGGTGGGTTTTACTTCAAATGGTATCTTGATGTACATGCAGTTAAACCTCTTATTAAAATCAGACAACAACTCACCATTTTCCCTCTTTAAGTTCCCAAACTCAGTGTGGTAGTAGAGGAGATCCTTGTTACCCCCCCAATGCTTTAGGAATGCATCATCTAAAGCCTCAATATCTAATATAGATCTTGGGGTCAGTTCTCTGAACCATTTTCTAACCTCTCCATCTAGGCTTTGGACAAAGACTCTCATCCACACATCATCTTCACTAATGTCTAGGTTATCAGCATCGCTATAGAATGAATCAAGATGTTCCTCAGCTATAACACTTTCAGTCCCAGTGAACTTAGGCCTATATTTCTAATATTCTCCAGTAGGGATGGCATTCAAAGGAGTCGGCAGTACTAGAGGTCCATACCTAGTAGCTATGATTCTTTCCATTTTGGTAGGTGCTTGAGGCCCTGCCATAGCTGTGGTGGCTATAAGGGTACTGGAAGTCTAAATGATAGAGGGCTGAGGAGTGATTGGCAAGACTAAAGGGGTATGATGGATATGAGGTGAGGTTTCCTTTGGGCTTACAACAAAAGGAGAACCTATAGAATAAGGAGCTTTATAAATCTCTGAGAGTTTTTCTTCACTGCTAGTATTAGATGCTATACTCTCAACATGTATTTGTTCTATTCCAGGATTTTCTTGAAGAGATATAGAAGATTGTTTAGGTTTACTTGAACTTGATGCTCCTTTTTGTAATACCTTTCTTTCTTTGTTGATTTTTTCAGGGTCAAGTATTGGGTTAGCTTGTGATTTCTGAGGATTTCTCTGAGTATGCCTCACAAATTTAGCCAGAACTATGAAGTGGAATCGCCAAAAAATGTTTGGCCTCTAGTAGAGTCGCGAGATAGATGATTACAACCAAAAAGAGTGCCTAGACTTTGTCTATCATCAAAATTGGATCTATGTCATCTCCTAGGGAAGTTGAGCTTCAGTTTCCTCTCCCTGGAAACGGTGCCAATTATGTTATCACTCCAGGAAACTCTCCTAGGTTACATTTCAGAGATGCTTGGTAACATATAATCTTTAATATTTTTTCTCTGAACTATTGGAATGGATGATGGTTTGGATCAAGCCAGATAACCATTTCAACTCTGTTTTTACTCAAGACATGCATGAACACCCTTAGCTTTACAAGGCTTTAGACCACTAATGCTCAATAGTTTGTAGATTCAATGGATAGAGGGAGAATACTGACTGTACTGGTGGACGCATATATAAACAACTATGAATGGCTAGCTACAAGCAGTAAATGAAGCTTGCAAATCTAACTTATCAACGCAAAGATAAGATGACAATTATCTAGCATTAGACACAGATGAAACATGAACAACCTATTCAATTGCAAATCCAATTTATCAATGCAGAGATAAGATGATAGTTATTTGGCATGAGACATAGAAGAAATCATGAATAGACTAAACAAGTGCAATCTTAGAATAGAAGAGAAATGGATATTGAACATATAACAACAAAAGAAGCTTATATTTGCTAGAATGAAGATGAGATGCTTGAGTAGCAAAGTCTCTATAGTCTTCAGAAGTTGAACCCTTGTTACATTTAACGCTCAGCCATCTATAGGCCCTTTACAATGCTCCTGAGCTCTCAAAGGCTCAGATTTTCTTAATCTATCCTCTCTATTTTTAACAACTTGATGCCCTGACTAGGCATGCATGGGCTCAACGATTTCCTCCTTTGACAGTAGAGTAACAAAATTCTGGTAGTTTTTTGTGCTATCTAGGAGCTCACTCGTGCAAGAAATGCTCCATGACCATTCTATTTGTTTGGATGAGTTGTGTTGTTTACTCCATGACCACTTCTGTTTATTTGGATGACCTACACTGTCACCTTTCCTCTTCTGGCCTTTTGTCTGACGGTCTCTGTCTCTCGGCCTCTGTTAGGTGGTGGAATGGGTTCTCATGCCTTTTGAATTCATTTCAACTGATAACCATGATTTGTTTCTGTTAAACACAGAAAAACACTACAACGCTATAAAATCCCACCTATTTCTCTTTCTTTTGGACTATTCATCTATCGGGTCCGCCCTTAATCACTGTCGCCTATTACAAATGGCTTGTCCGTTGGTTTTTTCAGAAATGCATAAAAACATTGAAAATACATTAAAATGGCCTTTGGCGAACATGAAAATATTATATATTTTCATTCCTGAATGCTTTCGGGTCTAGGCCTTATCACATCAGTGCTGCTCCTTAGTTCGCTTTGTATTTTGTTAAATAACTAAATACGTGAAAATGTATTAAAAAAGGGCTTTCTGTGGACTTGAAATATTATGCAATAATACTTATAATGTCATCAAGTCCGATTCATCGGGTCATGCATATACCATAGAGGTCATTTTCCTTTTCATTATAGTATCTTTCATCTAAACACTTTGTTACACAAAAATATCGTCACCATGATTATTTGCAGTCAGTATGGGTCTATGATCACTTGTACTATCCTCCTAAGAAAGTCTCAGACCTCAGCTCTTCAAATCAAGCTTTGGAAATGAGAGAAAGACATTAAAAATTAATGTAACTCTGGTTCCGCACTTTCTCTCATGGTCACCTGCGGTCCCACACCTTTTGTGTAAAATTGTTTATGTTTTTGGCTTGTTTTGTGTAAAATTGGGTAGAGTTTGTAGATCCGGGGTTATTTTTCATTTTTCATAGCTTTGGGAGAGGACCGCACCCTAGCCGTTTGACACAATGCGTACCTACCCGCAGCTTGGCTTTTAGCACAGAGCAGGACCTCACCTGTGCCAAATGTGGGCCTGCGGACCCTGTCAAAATTTTGAAAACCCTAAGATTTCCTCTGTTAGTCAGCTTAGTTTGTGTTTAGAAATTGTTATCCACTACCCAGACCTACATATAACTTGTCAGAAGCTTTCCTTGGATTGATTTCGTTAGTGTTAGGGTTTTAGGTGAAATTCCTAGGAGTTTTGCTTGTTCGGTTTGTTTTTTCATTGTGGTTGTGTAGTGGCTCTGAGCTTAGAAGTTCTAGGGACTTCAGATCACCTTAGTGTCTACCAGCCTTCTTATGAGTCTGACCATTGATGAAATCTCCCCTTGTTTGAGGAATCCGCTTTGAATTTTCTCTTTACAAAACTTCGAAAAGCTTGTGTTTAAGAGTTTGGATTTTCATTTTCAAAAAGAAAACGAAATTGGTTGTTCTTGACTGATTTGTGATTCTGCATAAATTAGTCCTTAGCTTGCATCTAGCTGAGTAAAACATCCTTAAAAAAGACTTTTAGTAGGCTTTGACTTCAAATAGGTTTTTATAGTTTGTAGATCTCAAAGTTAGTCGTTTGCATTAGTTTTGAGTGTTTTATTAAAAAATATAAAAATCTCTTTTGGAAAAAAGTTTGTTTTTGTAGTGATTGAGTGCTTTGAAACGAAAAAGGGAAATTTTTGTGAAATAACTAGTTGTCTCATTTTTTTTGTGCTTTGGAAAGGAAAAGCTCTTCTTTTAATTTGTTTAATTGAGAAAGATTTGTGTTTACAAAGTATTTGCATTCTCAAACTCTTTCTTAGTTTAGAAGTTCATCAAAGAAAAAAAGATTGTTTAGATCATCTTAGGTGCATTTTTAGTGATTTTGAGTCGAGTCTTCATACCACGAGTTTCATCTCCGCACCTTTGGACTTAAACAAAAACCACTAAAATTAACGCTTAAAGTAAAATTCACCTAGTAATATTTTTATTTCTAGGGCTCTGATACACCAACTTAGCTTAGGCTAGTGTCTTGGAGTAGGAGAGTAATTAACACTCCAAGACAGTAAAAACAAACAAGTAGTTGTATCTTGTGGTAGGGAAGAAATCCAATTGTTGCATTTATGCTCTGGGAAAGCTCCTCTTAAAGGAGAAGCACGAGATCATGTCCGAACTAGTGTGGGAATCAATCCTTCCTCATTAGGAGCAATGCCAGATATTCACGTATTAAAAACGGTAAACCTCGGATTAACCATTGTTAAGGAGCCTGGGGTCACTTGTTGGTAAACCTTGGATTATGTCAAGGAGCCTTCAAGGGGATTGAGCTTGCTACTCTGCCCTTGCGTGCATATCGGATCATAGACTGTTCCCCCAGGTATATTTGTCTCAGTTGGTAACCTTAGTGGCCATATTCTTTAGGACTCTTCCTGAGGTGACAGTGGTGGGAAGATCCCACTGTACCTGGAGCAGACGTCGGCTAGACTCACTTGGATTTTCTGGGGGGTTCTCATCACTCGAGACGGTTAAGTGGAGGAACTTGTGCCAGTCTATTCATTAAGCAGGTTACCAGGGTAACTGTTCCAACCGCCATTTCTGTATTGAACTCTGCGACGTTGGATTTCATCACCAACTAGTGTTTTCAGTTCGGAAAGTTACTGTTTGTGTGTGTTTGATCTCCTAGATTCTTTAGCCGTGTGATTCAAATTTGTTTGGTTCTTTAGAGACTTTAGGTGCCTTTAATTGAGATTTTACTTTGTTTGCGTGTGAAGTAGTTAAAAGTTTTTAACTGTGGCTGAATTACCAAGATAGTCTCGTAGACTTCGGGGCCAGTCTCCTGAGTTTGTAAACATGGCTGAGTTACTGAGGAAGTCCCGTAGACTTCTGGGCCAACCTCCTGAGGAAGTACCGAGCCAACTCGAAGGCTTGAAAGTCCTCGTAACTCCTAGAGATAGTAGAGTTGGGTCACTTGAGGAAGGAGAATCTTCTTTGATAATACATCCCGATTTTCAACCATTAGTAGCAGAGTTTAATCCACAGTCAGTGTCTGTCTCCGAAATCGCTGGTAGCTTTTCATCTACTAGTGATATAGGTGAAGAAACCAAAATATCCGAGCCTGAAAGTGAATTTGCTGCTACTCCAACATCGAGGTTTGTTTCTCCAACTTCTAGTGGTCCTGGTTCACCTAGGGTAGAAAGAGTAATCACCCAAGATCTTCCTTCTGGACTTATTGCTATCGAAGAACTTGCTCCGGAAGAAGAAGTAGGCATCCCTATCCCTGAAAATCAACCTGTTATTGAACTAAGGGAGCGTGAATCAATTTTTTACAGTCCACCTAAGAGTAGTTATTGGTATCTTTCTTTGACTAATTTCCTAGAAACATCATGGTTAAGTTTTTCACCACCTCGTGCTCCTTATCACCCAACACCTAGAGGATTTTATACTCCCGTCAATATGGCAGGACAGTCATCCATGTTTACTCAATCGCCCGAATCTTTTTTGTACGACAGTCCTTCTGTTCCCTCCGGGTATCAGTCACTTTCTGGAACTTTTTCGGGAGCATCTCCTCAACCCATTGAGCAAGGGTTATTAACTGGAAGCAATGGTACTAAACCGTTGAGCGTAGAAGACATTCTTATGATGTCAGGTTATATTCGCAATCCTCAAACTCAAGGCAGCCAGTTACCGCATGGGGGGCAGCCTCAATTAACGCCTGGGGGGCAACCTCAAGGTACACAATTTGCATCTGGGGGCAACCTCAAGGACAGTACATACCTATGGGACAGTACGTTCTTCAAGGTCAGCCCCAGACTCAATATGTACCCCAAGGTCAACCCCAGTATCAATTTATACCTCAAGGTCAACCCCAGTATTAGTATGTGCCTCAAGGGTATCAACCCCAAGGTCAATACTCAAACCAAAGTTTCCACCACCCCAAGGTCAAACATTTGTTCAAGGAACGGGAAATGTACCTTTCAATTATCAATCCTACCCTCAACCCGGTTATGGTCCTCAGTATTCTCAACCTGTTATGGGTCAGTACCCCGGAATGAATATAGTGTGGGATCCATCGCAAACCCAACAGGTGTTGGAGCCAAGTGTACAGTTGTCATCTCAAACTGGACAACCCTTAGTTTCTGGTTCACCCCAGCAACCAGTCCAGTCTAACATTCAAACTTCTGTACCTTCGGTAGTTTCTCAACCTAGGCCTAGTACACCTCGTACTCCGCCTCAAACGACTGCTACAACTGCTGCAACATCTGTTCAATCTACCCCACCTACTTCTGGAGTATCGACATCTCCGGTTTCTACTGTTCCTGTATCTACTCCTCATACATCTTTACCACCGTCTGGATCTACGATTCAAACTTCGATTCAGATGCCTGTAGGACAACCTGGTTTAAGTACAGTTGTCACAAGTCAACCACAATTCACTTATAAACCGTACCAGGGACAGTACCAATTCAGACATGCTGTGCAGCAGCCAGTCTATCAGTATCAACCGTACCCTGGGTACACTTATCAACAACCTCAACAACCCCAGTACGGTCCAGTTAATCTTGGTTTTCCAAGAGGATACAATATCCCGAATGCGATTCCTATTCCTAGTTATCCTGGATATCCTCCTCTTGGGGCTGGTCTCATGACCCAGAGTTTTAGGGATCTTAATCAGCAATTACCGCTTATCGCAACTTTGGACTCACCTGACTTGTCGCGCCTAACGAACGATCCCATTAATTATCTTCTGTTTTGGACGCCAATGCTGAATAAGTCTCCCAGTGACATTCCTAAGTTCGAAGGTAAATCAGGAGAGGACCTGTCGAACCATGTGATGACTTACCACCTCTGGTATGCATTAACTCCATTACAGATGATTCAATCTGTCTTACACTTTTCCAGCACACTCTAATTGGTCTCGCAGCCAAGTGGTACATTGAGTTACCGCGAGGCACTTTTTATAATTTTAGTAAGTTAGCCACCTCGTTTTTAACTCATTTTCAGTTGCCAGTCCGATATGACAATGGCACAGAATTGTTAACTTTGCTAAAACAATCGACATCCACTTATATTTCAGATCATATTCATGAGTGGAGACGGCGACGATGTTTAGTGAAGGTATTTATTCCGGATCAGATCTTGGCCGAGTGGTTTGTAAAATCTTTGTTGCCAAAGATCACTGAAGATGTTGCTAAAGCCGGAGTTGTTACTGAGGAGAAAGTAATTGCTCAAGCACAATACCTTGACTTGTTCTATACTCAGTCGGGTACGTTACACGAAAATATCCCCGATATTCCCAAGCAAAATCAAATCGTTGCAGCTCCTTCGGGATCTCATGCTGCTGATGGTATGATTGGCATGGTTAACACCAAAAGTAAGAATAAGTCTTCCAATAATTCTTCCCCTATCATAACTTTGCCTAGTTCCCCAACAAGAGATTCTTCTGCAGAGATTTCCGCTGATATTCACGTTGTAGAGTCATCTACAGCCAAATCAAAATCCGGCGAGAAGAAGAAAGGAAAGAAGAAGAATAAAACGGACAAAAGTTCAAAGGAGAAACCTGAAAAGGTGGAATCCAATGATGAAAAGTGTAAACCTCGTTATCCTTGTCTCATTTGTGACGATGAACATTTTACAAGAGACTGCCCTCATCGTGCAGAGGTTGCGAAGATTGTCAAGGGTTCCCAAACTCGTGCTGTTTTGAAGGATCCCTTTCTGGCTCAAGACAGTAAGATGATAGGTTCATCCTCGAATGCCAATGAAGAACCTATACTGATGATGTCCCATGTTAGGATTGCGACTCGATCACAAGATTATGGTAGTAAAAGTCCTGTTGATGGTAAAGAAGTAGAATCTTCTCATTCTAATCCATCAACCTCAGCTCCCGGTTCCGATCCACTACAGATCGAGAAACCTAATCCAGACTTGGTAATCAAACTGCCCGCCAAGGGTATACTTCGAAAGTCAGCTTTCAATCCACATGTGGGAGCGGCTCATAATTATAATGTTGTTGAGGATTTAGCTGTTTCACCCTCAGCAATGTCAGCTTTGGAAGTGCTGCAATCATGCCCAACACAACGTAAATTACTTTTTTCGGCTATAAGAGCTATTGATGTTCAGGACCCGAACCTAATAATTTTTGATATAGAAAATAGTACACCGCATTTGCCTCAGCAGATGGCTTTCCAGATTCCAGTAATAGTCAAAAACATGCCTATTCATCGGACTGCAATTGATGAGGGAGCCTCAACGTGTATTATGTCGATACAGTGCTGGAGATCGCTTGGTTCTCCTTCACTAAATCAATCCCCGACGATTCTAAAGGCCTTTGACGGCCATGGGTTTCATCCTTTTGGCATTCTACAGGATTTTCCTATAGGGGTTGAAGGAAAAACTGTTAGTCTAGATGTGGAGGTGGTTGATGCCCCTCTAGATTACAACCTTCTCTTGGGTCGAAGTTGGTCTTACGCTATGACAACGGTCGTTTCATCGGTCTTTCG
Source organism: Pinus tabuliformis (assembly GCA_031772625.1). Lineage (NCBI taxonomy): Eukaryota > Viridiplantae > Streptophyta > Pinopsida > Pinales > Pinaceae > Pinus > Pinus tabuliformis. Next base: position 904,205,936 of record CM062820.1, on the reverse strand, counting down.
AGTAATAAAGTTTCCACACAATGGAAAGATCGTAACAATAGACCAGCTAGCTTACTTTTCATCCGACCCAGCCTCTTCGGAGAGTATTCAACATGTTGGTAAAACGATTATCCCATATAAGGATGTTGGGGTAGGACTAGTTAAAGATGTCGGTTTACAGGGAACTTTCCCTTTTCCTCCGATCAACGCATCGTCTTCATTTGAAACCATTCATATGATTATATCAAACACCATTATTTATGATGATCCTTAGATTGTCCCTTCTGAATCTGAGATAGACTCGTTTGGTAATACCATGCCTTTGAGTCCATATGAAATTTCCTATGAAGCCGTGCAGTCGTTTGCCGACCCATTTTCAACCGAAAATGACTTAATGAATGTGGTCTGTGAGGAATCACTTTTCACATCAACCTCAGATTTAACTACGTTTTCTGAACTTGTTCACTCTGATGAGCAAATTCGTGAAATCCTATGTGTAGATGATTTACCATGGGAAGATCTCCATCACAGATCTTCGTTTTTACCTGAGGATGATCGTTTTGAAAATGATTTCTCATCAATTTTTACAACTGAATATGTCAAGGAACCTCAGAATCCAATGAAACATCCCGATTCAGAGTTAACTTTGGGAAACATCTCTTGAACTATTCCTATTGACATTTCGGTTAAGCCCGGAATTGTTGAGAACATTCATATAGGTGCCTCATGTACAGATGACGAAATTCAATTATATAAGGCACTATTTCAAGAATTCCGTGACGTGTTTGCCTGGTCCTATGAGGAAATTCTAGGAATTGATCCCGTGATTGTTGTTCATGAGATCAAGACTTACCCGGACGCTAAACCCGTCTGGCAATGTTTGCATCAGATTCACCCACGAAAAGTTGCTGCAATTAAAGAAGAAGTTGAAAAATTATTGAAAGCAGGTTTCATTTATCCGATCCCGTTAATGGATTGGGTATCAAATATTGTTCTGGTTAACAAAAAGCAGGGAACAATAAGAATATGCATCGACTATAGGGATATTAATCGAGCCTGTCCAAAGGACAATTACCCAACTCCCTATATCGATCAAATCGTTGATGATTGTGCCAGCAGCGAAACATTTTCCTTTATGGACGATTTTTCTAGATACAATCAAATCAACATTCTACTTGCCGATCAACCAAAAACGGCTTTCATTTGTCCGTGGGGGACATTTGCTTATTGTAAATTACCTTTTGGGCTTAAGAATGCTGGAGCAAATTTTCAAAGGGTGATGTCTTATGCATTTCATGACATCAAACACATTGTGCAACCGTATCTCGATGACTTGCCTGCTCATTCCTTACATCGAGCTGATCACCTCGTCCATTTACGAGCAATTTTTATGAGGTATAGGCATTATCGTATCCAGTTGAACCCACACAAATGTGTCTTTTGTATAGAAACCGGTTGATTACTGGGATTTGTAGTTTCGAAAGCCGGCATTCGTGTTGATCCCTCAAAGGTCGAAGTTATCATCAAATTGCCTCCTCCTTCGAGTCTTCGCCAACACCAAAGTTTGCAGGGGAAAGTAAACTTTTTACGATGATTCATTCCTAACTACGCTGAGGTTACAAAGGGTTTTACCCGGTTGTTGAAACAAAATACACCATTCTATTGGGATGAGATAGCTCAGAAATCTTTTGATGCACTCAAACACGCGTTGACCCATGCACCGTTGTTGCATCCTCCCAACTACAACCAGGATTACATCTTATGTCTCGCCGCCTCTCATTCCACCATTGGAATGGTCTTAGTTCAGGAAGATGAATTAGGAACGGAACATGTGATATATTACCTTAGTCGAACTTTAAATCCAACTGAGCTAAAATACTCACATGTGGAGAAATTGGCATTGGCAGCTGTTCAAGCTGTCCAACGTTTTTGTCACTACATTTTACTACGTAAAACTATAGTAATTTCAGATTGCAACCCTATGATCAACATTTCGACTAAGCAATTACTAGGGGGCAAGTACTCTAAATGGATCGTTATCCTGCAAGAGTTCGACTTGGAATTTGAGAAATCTAAGTCTAAGAAATCTTTAGTTTTTGCGAAATTAATGTGTGACTTCCCGCGTGCTAACACGAAAACTGTGGCGGAGGAGCCCATTGCGGACGAATCCTTGTTTATAATCAGCACTTTAGATTCGTGGTATGGGGATATCATCGTTTATCTCTAGACCCAATCCTTTCGGCTAGAAATTTCAAGGTCAGAACGTCGGAAAATTCGATTCCAGTCCCAACAATTCAGGATTATTGGAGATACTCTTTATCACCGTGGGGCGGACTCTATTTTTCGACATTGCTTAACTCACGAGGAAGCTGAAAGGGTTCTAAATCACTATCACTCTAGAGTGTGTGGCGGTCATATGTCTAGGTTTGCCACAGCCCAAAAGATATTGCGTGCTGGCTACTTCTGGCCGTCTTTATTTAAATATTGTATTACGGCGGTCCGAAAATGCCACAACTGCCAAATTTTTGATCCTAGGATACGCGCTCCACCTGCTCCTCTCCACCCTATAATTGTTGTTGGTCCTTTTGCCAAATGGGGTATCGAATTTATTACATGTAACCCTCACTCGGCGGGGGGCATGCGTATATCATCCTTGCGGTAGATTATTTTACTAAGTCGGCCGAGGCGATGCCTACATTCGAGGCAGACGGCAAGACAGCTGCAATTTTCATGTTCAATCATATAATTGCTAGGTTTGGTGTCCCACAAGAGATAATCACTAATCATGGGCGTCATTTTCAAAATGTTATGATGACCGAACTTACAGGCCGGCTTAGTTTACGTCACGATAGTTCAACCCCTTATTATCCACAAGCGAATGGTCTGGTTGAATCCATCAACAATGTTTTAGTTATCATGATCCGACGAATCATTGGGATTCATCGGTAGAATTGGCACAACATGTTACTTTCAGCGCTTTGGGCATACCGAACTTCAGTAAAAACATCAACATGGTTCACTCCTTTCCAACTAGTCTATGGTTTAGAAGTTGTGTTACCCATTGAATGCGAAATCCCGTCACTGCAAATGGCCATCGAGTTACTTCTAGCCACTTCCGAAGAGGAAAAGAATTTGTTATACTTGGCTCAATTAGATGAGAATCGACGTGATGCTGCATTGGCGATCGAGACTCACGCAAAACGAATGAAAGCTCAGTATGATCGAAATGTGACCCCTCGAAATTTTTCGGAAGGAGATCTAGTTTTAGTTTACGATCAAGCTAATGATAAATTAGGCACTGGAAAATTCGTTCCTATGTGGCATGGTCCCTATGTTGTCAAGCGAAAGCTAGCCAAAGGGGCTTATGAATTGGTAGACTTTGACGGGGACTCTTTGGGTAAACCCAGAAATGGCCTTTACTTGAAGAGGTATTATGCTTAAAAGAATGGGTATGGAGATTTTTAGTTAGGATAGTTTTTTCTTTCTAGCTGGTGTGTTTTAGTTTAAACAGTGTGCTTAGCTTAGAGAGTGTTTTTCCTCATTATTCCTACTTCTTGGTTTTACTCTTGATATTGCAGATGTCGGTGCCTCTCCAAACATACATTGGTTTCGCTAATGGTGCTTGTCATAATACACGGAAGATCTCTTCCACATCTTGGGTTATCTATTCGCCCTCTGACGAGTTAGTATCTATGCATGGGGTAAGCCTCTGTCAAACAATGAACAACATTGCCAAGTATAGTGCAGTGATTGAGTTATTATCTGAATCTATTTCATTTGGGATTCGGAGTTTGATAGTGACGTTAGATTCTGAACTCGTTGTATTACAGCTTAATAGAGTGTATGCCATTAGAAATCCAGTGTTATTAAGATTATTTTTGAGAGTGCATCTCTTGGAACATGAATTTGATTACATTGAATATCAGCATATTCCAAGATCTTTAAATACATTAGCAGATGCAATTGCTTCTCGAATGTTAAATAGACATTTGCAATAATCATACATGTAAATTTAAAACCATTCCATAACATGATTTACAAGATAAGCCGGTAATAGTGATATATATATATATATATATATATATATATATATATATATATATATATATATATATATATATATATATATATATATATATATATATGAGTGTGTTAAAAAATACATCGTCCTCGATCATAGGTTGAAAAACACCTTGTGATCGGCAAAAATGATAAGTACAAAAAACAAAAATGTCACATGTGCCCACAATAGGCGATCATCCTATCACTGGTGATGATCTCTATAAGAAACCACTACACAGGCCACCTTGCAAAGCAACCTCCTAAAAGATCCCGGGACTCCAATCATACAGCGCTGAAGTCGACGAGGAATGTCGTCTATAGTGGTCTCAGGAATATCTCCTGTCAAGCGCTCGGGATGACCCTCCAACTCGGCCAAAACCTCTACTGATTCGTCCTGTGGGGCTGGCGTGGGTGCAACTGGTTGCCTCCTCTCGTAAGGCTAGAGAGTGGTTGGTCGCTGTGGACCCACATCTGCATTTGAAATTTTTACTATCAGTTTTGAGACGATGAAAAGAACAAAAAATAAAAATAAAAAAAATGTTGAAAAGGATTTTACCTGACTCGTCCCACTGCTCTCCTAGTGGAAAAACCATGTCTGGGCCACCACGAAAATCTATCCCAGCGTAAGGGAAGTCCTGAATAGAAAAGACCTCGTTTTCCAGCCATTGGAAATACTCAGGTTTGAACCGAGCAACCTCTGTCCTCTCGTCTGGGTGACGGGCCATGACTACGACCCATCGCATCAGTTTAGGCTCTCGAGGAAGCCCAGCTCCAACAGTAAGGTGTTGTGGGATCAGCATAGGAACCCGCTCCAGGCCAAAACTCACGACAAAATCCCCATAACCAAAGGTCTTTAGTCGTCCGTTCTTGGCCTTGGTTAGTTGGCCTTTCACATTGGCCAACACAACATCGCACCAGTTGAAGATGGTGCTCTACCATACGCATCTGGGATCCGGTCGTAATATGTAATGCGGCAGCTCCGTAAAGTCTGGTGACAGTGAATGAAATCACCATGAGCTCAAGATGGGATATCGTCTTTATGTCTATCCCTTTGTCTCTAGCCTGGCTATTGCAGTACTCTAGCCGGAGGCTATCGACAGACTGGCCACCTGGCCTAGTCCCGTGCAGAGTCAAGTCTTTGCCTCTCTTAGGCAAACCAGTCAAGAAATATATGTCCACCGATGAAAAAACATTGGTCCTGTATACTCCATCTGTCAACCAGCCACTATAAGAAATCCACCTCAGCCCTCATGCCAGGAATGGCCCAGAATTTATACAAGCCGCATGCCTTCAAAGCATCAAGTGAAGGTTGAAGGTTAAAGACAAATTAAAATGCTAGAAAATATTTTGTGTGGTCCATTTTTGAGAATTTTTGGGTTAAAAACCCTTGCGGCGGGGACTGCACCCTCCAGGTTAGACACAGTGTGTGGGACCACACTTTTTCTATACAGAAGGTGTGAACCCCAAGCTTTTTCCCAATGGAGAAAAAGTCGGGGTCCGTAGGCCCGCAATGGTAAACCTGCGGGCCCCCGCGCGCAGGTTTTGCGCCTAAAAATCATCCCAAAAATGAAATAAAGGACTAAAACAAAAAATTAAACAGTTAAAAATGAAGAGTGGGATGATGTGGATTACCTGGAGAAGACGATGTTCGATTCTGACAGTTGGATTTTCCGCAATCTTCATGGGAAGTTTTCTGAGCAAAAGCATTATTTTCTCACCCAAACTCAAACGGTAAAAATGAATTGACAAAGGCCCTTTTTATAAGTTTTTTGAGTAAATAAATTGCAAATTTCTTTATGTTTCACTTTGAAAAGGTATTTTGCGACATTTTTATCCATTTCAAACAGGGATGAGTAATGTTTGTGTTTTTGTGCAGAATAAAGGATTATTCAGGCGAAATCTATCATTTTTGATGAAAAAACATGTAGAGTCATCTTTAAGCTCTTTTATGACTCCTAAAACATGAAAAGATTTCCGAGTGTTTCTTTTAAACTCGTTAAAACAGAATTAAAAGACGGTCCACTTACAACTCTTTTCCGACCATAAAAACATGAAAAGATTGCCGGATTTTTGTCGTTTCAAATTCGATATCGGTCATAAAACGACGTGTCATTGATCGCTTTTTTACTTTTTCGGGTCAAAGGCACTAATAACAAAAAGTACTCCTTGGTCGTAAAAGATCAAGCGGTTCTATCAAGTATTATTTTATACTTTTTCGAGCTTGGGAGACACAAATTTACGAAAAAGGTCAACCCTGGAGTCCTCTTAAGTTTTTTTCAGACTCTCTAAAATTGAAAAACATCGAGTTTCTCCTATACTGGACTCGTTAAAATTTCACAGTAAAGGACCTATTCAATTACAAACAGGAACAAACCACTCCTTCTTAGGGTTCGGATTTAAACTAAGTTGGACTCATCCGAAGGATGAGCTTATAATCAAGCAAATGTTATCCTCCTCAAGCTTGTCAAAAATAAAGAGGTACTTGCCAGAAATGGTGGGGGAAAAGAGAGAAAAGTGAGCCTGTTTGCCATACTTTGTAACCACTCTTGAACACGACACTTTCATTCACCTGGGTTGGGAAATCCTTTGCCTAACAGTTGATCAAACCACATTGAAAGTCTTCAGCCGGTTTCTGGGTATTAACTTTGGGTCAATTGTCACCAAGCCATCTTTCGTGTCGTTATGTGTTCAAGAGGTTACTGCCAATAAGCCATTCATTTGCAAAATATCTGTCATCCATCTTGACCATCCCTGAGTTAGTCCTTGCAACTAAATTTCTTCAACTTGATCTATGATTTCGTGTTGTGGGCTTGCCTACAACAGATCGCTTTCTATCGACATCAGCTCATTATCTAGAAAGATGATCTAGGAATCGTCAGTACCTTGAAGTCTGCATGCCTCAATGGCAGGTTTCTCACCTTTGATGATAGTTTACATCATTGAATTTCGATCAAAGGATTCTGTGACATGTTCGACACCAACACATTTATTTGCATCTCATGGATTGTACAGGGTACTTTGAGAGCCATTGACGTCACTAGTGGTTTCTCTCACACTTGTTAACAGTTTACATCATTGACTAGTAATCAAGTGGTTTCTACCATGTTCGACATCAACACATTTATTCGCATGGATAGAATTGTATTGTTTCGGGAAGTAGAAATGAAGACCTTGGATCTAGTTTCTACAATCTAGGCTGCGAGGAATTTTGTATTCATTATATAATGGACTATCCATAAACAGATGGCTGCGTCCATACTGTGTCCACATGAGTCTTTACTTGTGATGTCTTACAAGATCATTCCTGTATCAGAGTAGTTGTTAGTTTTCTAGTCAGTTTTTATCTGAGTATGGGAATGCCTACCTCAGCGATGATATGATGTCATATATATATCTTACATTGAATGTTTTTACAGGTTCCAACCGGGCTCTCCACAAGATGATCCTCGAAATGATAAAGTACTTCACTCTTCCTAAATGATCAGAAATCCTCATCTACTACAGACTTCGCACTTTAGGGGGAAATCTGTTACACAAAAATATCGTCACCATGATTATTTGCAGTCAGTATGGGTCTATCATCACTTGTACTGTCGTCCTAAGCAAGTCTCAGACCTCAGCTCTTCAAATCAAGCTTTGGAAATGAGAGAAAGACATTAAAAATCAATGTAACTCCGGTTTCGCACTTTCTCTCATGGTCACCTGCGGTCTAGCACCTTCTGTGTACAAAAACTGCAGACCTGCCCGCTCTGTCCCTAACGGTGTAGGTGCGAACCCCTGTGAAAGTCAAAAGGCACAAGTTTTATCTTAAAAAACTCACTTTGGGTTAATTCTAGAGGTTTCTAGAAGGAATTTTGACATGGATTGTTCGCTCTGAGGTGGTTCATGCATCCCAAAAGAGGAGGAGCTAATCCCTTGATGAGAGGAGCTATCCCTTTGAAGGAGGGCTTTATCCCTTTGAAGGAGGACCTAGTAACCTCCCTCCATTGCACTATAAATACAGGCATTGGGCTGGTTGCTAGAGAGGTTAGAAGCTGAACATTTTTGAGGGTAAATGCTGGTGAAATCAAGACTTCCTAGTTGAGCTTAAGAGGAGAGATAACATACCTTTTTAGCTTCATTGGGGAGTGAGTGAAACTTGTCAAAGTAGAGGAGACTTCTTGCTGGACCCTGGGAGGAGCTTGTATAGTGTCAAGGCAAAGGTTGTAAAGTTCTTCTTCTTCTATAAACTCATTTTTCTCAACAAGTATCTCATGTTATTTGTTTCATGGACTCCTTGACTTTCATGTTAAATATGTTTTATGCAATTGGCTTTTCAGGTGCTATTAAATTTGTTTGCCTTGTTTGTGTTTGCAAATTCGCAACAAAGGAGCTCATTTGGATCGAAGGAGCGAGGGCATCCACAAGCTTGCGTTGGACCTAAAGTAGGCCCTAAAAACACTTTTTTGCCATTGTTTATTAAATAATATTTAGAGAAAGATAGTGTCTGGTTGGTTTGCTTGTCATTAGGTCTTCTTTAGATTCTAGGAAGGTCTATCATGTCTTCAAGATCAACTTATTCCGTGTGACACACTTATTCCTAAAACGTCTCTCGAACTCACTCCAAGTCAGCTCCTCTACTTGAATTCCTCTGACATTCTTTACATATGCCCATCAAATGACTTCTTTTCCTTTAAAACTAAAATTAGTTATTCTAGCTTTCATATTTTCTGAATAATCATGCAATTTGAGGAGCTTATTCATCCCAGGAAATGACACTTATGCATCTTGTGACTTCTTCATTTCCCCATAAAAAGTAGGAGGATTTCCTTTCCTGATTTCCTTTGTAAAGTACTTCTTCTCACTCCTATATTGATGGTGATGGTTATGATGATGTTGTCTCTCTAAACCAGAACTAAAATAGAACCCATGGTCATTACCCATCCTGTTAGGTGTATCCAAGAACCTACCATATTTGATTGTGTCATCCCTAAAAAACTTGTATCCTGATTGAGACCTACTACCAAATGTCCCATTGGTCCTTTCCTATTATACATGGCTAATACTAAGCGGTCCCTATCTCTACAAATATGATAATCTCTAAATGATGACTACATCAAATTCTTCTTGCTTCTACTATGCCCTACAAAATCTCTCCTGTGACTAAATGATCCTGTCATTATCTACCTTACAACTTCTCGTATTTGCTTTCAATGTTCTCAATGTATCTTCTATGTCAGTGGAGTACTCATCACCATTCTATTCATCTGATCTGTAGGGAGAATAACATGAACTGTATTTCACCGTTTTGCTTATCATCTTGATCTTCTACTTCCTGCAAACATGCCATGTCATATAACTAAATATAAATATGATCAACATACCTCAGTGAAGTTAAACGGAGGATATCTCATTTTCATAATCAACTTGAATTCGCATGACACATGTATATATAATAAAATCAAGATATCAATCATCTAAACATCAACATCTTCAACCTTTGCATGAAGACACTACTGAAACAATGACTATCACAATGCATGCATAGAATCTCATAGATAACTGACATGCATGCATGACAAACACATTATTCCCATCTAGTCCAGGTGCTTGAACCTAGAAGCTCTAATACCAATCTATAACCACATCTCCCACATTTCCCCATTTTCGTCAGACTACCAGGATAAGCATGAGACAAAGAGCTACTATGACATGATCCTACCTCCTAGCACTAGATAAGGAAGTGGGGCCTACAACTTACCACCGACTAACAACTCACAACATTTCACACGGCTACAAGGACACTGAGTGGCCAAAGAACCACCCTAGGTGACCAAACCATGAGCTAACATGCCCTTTCACACACTTTAACCCCCAACCACATGCATGATAAGGTGTCCATATAATTATAGGTCTCTGACCCCATGCGCAAGCCTTCCTGGGTGTAGTTGTGAACCAAATTGTCCAGTTCAAAGGGTGCGGTCCCAAGATCTAAACCTAAATTCTAGATCAGCCCCTAGACCATTGCCCAAAACTTCCTGAAACTTCTCAAAATTAATAATGACATGAAAACAAGGCTAGACATACAAACTTCAAGGTATAACTTGACCTATACTTCCTAGTACATAAAAAACATTTCGTCAAACACATGGCAAGCATGTAAGATGTAGGTCATGAATGCATATTTGATGATATTGAAGATTCATATGAGAATAATCTTTAAGGCCCTATGCCCTCTCCACATGTTTGCAACAACACTTATTAGTCTATACATTCATCAACTAGTCAATAGGTAAATAATTCATGACAAGAGTCAAAGAAGATACACATCATCTGAACATCATATAACTAGAAAATAACCAGTGTATAAACAATGGAAATCTAGTCATAATATCACCAACACATTGCCAACAAATATACATGAATCACAGTAAATGAATAACTCTTAATAACATATAAGGATACCAACCAAGTTAGGGACTTCCACATACCACTCGACCATAGATTGGGCTGGACCAAATCTCTCTTTGAGGGAATGGTCCCCGCACCATATTCCAAGCGTGAATGTGGGATCTCATGAAATAAACCAAGACAATCCAAACCAAGGCTTCCAAAGGCCGAACCACCTCAACCTCCAACCAGTGATTCCACCTCATGTTCAGAGATTGTTAGCACCATATCAGTCTCTACCCAAGTTGTCTAGGGCTCTAGGAACTAGTAACTCAACTCACAACCTTTCAAGGCTCCAGATCATTTGTCCAACCCATCTTGAGGGACTAGTAACTCAACCGAAGTTGTTCCAGGCCTTCAAAATCATTTGTTCCAACCTAAAGCCATAAGAAATTATGAGAACCAACCATAGAATAATCAAGAGGAAAAACCCACAACACCATGGCTATCCAGGAAATTGAAAGGCAAGGCTATCCATAATCAATCGAGAAAATCCTTCATGCCAATGATAACACATAACCAAAAAATCACATGCATATACCATCCATCCATAAATCATCAAGGAAATCACACATGCAACCTGTTATCTACAAAGCAATCCAGTTGTAGTTGTTGATCCACCTATTCCCTTGCCTTATGCTACTTTCCTTTGCCTTCTTTCTCCAAATCCAATTTATGCCAAAGTGCTCCAAGAATGCTCCAAGATTGATCCAATAATACTCTAAGTGTGCAAGAGTATGAGAAAGTGAGAGAATAAAAGAGATATCCAAGATAATACTGAAAAAATTCTTAACTATCAAAAGCTATGAAATGATCCTCATAAGTCTTTTTATCATTGAGGCCTCTACTTTCTTAATTTTCCTTCATTTTTCCTTCAATTTTCCTCACATGCAAATATGTGACCTTTCATCTCCCTTTTCTCCTATTTTCCTATATTTCATGAATAAAATGACAATTATTGCCATTTTACCTTTTCCAACACCTTTGCCAATTTCCATAGCCCTAAATATATCACCAGTGATACCCATCACTATGTTTTTCCCAAAATTCAACTTGGAATATTTGTCCCATGACCTTGGTCTTATTTTATGTACATAGGAAAATAAACCAGGGGTTATTATAATGATGCCATGCAAGTGCAATTTAATGTTGATGAGATTGCACCCCTAGATAAATATGTATTAGTTTTTATCCTTAAAGGGACTTCCATTTTGATAATATAGGGTTCCAAGGGTGGACAAGCATAGTGGCATCTTCTAAAACCTAATGTAGTCAACTAAATGAAAGCCAAAATGAAGTCTTTTCCATTAATGCATGGTACCTCCACTGATTGCAATTCGTATTATAGAAAGATAAACTTCAAAGTCATGCAAGTGCTAAGATTGTCAATGCATCGTTGAAGGAACATAACTCCAAAAATCCTAATGCAATCATAATGTCAATATCCAAGATGAAAAATTGATGAATGAATGCAACATGCATTGTGAAATCATAAATATCAATATAGTCAATAAAAACCATGTCAATGCCAAATTTCGTAGATTCGAAGTCATAAGCATAACCCTCGAGACCTAGAAAAGTAGAGGGGGACGCAAAATTTTGGTGTTAGGCCAAAAATTTTGGGTGGGCGTTGTAGCGGCTATAATAATTGGCGAACCACAAGTAGAATCCATCATCTCTACCCATGCCCCTCCAACATATCAAGTCTTGATAATAGTGCAAGGAAGTACTGAAAAAACACTATGGGTACTCCTTAAGTTTCTTGACCTTTTACAAGCATTCCCTTCCCTTGTTACAGAGTATTTTATGACACCTCTTACACTTCCCTGTGACATACCTTGAAGTGCCCGAAACATGATCATTATATAATATACTCATCAATGTATACATTTCATATCCCTCCTTTAAATTTGCTTGGAAAACGTCTGGAGGTTTCCCTGAAGAAATAACTCTTAAAACCCTCAATGAGGAACAACGCTCTTATGAAGCTCAAAACTGCGATGGTTGTGTGTTGCACCATGTTTGGCCAGCAATGGCATGACTATGTTCCCTTACATACCCATAATGGTATCAAAAAGGAATTTTTCCCAAAGAGGATGAGAAGCTTCGTCATCTAGAAGCTTCCAAAGCAGTGAGCTCGAGGTCGTTTTGAGTAGATTAAGTCTAATCCTCTTAATTTGACGTCTTGGTCTCATCCCTATGAGCTACCTCCTTGAGATGTGGGCCTAATCCTATCTTCAGAGAAGTGTTAATTCCCTCTCTCAGAGACCAATTATTTGTGTTAAAGAGTCTTTGTGTGTCCAGACATCCTTTGTAGATCACTTTTGTTTCTTGTGTCTTGAGTTGTTTTCATTAGTAGTTATTGTGGAAGTTTCATAAGTTATCTTTGGTAAACGATAGATTACAAATTGATTATCTCGTTGGAATCAAAAGGATGTGTTTTCTTTGAATTTTTTGTTTCGAAAAGTGAAAGTGAATGTGTTATTCTTTTCATAGTTTTCAAATCATTTGAAGTTGCATTCAAATCATTGATGTGCAAGAGATTTTCATATTTGTTGGCTTTCTTGCATTCTCTTTTACTTTTGTAGTAGGTTATGTTAGTTGCATTTTGAAATAGAGAAAAAATCATCATTATATCTTAAGGAAATTTTTCTTTAAGGTTTTTTTGGCATTGCATTTGCTTATCATATGAAAGATTAGATTTCATATTTTGCATTTAGCATTTGAAGATTGTCATGGATGCACTTTTGCATTTGGTTTGATTCATGATTTGAGTGATCTTCTTCCCTACATAGATAGCTTTCATCGAATTGAAGGATTTCATTTCATCATCTAGTTTTCATTTTAGGAACAGGTAACATGGTTAAGGCCTTGAAATTGAAGCATAATTCAAGATCAACTTTTAAAATCTATCAATTAATCTAAGGAGAATTTGAAACATTAACATTCATATTTAGTGGTATAGGCTAGAGATCTGTTCTAGCATATTTAAAATTAAGTAGTTTTTGTTCACCTTGGAATTAGACAATGCTAGCACGGACTTGTGCTCCCCATAACATCACGTATATAAAGGGATACCCCCATAGGTTGCAAACCTTTATCCATATGAAGTCGAGTCTGCTGCCCTGTAAACGTGATACACTGAACACAACATTCAGGGAGATTTCTTGCACGTATGTCAAGTCCTTGGAAAATTTATTTTCTGAGTTGTATATTGGAGTTCACAGTTACTTGATACTCCTTATACCTAGATTCACTTGAGAATTCATTTTGATCTTCTCTGACTCTTTAAATTTGAAAAGATCATCAAGCAACTTGCCCTTTCAGGCTCGCTAAACCATCGAAAGTGACTAGAGTCACCTTTTTGTCCTTTTCTCGACTCTTAAAAGATGGAAAGGAAAATTTTTTGTTTCTAAAAAATAACTGCCCATGATCAACATGTTGAACCCAAGAAGTTTCTTCTTGGACCAAAATTGAGTAATTCCCTGTTAGATTCAAGATTGTTAAAAGCCATAAACAAATTTCCTTTTCTCTTTTGTTGTTGAGAGGAAGTCATCGTGGCTGAAACATTGAGTCCATCTCATAGTTCCCCTTCATTGTCTGATACTGAAGGGTCCACCCAAGGAGTTCATCCAAAACTTCCTTAGTCACTTGAGGATCAAGGTTTTGAACTTGGAATTATTCCGAGCATCCAACCTTTGTCTTCTCGTCCACCTCCATCAGATTCCTGGTCACCTCAAGAATCTGATATGGATTCCTCTGATAATCCTATTCAGACCCCTGAGAGTCCATAGATTCCTGAAAGTCACCAGGGGCTTGTTGTTTATTCTTCAAATCCATTGTTCGATCCTATTGTGATATCTCCTCAACATCCTTATAGTCTGTATGATTGGCCTACTATTCCTTTGGAGTTATCTCCTCATACATCTCGGGCTCCTCATCACCAATTGTTTCCATCTATGGAGTCAGAAGGTGAAATTCCACTCTCCTCTCTGAGTCATTCTGAAGTTTCCGCTACCCATACTCATGTTGATGATGAGCAAGGATATCAATTTCCTCCAGAAGTCTTTCCTTATAAAGGAAGAGTCTCATCTCTCAGCTTTCCTAAAACTAGTGGACCCATGTTGCCACATGGTTATACCACTTTATGTTAGTTAGTTTCGAGTAATCTTAGTGCCTCATCATTGTATCACAACCCCATCTGGTCTTCTAATGCTATGTGTACATCAGGTCTGTTCATTCCGAACATGACCTCTCGAACTTTTGTACAAACTACAGTCACCTTAGTTCCTGTTCAACCTCACAACCTGTCTCGTCGTTTCAACTGACTCTTCTGGTTAAACTAACTATCTTACATCAAGTCTCGATATGTTCTACTACCCCTCCATGAAGTCAACAGAATGTGCCACTGCCTAGGGGTCAGGATCCAAATATTCCTCTTGTGTCAAGTAAAACCAATGTGAGTGGATTACAAACTCACATGGTAGGAATGGATCAACCTTTTTATGGTGCTATTCCTAACCTTGCTGGTCCATCCAGGTCAGGTATCATCCAATATCAGTAGTTGTATATGGCTCAGGTTCCGTTCCAAGAGGCTTATGTCCCATAAGTTTCACAAGCCTTGGTTAATACGCCTTACATTCCTTAAGTTGGAGCTTATGTTTAGCCTGGTCAATCCGCTATTCCTAGTGGATATGGCTAGATTCAATTTGGGAACTATCAATACCCTCAGGGTATAACCCCAAGAACTCTCCAGCTACCCTCGCAGAAACAAGGACAACCTGTGTAGCAGCAAAGGAAATCTTCGCAACACTAAGGGAAATATTTGCAGCAGCAAGGGAAACTGTTACAACAGTAGGGGCAACCTTTTCCACAATCGGAACATCCTTTGTAGCCACAGACTCAGTTTTTTCAGCAGTCCTCCCAACCTTTGTCCTCGCAAGGTCAACCTTTATAGCATAAAAGTCAGCCTTTTCAGCAATAAGGTCAGCCTTTTCAGCGGCAAGCTTAATATGCATATCGGCAAGGTCAGCCTTGGTAAGGCCAAGTTCAACCGCTGTAGCAGCAGGGTCAATCTCCTTACGTCCAGGGTCAACACGTTCAACAACATTATAATCCATATGCTACTTACAATGCTTATCAACGGCCTTTGGTAGGACAATATCAAACTTATCCTAGACCCAATCCACCTTATGGTCAAGGTAACCCTTAGTGGGGACAAAATCATGTCTTGTATGGACAAAATCCTCCACTGTGGGGGAAAAATCCTTACCAGTAAGGCTGGAATCTGTAGTTTGGGTCTCCTCAACAACCCTATATGTTGTTTAATGCACAATTCCCTTTCTTGCCTATATTGGAGCTACTTGATGTCTCGAGTCTCACGAATGATCCCATTCTTCATTTTCCCTACTGGCATCGAGTTCTAATGAAAATTCCAAGTGATTTCCCAAAATTCGAGAGAAAATATAAGGAGGATTTGCAAGCCCACATGATGACATATCACCTATGGTGCTCCTCCAATTCCTATGTCGATGATTCTATTCATCTTTGACTCTTTCAGAGAACTCTCACAGGTTTTGCCGCTAAATGGTACATCGAGTTTCCTTGAGGTACCTACGGTGACTTCAACTCTCTCGCTATGGCTTTCTTCGCTCATTTCCAATTACCAGTTCGATATGAAACTGGAACTCATTTTCTTACGTCTCTTAAGAAAGACACTGTGACCCACATTTCCTATCATATCCATAAATGGAGATGTAGGCGTTGCATTATCAAGTTTGATATTGCTAATGAGTTGTTGATAGAATGGTTCACAAAATCATTCGTCAGCAAAATTGCTAAGGAGATAGTTATGGGTGGATGTGTTACTGAAGAGAAAGCTATCACCCGTGCCCAGTATTTAGACTTGGTCTATTCACAATCTAGCACATTGTACGAGATGTTACCTGGTGCTCTGAGACCATCAAAGTGTCTAGGTATGCCATCTGTTAACAATGTAATTGGTTTTGTGTCTCAGACTTCTATGAAAGCTTCTTCGAAGGAGAAATTTTCCTCAAATATTGGTTCCAATAACCCCTCGAAAAATTCATCCAATCCTAGTAAAGCCTATGAGCTACATGTTGTCCAGTCTACCGCAACAGATAAGTCCTTTAAAGGTAAAAAGAAGGATAAAGGTAAGGCCAAATTCGATGCCCCAAAATAGGACCCTCCTAAATCATCTGTTGATGATGCTTCTAAAAGAAAGCCCAAATATCCTTACCTCATTTGTGAGGAAGATCATTACACCAAGGATTGTCTTTAATGTTCTGAAGTCAATCGCTTGTTGAAAGGGACTCTAGTTGTCTTAAAAGAACCCTTTCCATCACAACAGATGCAGTTGGTAGACCAGCCTCAATCTTCTGCTTCCTTTGGTTCCCAAGTGTTCATGATGCAAGGTTCATCACCTATCTCAATCGCTACTCGAACTAAGGACTATCAAACCATGCCTAAGTAAACAGTGGAGAGACAAGCTATTGATATTCCTTCTACCTCTACTCCGTCCAGTTCTGATCCACTCCATATTGAGTGCCCTAATAGTGAGTCTGCCATCCGACCACCTCCCAAAGGTGTTCTTCGGAATTCATCTTTTAATCTGAATGTTAGAGTTGTTCAACATTACAATATTGTTGAGGATTTAGCTCAAGCCCCTTCAAATATGTCTACCTTGGAGGTTATCCAATCCTATCCAATGTAGCGGAAGTCACTATTGTCTACCATAGGTGCTATCGATCCCTCTAATTCGAGTTTGATTACATTCAATCTAGAAAATCATGTGCCTTGTCTTCCTCATCAGATTGCATTTATGATACAAGTCCTTCTCAAAGGAAAAGAAATTCATTAAACGATTATTGATGAAGGTGCCTCTACTTGCATCATCTTAGTTTCGTGTTGGAAATCGATTGGCTCTCCTCTTAACCAATCTTTGAACACCTTGGAAGCCTTCGATTGTAGAGGTTCACGTCCATATGGTATTCTCACAAACTTGTCAATTATGTTAGAAGGAAAGAATGTTGAATTAGAAGTGGAAGTTGTACATGCAAATCTCAACTACAACCTTCTTCTTGGGTGAATCTAGACCCACGCCATGTTTTGTGTGGTGTCTTGTTTATTTTGCATACTTTGTTTTCCTCCTGAAGGAAAAATTGTCACGATTGATCAACTACACTTCTTTTCTTCTGGTTCATCCAATGATAATGTTCCTTACATGAGAAATATTGAGATTCCTTATGAGAGCATGGTGGGAGGTCTCTTCAAAGACTTTGCTTTAATGGGTAGTTTTTCTCTCCCACCTCCGAATATTCATTCGATCAATATGATCTCGGTCTCTACAGATCCTTGGATTATCCCTACCATAGATCAAACTGATTCCTTTAGCGATGCTATGCCTCTAAGTCCATTGGAGCTTAATGATCAAGAAATTGTCTTGGCTTCAATGGCTGCTTTAGAGAGTCATTCTATTTTCAGTATGAATCTGGACACTTATGTGCCATCTCCTTGCCTTCGTTCTAGGGATTCTCCAGATCCTTTGAAAGATACATTCCCCACTGACGAGAGTATCATTGATGGCATGTCTCTAGATGAAACTCCATGGAACAGTCTACATCATTGCTCTTCTTTTATTCCTAGCCTCAACGAGATGCCTTCCTGTCTTGAAGTCTCTATTTCTCATTATCCTATGCCTCCACTTCAGAAACTTGTCTTGGTGCATGAAGTCTTGTCAGAGGGTAATTTGGGGAACATCAGTGCAACCCTGATTATTGACATTTCAGTTCGCCCTGAAATTGTCAAAATCATTCAATTGGGGGAACCTTTTCCTCATCATGAGATTAATTTTTCCATGCCTCCTTTCATGAGATTTTTTCACCGAGTCTCTACCATTTTCCCATTGTCGCAATGGAATTTTCATCTTATGACTCGCAACCCTCACTCACCTGGGGGGCATGGGGGTAGAGCCTTTTATGAGTTTTACTCTATTATATGGCCAAGTTGATGCTTACACATCATGTCAACGGTGAAACTCCAGTTATATTCTCTGTTGATCAGCTATCTCAAGAGGTATTATGCGTGAAATTCATGTAATAGATTTTGTACATTAGTGTGTTAATTCATTAGTGTGCATTTTGATTTTTGGTGTGCTTCTTTGCTTTGCATACATGTGTTTTTCTGCTTACCCTGTGTTCCACTTGGTTTCTAGATGTCATCAAGCCATTACGTTGCTTTTGCCAATGGTGCTTTTCATAGTACACAGAACCTCTCTTTCGTAGAATGGGTACTCTATAACCCTAATGGCGAGCTGATTAACTTACAAGGTATCTGCCTTGGTTGAACAACCAATAATGTTGTTGAATATAGTGCAGTTATTGAACTCTTCTCTTGGCATTAGGATTTAGTTGTCAAGTTGGAATCATAGCTCGTTGTGTTACAATCAAGCAATCATTACTCAGTGACAAATCCACAAATATTGTGTATGTATCTACGTGTTAGATTGCTAGAAATAAATTTTGATTACATTACATATCAACATATTCCACATAATTTAAATACATTAACAGATGCATTAGAAAATTTTGTTCTTGATAGGCATTTGTGTCATTTATAAAACTGATCATGTTATGGACACATAAGTATAAATAAAATACACACACACACACACATATATATGATGTATGCTGGAGTGTTTACATCAAAATATCAAAAAATAGAGTGTTCTGAGACACTTGGCTTTCAAAGCCTGTAAAATGTGTGGAAGACCTAGATAAGCTATTGACCTACAGCCGCTGATAGCATGAGACTTCCATGTTCACTCAGCCTAGTAGCCGATGCAGTCTCACAAAAACTCCCATAGTGTCTCTGCCAATGCAGTGGAACATCATCAATAGTGGTATAATCTGGAACTCCTCGAGTTATTGCCTCCAGATCACACTCCATCTCAGCTAAGGGGTCAACCCCTTCTTCATATTCCGCACCCACTATCGGATGAGCAACTCGTCGTCATATTTGAGACATGATTGGTGGTCTCTCTAGTCCCACATCTGCACATTTATCACAAGTTGAGTCTCAGTTTACATTTTTACAAAAAATCATAAAACTTGAAAAAGTCCAAAAAACAATTTTTTACCTACATCTGTCCATTGTTCGCCTAGTGGCAGAGGTAGATCTGGATCCCACCTAAAATCCATGCCAGCATAAGTGTATTTATCTACCACAAGTAGTTGGCATTCTAGCAAAGAAAAGAATTGTGGTAGATAATGCATATGTTGACTTGTGCCTCCTCAAGGCATGAGGTGACTCAATCTCATGAGTCTCAGATCTCGGGGGGCAGGATCCGATACAAAGGAACAGATGTATAAAGGGGCATTGACCATTTATGGTCTGGAGATTTAAATCCTTCGTTGATTTAAATATCTTGGGGCAGTTGTGGATGCATTGTTGAATAAATGCAGACTATGGGTATGTGCGGGTTGACCCTGGCATCAGTTGTCTAAGTATGGTTTATGTCGGGTGTAGCCCTGCACCATTACTGGTATTAGAGTAGATCTGTATCAGAGCAAAAGTTTGAAATCAGAGCAGATTTGTAATCTGTAAGAGGGAACTTTGAAGTTCTTTGAAGACTGTAGCAATTCCAGTAGAGGACATGGCAACCAACCAGAGGATAAGCCATTCAAAGTGCAAAAGAATGGGAGAGAAAGATCATGCATAGATCTTTCAGGTAAGATGGTGTATTTTATCTCAAAGTTAAATTGAATATTGGTGGTTGCAGATGAAGAATCTCATAAAGGACAACAAGAGAAGTTGTGAGAGAAGAACACATGTGTTCTTGAGGACATAGTAAGGAGAATACTCTAAAAGAAAAGTGGCAGTGAACCTGAAGAATCCAATAAGAGATTGGATAGAGAGGACAGCTGAAGTGTTCTCAACAGAGAGTGATAGATTATAGAAGCCTAGAAGGAGAAAAGGTGTTGCTCAAGAAGAGGTTCGAGACAGAGGACCTATGCTTACCAAAAGACTGAGTGAGGAGAGCTTAGTGAGGTAAGATTGCAGCCAAGAGGACTAGCTATTGTAGAGGCTTGTTGCAAAGGAGCTCATGAAGAAAGAAGATAAGAATATGACTACTGATAGTCATAGCAGAGGTTCAGAGAGAAGCCATAGCAGAAGATATGAGAAGAAGGATGCCAAGGCAAATGGCAAGAGAATGAGTCAAGAAGAAATTGACAAAGAGGTTGCTGAATTAAAAGAACAACTAAATGCATTAAGGAGAATTCTTAAGGAAAGCCAGAGACTAGGTTGGGTCTTGAGGAAGAAGCTAGTAGAATGGCAGGAGATGCAGAGAAGGTTGCAGCAAAAAAAAGTGAAGTGGTTGAAGGGAAAACTCAAGGAAGTTGAGTTAGAAATGGAAGAATCCATTTGTGAACTAGAACAAGGAGAATTTCTGGGAGATAGTGAAGACGAAGACTTGAAGACTGAAACTTCAAGTAAGGCCAAAGGGTCACATGGTTTTAAATCTGAAAATTTGTGTATGTTTACAGGTGAAGGACAATGGGTTGATATTGTCATGAAGAAGGAAAAGGACCAGTAGAATCAAAATTTTGTTTTGGGAAAATATGAGGTAGATAGATCTCATATACAGCTAGTGGAAGATGTCAAGAAACTAAGTGAAGGGCTTGAAGAGAGCATTGTGATGAAGTGCTTGCTAAGTGTGAAGAGGAAATTAAACTATTGGAGAAATTGATAAGAGAACCTGACGGTAGAACAAAAGCTGCAGTTACAGTTTCTGACGAAGAATATGTCTCTCAAGTAGGCATGGAGACAGTAAGATGCAATAATTTGTTTGCAAGTTCAATAAACAACATAAATAAGTATGATTATGCGATCAAAGTGATTGAACGGATATTGTTTGAAGATGGTAAAGAGGTGGTAGGAATCAAACAATTTCAAAGTAAAGATAACCAACAGCAAGTTAAAGGAGGAGGAGTTCACTACAGTGGGCAAGAACAGGAAGGCATCATTAGAACAGATGGTGTGGAAGAGAGACTAATGGACAATCTCATGAATTCTACTGAGAATTCAAATTAGCATATTGATATGCTAACAGAGGAAGAGGAAATAGAGAAACAAACTGAAATGTTGCCAAAGAAGGAAGAGGCACCAAGGCCTCATGTTTTTAATTTTAACAAGTGTTTTGTGAATGCAGATTTTGTTGCAAATGCTAGAGGAGATTTGGCACAATTGAAAAACCAAATAAAAGTGAAAGAAGAGAATTTTGTGGAAGAATTCAATCCACGGAATGGAGAAATTAATTTGTTGAACAGTCATGA
Organism: Pinus tabuliformis; assembly: GCA_031772625.1. NCBI lineage: Eukaryota > Viridiplantae > Streptophyta > Pinopsida > Pinales > Pinaceae > Pinus > Pinus tabuliformis. Next base: position 904,184,112 of record CM062820.1, on the reverse strand, counting down.
TTTAATCATGAGAGGGGGTAAGGATGATGGGGAGGGAGCAAGTAAAGCAAAAATGGTAGCATGTAAAGCAAGAGCAGGTAAACCAAAGAATGAAGTAAGTAAAAGAAATGTCGACATAGAAGACAACAATAGTAACCTGAAACAAAGAGAAGAAGAAAGAAGTAAGAAGTAGAAGATGGACCAGCCCAAAGATATGCTGGACATAGAAGTTGAAGAAATATGGCAACAGATGATGAAGCAATTCAAATGGAGGAAAATGGTAACTGCAACAAGCAAGACGAATCAAAATTTGAACCGAATTGATAGGAAGAAGAAAATGGAGCAAAAGATAGAAGAAGTGCAGTGGCAGCAAAGGAATAAAGCATCTGGACAGTTACAAAACAAAGTGTGGGATCCAAGAAGACCAAGACCAGAGGACACATGATCACGAGATCATTAATATTTTCTACTTTGGGAGTCTGATGCAGGAGCATTCAGCCCGAAGAAAATAATTATAAATAATAGACATAAGGGGTCATGTGTTTTTGGGAAATTAGTTTCCTAAGTCTCAAGTCAATTTAATATTTAGGCTTTTAAGTGTGATTTAATTAGATGCTCTCAAAAAACATAAATGAGAAAATGAGTAGTTCCATTACCCTAGGAGCAAGGGAGAGCTTTTAGGCATAAAAGGGAGAATAGATGTGGACCATTGAGAAAAACAGGGGGCTTTTTTGTTTTAAAATAGAGAAAAGATGGAATGGATAAAGTCTGCCATATATGTACATATGCATGCATGCAACGAGCTTTAGGCTTTTGTTAAAGGATGGGATCAGGTCCTTCATAGTAATCCAATCCCAGTTTCTATATAAACATATGTAAGCCTACAGGTAGAGGAGGAGGCCACCAATAGTAGAATCAAGCCTAGGCGAGACGAGGAGTCTCGAATGTAATCTTTGCATTTACATTAATACATATATATATATATATATATATATATATATATATATATATATATATATATATATATATATATATATATATATATATATATATATATATATATAGAGTTATTTCTGAATGTCTCAATAGAGTGTGAATTGCGTGTTTATGATGAATTATGAATTGAACTCGTAGGTTCTGTGACAGGGGGTTATAGACAGAGTTCTATGAAATATGTAGAGAGAGAGAGAGGAGGTCGATTCAGCAGAATCAGAATGGACCATCAAGTCTAATTGAAGCGGCAAAGCGAAGCTTTGGAGAGGTAGTAGAGTGAGGATTCACTAAGGAGTAAGCTCAATGGTTGTGATTTAATCGCATAAGTGGAAGACCTTTTTAAAGTGATCAAAATGAGCCTTGGATAATTGTGAAGAGCGAGCAGTGATTAATATCGGACCGTTGGATCATGGCAAAATCAATGGTCACGATTAAATATCATATCAGTGATCATAGGTGGCAAGGGTCAACAGTATGAGTGTTGTGATATCACCGATAGCAATAACCAGTGATCAGTGTTGATAATACATCGAAATTGGTAGAGATCAGGATTATAAGCATACAGACTTGGAAGGAGCGGACTCGAAGGTATTTGAGAACGCAAATACATAACATTTGAAGTCTGGTACATCAGTTGGCGCAAGATTTCCTTTGTATTCCCATATGTTTAATATTTCTAATAGTTTATATGGCACGACCCTTTTAACGCAAAAGAATGTGTTAAATGATCTGATACTTAGATCAGAGTCGGAGGAGGGGTGATGGCATATATATGTATGACCCGATGAACATGTGATGGCCGATTACGATGAGGTTTTAGCCTCGCGTTCTATGCAGAACTGTATAAAGGAGGAATAGGGCATATTTGCGTGGAATTCATTTGTGTAAGGATTTCACTAAGATATTAGCACCAATAGTGTTTTGTGTGAAACCAAAGCATATAAAAAGTTATATATAGGGACTGTGGTTTTGAAGGTTTATTATAGTCCTGACAGAGGGTTACAATGGGGTGATTGGTTCTGATACAAAGGAACGGTTGTATAAAGGGGCCTTGACCATTCATGGTCTGAAGATTTAACTCCTTCATTGACTTAAATATCCTGGGACAGTTATGGATGCATTGTTGAATAAATGCAGACTGTGGGTATGTGCGGGTTGACCCTAGCATCAGTTGGCTATGTAGGGTTTATGCCGGGTGTAGCCTTGCACCATGATTCAATGAGTGTTTGACCTCAGCTTAATTATCACATTCACATATTGTACTATCATACCTTGAGAGCCATTGTCATTATTGGTGGTTTCTCTCATACCTATTAATAGTCCACATCTTTGGCTAGTAATCACATGGTTTTCTAGCATGTTCGACTTAAACACATTTATTTTCATGTTAGGATTCGTACATTGATTAGATTAGGATGGAGTGCAAGACCCTGAGTCTTGTCTGTTATGACTCAGGATGGATGGAGTTATATGTCATTCATGATTATACTCATGTTTCTACTATACGGATGGTTGTGACCATACCGTGAGACTTTATATTTATGGTGATCCTTTTTATCTGGATGGCTGTGCCCATACCATGGATATTTTCATATAGTCTTCATCATCCAGATGGCTGCATCCATGCCATGGATTCATGTATTAATCTCAGATATGTTTATGTATATGCATATTTTATTTGTAGGTCTCGTGACAATGTGTGTCCTCGTCCTTTCCAAATGTTCATAAAGCATCTCAAACATCACTCCTTGTTCTCCCTTCATGCTTTATGGGGCATATGTTACGTAGTATTTTGTCACATCTCCTACACTTCCCTATGAAATACCCTAAATTGCTTGAAACATGATCATTATACAATATACTCATCCATGTATATAGTTTATATCCCTCCTTTAACTTTACTTGGAAAAAGTCTAGAGCTTTCCCTGAAGAAATAGCTCTTAAAACCTTAAATGAGGGTCATCTCTCTTATGAAGCTCAAAACTATGATGGTCGCTTATCGGACCATGTTTGGCCAACGATCGAATCACTCTGTTCCCTTACATACCCGTGATTGTATTAAAAAGGTAATTTTCCCAAAGAGGATGAGAAGCTTCATGATCTAGAAGCTTCCAGAGTGGCGAGATGGAGGTGGTTTCACATAGATGAGGTCGAATTCTCCTAATTTGACCTCTTTGTCTCATCCCTATGAGATACCTCCTTGAGATGTGGGCCTAATATTATCTTTGGAGAATTCCTAACTCCCTCTCCCTGCCTATAAATTCCTCTTCTCCCATTCCTAAATGGTTGGTCTATGTCCATTTGCACCCCTAAGTTGAGCTTGTGCTTAGAGTTTATTCATTAGAGTTGGAGAATGAGTGTTTGGAGATTTTATTGGCTTGGAATTAGATTACCACTCAAGGAGAGCCTTTCAACATCAAGGATATGGTTGTAAGCTTCCTTTTATTCATTAAATAATATACAACAGTTGGTTCATCTTCCCAAAATATATATGTTCATGTATGTGTTATCTTGGCATTCCTTGATTAGCTAAGTAGGTTATTGTTGGATTTTTTATTGGTTTTAACATGATTTTTTGTCTCTTTATCACTTTTGAAGGTACATAAGCACTGAGGGAAGCAAGAATAAGTTCGTAACACAAACGGTTCGAGTCTCTCAACAAAAGAAATCAAAATAACATCAGAACGAGGTAGTTATCTCTCTTGTTCTAATTTTAAATTATAATATAGGAAGATGTCTAGTTGATTGTCACTTTAGTTGCTAGACCCACTCATTAGGCTAGAGGGATCATCTCTATCCTCAGAGAGGATTAACCTTGTCAACACCCCTATCTGTCGACAACTTCCTATCAGTCTTTACATGCCAAAACAAGATTTCAAACATGTAAGCATTTGATGATGGTGTAAAGAGCATTACATAGAGCTTATTATATTCAGAAAATTGAACCAAGTTTATAGTGTTTCTTTACTACCAATAGGCCTATTAAGTACCCTAACTAAGTCACTTAAGAAATCATGGCCATTGCTTTGCTGCCAACAAGCCTGTTCAGTAACTTAGCAAAGTCGCTTGCATCACCTCTCTACACAGGAGGCCTTTCTCAATCATTTACCATTTATTTGATTGATTTTTCTCTTTCATGTACATTGGCATCACTTATTAGGAATTCATTTATCTAGGGGAGATGAGGGATCCCGATTTATTTTATGGGTTGGAGAGGTTATTCCTTGTTTCTTAAAACTAAAGGATTTATGACTTAGGTTTTCTCTCATGCCACGCTTCTACATCTCATCTCTAACTAATAGGTGAAAAGGGAAAACATTCTAGGAAACATTCAAGACCGTGCCATGATCTAGGTTGCAAATATATATCATTTGAACTAATTAGGGTTCCTCATGAGCACCTATTCATATTTCCATCATTAATGGATCAAAATCATAGGAATAATGTTTGAGACACAACTTTGGTTACTGGTTCTATGAGAGGTTGTCTCTTAGGGTAGCCATAATAACCACACACATCAATTATGGTTAGGGTTTCAACATTACAGTAAAGTGACTAGGGAAGCTCCTCTAAGGTTTTAGCTAGTGCAAAGAGGAACAAGGAAATATCATCATGGCATGCAAGGTTTGTAGGGAGCAAGGCTTGTGAAAGCTCATGCAATTCCATGTAGCATAGAGAAAAAATGCAATGTTAGGTCAACAACCAGTGTACGCTATGGAAGGAGATGAATGTAAGAAATAATGCAACAGACTGAACTACATGTAATACAAGAAAATGAAAGTAGTGCAATGCAATGAAATGCAAGGAAAGAGAAATATAGGTTAATTAAACTGAGGCATGTGATTCTTATGAAAACAGTAGTGAAGGGAAATGTGGGAAGATGAATGCATAATGTCATGAGGAAAACTAAATTACATGCAATAAAGAACAGACAACCAAATCACATCTAATCCTTAACTGGCTTAGACAAATAAAAGTTGATAAGTAAACCCTAACCAGACTAAAATTAACACCATAATTAACAAAATACAAAGTAAAAACTAAATCCCAATTTAACAAAAGAGGATATTGTTGGGTTGTGTTATATTATTTCCATGACTAGCCTACGTAGTTAACCGAGGGGTTAGAGGGGGGGCAGAGCCCCCCGTTCATTGCGCAGCGGGGGGTGACAAGGGGCTTGAGGGGGTCAGGTAGCCCACTTTATGGGGTCTGGGGTAGCGCCCTGGGAATTTTTTTTTGGACCCTATATTAGGTTGGGCGGACCTACCTATGGTTTTGTGCATGGTTTTTGCACATGGTTTTGGATGTGATGGTTTTTGGTCCATGGTTTTAAACGTGATGGTTTTCAGTTCGTGGTATTGGATGCTTCGGCATGTATAAATATTATTGTAACATGGAAAGGAACATAATGAAAAATCAAGCTGGTAGTCCTGGTTTTTGGATCCAGGGGAAAATATATGTGTATATGTGTATATGTGTTTTATGTGTTATGCTCTCGCATTGTTTATTTTTTGTGTTTTAGAATTCATATGTAGGTAATTTCTGTATGGGGTTAAAACCTACAATTGGTATCAAATTTGTTTTGGTTTCAAGGGGACGCCTTTGTTGTTGAGGGTTTCGCTCAGGCCTGTGGTAGACCCTGTTCAATGGGAGATTTGCAAGATCGATTCTGGTGGTGAAGGAATATGGTGAGCTGTGGAAAGATAGAGATCGAGAAATTTAATGGTCAGAGTTTTTAGTTGTGGAAACTCAAGATGGAGGATCTATTGGTTGATAAAGATCAGTGGATCGTGGTAGATCCTGGTACTAAACCAATGGGAGTGTCTGATGAAGAATGGAAGAAGGTGAATCGGAAGGCAAAGAGCACAATATGATTGTGTGTCTCAGATTCAATATTTTTGAATGTATCAAGGGAAGCTACGATGAAGGCTTTGTGGGACAAGTTAGGTACTTTGTACCAATCTAAGTCTCTGGTGAATAAAAATTTCCTACGGAAAAAGTTGTATAACCTAAGGATGAATGATGGAGACTCAGTGATAGAGCAACTGAATGCATTTAATATTGTGGTAAGTCAGTTATTATCTGTTGATATTAAAATTTCAGATGAAGATAAGTGCATGAGTTTGTTGTGTTCCCTACCAGATTCATTATAACGACCCCGAAATTAAAACATGCAACTAATTAGATTAATTATGCGATTTATAATCAACACATAATTTATCAACTATTTAATATAGAATTTTGGAAATATGAACATAGACAACTTACCTGTGGCGATGATATTCCTTACTTGTGATTTTGGAGTTGAACACTATTTGAATCCTGTTAACTGCAACAAAGTTTTGGGGATGACTCTCCACCCAACTGTAGTTTCAATTGCACAAAATCTTGCTACAACTAGCCACCCCAGAGCCCTCAATCAACGTACTACTGCCAGGAAATCCTTTGTCTCACAACACTTTTCTCCCAAGAGAATGGATGATGGAATCATGGAATGATGTCTCATCTTCCTCACTGTCTATTAAATAGAGCAAAAATTGGAAGGGGAACTGCATGCACACACTCCATGTGTCAACATGCAACTTTTATTTCTTTATTTTAAGTTTAGCTTAATTTACTAATTCTCTTAATATAGTTCTTTCTTATTTTATTCCTTTTTACTTTTTGATAACTTTACTTATTTTTACTATTTTTTTAGTTCTCTTAATTTAACTCTTCCTTATTTTATTGTACTTTTTGTTAACTTTGATTATTTTTATTATTTTTATAATTCATTTTTATTTATATTTATTTAGAACTCTAGTATTGTTATTTACTATTTTATTTATTATTATGATTATATTTTCTTCCATATTTATTATTTATTTACTATTATTATGTTTTATTTATTCTTTATCATTTATTTTCTTATATTTTAATATTATATTACTTATTATTTATTATTTTTATTATTATTAGGGGACATTACATACTCCCCCTCTTTGAGGAACTTCGTCCCGAAGTTAAGTTGAATTATTTAACATTTTATTTAGTTAGTTATTTATTACTTCATGTTTTCCCTACACCCTCTACTGAACTAGTATAACCAACAGGCATCAAAATTTTTCACAACACCCAGGAAATATCAAGGAATCTCTTTCCTTTTTCCCACTTTCGGAACCAGGCATAAGCCTCCTTAGTCTGTATCCTAGTCCAAGGCTGGCCCCAAGGCTCGTACCTGACTCAAACCTCATTTGCCCCAAGGCAGGCATTTGGTATGGTACTCAATGACTCCGGGCATGTCGCAAGGCTGGCCCACTCCCTCCACAACTACTAAGGCGCAGAGCCCCAAGCATCGAAGTCCTTACACCCCCACTAGACTTCGGCATTCCAATCCAATACTAGGCACCTAGCCTATAATATCAGGCACTTGGCCTCCTCAAGATGGTCCCATATCCCCTCAAGAGCTATCCATCAAGATCTATACAAGACAAAGGAACCACTAGCATATGTAGTGTTGATTGAGTATGTCCCCAGTCAATATCATGTTACATATTCTCCCTCGCAAGTTTGGGCTCCCACAAGATCATCAAATAAAACGGCCTTCTTGACCCATTTGTGGAGTTCTTGTCAGTCACCACATCTCAACATGCAACCATTGCATTAGTTATAATCATAATATCATAGAAAAATAATTTACATGCCAACTCTTGCATGTCATCATGATAACATAACATCATTTTTAATCACCACATTCTCATGCTATAAAATCTTCTTGCAACTACCACATGCTTCACATCATAATATCGACATAAGTTACAACATCAACATATGAACATCAAATATATATCATGACATCTCATAATAAATGAACCACATGTCAATTTACATCATATCATAACATCATGATTCCTACGCGACATTATGCATATCATATCCATCATGAGCAAGCAACACCATTATCATATCAAACTAAATGAGTAAGAACCACATGTGCATCATTATCCTCATACCATTATATCATGAAACATCATCAATTTGAGAATCATCTCAATACTTATCAAATATAGAATAATACACTATAAACATTATTATCATGATTCTTCAGGAAAAAGCAATTTCATTTTCTTGTGTAAACAATGAATACGAACTATGAAATAAGATTATTAAACATCCCTTTAGGATCTAGACTATCTCACCAATACTCTTAGTTTCGTGCTCTAACTATATGCCAATTTATTTAATTAATAATCTCCTCTTCCTTCAATAAGAAATTTCAAAATTTACTAGATATACATAGCCACACTATCAATGTGCTACAGTTTTGATATAGTCTTGTTACTTGCAAGTTTCACCATCTAGAACTGCAATTTCTAATTAAGTTATTATTTGTCTTACCATCATTCCTTAAACCAATGTTTCATTTCTAATACATTGAATCATTTACTCTGATACATAAGTCATCAATGGCATACCAACTCTTTACTCTTCACATTAATTATTTTTTCATTAGTCTTTAAGCCTCAACTTATCACAAAATGTATCTCCTTTACCAATGGTAGACATTTATTATTTTTATTATTTACCTTTCACTTTGGGCTTGTCAACACTACTATTTATTTAAAATGTGGAGCATTGAACCACTACTACCCTTATCATCCACTAAAAAATATTATATGCTTCGTGAGCTTGGTAACTTCTTCCATTTTCTATGGTATAACTTGATAAAATCTTTTACAAAATTTTTATTATATCACCAATATATTCATGAAACAATGAGTGAAATTTAGCCAAATACACCCTCTATTGGTTGATTTTCACTTCTTTGTCAGTTTGTATGTAGTCCTTCTCAAGATCTGATTATAGAATTTCCAACAATATTTCTTCCTACACTTCATGATGTGTGTTTTCTCATTAGTCTACATAGTTTATATCATTTTCCAACAATTAAACCATCACTATCTTTGAATTATCTTCTCGGTTGTGATATCACTCAGGTTTTCCCAAAAGTTGTAAGAAAAGGAAGGATGTTGAGGTAACCATAGACCAATCTTTTAGATACAGAATCTAGCCAATCTGTATCTAGAGAGGGCTCTCTCTTTATGATTTACATTTGTTTTTTAAAAGTATTAGGCTATTTATGAAGTTCTGGAGTTTGTTTGAGTTTGGGTGGTGAGATTCAATAGAACAGAGAGGTAAGACAGAGTACTTCAGTCCATTGGGTTGATGGAGTCAAAGAAAATGGCTTTCTAGATTTGGTTTCTTAACAGAGAATGGCTTCACAGAGCAAGGTAGTCAAAAAGGGAACAAATAGAGACTTGAAACAGATGGAATGGGCTCAAATTGGGTGAAGGGCAGTTAAGAATCTTTCAACCTATTTAAAGAGAGAAATTGCATGATTACTGATAAGGAGTAGTTAAGTATTATTTATCAAATAATTAACATGAAAGAATTAAGAAACATGAGCAATTAAGATTTCACTGCTTATCCTAATTCTGAAGAAAACACAGAGAACAATAAAGACTGAAAATAGAGTGCAACCAAGCATATTCTGAAAGTAATCTTTTCTTTATCATTCAGATTATGAGACACGGATGATATAATCAACCAGAAAACTTTAAAACACAAGATATAGATGACTTATTGGTCCAGTGGTTGATTCAAGGAATCTGTGACAAGTCCTCTACGTCAATTATTCATCCAGTAGGCCAGACAACAGTTGATTCCAACATCCCTTTATTCCAAAAATTCAGTGTCACAACAAAGCCTAGGAATCCACCCTCAATACTCTAATGGAGGCGGTATTTATGCAACAAATTATAGAACAAATATTTCATAACAGCTATGAGATAATATCTAGGTTTAACTAAAAAATAGTTTACAAAAAAGGAGAAACACGTGGTCTTCTTCAGTAACTCTGCACTAGCTGCCTGTCTTAACTGATACTCTTTAATGCTGACCTGATACTCATTAATGTTGATCTGATCCCTTTTTTTTCTGATCTACTACTCTTTAATGTCGATTTGATCCACTTTAATTATGATCTGATCCTTGCTCATCACTGTCTGGTAAAACAAAACTGCTAACATGTCTTCTGATCATCTTTCCTCTCGTAATTCATGTCTCTAAAGGTCCACTGGTTAGGGTAGCAAATATCCATGTATACCTTTATTTCTTTCTTCTGCAAGCTCGGAAGTCCCTCTGTTTGGTTTAAACTGCGTTTAAAGAGGAAGAAACTATAAAATGGAAGGTTGGTTGAGGCTGCAAGCTCATTGCTGGAGTCTTTTCTGGTCAGGAGGTGGTTGAGAAACTGGAACTGTGAACTCGGTCGATTTTATGCCTGGAGCGTGATACGCAGAAAAATATATCAAAAATGAAATTTTACCCTTTTATTTGACAAAATGAAGTTTTGGTGGGATTTTTTGATTTGAAGGATGGATGACATCAGCAGTAAAGATGATGACATGGCGGGTGATGTGGTGGATGACATCAGGAAAGGACAGATGACGTCAGTGGATGACAGGGCAGGTGACATCAGCAAAGGGTGGTAAGCGGTTTTGCCCGCACCGCTTTTGGGGTCAAGTGGTTTCGGGCAGAGGGCGAGTGAGCAGCCTGGATGAGTGACACGTGGCTTTGGTACAGTCGAAAACCGCCCGTCGATCGCGCATTAAAATTCTGTAAAATTGTGGTCGCGATATGGCCTATCAACCGTTGGATGATGGAGCAGAGATCAGACAGCTGATGGGCTTTGAACATGGTGGGAGTTTAACTTGCAGGCCTGAGATAATAAAATATGTTTTTTAATAGTTTTGGCCGCTATTTTGATTGGTCAGGGTTGGTTGTTAATTAACCAAAATGGTTAATTAACTCCATGAATGTGTGGCATGAAGGTTATTAATGGGTTTCAAATAAACTTGTTAATCCCTGTTAAACAATGATATGGTCGTATTTCGACCGGGGCAGGAATATATATATTTTTGGGTTTTTTTTTATGTATTTTACATAATACGGGAATGGAAATGACATTTATTTAGGATTTATATAATAAAAGTTAGAAGTTAATATGAAAGGAATTGAAAATAAGCGCTAAGTAAAAAACAATTGGCTTTTGTAGTTAAACTTAGGCTTAGGATGAGAAAAAGGGGTTTTGAGGTGATATAATGTATTTTCCTAAGTAAAATAGGGTTTTACTTAGGCAATGTTCATGAAATGAGATGAGTGATTTTTAGTGATATTAAGAACAGATTCTTAATATTTTAGGGGGGAAATTAGTGAATGATTAGGGAAAATGTGTGAAGGGGAGTTAGTTATTGAATCTTGTCTTGCTTGAGCTGCTCCAAGTCTAATGTCTGCTATTGCACTTGTGATAGAAGTGAAAGTTAACACATTTTTAGAAACATAATCTATCCCAAGTATCATTCTGCAATGTTATCTACCTACCCTGCCTACTGTAGCCTAGCATTTTTTCCTTTCTTTACTTGGGTGCACTTGGACTAGCAAACCCTTTTCAACTTTCATTTTCTTTTCATGGTAAGCCTACCTAAGTCTGCACTTATTACATCTAAGGGCTCAGATTTAACTTTTGATCTCCTTTGCTTCTCTACCTATCTACTTATATAACAAGATTAAACAGTTTGGTCAGATTTTTATTCTCTATCTCTAAAACAGGAAATTCAAACATGAACTAGCCAAGATTAAGTTGTTTGGCCATTCATCAATTGTGGCAAAAGTTTAACAAGCTGCACACAATGCTTATTATAGAAAATGAAAAAGTGGTGGCATTTTGGACTTTCACACTTTCCTGGTCTTTCTTTGTTTGGGGTTCATTTCTTTCACTTTCTTGACCATTTTATTCTTTTTACCCTTTGATTTTTCTTTTAGGGTATACCCTCTTTACATTTTTTACATTTTTTGATAATATGGAAAACCTTTGCAACAAGGAAATGGATGAACATATTACAGAGCTCATTAAGTCAATCATGAAATATGACACCTATTGGTATAGGAGCATAACAATAGCTCCACTTGGGGATGGATTTCCTTGGTGGAAAGTCAAGAACAACAGGTCAGATGGCCTTTTGAATAACTCGGACTCTGTTCTGAAATCTCCCTTTGCTGGTTGCTTTATTGTATGTATGATAGCACACTTGTGAAGCTTAGGGCCTTCTGTTCGGGCTTCAACTACAGCAAGTTACTATCCAATCCAAACTGTGACATTATTAAGGATATAGTATGTACATGTTAGAGTCACAATACATTAAAAAACTGGATCAAAGTAATGTTTCAACATTGAACCATTCACTGGTCCTTCTTCTATTTATGTGCCATCCAGGCTCTTCAGAAAGTAAGTATTGTTCCCTTGAAATGCATGGATGATAAATGGCCCTTTCCACAGGAATTCAAACTTCCCATGTTTTCCTTTGTCTTCTCTCCTAGAATCCCACCTTAGAACCTTTTCTTCAAGGTAGAAGTCTTCTGCTTTGGTCCTTTTATCAAATATTTTCTTGAGTTTTTCTTGTAACACTTGGGATATTTGGTGCACTTCTTCTGTGGTCTACTACAAATGGATGGTCTGATTTATTCTCCCTTGAAAGTCATTGGGTTCCACCTGAGCTTCTTGCAGTAATTTCATCATAGGAACTCCTAAATATGAAGGAAACACAGCCTCCATGCCATGAACTAACTCATAAGGGCTAGTTCCAATAAATCTCTTTGTAGTAAGTTTGTCTGCCCATAGTGCATTTGTAAGTTTCGTGTGCCAGTTTTTCTTGTTCTCTCCCAACAATTTCTTAATAATATTAATCAGGCTTTTATTGGAAGATTCAGCTAGACCATTACCTTGAGGGTAATAGGCCATGGAATGGCCTAAATTGATATGGTATTTATTACAAAAATTTATCATTTTCTTGGATTTGAAGGTAGCATCATTATCACTTATGATATTTTCAGAACAGCCAAATCTAGACAATATGTTGGTTTCTAAGAATCCTATAATAAATGTATCATTAGCTTGTCTAGAAGAAATAGCCTCTATCCATTTGGTGAAATAGTCTGTGGCAGTAGGAATCCATTTATGTTGGCCAGAAGAGAAAGGGTATATTTCTCCAATGAAGTCCAAACCCCATTGTTGAAAGGGATTTTCAGTGGAAATTGGTCTCAAGGGTAAGGGTAACAGTTTCCTTTTGCCTTCTAAAATATGGCATTTGTGGCAAGTGGTGAAAACCTTCTTTACATCAGCGAACAAGGTTGGCCAGTAAAATCCAGCCCTTAGGATTTTGTCTGCAGTTGATTTCCAGTAAAAGTGTCCACCACAGTCCCCTGCATGAAATTCTTTGGGAACTTTATCAGCTTCTTCTTTTATTAAAAAAATTCAATAGAATACCTTCATGATTTTTCCAAAAAAGAGCATTATCTAAAATACAAAATTTTGAAGCTTTCATCTTTCAAAATCTTTTCTTTGTTCTGGATAACCCTGGAGGAGCCTGTAGGTTTAATAATACATAACTTATATTAGCATACCAAGGTGATTCTAAGAAGGCCTGACTAATTTGTGGAGTCGCTATCTCTTGTTCATTATCTAGTTCATTAATATCCAAGGCTTGAAAGTTTGTTTCAGTCATGAGTTTAGCCAATCCCTGTCTTTTTATAAGCTTTGTAGGTTTTATTTCAATATCATACTCCAATATATTAGCTATCCATTTACCTCGTTTGGCTTCAATTCCATCCTGAGTCAGGATGTCTTTGACAACAGAAGTTAGTACATAAGCTATTACGTGGGAGTACAGTATATAGACTCATAAGTCTTTAATAGCTTTCACCGGCGCAAAAGCCTGTTTTTCCATGATTTTGTAATTTAGAGGTGCATCTCTAAGTGCTTTACTGAAAAAGGCTATGGGTTTTTCACATCCATGATCATATTTTTGCAGTAAAACAACTGCTATAGTGTGTTCTGATGCAAATGAGAAAATTATGAAGTTTCTATCGAACTTTGGACTTGTAAGGACTCGTGTTCTGGTCAAAGCCATTTTAATCTCTTCAAATGCATGTTTGGCTTCTACTTTCCATTTAACCTTTGAATCCTTTTTTGACATATTGTTCAGCAATCTAATTAATTCAACCAAATTAGATATGAATCTTCTCAAAAAGTTAATCTTTCTTAGGAAAGCTTCAAGTTCTTTGACATTTCTGGGGTGGGGTATTTGCAGAATAGCTTCTATTCTAGTAGGATCATTTTTGATGCCATCTTTGGAGATGATATGGCCTAACAGTTTGCCTTCTTCATGCCAAACAAAGACTTTTTAGAATTTAATGAAATACCATATTTTTTCATTTTAAAAACACTTGTCCCAAATGATCTAAATGTTGTTGATCTGATCTAGAAAATGGAGTGAGGTCATCTAGATATATAACCAAAAAATCATGAATTTCTTTTGCAAAAGCTATGTCAATTGCTCGTTGAAAGGTTGCCCCTGCATTCTTAAGTCCAAATGGCATTTTAACATATTTGAATGTACCCCGTTGTGTTGTAAATGCGGTCTTTTCTTGGTCATCAGGATGAACCAGAATCTGATTATAACCTGAAAACGCATCCAAAAGTGAAATCCTAGAAGCACCTACTACTCTTTGTAAAATATGATTCATCTTAGGTAAAGGGTAATTGTCTTTCAAAGAAACCTTGTTTACATTCCTTATGTCAACACATAATCTGATTTCTCTTGTTTTCTTCCCTGTAGGCACTAAATTAGACACCCACTCTGAAAATCTGATTGGAGAAATTATCCCTGTATCATGCATTCTTTTGATTTCTTTTTCAATTAAAGGAAACAGTACAGGGTTGATTCTTCTGAGATTTTGTTTGAATGGTTTTTTCATTTTCCTTGAGGGGTAATGTATGTTGAATTACATAGGTGTCATAAGATTTCAGGTCTTCATAGCTCCAGGAAAAAACATCCTGGAATTCTTTGATCAGTTCAACATACTTAAGTTTTTTATCAGGGGGCAAAGATTTGGAAAATTTTACCTTTTTTGGATTCTCTTCAGTTCCTATGTTTTAGTCTTCAACATCTGCTTTTAGAGGTTCCATCTGGGGTTTCTTTGGAATATCATTGAAATTAAATAGATCTTCCAAAGGAGTTAATCCTTTGGAAAAATGATTGTCTTTCAAATTGATAACTTCAGATTCTCCTTCAATAATCTCATCAATGTCTATTTATTTAAGATCCTGTATTTCCTTTTTGGTAAATTTTGTTGGATGAAGCATTTGAGTTGCATTTTCTGCTGAAATGTTTATTTCTATATGATTCGGTGGATCAAACTCACTAACTGTATCTCCATCTACGCTAGTGCTAGAAAATTCTTCTTCTAGGGTTAAAAAATTGTTGATCTGGTTATCATTGTCAAACACTTGCCAGTTCTTTACATTATCAGGTATGGCTGGCCTATGTCTAATTTCAGCTGTAAATTGAT
Source organism: Pinus tabuliformis (assembly GCA_031772625.1). Lineage (NCBI taxonomy): Eukaryota > Viridiplantae > Streptophyta > Pinopsida > Pinales > Pinaceae > Pinus > Pinus tabuliformis. The sequence continues at coordinate 904,168,695 of CM062820.1, read as the reverse complement.
TATTTGGTTCAAATGGTAATTTACAGGTGCTGGCAAACATTCCCGGGCTATGAGCTTGCAAGTTATGTTTTCTTGGGATTTTGGCAAGCTGAGTTTCTAGGAATGTATTGAGAATCTCTATAGTTGTCCCTCTATACTCTTTTAATCTAGGACCATTTGTTAAGAACTTCCCTTTTATCTGTTGAATGATTAAATCAGAATCTCCTAGGACTGACACTCTAGTTGCTCCCAATTTCTTGATCAGTTTAAGACCTAGCAATAAAGCTTCATATTCAGCCATATTATTAGTGCTTCTAAAGATTAATCTGTAGGCATGGCCTTCAGCATGATTTTTTTCAATATTGTGGACCTAGACTCCTGCTCTTGCTCCTAATTTGTTCACAAAAACATCAAATTCTAAGTACCAAAGGATTTCCTGTTCCCAATTAGTATCTACAGTTTCAGGGATTTGTTTAAGAGAGAGATCTGGTTTTTCAGTTTTTTCTAGTTTATCTGATGTTTCATGATTTTCATAAATTTCTTGGATTCAGACACTAGACCTTTCATTTGCAATTTTTTCTGTTTCATCTGCTAGAACTTTTATTTCATATGGGGGATCAATTTCAGCATTGTAGATGATAAAAGAATCCATATCTGAATGCACTGAGTAGATAGGGAAATTTTGAGGTTTCTCTTGACTACTTACTACATACTTCATTAATGTTTCTCTGTATAGTTTCTTGGGTTGACCAAAAAATAGTAGCGTAAGACATGTCTTACTGTAGAGATCCTTGAAGCTTTGCACCCTAAAATCTAGACAATAACATGGCATACTTTGGTGGAATATCAGCTACTACTGTGTCCATTAAGATGGTTTTCGTAGGATATTGGACTAATGAGATACATAAGTCTTCGATTAAACCCAAACGTTTGGCCTCACTTGAATCAAAAGAGAAAAGGTCTTTATATGGCCTGGTGATGTCAAGGTCTAACCTCTCCATTACAGATTTAGGCATTAAGTTATGGGAAGGACTAGAATCAAACATGGCATTATGAAGTATTTTATTATGTATGTTTAAACCTACATAGAAAGGAGGAATTTCTCTCTCTACTGTTTTTCGATTTACTCCAGGGCCAAATATCAATTCAGGCTAGTCATCAAAAACATTTACTGAATCTTCATTCACAGAAATTTTGAGTGATTTTCTAATTTGACTTCTAGTAGGATCATTTTTGATGCCATCTTTGGAGATGATATGGCCTAACAGTTTGCCTTCTTCATGCCAAAAAAAGACTTTTTAGAATTTAATGAATTACCATATTTTTTCATTTTAAAAACACTTGTCCCAAATGATCTAAATGTTGTTGATCTGATCTAGAAAACGGAGTGAGGTCATCTAGATATATAACCAAAAAATCATGAATTTCTTTTGCAAAAGCTATGTCAATTGCTCGTTGAAAGGTTGCCCCTACATTCTTAAGTCCAAATGGCATTTTAACATATTTGAATGTACCCCGTGGTGTTGTAAATCCGGTCTTTTCTTGGTCATCAGGATGAACCAGAATCTGATTATAACCTGAAAACCCATCCAAAAGTGAAATCCTAGAAGCACCTACTACTCTTTGTAAAATATGATTCATCTTAGGTAAAGGGTAATTGTCTTTCAAAGAAACCTTGTTTACATTCCTTATGTCAACACATAATCTGATTTCTCTTGTTTTCTTCCCAGTAGGCACTAAATTAGACACCCACTCTGAAAATCTGATTGGAGAAATTATCCCTGTATCATGCATTCTTTTGATTTCTTTTTCAATTAAAGGAAACAGTACAGGGTTGATTCTTCTGAGATTTTGTTTGAATGGTTCTTTTATTTTCCTTGAGGGGTAATGTATGTTGAATTACAGAGGTGTCATAAGATTTCAGGTCTTCATAGCTCTAGGAAAAAACATCCTGGAATTCTTTGATCAGTTTAACATACTTAAGTTTTTTATCAGGGGGCAAAGATTTGGAAAATTTTACCTTTTTTGGATTCTCTTCAGTTCCTATGTTTTAGTCTTCAACATCTGCTTTTAGAGGTTCCATCTAGGGTTTCTTTGGAATATCATTGAAATTAAATAGATCTTCCAAAGGAGTTAATCCTTTGGAAAAATGATTGTCTTTCAAATTGATAACTTCAGATTCTCCTTCAATAATCTCATCAATGTCTATTTATTTAAGATCATGTATTTCCTTTTTGGTAAATTTTGTTGGATGAAGCATTTGAGTTGCATTTTCTGCTGAAATGTTTATTTCTATATGATTCGTTGGATCAAACTCACTAAATGTATCTCCATCTACGCTAGTGCTAGAAAATTCTTCTTTTAGGGTTAAAAAATTGTTGATCTGGTTATCATTGTCAAACACTTGCCAGTTCTTTACATTATCAGGTATGGCTGGCCTGTGTCTAATTTCAGCTGTAAATTGATTATTTGGTTCAAATGGTAATTTACAGGTGCTGGCAAACATTCCCAGGCTATGAGCTTGCAAGTTATGTTTTCTTGGGATTTTGGCAAGCTGAGTTTCTAGGAATGTATTGAGAATCTCTATAGTTGTCCCTCTATACTCTTTTAATCTAGGATCATTTGTTAAGAACTTCCCTTTTATCTGTTGAATTATTAAATCAGAATCTCCTAGGACTGACACTCTAGTTGCTCCCAATTTCTTGATCAGTTTAAGACCTAGCAATAAAGCTTCATATTCAGCCATATTATTAGTGCTTCTAAAGATTAATCTGTAGGCATGGCCTTCAGCATGATTGTTTTCAATATTGTGGACCTAGACTCCTGCTCTTGCTCCTAATTTGTTCACAAAAACATCAAATTCTAAGTACCAAAGGATTTCCTGTTCCCAATTAGTATCTACAGTTTCAGGGATTTGTTTAAGAGAGAGATCTGGTTTTTCAGTTTTTTCTAGTTTATCTAATGTTTCATGATTTTCATAAATTTCTTGGATTCAGACACTAGACCTTTCATTTGCAATTTTTTCTGTTTCATCTGCTAGAACTTTTATTTCATGTGGGGGATCAATTTCAGCATTGTAGATGATAAAAGAATCCATATCTGAATGCACTGAGTAGATAGGGAAATTTTGAGGTTTCTCTTGACTACTTACTACATACTTCATTAATGTTTCTCTGTATAGTTTCTTTGGTTGACCAAACACTGAAATAGTAGCGTAAGACATGTCTTACTGTAGATATCCTTGAAGCTTTGCACCCCAAAATCTAGACAATAACATGGCATACTTTGGTGGAATATCAGCTACTACTATGTCCATTAAGATGTTTTTCGTAGGATATTGGACTAATGAGATACATAAGTCTTCGATTAAACCCAAACGTTTGGCCTCACTTGAATCAAAAGAGAAAAGGTCTTTATATGGCCTGGTGATGTCAAGGTCTAACCTCTCCATTACAGATTTAGGCATTAAGTTATGGGAAGCACTAGAATCAAACATGGCATTATGAAGTATTTTATTATGTATGTTTAAACCTACATAGAAAGGAGGAATTTCTCTCTCTACTATTTCTCGATTTACTCCAGGGCCAAATATCAATTCAGGCTAGTCATCAAAAACATTTACTGAATCTTCATTCACAGAAATTTTGAGTGATTTGCTAATTTGACTTCTGTAGACATCATGTTTAGCTAATTCTGATAATGGAACAACTATCTTTAGTTTGCCTACTTCTATCTCAAGATTGAAAGTTTTTTTGGTCTGAGTTCTTGTATTTCAGAAAACTGGATTTTCTTCATTTCTCTCCTCTTCAGGAGTGGGATTATGGGCTGAAGTTGCTTCTAAATCAAGTTCTAGAGGTACTCCTACTTTTCCTTTAGAAGGAATTGTTATCAGGAAATCTAGTGTCCACTCGGAGCTGTTAGTCCCACTAAGACTGGTAGCTATCTTAGAAACAAACAAACTAAAACTACTTTTGCTTTCCTTTATGAGAAGTAGATAAGAAGGGAACAAAGGACAGCAACCTCAGTCTTGTGCTTAGTTCCTTGCTTGGTTCCTCTCTCTTCTGACAGATCCTTGCCGCTTTGCCTTCGTCTTCCTAACTTCAAATAGCACCTATGGAATCAAAGTAGCATAATACTATCGAAGAACAGAGATCTACAATCATAAACAATATAGGACCAGATATATATTGACCACACAAATGAATATATCATCAAACATACAAGAATGTGGAGGAAAACTTGAATAGCTTTATTAATATCAAGAATAGCAAAGAGGATTACAACCAATTGTTCTGACTCAACGTCATCCTCCTAGCATGAAAGCCCTTTTTCACCTCATGAAAAGCTTAGATCACCCAACACTATGATATTCCACCAAGTAACCAACAACACTTCCTTACAAGATACAAAATTCCAGCCTCTGGATCTCTAGGATGAGGGATCCATATATAGATGATTGCAGGGGGGGTGAGTTAGCTTCTCGGATTTTGATTAGTGTCCTCTCTAATAGTTCTTGATTCCACTTGGAGATTGATGATCTCTTACTCATCCCTGGGCGAATTCAGAGAGGCAAGTGTCACAAGAGAAGTTTCTAGAAGATTCCATGACGATCCACCTTGCAAACTGTCTCTGCCATTTGTCTACTCTCACCCATCGCACCTTGCAGAAGGGATTTCTAGTATGCATTGCACTTTTTACACTGAGCAGGTGAGATGCATCGCACCCTCTGCACTGGGAGATGATGTAATCAGCTGACCTTGTTCCTTTAAGGTGTGAAGCAACACTTTTAGGGACTTAGGAGCCCTTGTTTTATGGACATGTATGATTGGGGTTGTAGTGCCCAAAAATGTCTATAACAGTTGCCCCCTAAAGCATGAGGTCATTAATCTTTTGATGTCGGGTGAAATGCTTTATCATGAGGATCTGAAGTTTTTTTCGAGCTGGAAGGCGACCTGTAATAAGATACAATACAATACATTATCTTCATAATACTTTTCATGATCTAGCTGAGGTGGGCATTCCCATGCTCAGCTTTATAAATTCATTTTCATGTACATAAGACAGAAAACCGTATGTGTGGAAGACTGATGATTCTGATAGAGTCCTCATCCTTTGATTCAAATGATCATCTGTGCAGCAATGATGTACATTTGATGTCTTTATTTTCCTGAATATATCGTAGCCCAGATGGATGAAACTGGATCCGGGGTCTTCAAACTCTTCCAATGTTCACTCGGAGTATAAGTCGATCCATGTGAAAGATGTTCTAGAGTCAAACATGGAAAGACATTGCCTGATTACCAACCAATGATGTAATCTATTAACAAGCGTGAAAGGAATCACCGATAATGATGATGACCCTCAAGGTACTACAGTAAAATTCGCATGGTGTGAAAAGGGACTTGGCATCGAACACCACACAAAATCTTTCGGTCGAAGGCCATTGATGTAAACCTGTCGCCGGAAGTGAGAAACTTTCCATTGAGGCATGCAAGCTTCAAAGTACTGAAAGGGTTGTTCCTAAGTCAACCTCTTGGATAATGAGCTGATGTTGACAAGAAGCGACCCGTCGTAGGGCCTTAATGAATCCAACATCTATGACACGGGATGGACTAAATTATTTTGGAGGTGAAAACGATTTGATGATATAGGGTTCACGGTGGTGGTCATGAAAGAATGGAGTGTGAATATATTGCAGTGGATGAGACACAGGCGAATTCTCTAAGCGACTTCTCTTGAACGTACCAGTGACACTGACATGGATTGGTAGCATTAACCCCAAATATGGATAGTGCGATGGAACAATGGTGATATGACCGGTGAATGGAATAACCTAACCCGACTCGGATGTGGAGTGAAAGTGTCATGTTCAAGAGCGACTTGCTACCAATAAAGTTTCTTCAAGTTTTCTTCCCAATTTTTCCCTAGTCATTGCTGACCAGTACCTCCTTATTTTTGTCAAGATTGAGGAGTATAACATATGCTCGTTCTATAATTTTCCCTTCGGGCAAACCCGTCCCTATGTTTTAACGAGCCTAGCAACAGTGAAACTCATTCTTGTCCACATGGACAAGTTCGTCGCTATTTGGTTTTAAAGAGTTTAATGACAAAGATAACTCGGTCCTTTTCAATTTTAGAGAGTCTAAAAGGGACGTAAAGGAGACTCCAATAGTCCTTTTCCATCATATAATCCCTTAAGTCCGAAAAAGTATAAAATGATATGAAAGGTATGAATTTTCAGTAATTTTAACGAGTCGAACAAAACAAGCTCTCGATATTTTTGTGTAATAATCGCTCAGGTCCAAAAAGATTAAAATCTAGAGGAGGGATAGCACTTATGATAGCTTTGACAAGCTAGAGAATCCAATTGCTCGGCAATCTTTTCATATTTTATGATTCAGATGAAAAGAGCTTAAAGGAGAATCGTCTTTTGAGGAACAGGTAGGAGCTGATTCTAGGTAAGGTTTGGAACTTTCCAATCATGGTAGTGTCACAAGGATGTGTAACAGGATCACTCTCCGCAGCTGTACTTGAAAAGGGGTAAACAATCAAATGGAGGTGAATGATCGGCTAAAATAGAGTCGAGGCGATGGTAAGAACATGACCAGGGCTCAAAAGCTGATGATAATGCATTCACAATGGTTATTTACCGGGGATTGGTTCATTTTTTAATGAGCTTAAACTTTGGGGGAAACATTTGCTCATTGCTAAGGTTTAACTTTTAACGAGCTTGAACTTCGCATAAAAACTGCTTGTGCTAGTCGTATAATAAGGATGTCTCATCAATAGGTTCAATTTTTAGGGAGCTTGCACCATTCAAAACTTTTCTCCGAATCCTTTCATTATGCAAGATAGGAACAACCAATCCTACGAGTTTAAAGGGTTGAGAAACTACAAACTAAGAAAATAAATGGTCTCTCTTCACTTTCAGGTAAAAGGGTTTGCATGCCCCAGGTATAGTGAAGTAAAATTTCTAGGTTACCATTTAGAAGTTCTTGTGTTCACAAGATAGCTTCCATCCGCATAGCAGACAGAAACACTTCCCCGCTTAGTCCATCTGGACAAAGGCTCCAATCACCTAACCTTGACAAAAGAATCTTATCCCGGTCTAACTCCCTCTTCCTATATGGACAGGTGTCGGACCAGTTTTAAATCCTTCGCGAAAACTTACCCTATACCCAAGGTTTTCTTGCCAAAACAGACCAGGGTGCATGCCCCCTGGGTTTCAGTCTTGTCCCCCCGAATCATTCGTGCTCTTCAGGTGGATGGAGCAGAGATTGATGAGACATTCCTCTCATGAGAAGACCATTTAGGGATGGCATTTCACTATTAGCTATGTGTGAGTCGGGGAACAAAAGCTGGTCTACGAGCTTGACCACTTGGCCTTCATGCAGAAAACACATTACTCTAAAGAGTGAGGAGACAATGGCTCCCATGCTATAAATATAGTCGCGCCCAAGGAGTAGATTATAATCTAGAGGTCCTTGGACTACCATTACGTTCATATAAATGGTTTTCCTTCTCAACGTTATGGGCACATCGGGAAGGATCCCTAACGGTCGACTGGTTCCTTTGTCGAAGCCTGTTAGATTTCTCATCTTAGGCAAAAGCGATGGCAAACCAAGAACTTTCTAAGAAATTGAGGAAAGGATACTCATAGAAGCCCCTTCACCTATGATGGTACCGACCATGATCATTTTGTAAGCTTGTAGAATGATTCGGAATGGTACACTAGCCGGTAAATGGAGTTTGCCTAGTAGATTCCAATCGAAGGAAATGACTAGGTTGATTGGAGGTGGGACCGAATAGACGGTCGGATATGACTTTAACGAACTTCCTTCTTGTGGTAAAGGAACGGGTAGATTTCCCCCACATTCATCGGAGTCTGTGTTTACGAAAATAATTTGAGCGGTGTCGTTCTCATTCTCTTCAGTGATTATATCATCTAAAGATGGACCTTCCGAAGACAAGACCGGGTCGACTACCGCCTCAACCTTTTGAATTTCCTCTGGCATGGATTCAGCGGGTTTATCTTCAATGGCAGATGCTTCGATTGACTATAATGGCATGTCGATCGGATTTTCAACTAGTGACGGACTGCGCAAGAGTTTATTATATCCAGGAGAAAGTCGTAGCGGTGAAGCCAGACAGTTATCCAGAACTCTTTTAGCTTCGTCTAGGAAGGTACAATGATGGAAGACGTGATCGCCTTCACATAGATTATAAGGAAATTTACATTTCCATTTTTGTCCAAATGCTTCGCTTTCACTAGTTGATGATGTACTTTCAACATAATCTTCAGAGGTTGATGACACCGGATTGTGCAAACAAGGAGACCAGTCCCTTAAGATCCGAGGGATGCAAGGACAATCTCGAATGATAGTTGTCTCCTTTGCAAATGACACATAGAGATTTAGGCTTGGATGATGCAGTGTGTGGATTTTCACTAGACGATGTTCGGTTACCCCTTTTTGCCTTCGGCTCCTTCTTCTTCTCTTTCTTCTCCTTCCCCTTCTTCTCCTTCTTAGTTACTTGATTTTTGGCTTTACCAGCTTTATCAAGCGAAGAGGAAGGAGGAGAGGGAGAATCAGATGAAGTAGAAGGTTGGGGGTTAACTTTAGTATCATCCAGTTGTTGACTCGATTGTTCAGGAATCACTGTGTTCTGAACGACAGAGGTCGAGAAGAGCCATATTGGCAAGCCAATCATCCATCTCGGAAGTGACAATGTGGCCATATGGGGTGCACCAACATCTCCCCAAGAGGAGAAAGGACTAGGATTTCCTCCAAGGGAAAATCTTTGGTTGATGGAATCCATTTTTCTCAACCTAAGACCAACGCGGGAATGGTGATATTATTCCTATTAAAATAAATTTTAGACGCTTTGACACAACTTGTTTTTTCAATTTTTAAGAGTCGAGAAAAAACAAAAGATGACTCTAGTCGCCTTCGATTTTTAATGAGCCTGAAGTGATAAGTGCTCAGATGGACCTTTTCCTTTAAGGAGTCTTAAAAGGAACGAAAGAGACTACTCTAGAAATCTAGACAGAGAGATTACCAAACCAATCGCAAAATTGCAGAATACTTTTTACGGTATGGCAGTCAATCTTCCCAAATGCTGTGTTCAGTGCATTGCAATCGATAGGGTGACCGACATGGCTTCCTATGGATAAAGGGTATAGCCTATTGTGGTCTCCCAATATATACTCGACAGTACATGGGAGCACAAGTCTGTACTAGCAATTATCATCTCAAATAGGAGGAATCACCCAGCCAACAGTGAAAGCGACAGTTACCAGGCTTTACGATGCTAGAATATGTCTCTAGCATAGACTTCTATATGTTGTGCGTTAGGTTCCAAAGCATTTTTATGTTCATTGAATTTATTTTACAGTTGATCTTTCTTAAGAAATTTTCCTTTGAGGTTCATCGCGTGATGTAGATATACAATTCCTAAAATGCAATCTAAGATTATAAACAATCGTTTAATCTTCTTTTTGCAATGAAAGTCCTAGCTACTAAAGAAAGAGAGATGATATTCTTTCAACATAGAGCAGAGAACACACACTAGATGCACTGTCCTAAATCAAACCAGTAAGCAGTATAAATGCAAATGCACATGCATGTATTTGTTTTCAGCTTTCTTAATGTGTGAATGAAAAGAAGAATGCTAAGTACAAATCTAAATTATCTTTTCAAGGAGATAGTACTAACAAATTTCTCTTCAAAAACAAAAGGAAGATAATGACGACACTTTGCTATTTTGAATTGAAAACTGCTTTTCACACTTGAAAAACTACTAATTCTAATCAAATACAAGAGTAACTGTATAATTGACCATCAAGAACAATAGAATTCTTTTCTTTGACTGAAAACGACACTTGTGACACTTTCAAATCAAAGGACGATAGTTTGATTATGCTACATTTTTGTAAAAGAGAACTGTAAATGGTGCAGAATACATAAAAACATTCACAATTCTTTGTACTATGGAGGCGGAATCATGCAAAATAAGGGAGTTTCTACAGTGGTATACTGATCACAGACAGCAAAACTCCTGAATAAAGCTGAAGGGAGTAACACACAAACCAAAATCTAAGAGCAGAAGAGGTCTCGTCTGATCAGCACACCTGCGACAGAGGGAAAGTGAGATGCAGCGCACCTACTACACAGGGGAGGTGCGATGCATCCAGATTCCCAAGCAAAGAAAGTGTGATGGTCCAGGGATGAGACTTCAACTTGGTTCCGGGTCACAGTTTGCAGCTTAGTTCAAGGATTTAGGCCAAGCTAATTATGTTCAGTAAATATAAATCACAGGGGTTGATCTAATGAGGTTACTAAAGCCACCACTAGGGCAATTAGAAGGTTTGCAAATCGATTGTTCAGTTTATGAACAAAACCCAGAGATAGACTGAAGCAACATTGATCTACTTTGCACTTGCATAACAGATGCGGTACGAAGGCTAGCTAGCTTGATTTCAGGCTTTGTCTGTAAGTTTATAAAACAAACAAATATAGACAAGCAAACAATCTATTCGCTCCCCAGTGGAGTCGCCATTTTTTTATTGGGAAATCTAGTGTCCTCTTGGCGCTGCTAGTCCCACTAAGACTGGTAGCTATCTTAGAAACAAACAAACTGAAACTACTTTCGCTTTCCTTTATGAGAAGTAGATAAGAGGGGAACAAAGGACACAAACCTCAGTCTTGCACTTAGTTCCTTGCTTGGTTCCTCTCTCTTCTGACAGATCATTGCTGCTTTGCCTTCGTCTTCCTAGCTTCAAAGAGCACCTATGGAATCAAAGTAGCATAATACTATCAAAGAATAGAGATCTACAATCATAAACAATATAGGACCAGATATATATTGACCACACAAATGCATCTATCATCAAACATACAAGAATGTGGAGGAAAACTTGAATAGCTTTATTAATATGAAGAATAGCAAAGAGGATTACAACCAATTGTTCTGACCCAGCATCATCCTCCCAGCATGAAAGTCCTTCTTCACCTCATGAAATGCTTATATCACCCAACACTATGATATTCCACCAAGAAACCAACAACACTTCCTTACAAGATACAAAATTCTAGCCTTTGGATCTCTGGGATGAGGGATCCATATATAGATGACTGCAGGGGGGTGAGTCAGCTTCTGGGATTTTTATTAGTGTCCTCTCTCTGATAGTTCTTGATTCCACTTGGAGATTGACGATCTCTTACTCATCCCTGGGCGAATTCAGAGAGGCAAGTGTCACATGAGAAGTTTCTAGAAGATTCCATGATGATCCACCTTGTAAATTGTCTCTACCATTTGTGTACTCTTGCCCATTGCACCTTACAGAAGGGCTTTCCAGTATGCATCACAACTTTTACACTGGGCAGGTGAGATGCATCGCACCCTCTACACTCGGCAGTCTGTATGGTCCATCTTTGACCAGTTCTGAGCAGTTTCTTGTGCAGAACTTTTGGGAGATGATGTATGCAGCTGACCTTGTTCCTTTAGGGTGTGAAGCAACACTTTTAGGGACTTAGGAGCCCTTCGTTTATGGACATGTATGATTGGGGTTGCAGTGCCCAAAAGTGTCTATAACAGGAATAGAAGTGGAAGGTTGTCTGTTAGGTGGTTGATTATCTGATACATTTTCAACAATTGGATTATTAGGGTTAGGATCTTGATCGAGGTGGATGTTGGTGGCCACCCACCTATCTCATTTGGACCCCCACAACTGTCTCTTTCAGTTTTTCTGTTTCCTTAATTATAGCACAGTTTACTATTTTTAGCAGTTTTTCGGGTCCTAAACTTTCGAAGCTGTTTTGAGGCCCTAAACGACGTTTTTTTGGGAAATCCACCACCAGCGATCTTTCTATTGAAAATCATATTTTCCATCGTAGTCCTCGGAGAGATCTTTCCAATGGGCTATCATGCGCGTCAAACGGAGATAGTACAACCAATTCGCGACCCCGGGAAGTTGATGTACCAAATTACCCAAAAACGGGGCCCACAATTTGGCGTTTCATCTTCTAGGGTTATGTTTTGGAATGTGAAAGGTTTTCCATTGTTTCTCAACAATAAATAGGCCCTTGAGCCTCATTGTAACACAATTTTTGGAGAACAGTTCAGAGGCATGTAGCCGACACATCTCTTCTCAGAGATAAGCTACCGTCGCCCTAGCTGGGTTATTTCCGTTTCTATTTGTAAGCATATTTCAGTATTTTACAGTAATGAAATGAAGTATTATTTCCGCTGCATCTTTGTGTATATGGTTATCTCGGTAATTTGTTGCGTTCCTGTTTAAATCTGGATCAGATCTGTTCTAAAACAAATATGTACATGGGGGCACTGATCTTACCTTTGTTAGGTTGCTTGGTATCTTTCTATTTACTGATTTCAGGTACATCTATTCTTCTGCTCCTCAGATTGTATTGATTGTGGACTTCATAAATGGTTGTATCATATCCCTCCCTAAAGTCAAATGTTTCACCTGACTGAGTTTGGAATTGTTTGAGAATGTGAGCTTCTTGATCCTCTTGGGTCAAAAAAACTTGTTGTTCATTGTTGAGTCCCATCAAATTAATTTGAGTGTCTTCTGTTGGTTCATCAGAAGTTGAGACTTCAACATAATTTTCTTGAAATGGGGGCCTAATATTTTGGTCAGGCCCTGTCTTTCCAATGTTAGGATTTTGGTTCTTCTTGAAATTTGGATTTCTCCCAGTATTTCTTGGTTTACCATCCCAAGGGGATTTTCTCTTGATTGTTTCTACTCTATCTCCAAGTCTATCTATTCCTTTAATAATAGCATCTAATTTCTGTTCAAAGACAGAAGGTTCTTCTTTGAAAAGTGTCCTCCTTTCTGTTGTGGCTCTAGATCGTTTGGATATCAGGTTGGCCTCAACACTGACAGCTATACTTTTCATCTCTTCTAAGTTTCGAGGAGTTCTTTCCCTAAGTTGGTATGCCATATCAAAATCAAATGCATCAGGGAATTTGATCAAGGCCAAATCTAGAGGAGGTCTGAGATTTTGAGGAATAGCATTGTAGACCTTATTGAATCTGGTATAGTAATCTTGGACAGTTTCTTGTGTGCCTCTTCTTAGGTTTTCATACTCTGATAAAATGTGGAGAGCATCTTTCTTTTTTTCCCATCTGTTCAAGAAGGTCTAATAAAGAGCTTGTGCGTCATTAATACTGTTTGCAGGGAGGGCTCTAAACTAGGTTCTAACATCTTCAGTTAAACTTTGAACAAATACTTTCATTCTAACATCATCATCATCAACCTCATATCTTTCAAAATAGTCAGTCATTTTATTGGTATGTTGTTGAGCTATGTAAGTGCCAGTACCTTCAAAAGAAGGGATTTTACTTTGATAGTCTTGGGGCATAGCCCCTAGATTGGAAAGTAAGTGCGGGGAGTATATCAGTTTGCCATTGTTGCAGAAGTAAATGTGACAACTAGAGGAGTAGGGGTAACAATGGGAATGTGTGTTGTAGATGGTGGAGTGGAAAGGGTAGTTTGAAGTGTTGATGGTGAACTTGCAGAAGTTGTAGTAATCACAGAAAGGTTTGGTGTTTTTTCAGTGGTAAGCTCAGATTGAATGGAGTTCTGCAAATGTCTGTCAAGGTGTGAAGTAACAACTTCAATCTGCAAATTTTCAATGAATATTGGATTTTGAACTGTGTGGGTTAACCCAAATTCTAAAAATGTCTCCACTAAACAGTTTTAAAAATACTTATCAAAAGGTTTGTTCTCAAGGTAGATCCAATTCACAAGATAGGACCTTGATTTGTATAGAGGCAGAGAACTAGCAAAATTTTCTTGGCTCCCTTGTCTTCTAAGAATCCTAGGAATCAGATTAGGATTTTCAAACATAGGTGGGGGATTAGGATCAGGATTTGATCTGGTGTAATGAATCTTGTCTAAAGCTAGTTTGTAGGTGTGTTTTTGGTTTTTTTCTTGAAATAGATTTGACCATATAACTTTAACAGTCTCTTCTAGGAGGTTTTATATGTGGGAGTTTTAAACTTTCATAAAGACTTATTTGAAAAGAGGAACTCATCAAGTATTTGAAACCAACGGTCCGATCTATAAGCTAGACCGAAGATAGACTGAAGTAGCATTCATTTACTTCTGCAATTGCAAAGCAAAAGCATTTCAAAGGCTACCTGGCTAACTTGAGGTTCCGTCTGTAGCTTATGAAATAAACAACAGTAACAAACAATTATTCAGGTCCCTAGTGGAGTCGCCAATGATGTTATCACTCAGGTTTTCCAAAAAGTTGTAAGAAAGGGAAGGATGCCGAGGTAACTACAGACCAATCTTTTAGATATAGAATCTAGCCAATCTATATCCAAAGAGGGCTCTCTCTTTATGATTTAGATTTGTCTTTTAAAGGTATTAGGCTAGTTATGAAGTTCTGGAGTTTTGTTTGAGTTTGGGTGGTGAGATTCAATAGAATAGAGAGGTAAGATAGAGTAGTTCAGTCCATTGGGCTGATGGAGTCAAAGAAAATGGCTTTCTGGATTTGGTTTCTTAACAAAGGATGGCTTCACAGAGCAAGGTAGTAAAACGGGGAACAAATAGAGACTTGATACAGATGGAATGGGCTCAAATTGGATGAAGGGCAGTTAAGAATCCTTCAACCTATTTAAAGATTGAAATTGGATGATTACTAATAAGGAGCAGTTAAGTATTCCTTAGCAAATAATCAACATGAAAGAATTAAGAAACAAGAGCAATTAATATTTCACTGCCTATCTTAATTCTGAAGAAAACACAGAGAACAATAAAGACTGAAAACAGAGTGCAACCAAGCATATTCTAAAATTAATCTTTTCTTTATCATTTAGATTATGAGACACAGATGATATAATAAACCAGAAAACTTCAAAACACAAGATATATAGGACTTATTGGTCCAATGGTTGATTCAAGAAATCTGTGACAAGTCCTCTGCTTCAATTCTTCATCCAGTAGGCTAGACAATAGTTGATTCCAACAGCTCTTTATTCCAAAAATTCAGTGTCACAGCAAAGTCTAGGAATCCACCCTCAATACTCTAATAGAGGGGGTATTTATGCAACAAATCATACAACAAATATCTCATAACAGTTGTGAGATAATATCTAGGTTTAACTAAAAAATAGATTACAAGAAAATAAAAACAGCTCGTCTTCTTCAATAACTTTGCGTTGGCTGCCTGTCTTAACTGATACTCTTTAATGCTGACCTGATACTCATTAATGTTGATCTGATCTCTTTTTTTCTAATCTACTACTCTTTAATGCCGATCCGATCCACTTTAATTCTGATCTGATCCCTGCTCATCGTTGTCTAGTAAAACAAAACTGCTAACGTGTCTTCTGATAATCTTTCCTCTCGCAATTCATGTCTTTGAAGGTCCACTGGTTAGGGTAGCAAATATCCATGTATACCTTCATTTCTTTCTTCTGCAAGCTCGGAAATCCCTCTGTTTGGTTTAAACTGGATTTAAAGAGGAAGAAACTGTAAAATGGCAGGTTGGTTGAGGCTGTGAGCTCGTTGCTAGAGTCTTTTCTGGTCAGGAGGCGGTCGAGAAACTGGAACTTTGAACTCAGTCGATTTTATGCCTGGAGCACGATATGCAGAAAAATATAGCAAAAATGACATTTTACCCTTTTATTTGACAAAATGAAGTTTTGGTTGGATTTTTTGATTTGAAGGATGGATGACGTTAGCTGTACAGATGATGACGTACGAGGTGACGTGGTGGGTGACGTCAGCAAAGGACAAATGACGTCAGTGGATGACATGGCAGGTGACATCAGCAAAGGGTGGTAAGCAGTTTTTCCCGCACCGATTTAGGGTCAAGTGGTTTGAAGCGGAGAGAGAGTGAGCAGGCTGGATGAGTGACGTGTGGCTTTGGTATGGCAGAAAATCGCCGGTAAAAATGTGGTTTCGATATGGTTTATCAACCATTGGATGATGGGGCAAAGATCAGACAGGTGACGGGCTTTGAACATGGCGGGAGTTTAACTTGCGGGCCGGACATAATAAAATATGTTTTTAATAGTTTCTGGCGCTATTTTGATTGGTCAGGTTTGGTTGCTAATTAACCCAAATGGTTAATTAACTCCATGAACGTGCGGCAAGAATGTTATTAATGGGTTCCAAATAAACCTGTTAATCCATGTTAAATAGTGATATGGTTGTATTTTGACCAGGGCAGTAATATATATTTTTTGGGGTTTTTTTGTGTATTTTATACGAGAAGGGAAATGACTTTTATTTAGGATCTATATAATAAAAGTTAGAAGTTAATATGAAAGGAATTGAAAATAAGTGCTAAGTCAAAAACAATCGGCTTTTGTAGTTAAACTTAGGTTTAGGATGAGAAAAAGGGGTTTTGAGGTGATATAATTTATTTTCCTAAGTAAAATAGGGTTTTGCTTAGTCAATGTTTATGAAATGAGATGAGCGATTTTTAGTGATATTAAGAACGGATTCTTAATATTTTAGGGGGAAATTAGTGAATGATTAGGGAAAAAGTGTGAAGGGGAGTTAGTTATTGAATCTTGTCTTGCTTGAGCTGCTCCAAGTCTAACGTCTGCTATTGCACTTGTGATAGAAGTGAAAGTTAACACATTTTTAGAAACATAATCTATCACAAGTATCATTCTATAATGCCATCTACCTACCATTCCTACTTTAGTCTAGCATTTTTTCCTTTCTTTACTTGGGTGCACTTGGACTAGCAAACTCTTTTCAACTTTCCTTTTCTTTTCATGGTAAGCCTACCTAAGTCTGCACTTATTACATCCAAGGGTTCAGATTTAGTTGTTGAGCTCCTTTTCTTCTCTACCTATCTACTTATCTACCAAGATTAAACAGTTTGGTCAGATTTTTATTCTCTATCTCTAAAATAGGAAATTCAAACATGAACTAGCCAAGATTAAGTTGTTTGGCCATTCATCAATTGTGGAAAAAGTTTAACAAGCTGCACATAATGCCTATTACAGAAAATGAAAAAGTAGTGGCATTTTGGACTTGCACACTTTCCTAGTCTTTCTTTGTTTTGGGTTCATTTCTTTTACTTTTTTGACCATTTTATTTTTTTACCCTTTGATTTTTCTTTTAGGGTATACTCTCTTTACATTTTTGACGTTTTTTTTATTTTTTGATAATATGGAAAACCTTTGCAACAAGGAAAGGGATGAACATATTACAGAGCTCATCAAGTCAATCATGAAATATGACACCTATTGGTTAGGAGCATAACCGGTTGATCACTTGTTGTTTCTCACTAATTCCAAGAATTCAAAACTTCCCATCTCAACATTTTTAAATTCTATAGGTCAATACTATGACCCTTACCAGTCCTGTTGCTCAATCTACTCATCAATATCCTTAAGAGAAATTTATTCTTAATAGAATCACCCCTTCACTTCCCCATACCAAATATCCATTGATATATTTTCGGTTTTCTCCATTAGTCTCAATTTCCTAATATTCCAAGTGGCGAGTTCTCTTGAGGATAAACCCCATAATTTACCCCTATACATTATTATATTTTCACTGTTCCATCCACACTTAATGTTATACACCTCAAAGAATTGTATGAACCTAATTATCTACTCCATTCCTAAAATTTCATAAATGCTTGACTAACACTAATGTTAGACTTACCATGAAAATGGTACCTTAATGCCAAGGCATTTATTTTCTTTTACTAGCAAAATCTTCCAATTCCCACCATATAGACATTCATGGATCTATGACCAAATGTTGTCATAATTACTACAATTCCTCAAAATGACCTTCATAAAAATAAGTATATTATTAAGACATTAAATGTTCCAAATGTTTTTCAAAAATAAAACTATAGATTTAATAAATATATTTTTTCCAACCACTTAAATTATACTTAAAATAATAATGTAAAATAAAAATCAACATAAATAAGAAAGATTAGACATATAAACTAACTTACATGAACATTTCTATTAACATGTAATCGCCTAAACCTACGATGCCTTGGGTTGATTTTCCGTTAACAAACTACATATGCATATCTATGAAATGCAATACCTTGATTTTTTTTGTTTTTGTTGTCCTTTTCAATGTGGCTCAAAAATAAAATAAAGACTACAAACCTTTATACATAGTGTACATTAAACCGAGTGAAATATTTATCATGAATTCCAGATTGGTTGGGTGTTCAAGTATTTTTATTATTTTATAGAAAAAATATACAACAATAAAATATAATAATTTCAGCTATTAACATAATCTATTAACAATAAATAGATTATGCAACTACTTTTTTTTATAACATTTATATTGGTTGAGTGTTCAAGTATTTTTATTATTTTATCGAAAAAAATATACAACAATAAAATATAATAATTTCAACTATGAACATAATCTATTAACAATAAATATATTATACAACTATTTTTTTTATAACATTTATTTGTAATATCAATGCCAATTTCTATTGGATGCCATCTTTTTTATAAAGGGAAAAGAAAAATATTTAAATTTAATCTCCCACAAAGCTTTAAAATTCATGAAATAATGAGTTTTTATTTCTATTTATAGAATAAGTTCTCTCATAGCCTAAACCAATGCCATACTATGCTTTTAACATAAAATATCTATATATATATATGTGATAAAAATTGATAAATTGTCCATACTAATAATTGAGAAGAATTATTACCATAACCCTCAAAATTTTAACGATGGTAAAACTTTGCCATTATGTAATGAATAAACGTGGAACTTAAAAAAATTAAATATGTAATGAAATCGTGGAATACCGTGGAACTTAAAAAAATTTAAATGATAAAGTCTCACATAATTGATTCTTGAAGGGTCGATATAAATGATTAAGATAGCTCCAAACAAAGCTTGAGACCTTCAAATATTTAGTGCCCAAAAATGCACGCGGCGTCACTAAAGCTGTCAAATCTGGGAATTCGAAACCTTAACTGAATTTCTTAAAAAAAAAAAAAAATCCTCTAAATGAGAATCCTTGAGAAAATTCAATTTTAAAGAAAATGAAAGAGTCTCAAAACCCTAGCGGCCTAAAAAGAATGATTCAAACTTTAGAAAAGACATGTGGCTTTGTTGAATTAATGACTGCCGCCATCGTGAAATTAGGCTCAGAAATGCTTGCGGCCTAGCAGAAAATTGGTTTCAAAGATTACGCTAAATTCAACAAAATTTTATGAATGATTTCCTTAAGGCTTTGAGGCTTGAAATTTCGGAGATTTTGTGCTATTTCTTTTGCTAATTTTCAGCAGATTTGCTCCTTTTCTGACTTTACAAGCATTTTTGTGTTACAATACCCTTTACTGTCAGAGTTTTTGTGGTTTGAAAACCACTGGCTTAGGAATTGTGCCGGAGGGATTACACGAACTACATGCACAAAAAACCGTGAAGAAAAAAACAAAACATAGGGTTGTTTCGCACCCATTTCCGCCCGCGATACAACCTCTTCCATCATAAGAGCCAAGAATCCGGTGGTATTGCGTCGCTGGCTTCTCCTTACCGGGTAACCCAGCTATTCTTCCCACTCGGTCATATCGCCCGCGCAGGTTCGAACCCTGCTGCCGACTTAGCCCAATAGATTTCAGGCATGTCTCCTTAACCACTCGTACATATCGACCAGTTCCCCCCTCTAGCGAGGGTTTGATAAACATGGCTAAGGAGGAATGGGGCGTTAATTATTTTCAAATAATTTCAGGTTTTTAACACACATATATATATATAATAAAAACAATAACCTACAAATTATATATAATATTGTTTGTAATTATTTCCAAATAATTTATAGCTTTTAACCTATATATATATAGGTATATATTGAATAAAAATAATAACCAAAAAATATAATAGTATAAATCTATTTTTTTTTTCATATATATATATATATATATTTTTAACATAAATTATAACCATTTAAATAATATATATAGAGATATATTTTATATCCATTATTTTTAACGGTATGACTCCTTATCATATTTCTGTCTACTTTTTGCACGGGCATAATTGAGGATGAAGAAATTTCACTAATTTTAATTTTTCTACCTTGTATAATATTTAATTTATTTTATTTGTTTTTCCATTTTTTTTATTAAAAATATAAGGTATAGACATCAAATTTGACCAAAATTGATAAGTGATGAAACCATGGTTTTCTTTGTCATAACTATTCACTAGCTTTTTTAGCACATATGATAGATTTGTGCATGCAATTTTCCTATCATAACTATTCATTAGCTTTTTTATGCACATATGATAGATAATTTTTATTTTATAAATAAACACTCATTCATGAAGGAAAAAGAAGCTCTCATTCAATATAAATAATTATTTATTATATTAAAATAATTTAATATCAAATAAAACATTAATTATAAAATAGAAAATCTAAAGATCCAATAGAATTGAAACTTTGTTTCGATATCATATGTAACAATTTCGAAATTAAAACATGTAACTAATTAGTTTAATTATGTGATTTATAATCAACACACAATTTATCAACTATTTAACATAGAATTTCGGAAATATGAACAAAAACAACTTACCTGTGGTGATGATATTCCTTACTTGTGATTTCAGAGTTGAACGCTATTTGAATCCTGCTAACTACAAAAAAGTTTTGAGGACGACTCTCCACCCAACCGTAAGCTCAATTGCACAAAATCTTGCTACAATTGGCCACCCTCGAATCCTCAATCAACGTACGACTCCTAGGAAATCCTTTGTCTTACAACACTTTTTTCCCAAGAGAATGGATGATGGAATCATGGAATGATTTCTCATCTTCTTCACCGTCTATTAAATAGAGCAAACATTGGAAGGGGAATCACGAGCACACACTCCATGTATCAACATGCAACTTTTATTTATTTATTTTAAGTTTAACTTAATTTATTAATTCTCTTAATATAATTCTTTCTTATTTTATTCATTTTTACTTCTTGATAATTTTACTTATTTTTACTATTTTTATAGTTCTCTTAATTTAACTCTTCTTTATTTTATTGTACTTTTTGTTAACTTTACTTATTTTTATTATTTTTATAGTTCATTTTTATTTATATTTATTTAGAGCTCTAGTATTGTTATTTACTATTTTATTTATTTATTATTATTATATTTTCTTCATTATTTATTATTTATTTACTATTATTATGTTTTCTTTATTGTTTATCATTTATTTTCTTATATTTTAATATTATATTATTTATTATTTATTATTTTTATTATTATTAGGGGACATTACATTCGTGGGATAGTTTGGTTATTGCAATAGGTAGCAATGCAACTACCTTGGAGTGTGGTGAAATAGTCTCATCCTTGCTGATGGAGGAGATGAGACAGAAAAACATGGAGAGCCAGAATGGTGATGCCTTGTCTGTATGAGGATGGTCCTAGAACAGAAACAAAAATAAGTCATTGAGTGGGAGATCTAAATCTAGAGGGAGATCTAAATCTCAAGGAAAACATGTAAAGGTGGTTTGCTGGAAATGCGAAAAGGAAAGGCACTGCAAAAGGGACTGTAAATCTAAAGCTCCTAACAAAGGAAAGGGATGTGATGATGCTTCGTCTACGGAGGAAAAAACCACCTCTGATGAAGGTGGGGATGTGTACTTGGCTTCTTCAAGTACACATGTATATCATGAGGCATGGTTGATTGACTCAGGTGCATCCTTTCACTTCGCTTCCCATAGAGAGTGGTTTTGCAAGTATGAGAAACAAGATGGTGGTGATGTCTTCTTAGGGGATGATAGGAAGGCTAGAATCATTGGTTGGGGAAAAATAAAGTTGAAGTTGCAAGGTGGAAAGGTTATAACACTTCTGAGTGTTCTACATATTCCTACATTGGCCAAAAATCTGGTTTTTGTAAGTAAGTTGGATGATGCAGGAAAAAGAGTGTTCGATAAGAATACATGCAAAATGGTTCGAGGAGCATTGGTATTGATGCGGGGAGTTCGAATTTGAACTCTGTACAAGCTGCAAGGTAGCACTATTGTTGATAAGTGCAAAATTTTTGTGGTTCCTGAAAGTGGAGCAGAAAATCTAATGGACTCTGGAGAAAAGAGCATGCTATGGTATCAAAGGCTTGGACATATTGGAGAGAAGGGCCTTCGAATACTTCATGGTAAAGGTATGGTAGAAGGTATGACTAATAGCTCTCAGGCTTTTTATTTTTGTGAAAATTGTGTATATGGGAAGTAGAATCGGGTGAGTTTCCCATCTAACGGCAAGAAGGCGAAACAAGTATTAGAGCTTGTGTACAGTGATGTGTTTGGACCTGTGAGGGTTTCATCACTGGGTAAGTTTGTGTACTATGTATCATTTATAGATGACTTCTCAAGGAATACATGGATATATTTCCTCAAGAAGAAATTTGAAGTATTTGATAGGTTTAAAGAATTTAAGGCTTTGGTGGAAAACTAGACAGAGAAGAAGATAAAGGTGTTGAGGATAGATAATGGTGGAGAGTTTTGCAGTGAGGAATTTGAAGAATTCTATAAGAAGTGTGCTATAGCACAACAAAAGATTACTCCATACACACTTGATCAAAATGGAGTTGTATAAAGAATGAACAACATGTTGATGGAAAACGAAAGAAGCATGCTCAGTGGTGTCAGGTTAGGATAAGATTCTGGGCAGAGGCAGTGGAGACAACAAGTTACTTGGTCAATAGATCACCTTCATCAGCGTTGGAAGATAAGATTCCACAAGAGGTATGGGCTGGTAAGAAACCATCTCTTTCGCATCGAAGGCTATTTGGATGTGATGCATATGTAATGTTTCAAAAGAGAAAAGAACCAATTTGGATAGTAAATCTGAAAAGTGCATCTTTATTAGGTATAAGAATGGTCTAAAGGGTTATAAGATTTGGAACCTGATAACTAGGAAGGTTGTGTACAGCTGAGATGTGGTGTTCAGAGAGGTGAAAGATGTTATTAAACATGAAGTCCAACCAAAGGAACCTGAGAAGATAGAGTTTGAGCTTAAGGACGAAGTATCAGACTCTACAGCAGAGGAGGAATCAGAAGATCAGGACCCACAAACGCTGGGTGTGAGAAGATCAGTTCAAGAAATAGAGCAACCAGAAAGGTATAGTCCATTTGCTTTCTGTTCAAATTTTTCTTTATCTGTTACTAATGATGATTCCACAACTGTAAAGGAAGCAGTAGATTCAGAGGATGGAAAACTATGGAAAGAGGCCATGGTTGATGAAATGCATCTTTGCACAAAAATGAGGCTTGGGATCTGGTGGAGTTGCCAGTTGCAAGGAAACCCATTGGCAACATATGGGTGTTCAAGAAGAAGACAAATTCAGAAGGAAAGGTGGAGAAATATAAAGCTCAGTTGGTAGAAAAAGGTTATTCCTAGGTGCCGAGAATTAATTTTGGTAGTATTTTTTCTCCTGTTGCTGAGGTAGCTTCTATTAGATTACTTTTATCTGTTGCTATTGCTTTTGATTTTGGGGTAGAACAGATGGATGTGAAGACAACATTTTTTCATGGGGATCTGGAAGAGGAGACTTACATGAAGCAACCTGAAGTCTTTGCGATAAAGGATAAGAAATAACTAGTATGCAAATTAAAGAAGTCTCTGTATGGGTTAAAACAGTAACCAAGGATGTGGTATCATAAATTTGATACATTTATACGGGGACTTGGCTTCACCAGAAGTAAAGAAGATCATTGTATGTATTTTAAATTAATTGGTGACCGTGTTATTTATATGGTCTTGTATGTGGATGATATGTTGTTGGTTGGAAATGACAAAGAAATTATCGAGGATTTGAAGACCCAATCGTCCTCCGAAACTATATGAAAGATCTTGGTGCTGCAAACTATATTTTGGGCATTGAAATTAAAAGATATCAGGCAAAGAGGAAGCTCTGGTTAAACCATAGGAAGTATGTGGAGACAATAGTGCAGAGGTTTAATATGTAGGATAGTAAACTGGTGAAGGTTTCTATTCCTGTAAGTGTGAATTTATTAGCTGAAAAGTGTCCCAAGACACAAGAAGAGGAAGAGGACATGTCCCGTGTTCCATATGCAAGTGTAGTCAGTAACCTGATGTATGCAATGGTCTATACTAGACTAGACATTTCACATATAGTGGGAGTATTGAGTAAGTTTATATCAAAACTAGGAAAGAAGCACTAGACAGCATTGAAGTTGGTTTCAGGGATTTGCGTGGCACTAGTGATTATGGTTTGTGCTACCATGGAAGACCAGGATTGGACAAAGTGCTGGAAATTTGTGGCTGTGTTGATGCAAACTGGGCTAGAGATCTGGATCAAAGAAGATCTACAAGTGGGTATGTTTTTAACCTACTTGGAGGCGCATCCAGTTGGATGAGTAAGAAACAATCTGTAGTGGCACTATCAACTATAGAGGTAGAATACATGGCAGCCACTCATGCAAGCAAGGGAGAAGTTTGGTTGTAGAGGTTGTGTTCAAGTATGGGGTTAGTACAGGGAGCTATAAGGATATACTGTGATAGCCAAAGTGAAATTTTCTTGGCAAAGAGCATTTCTTATCATTCAAAGACAAAGAACATTGATGTTCAGTATCACTTTATGACGCATATGATAGAAGAAAAAAAGGTGTTGCTAGTAAAGGTGGACACTTTGAAGAATATTGCAGATGAATTGACAAAATCTGTGAGCTCTGAGAAGTTCTCTTGGTGTAGAGAAACAATGGGCATTTCAGGGCTGGATAAATAACTAAGCTCTCCCGTGGCCCCGTGTGGAAAGAAAACAACAAGTGGGAGAATGTTGGGTTGTGTTATATTCTTTCTACAACTATATTAGGTTGGACAGACCTACCTATGTTTTGTGCATGGTTTTCGCCCATGGTTTTGGACGTGATGGTTTTTGGTCTATGGTTTTGGATGTGATGGTTTTCGTTCCATGGTATTGGATGCTTCGCATGTATAAACATGTATTGTAACATTGAAAGGAACATAATGAAAAATCACGCTGGTAGTCCCGGTTTTTGGATCCAAGGGAAATCTCTGTGTATATGTGTTTTATGTGTTGTGCTCTCGCATTGTTTATTTTCTACATTTTAGAATTCGTATGCAGGTAATTTCTATACGGGGTTAAAACTTACAGAGATTGAGTCATGTAAAATAAAACTTTCAATGCAACCACCCCATGAGTTCTAAACCTACAAAAACAAAGGTATCAACAATTAGAACCAGTAAAAAGAATGTTCCAAAAATAAAAATGCTCACCTATAAGTTATGGACAATAGCAAGAAGGTGATGCCTATTAGCAGGAAAACGCACCAAAAAATATTGTTCTAGCTAAGCTACAACTATATCCTGATAAACTAAATGATAAACTCAAAAATCCTGAGCATCTGTTGACAATACACATTTATTTGTTCTTAACCCTAAATCAAGCATAAGAGGGAGAAGATACCACTTGCTTGTGGAGGAATTTTCCAAATAAGACTCATCAAGTTGGTCAAAAATCCTATCATGATTTCCAACATAATCAGCTTGAAAATATTGAAAGTCTTTAAAGAATGAGCATTCATCAAAAACCCTAATTTCAAAAACCGTAATTTGAGCCTATTCTTGGATTTTGTCAAGGATCTAAGGACCTAACATAACCATTCACAAGAGCCGAAGTGCCTCACCATCCTGACAAACTTCTGAATGCCCAATTTGTATATCATTGAATATTGATAGTTTCGATGGATCTCCATATGAATGCACACTATCATAATCAGTTGTGATAGGAAAATGATTAGTGAATATATTATTGGTTTTGACCAAATGTTGCAGTAGTGACATATTCACGGTTCAAAAAATCAAATTATTCTAATTTCCAAGATGAAGATGAATCAACCAAATTAGTCTCAAGAAAGAGATGAGTCATTCGATATGTTCCCTCACATACAGTGGACTGTGAGATTGCACTAGATTGTACCTTATCACTGTAGGTTTTAACCCTATACAAAAATTACCTACAAACGAATTCTTAAAAATATAAAATATACAATGGTGAGAAATACAAAAAAAATACAAAAATATTTCCCCTAGATCCCAAAACTGGGACTATTAGATTGATTTTTCATTATTTCCTTTCAATGTTACAATACATATATATACATGTCGAAACATCCATAAACCCCAATCCACTAACCCTAGACTAGAACATAATCATAGTTCCCATGACCAGATCTACCAAATATCATGGGCAGAAAATTGTCCTACCAAAAACCATGTGCAAAGTCCATGCACAAACCATAGGTAGGTCTGCCCACCTAATATAGCCGTGGAAAGAACATAACACACACCAAAAATTCTCCCACTTGTTGTTTTATTTTCCACACAGGGTGTCACAGGAGAGATTAGTCATTGTCCTTCAATGCCTATTGTTTCTCTACACCAAGAGAACTTCTCATTTCTCACAAACTTTGTCAATGCATCTACAGTATTCAACAAAGTATCCACCTTTACCAGCAATACCCTTTTTTCCTCCACCATATCCCTTACAAAGTGATATTGAACATCAATGTGCTTTCTCTTTGAATGATAAGTAGGGTTCTTTGCGAAGAAAATTGTACTTTGGCTATCATAGTCTATCTTTATAGCTTGTTTTACTAACCCCATACTTGAACACAATTTCTAAAACCAAATTGTTTCCTTGCTTGCATGAATGGTTTCCATGTATTTTTCCTCTGTAGTTGAAAATGACACTACATACTGTCTCTTACTCATCAAACTAACTGTACCTCCAAATACGTTAAACACATATCCACTTGTAGATCTTATATGATCCATATCTCCAGCCCAGTCTACATCAAAAAAGCCATGAATGTCCAAAACTCTGTCCAATCCTGGTCTTCCTTGGTAGCACAGACAATAATCACTAGTGCCACACAAATACCTGAAAACTTGCCTCATTGTTGTCTAATGCTCCTTCCCTAGTTTTGACATTAACGTGCTCAATACGCCCACTGCATGTGCAATGTCTGGTTTAGTACAGATCATTGTACACATCAAGCTACCAACTGCACTTGCATATGGAACACGAGACATAAATTTATACCTACAGGAATAGGAATCTTCACGAGTTTACTATCATGCATATTAAACATTTGTAGTATTGTCTCAACATGCTTTCTTTGGTTTCACTAGAGCTTCCTCTTTGCCCGAGCTCATTTAATTTCCATGCCCAAAATATAGTGTGCAGCACCAATATCTTTCATGTCGAATTTGGAGGACAATTGGGTCTTCAATTCCTAGATAATTTCTTTGTTATTTCCAATCAACAACATATCATCAACATATAAGACCAAATAAATAACATGGTCACCAATTAATTTAAAATATACACAATGATCTTCTTTGCTTATGGTGAAGCCAAGTCCCCGTATATATGTATCAAATTTCTGTTACCACATCCTTGGTGACTGTTTTAACCCATACAAAGATTTTTTTAACCTGCATACCATTTCTTTTTTACCCTTCACCAAAAATTATTTAGGTTTCTTCATGTGTATCTCTTCTTCTAGATCCCCATGAAGAAATGTTTTCTTCACATCCATCTGTTCTACCTCAAAATAAAAAGCAGTAACAATAGATAAAAGTAATCTAATAGAAGCTACCTTAGGAATAAGATAAAAAATATCACTAAAATCAATTGCCAACACCTGGGAATAACCTTTTGCATTTATCTTCTTCTTAAACACCCATTTGATTTCAATGGGTTTCCTTCCAGTCAGAAACTCCACCAGATCCCGAGCCTCATGTTTGTCCAAAGATGCCATTTCATCAACCATGGCATCTTTCCATAGTTTTCCATCCTCTGAATCTATTGCCTCCCTGATAGTTCTGGGATCATCATCAGTAATAGATAAAGAAAAATTTGAATAGAAAGCAGATGGACTATACCTTTTTGGTTGCCTTATTTATCGAACCGATCTTCTCACAACTGTAGTTTGTGGCTTTTCATATTCTGATTCCTCTCCTTTTGTAGACTCTAATTATTCCTCCTTTAGCTCAAACTCTATCTTCTCAGGTTTCATTCATAGGACTTCATGTTTAATAACATCTTTCACCTCTATTATCTCTCACTGCATTATGACTTTTTAGTTGTCCCAAGTGCCATATAACAGTGAATTTTAAAGCCATTTTTCAAGCCAAAAAATCTCTCAAAGCTAAATCAGACCCTCTCCACTCGATAGTGCTTAGAATAAGATTTCCAGCAGTAGGTGGAAATCCAAAAATGTACTCCTGGATCAGAGGTTAGAGCATATTCAACATACCCTTTGAAAGCCATAAAACAAAGAGGAAAAGACCAAGGGGAGGCTCATCTCAATCAAAAATTTTCTAAAAGTAGTAGCAGTGGAGTGCAGCGAGGGAAGCAATCAGCAATTGTTGATATCACAAATTTCAATCAAAGGTTCCAATGCAATGCAAATCAACGATCACACTTAGAGTTGTATTACAAATTGGTGATCAACATTTTTGAAGGCTACAAACAGATACAATGTCATAAACCGTCGAACATCGATAATGTTAAAAGTGTCAGGGAAGGACTGTATTGTAGGTATATTCTAAGTGTGGACACAAACAATTCCTCTATCCCGAGATAGCGGGTCTAATCACAAACAAACAATCTATGGAATATCTCCTTAAGCTAGAATCAGTTAAGAAGGCCTACCTCTTAGTATTCTATCCTACTCGGTGATGATTCTGCTTCCTCTCTCCACTTATCTTTCATTTCCTTCCTTCAAACACTTGAAACAAGCAAACAATGACAAACAACAAATGTAATAGCATCCAATATTGTATTCATCCTACTTAACAGGTAAAGGAACATTAAGCCATAAAGATGTAAAATGAGACTTCATGTAGGAAATCAATCGATAGTTGCATTTATATAAATCAGAAAGAGATTGAAATTGGTGCCTTGACATTATTGGTCTCCTCCGATGTCCCACACTTCTGCTAGCACTTCATGGACAACCCCAACAATAGAGGTTTTAAGGCCTCTTTCTCTCCAGTCTAAAACCACACCAAAGCACACTATTCTTCCTCAAACATACACTAGAACACTTCAAGCTTTAGATGTCTTGATGATTACTCCAATTCTAAAAGCTCTAACTCCAAACTAAAAATTAGCTTTTTCTTGGGAAAAATAGCAGTTTATATAGCATGGATCGATGGAAGATGGTTCCTCGCTTAATGGGAGAAGGTCTTATCTCTTGAGTTTGTTCCATTCTAATAGGGGAAAGGAGCCCAAATTGACCCCCTCAGCTCCATCTGGTCTAACCATTTACCATACATTCGTTATGAAGCTTCTAGAGCTGGAAGCTTCGACTCCATATTTAAAAAAATTTCCAAAAGAAGATCGACACGATTGCGAAAGGGCTTAGTCAATCCAATTGGCGTTGCTGACAATTTTAATCCTTGGACATCGGGATGAGGAGGACGTTGGTCATTAGCACCGGTCTTGTAAACTAGGGTAAACAAAATATTTTTGGGAAATGATGCAAAAGAGATTTTTTCTTCTCATGAAGATGGACATAATGGGAGTTTCTTCATGGGAGGAAAACATGTGGGGTTCACTATAGAGGTCCTCTAGGATTGTGGATGGGGAGTATAGGGAGAATTACAAAATTTTGTGTAATAATTCCCCCTAAAGCATAAAGGTCGAACTAGAGTGAGGAGTGAAATGCTTTACAAGTGCATGCAGGGAACCGAGGTCTGTCATCGGCGAACCTACAAGCAAGCATAAATACATATAGATCATGGAAAACTCTGACAAATGATACATGAATCATGGTATGGATGAAGCCATCTAGACAATGATCATATAAATGGATCCAAGGCATGGGTGAAACCATCCAATAGAGAGGATCATAATGAAACCAAGATATGGTCACAACCATCCAACAATGAGAAGAATCACATATAACAACTCATGGTATGGTCGTAGCCATCCATATGAAAGAGACATGTATATCAGCATGATCATGTCACATCGCCTTGCAACCTAGACGTTTGTAATCTAAGCCTAGGGTCTTGCGCTCCAACACGACCCGATCATTGTACAAATTCTAACATGTGAATAGATGTATTGAAGTGGAACATGCTAGAAAATTTCTTCATTACTGGTCAATGATGAAAATCATTAACAAGAGTAAGAGAAGCCACTAATAATGACTCTCAAGGTACTAGTAACACAATCCACAAATGTGAATAAAGGTACTGAAGTCAAACACCCATGAAATCACCTGATCAAAAGCTAATGATGTGAACTTGTTGTTGAGTGCGAGGAGCTTGCCATTAGGGCATGCAAGCTCTAAGGTACTGGAAGGGAGTCCCTCGTTCAGCTTCCTGGATAATGAGCTGAAGTCGACAGGATGTGACCATGTCAAAGGAGGGCCATGATGTATCCCACATCATCGGCATGAGGCAAAGGGATCCAAATGATTTCAACCGGTACAAAGAATCAGGAGTAAGTGCAATTGCAGATGGACTAACTCTTGAACATATCGGCAACACAATTTTGGATTTTGACAGCTTTTGCATCCATGGTATTTGTGGTCATGATGATGTGGCAGAGATAAAATGGAAGGCCAAGTGAAAGGCCCAACCCATCAAAGTCAATGATGAAATGAGGATATCCCAAATCAACATGAAATAGAGAGTGTCCTGTTCAAGAGTGAGCTACCGACACGACTAATAGGATTTCCAATTCCCCCCCACCATTTCTGGTAGGTACCCCAATTATTTTTTATCACAAGCTTAAAGGGAATAACATGTTCTTACACTATAAGTTCATCCTTTGGATGAATCCGACCTATTTAGTTTAATGAGCCTTAGGAAGGAGAAGCTCATGTTCATCATGGTGACGAATCCGATGTTGTTTAATGCTTTAACAAGTCTGACAAAGGTGTAACTTGGTATCTTTGTCATGTTTAGAGAGTTTGAAAAAGACACAAAAAAGAAAACTCCAGATGGCCCCTTTTTGTACATTTGTGTCTCTCGAGCCCGAAAAGGTAGAAAATGATACTTGAGAGAACTACTTGACCATTTCAGTTAAGGAGTACCGTTTTCGTAAATAGTTTATCCTAGCCCAAAAAAGGGGTAAACTTATACTAGATAAATGATGTTTTTCATCCTTTAACAAGTTCAAAATGACAAGAGCTCGGAAATATTTTCGTGTTTAAAAGTTCGAAAAAGAGCTGAAACCAGACCCCCCATTTTGTTCTCTTTAACGAGTCAAAAGGGAAAAATACTCGGTGATCTTTTAATTTGAGTTTTACAAGCCAAGGAAAGAACTGAAATGGGACTCGAGTATCATCATCAACAATTTGTCACCTATTGCTGCTCAAGAAAGGTAAATGCATTATCCAATTCTGAGGAAAAATAGGTCAAAAACGCTTTAAAAACCCTAATATTTTCATGAAAAATGAATAAAACGGGGAAAAAGTAATTATTTTTTACCATTTACCATTTTACCTTTGTGTGAAGAGCTTTTTACCCATTTGTGCCCTAATTTTTATGGAGCAAATTGTGGGAGATACGGGAGGTCGTTTGCCGAGCCGTCAGTTGCAGGTAAGAGCCAAGACCTTAAGCTCCATTTTCATACTATTGTTACCTATTTTAATCCATTTTTTGGATTTCATGGGAAGGATTTGGCAAAAAAAAATCACCCTCGGTCGGTGCAATTTCTGGGCACGGATCCATGCCTAAGGGTTAAGAAAAGCATCAATCGCGTTGTCAGCACCACTATTTTTAAAACAGTCGTGTTGGTGACGTGAGCAAAGAAAAGATATGTTTTTTTTCTCAATTAGACCATTTGAATCCAAATTTTTCTGTCAAAAGATGATCATTGACTTGATGAAATGGTTTTTGTAGGAAGAAAATCGTTGAAAATGGTGGATTGGAAAGAACGAGAGCCTGAGGATATCAATACTCAAGCAATAGCCAATCCAAATTGCTTAGAGGCTTTGAGGAACTATGGGCTCCTCAAGTTATTTCTCACGCTAGGAATGAGGGTTCAACCCGAACTGCTATGGTATATGATTAGTCTATGGGACATGAATTGGTGACCAAGAGCTGGAGTTGGAAACTTCAGACATTTATTTCATCAGGGTACTGTCCTGAGAGGGGAACTAGTCAATATATATGCGTCGAGGTTGATTGGGACAAGTGTGACCATGCTACTTTCTGAACATTGCCCAGAAGCTCTCAAGTCCAAAAGTGGCAAGATCGAGATCGCGACGATTCGGGATCTTGTGTTGAGAGTGTTACTATTGACCATCAATAGAGTGGTTGGGTCCCAAGCACAACATGAGACTAACAAGTCAAATTTCCTGTACGCTATTGAGTGCATAGCACCCACTATTTTTGACTAGGCGGATTCTATGAAAATCAACATGAAATGCCAGCTATCAGAAGCTAAGGCAGGAAACCTAAAATAGTTTTTCTTTGGGTCGGTACTAGTGACCTGCTTCTTGGAGCGGGTTCCGCTATTCCAATACCAGCTGACTGAGGTGGATCCACCGATGACATGAAAACCACATATGGTCCATTGGAGCGAGTTTATGCCCAGGGTTACGAGGGCTAACTAATGTCCTATAAGCCCACCTTTTTCTCATGGATATGACGATAGCTAATTCTAATGGAGGATTGGCCTTACAGCGGTACCGAATTCCATGGAGATCTGGATATGCCACTCCCAGAGGGGGAGGAATTTGACGATGATGGTAAAAAAGAATTTTTTTTTTAATGTTTTGATGTTTTTTATTGTTTTCTAAATATATGTATTCATGACATTTCAATTTTCTGAATGCAGATTTCCGACCAGAACGCCCTGCCGGGATGTCCCCGATTGCCAGGCGCATTTCTCATCAGTTTGATGTCGCTTTTTATCAGGAAGGAAGTAATAATGCGAAAAATATCGTTGAGAACCTCGAGGGATTGACCCATAGTATCCCAGAGTATGTGCGGGTGGGTGATATCCCATGCCAGTACCAGAGGCATATGGTGGGGGTATTAGATTGGATCCGCCAACTGCTAACTCGTGTAGTCCGAGAAGTTACATGCTACCATGAGCATCATGCTAATTAGTGTGTAGGTATAACATTCCACATTTTTTAGCCCTGCGAGCCACGGATATATAAGGCCTACGAGCCATAAGATGTTTTTGAACACACATATTATTTTTTTGTGTTTTGATGTATGACAAACATTATTGACATATATATATATATATATATATATATATATATATATATATATATATATATACTATATTTCCCTGCTTACTATGGTACAAATGATTTGTTTTTTATTTTTACATGTTTCACAAATGTCTATCCAACACATAATTAGCTAATGCATCTATCAATGTATTCATATGTCTAGGAATATGATGTTATGTAATGTAATCAAAATTTCTCTCCAATGGATGAATATGTAGATACATTCTCAATATCTAAGGGTTTCTGATGGAATATTTCCCATTGAGTTAAAGAACGATAAGCTGCGATCAAGGTTGACAACCAAATCTCGAATGCTAAGAGGGATAACTTCTGACAATAATTCGATAACTGCGTTATACTCAGTGATGTTATTAGTTATTTGACCTAGAGAAATACCTTGAAGATCAATCAACTAAACATGGGGGTCATAAATGGCCCATGAAGTAGATGATAGATTCTAGTTACTTCGGCAAGCACCATCGGCAAAACCGATGTGAGGAGACACTGACATCTACAAAGTAGGCAAAAACATAATAAGCAATAAAGATGCTTGCAAAACAACACTCCAAACCACACTGCACAAAAATGAATGACACACTTATTGTACAAAAGTAACCATGGAAGATGGCCTAAGCATAATACCTTTTGAGATAAATCCCATTACGGGGCTTGTCTAAGGGATTTCCCTCATAGTCAATAAGCTCATAGGCCCCTTTCTATAACACGCATTTAATAATGTAGGGCCCATGCCACATGGGTTCAAACTTGCCTGCCCCCAGCTTATCATTAGCCTGATCATATAGAAGGACCAAATCGCCTTCGGAAAAAGCTCGAGGAGAAACAAACTGATCAAAATGGGATTTGAATCTTTTTTTTGTGCTTCAATGACCAAAGCAGCAAGACAATGAGTCTTGTCCAGTCATTATAAATACAAGAGACACTCTTCCTGAGGTGAGGTCTCGGGGAGAAGTTCGATAGCCAGCTTGAGGGATGGAATTTCGCACTCAATCGGTAAAGTTTCTTCCAGACCATAGACTAGTTGGAATGGTGTAAATCTAGTTGCATCGAGTCCACATAGCTTAAAAGAGCATGAGATTTCAATTTGACTTGCGCATCCCAATGGTCCGTTGAAGCATTGTAACTAAGACTTTGTTCATAAATTCAACTTGGCCATTAGCCTGAGGGTAATACGAGGTTGATCCATCGTGGTGTAAACCTAACATAGAGGTTAGCTCAGCCATCATGTAATCTCGGAAGTGGGAGCCATGGTCAGTGACAATGGCCTGAGGCACTCCAAACCTAGAAATAACGTGATTGAATAGAAATTGCGCCACCGTTTTACCGTCTGCAGAGTATGTAGGCATCGCTTCTACCCATTTGGTGAAATAATCCACAACAATGATAATATAGCCATGCCCCCTGGTTGAATGAGGGTTATATGTCATATATTTGATGCCCCATTTGGCAAAAGGACCAACGGTAATAACGGGGTGTAGGTGAGCGGGTAGGGCTCACATTTTTTTCTAGTAAATTTGGCACTCATGACATTTGGGAACAACAAGGATGTAATCCTTGAAGATGTAGGGCCAGAAGTAACCAACGTGAAGTATTTTTTGAGTAGTATCATATCTAGACATATGACTGCCACATGCCCTAGAATGGCAGTCATTTAAAACTCTCTCAGCCTCCTCGAGAGTAAGACATTGGTGAAGAACTGAATCGACACCGACGCAGTATAAAGTATCTCCAATAATACAATAGGGTTGGGAGTGATGCAAAATGTGTCGATAATCATCCTTAGTCAACACAGACTGGAAGGAGGATGTCTGGAGATACATGATGATATCATCGTACCATGGGTTGAGGATGCTAATCAGGAAAAGAGTCTCGTCTGGAAGCTGCTTGGTGGCAATAGTAGAAAGAGATGTAGAAGGAAAGGAGCAAATCAATTTGACAAAAACTAGTGATTTCTTATATTTAACAATCGTGAACACCAAATTGAATTCTTGTAGGAATCCATTTAGAATACTCCCCCCCAGCAACTGACGAGTCAGGATGTAGGTCATGGGGTTACAGTGGTAGTGCGTAGGAGAATGTAGTGTTGGAAGCACTGAACAACCTGGACGACAGCTAAAGCCAACTTCTCAATGTGAGCATAACGTGTCCCAGTGTCGAGGATATTGTGACTGAGGTAGTAAATAACATGTTCATTTCCTTCATCATCATCTTTTACCAACAGCATAGTGATGGTGCTAGAGGCTGGAGCTAGATAAAGGAAGTAATCTTGATGATAATTCGGGGTATGTAACAAAGGAGAATGTATGAGAACAACCTTGAGGTCATCGAAAGACTTTTTGGCAATTTCATCCTAAGCAAAGGGTGTTCCTTGCTTGAGCAACCCGGTTAACCCTGAAGCCAGCTCAGCATAATTTGGTACAAAACGATGGAGGAAATTTTCTTTTCCCTGTAGACTCTGTAGCTGGTGCAATGAAGATGGAGGGGGTAAATTAACTATGGCCTCAACTTTTAGAGCATCAAGGTGAATTCCTACCTTAGAGACAATAAAGCTAAGGATTCGTCCGAATTCGATGCAGAAGACATACTTATGCGGATTAAGCTAAATGTTGTAGTGTCAACAACGAAGAAAATATTGTCAGAGATGATTAGAGTGATCACGATTCTTACGAGAATGAGTGAGAAGATCATCCAAGTAAGGTTGAATGATGTTTCGAATGTCATGGAATGCATAAGACATCGCTCTCTAAAATGTAGCCTTATCATTTTTAAGCCCAAAGGGGAGATTTTTGTACGCGAAAGTACCCCAACAGACAAATGAAGGTTGTCTTATCTTGATAAGCCGGCGTAGTGTTGATCTGGTTGTAGCTAGAAAAACCATCCATGAAAGAAACACTCCCATCACATTCATCAATGATTTGATCAATGAAGGGAGTGGGGTAGTTATCCTTGGGACAGGCATGATTGAGATCATGGTAATCAACACAAATGCGGATCGTGCCTTCATTCTTTGTCACTAGTATGATATTCGACACCCAATATGTAAGAGGAATTGGATAAATAAATCTAGCTTTGAGAAGAGTTTCAACTTCACCCTTGATGGTGGCCGCTTTTCTAGGGTGCACTGGGCGGAGCCGTTGGTAACGGGCTTTTCTTGAGGATAAATTGGTATTTCATGCGTGACTATACTTTGGTCAATGCCGGGAATTTATTCATTTGGCCACACAATAACATCCCTGAAATCTTGGAACAAACGACAGTAAAGCTTGATCTCTCCTAGAGAACAAGTTACCCCGATATGGACATTTTCAATGACACCAAGCTTAATAGAAATATCAATTGGCATCATTTGGGTAATGTTACCCATGTTCCCTTCCAACCAAAATTCATGAGTCATGATCAGTGTCTGAAGTGGTAGGGAGGGGAATTGAGAAGAGAACTCCTCGAGACAAGTAAACGGACCGCGGGGCTAGGAAAGAATGAGTAACGATGATGAGTATCATTCCAAGGTACTTGTTGTAGAGACATTACTTCCACGATACTCTCGTCAGAAAGAAAAGTCTCAGCTAAGGGATCGGGAGATTCTAAAGTAGAAAGCCACGGGGATTGAGAATACACATCAAGAGAGGTTTTCAAAACATGATAATCAGTGGACATTGAAGGCTCACCTGAAACAATTTCCATGTAATTAATTTCAGTGGGACTTAATGGCATTACCTCACCCCATGTATCAACAAGATCCAAAGAGGGAATGAACCAAGGATCATACTTGATTGAAATCATGTTAACAGAGGCAACATGAGGAGGTGGGAGTGGAAAAATACCCATCAGAGTAGAATCTTTAAAGATTCCTGCCCCCACACTCTCATAAGGCGCACTGGTGTGCTTGAAACACGGAACATTGCCATCCAAGGAGGAAGAGGCAAAGAAGGACAATTGATCAACTGTGACTATCTTCACTTGATGGGGAAAATGAATCACGTGGAATAAGGAGGAGGCTACAACATGCCTGGCATGGGTCCAACTCTGTCTGAGTAGAATATTATAATGGAGATTAACATCAATGATCTCTACTTCGACGTGCACTATCTTTCCCTCCAAAGTAATGGCAAGGTTGGATAAGACACCGAATGGCCATGAATCGCGCCCGTCAAAAGCTTTGAAAGTGTTAGGGGACTGGTTTAGAATGGGAGAACCAATTGCCTTCCAACAAGCGACATACACGATGCAGGTGGAAACACCTTCATTGATGACGGTCTTGTGAATGGTTTTCTCATTGATGATGACCTGAATGAGAAAGGAAATTTGATGAGGCAAATGTGGAATGTGGTTTTCCAAGTCAAAACAAATAAGATTAGAATCAGTATAATAAATACCACGAATAGCCAACAGTAATGATTTCTGTTGATAAGGAAAGCGTTGAAGGACCTCGAGAGCAGACATAGCTAATGGTGCTTGAGAAAAGTCATCAAAATTATTATAATGCTGAGCATCTCGAACATTTGGATTGTACGATGACTTTTGTCGTACACCTCAAGAAGGTGGTCGAACAACGAAATCAGGATTAGGTCACTCTATATGGAGAGGACCAGAATTTGATGGGGTAGAAGAAGAAGGGGGACCTTCTTTTTCTTTCCTTGATGTCAGAGTAGGAGTTTGATTATATTTTGTTTTGGTAGCCACATTGATCGATGTACTAATCATGAACACATGTGAACCTGAGGAAGAGAATGACTAAGACTGGTCTACCATTTGGATCTATTGGGATAGAAAGGGCTCTTTCAGGACAATTGGGGTCCCTTTGAGCAACTGACTAAGTTCAGACCATCTGGGGCAATCCTTAGTATAGTGATCTTCCTCACAGATGAGGCATGGATACTTAGGCTTCTGTTGAGAAGCATCACCAGTAGATGACTTAGGAGGACCCTATTTTGGTGCATCAACTTTACCCTTCCCTTTCCCTTTCTTCTTACCTTTCAAGGATTTGTCTACTATAGTAGACTAAACAACATGGACCTCTGAGGTTTTACCAGGGCCAGGTGAATTCTGAGAGGGACTATTGGAAGAAATGTTTGAGCCCAACTTCTGTTTGGAAGAAGATTTTGTAAGGGCCTGGGACATTGAATGAATTACTCCATTAACAGGAGGTGTAGCTTGTGACTTCGATGTCGTTGGATCAGATGATGGCCTCGAAGAATCGAGTAATAGCTCATACAAAGTGATAGACTAAGAGTAAATGAGATCTAAGTACTGGGCATGAGCAATGGCTTTCTCCTCTGTGACACACCCACCCATAGTGATATCACGAGCAATTAGAGCGACAAATGATTTGATGAACCATTCGGTTAGTAACTAGTCAGCAATCTTGAGTTTAATCAGTCAATGCCTACGTCTCCATTCATGGATGTAATCAGAGATGTGGGTCACAGTATTTTTCTTGAGCGATGTAAGAAAATAGGTGTCAATTTCATAGTGAACCGACAATTGGAAATGCGTGAGGAAATCGATAGCTAAAGAGTTGAAGTCATGATAATTACTTCGAGGGAGCTTGATGTACCACTTGGTTGTAGCACCTATGGGATTTCATTTGAAAAGATAGAGATGAATAGAATCATCAACGTAAGAATTCAAAGAGCACTAAAGGTTATATGTCATCACATGGGCTTGAGGATCTTCTTTCGTTTTCCCATCGAACTTTGGACAATCAGTCGGGATCTTGGATGGGACCGGAGGCTAGTATGCGGAATCAAGAATTAGATCATTCATGATTCGAGACACATCTGACAACTCTAGTGTAGCCAAGAATGGAAATTGAGTATTGAAAGACATTGGAGGTCGATAAGCGGGTCCAACTGGAGGAGCCCATCCCTACTGGTAAGGATTTTGTCCCCATAGTGGAGGGTTTTGTCCATATGGCATTTGATTTTTCCCCCACTGTAGGTTACTTTGCCCGTAGCGAGTATTGTAACCTTGAAAGCCTTGAATTTGGCCAGCCATAGGTTGTTGATAAGCAACATACGGGTTAAAAGGTTGTTGAGCCTGTTGACCCTGGACATATGGGTTTTGCACCTGTTTTCCATGGACATACCGGTTTTGAAACTGTTGGCCCTGAACAAAAGTATTTTGGACATGCTACCCATGGACATAAGGATTTTCCAATTGTTGTCGTTGGACATAAGGATTTTGAACCTGATGTCCTTGGACAAAAGGATTTTGAACTTATTGCCCTTAGACAAGATTTTGGGCTTGCTACTGTAGGACTTGACCCTAACCTTGTCTTTACAAAGTTTGACCCTATTGATATGTATATAAGGGTTGCTGCTACCCAGGTTGGCCTTGTTGTAGCAAGGGTTGACCTTGTGGCTGCAAAAGTTATCCCTACAGCTGCAAAGGTTGGCCTTGCGAAGACATAGGTTGGGAGGTTTTCTGAACATGCTACATTTGCGGCTGCATGGTTTGCTGAAACTATTGCAAGGTTTGTCCCTACGACTATTGCAGTGGTCAATACTACTGTATCATCGGCCCCTACTGTAGCATGGACGTCCCTTGTTGCAACGAAGGTTGCCCTTGTTGCTGCAGAGGTTGTCCTTATTGCTGCAAGGGTACTTGAGCAGTTCCTGGATAGAAACCCTGAAAATTTATGAACTGCATCTGGCCATAGCCACCATGAATGGTGGTCGGACCAAGCTAAATGTATTATCTAGGCTAAAGGACATAAGGTGGATTTACCATTCCTTGGAAACCATATGGAACATAAGGAGTTTGGTATTGAACCTAAGCTTCATAAGGTTGTTGATACTGGAAATTGCTTGACCCAAACGGACCAACGAGATTTTGGACCTGTTGGTACTGGACATTTCTTGATCTAGCAGGAACAACAGGGTTTTGAATAGCACCAGAAGAAGGCAAGTTCACCCCGACCATGTGAGCCTGTGAGCTACTCAAATTAGTTGTGCCCGACACCATAGATACATTTAAATTTTTCCCCCTAGGTGGTGGCACAACCTACGCACTTACTAGAGGGATCAATGGATTGACAAAAGTGGGACTCAAGACCGTCGATTGCACCAAAAAGGTGACTTGGATTGACGAGACAAGAGGGTTCGGAATAGTGGTTTGTACCGGGACTGAAGTAACTGCAGAAATCACCGTCTGTTGGGGGTTCGGGCTCCGAATGAACGAACTTATGGAAAGCATAGCACCAGATTCCCAAACAGGATTATGATAAAGCAAAGAGGCACTATGTGTACCCGATACCAACTGTGCTAAAGTCACATAATTAGGAGGTAAGTCCCGAAAAACACTGATGGGAATGCTTCACATGTAGGGGAAACTTTTTGGAGGAAATTGATCTTCTTCCTCTTCAACAGTGTGTGGAGTGGAAACCTTCGAGTGACCTAGAGAGGAGACTAGAATTTCACCTTTGGGTTTCATGGGTGGAAACAAGCGACGATGAATGACTAAAGATGTTGGAAGGGATAATTCCAAAGGAATACCCGGCTGATTGTATGGATTGTACGGATGTTGCGGTGATATCACAACAGGGTCAAACAAAGGATCCAGAGGATAAACAACTAGTCCAAGCTGACCTTCAATAGTGAGCTGATTCTCAGGAGTCTGGATAGGGTTATTCGTAGATTTCAAGCCAATATCAAAAAGTGACCCAATATCTAAGGGAGGTGGAGGAAGAGATGACAAAGGTTGAATGCTCAAAAAAATTCCAATTTCAACACCTTGGTCCTCAAGTGACTACGTTAATTAAGGGAAATGGCTCCTCAAACAATATTTTAGATGAAGGAGAGGAAGAGGAACTAGGTGAACCAGATGGTTCAACCACGATGGCTTCATCTCAAATAACATGAAAAGAGAGATAAATTCTAAGGTTTTAAATGTACTTTAAAAGGAATACTCATGATTTGGTCTAGAAAAGACTAACATGGATGTTATGAGATCATGGGAAACAATTTTTTAAGATGCATAAACAAACTAGTGCTCTTTCAAGTTTTAAGAGTCGAGAAAGAAGCAAAGGTGACTCTAGCACTTTCGATTCGAAGTGAGATCGAAAGTGAAATTGCTCGGATGATCTTTTGAGTTTAAAGAGTCAAAAAAATCAAATGACTAATGAGGATGATATAGGTAAAAAGGATTACTAGGTAACCGTGAATTGCAGAATACCTCCTGGTGAACCAAGAAGTATGAGCAAGAAATCTCACTGAATGTTATGTTTGGTGTATCACATTTACAAGGTAGCGGACTCGGCTTCCAATGGATAAAGGATTGTAGCCTAGTGGGGTCTCCATTAATATACTCGATAGTACGTGGAGCACAAGTTCGTACTATCAGTGTCTAATGTCGAAGTGAACAACAACTACTAGGTTTAAAGAAGTTGGAACATGTCTCTAGCCTAGACCTTCTAGATGTGATCGTTAGGTTTCAAATGTGCCTTAGGTTCATTGAGTTCATTTTAAAGTTTATCTTGAATTATGTCTCGGTTTTCAAGCCTTAGCGTTGTGACTCGAAAAATCCTATATGCAGCTAAATGAGACAAGACTCTTTCAATTCAATGAATTGTTTACACTAGAGAGGGTAGAAAACACAATCAAATGCAAACAACCAAGCAACTAAAAGCAAAATGATTTTTTCACTACTTTACTTTTTAAAACAAAATAATGAAAATCTTTTTCCAATTCCTATTTTCCTAACAAGTGCACTTCAAGCAGTGCTTTCAAAAGGAAAGAGAATTCTTTTTCTTTTCAAATGCAAATGCAACTCTAGTCTTCAATGAAGCTAACTAACGTAGCATATTTATGCAGCAAACTAGAATTATGTACTTTTAATGAAATGACAAAAAGGAATTTTTCGAAAAAACTTAAATGAAAACGTTTTCGAGACAATCAATCCTAAAAAAAATGAAAAGACACAAAAAGGAACTTCTTTCAAACTAATGATGCAATGACTCTACAAAAAACAAGACAAGAAACATGATCTATGCCAAAAAGGAGACGTTTAAACAATCAAATGAAACTTTTCAAACTTGAATGATGGAGATCAAAGCAATAAGAAGACTACAAATGAAATGCAAGGAGTAAATTCACCAACAACTTGACTCACTGAGTTCACAATCACTTGAATGGATGACGGCCTAGATGTCCTAGAACCACTAACCATCCAAAGACTCAAGAAATCAAGCAAAACAAGGCAAACCAACAAGCACATAAACCAAGCCAAATCAAGCTTTCCAGTCAGGGAGAAACAGTCTAAAACAAGCTAAGAGGCAGAAATCAGGAGAGCAAGGCACACTGGTTTAGACCTGGGGTAAACCCTAATCTCCACCTACAGGCATCGGTGTGATTGACTAATTGACAACAAGTGCCAAAAGGGGGTCGGCACGATTGTTTTTGATAAACTCGACCTAATCGACATGAGTATTTTTGCAAAAACCGCACTCGCTAAGGAT
The DNA here is from genome assembly GCA_031772625.1 of Pinus tabuliformis. Taxonomy (NCBI): domain Eukaryota; kingdom Viridiplantae; phylum Streptophyta; class Pinopsida; order Pinales; family Pinaceae; genus Pinus; species Pinus tabuliformis. The sequence continues at coordinate 904,125,983 of CM062820.1, read as the reverse complement.
TCAAAGGAAAAAATTGAAATTTCCTTAGGTAAAAACCAGACTTTCTACTATAAATTTCAGACTTAGAGCAGTAAACTAGGCAAGGAAGAGAACACTAGAGGGAAATGGTGATACTAGAGAAGTTCACACAAAATCATGAAATTACAATCAATCAAACAGAAGGATTGGATCCCCAGTATGGTCGCCAATTTGTGATGCAGGGAAATTCTAAGTGCAGACACAAACAATTCCTTTAGCTTGAGAGAGCGAGTCTAGTCACAAAAAAATAATCTATGGAAGATCTCCTTAAGTTAGAATCAATTAAGAGGGCCTACCTCTTAGAACACTATTATGCTTGGTGATGATTTTTCTTCCTCGCTCCAGCTATCTTTCGTTTCCTTCCTTTGAACACCTGAAACAGTAAACAACGACAAACAACAAACATAATAGCATAAAATAATGTATTTAGCTACTTAACAGGTCAAGGAACATTAAGCCATAAATATGTAAAATGACACATCATGTAGGAAATCAATCGATAGTTGCATTTATATAAATTAGAAAGAGATCGTAACCGGGGCCTTGACATTGCTACTCTCCTCCAACATATCCGGGTTCCCACACTTCTGATAGCACTTCATGGACAACCCCAACAATAGAGGTTTAAGGCCTCTTTCCCTCTAGTCTCAAACCACACCAAAGCACACTATTCTCCCTCAAACATACACTATAAAACTTCAAGCTATAGATGTCTTGTTGGTTATTCCAATTCTAAAAGCTCTAACTCCAAACTAAAAACTAGCTTTTTCTTGGGGAAAAAGAGAGATTTATATAGCTTGGATGGATGGGAGATGGTTCCTCTCTTCATGGTAGGAGGTCTTGTATCTTGATTTTTTTCCATCCTAATAGGAGAAAGTAGCCTTAACTGACCTCCTCGGCTCCATCTGGTCTAACCATTTACCATACTTTCGTTACGAAGCTTCTAGAGATGGAAGCTTTGGCTCCATATTTAAAAGTTTTTTGAAAAGAAGATCGATGCGACTGAGAAAGGGCTCAATCGATCTGATCGATGTTGGTGACAGTTTTGATCCCTGCATATCAGTGCGAGGAGGATGTAGGTCATTAGCGTCAGTCTTGTAAACTGGAGTAAATAGAAGATTTTTGGGAAATGATGCAAAAGGGAATTGTTCTGCTCATGAAGAGGGACATAACGAGAATTTCTTCATGAGAGGAAAGCATGTGGGGTTCACTATAGAGGTCCTCTAGGATCGTGGATGGGGAGTACAAGGATAGTGAAAAAATGTTGTGTAACAAGGACCGATTGGATTAGCAAAGGAATTCAGTGAAAAACCAAAGGCATGCGGGCTCTTTCTCTCTCGTTCAATAGGGCCACATGGCAGGACAAGATTAGTCCTGAGAAAGACACATGGCAGTTGATGTCAACATGATGTGGTGGTATGGAGGACACGTGGCACATAGATCTAGAATTTTTACGGGTCCAATGGGGATATCCGGGCACCACATGTCACCACTCAAGAAGCGACATGTGGCACCGATGATGTCATCAATCCAGCAAATCGGTGATCGATGATCTCACAAGTCAAAGTCCCAGTCGAGATGTGATATTTTATACAATAGATTTAAAAGGTTGTGGGGTTCATCCCTTTTCAAAGGCCACAGATTGGTTAAAAATCCCCCATCTCTTGATGGCCTAGATTAACTCTGCCCAGATCGATGGCTAGGAGGCTTTTCCAGCCCCCCTGCCATGTTTCCCTTTATCGGCGAGGAGGGGATCCGAAAAAGTAATTTCCCTGCGAGGCCCCACTACTACGTGTCCCTCTCATATTATTTTGTACCCCCCTCACTTACCACTTATTGCTTATGCCCCCCTTCAAATTCTACTCATCCTCACACTCCTCCATATTACACCATAATTGCATCACCAGGAATATCAGGGTATCGATACTACTTTACAGGGATTCTAGGAGGGTGGATGAGTTAGTAGCCACTTTCAGAGTCTGTTATCGCCATGATGGGTAACCACTCCTGCTTCGTGAAAGAGAAGGAACGATACTATTAAAGGCTAAAAGTGACAAGGAACTAGCAAAGAACAGTGGGATGGAGATATTTTCAGGACTATCATTTCAATTTCGCTGGTTAATTCTATTTTTGTTGTTTTTGATTGTTGTTGTTGTTATTTTGATTTATTTTCAAGAAAGGTATCTTATGGTTGTAATAATTAGAGGCTTCATGTTGAGACAGCTAGTCATATAGACAGTTGTAAACTCCATCCATAATATATTTTTGTAATTGATTTCCTTGCTTCCCCTTTCCTTATAAAAGGGAGGAAGAAACACTTAGAAAAGTTTCTGAATTCTGTGGAAAAACTAATGTAACTTCTGAAACTATGTTAGTTCCAGATTTACATCTTTTAGATTATAAATGAAATAGTGGCAATTCCAACCTTCGAGTATTACAGTATGTTATTTCTCTGTTAAAGTTCCCTTATGTTCATATTTCCTCTCTGATTTCATGCAATTGTAGCTACTAGAAATATCTTATATGTTCTTACACATTCATTTGTGTTGACTAGTTAAGGCACATGCATGTATGTAATTCTGAGATTACATATTTAAATTTGTGCTCCATGAATCATAGCATCCAATCCTCTTACATCCATATGTCTATCTTTAACTTAGATAAGTAAGGAATTCTTGAGGTTTCAAGCTCTATGTGATGAGTTAGTCTTCTCCCTCTCTTCTTTCATTATTCCGCAAAAGTTGATTAATTTGTAAGTCCTCGAATTACTTGACCTCCACTAGTTTTTACCTATATTCCTGTGAGTTGTATATGCTAAAGAATACTAGAAATACATGGCTTATATCCTTGAATGAAGTAACCAATCCATGTTGTTATTTGTATATTTGTAACTACTATGTGTATAAGATGTATATGATGTCTTCACTTTCCTAAAGATCATATAAGACACATAAAGATACATGTTACCAGGCACTGGACTTGTAAGCAATCCATTGTTGTCTTTGGAAGTGACAACAGCCTCTATAAACACCACATCATGGTTGTACACAACCTTCCTTTTTCTAGGTTCCAAAGCTTATAACCTTTTAAACCATCCTTATACCCAATAAAGATGCACCTTTCAAATTTACTACAATTTGGTTATTTTCTCCTTTGGAACATGTACATATGATCACAACCAAATACCCTCAGATGTGAAAGAGATAGTTTCTTACCAATCTATACCTCATGTGGAGACTTATCCTCCAATTCTGATGAAGGTGATCTATTAACCAGGTAACATGGAGTCTCTATTTCCTTTGCCCATAATTCTTGTCCTAACCCGATACCACTGAGCATGCTTCTTGCCTTTTCCATCAATGTCTTGTTCATTATTTATGCAACTCGTTTTTGTTGAGGTGTGTATGGAGTTGTCTTATGCCATGCTATACCACACTTCTTACATGACTCTTCAAATTCCTTATTGTAGAATTCTCCACCAATATTTGTCATCGACACCTTTATCTCCTTCTCTGTTTGGTTTTCTACCAGAGCCTTAAATTATTTAAACCTGTCAAAGACTTCAAAGTTCTTCTTGAGGAAATATATCCATGTGTTCTTTTAGAAATCATCAATAAATGATACATAATATAAATACTTACCCAGTGATAGAACCAACACAGATCCAAGAACATCACTGTGCACAACCTCTAATATACCTTTCACCCTCTTAAAACCAGAGGGAAAACCCACCCAATTCTGCTTCCCATTTAACACAATGTTCACAGAAATCAAAATCCAGAGATAATTTAGAGATACCTTCTACCATACCATTACCATGAAGTATTCGAAGGCCCTTCTCTCCAATATGTCCAAGCCTTTGATGCCATAGGATGGCCTTTTCTCCACAGACCACTAGATTTTCTACTCCACTTTCAGGAACCACAGAACTGTTGCACCCGTCAATAACAGTGCTACCCAAAAGATTGTACAGAGCTCCAATCCAAACTCCCTGCATCAATACCAGTGCTCCTTGAACCATATTGTAGGTATCTTTCTCGAACACTTTTTTTACACCTACATCATCCATATTTCTTACAGAAATAAGATTTCTGGCTAATGTAGGAATATGCAGAACACTCTTATGTGTTAGAATCCTTCCACCTTGCAACTTCAGCTTGAATTTGTTGTGTCTAACAATTCTAGCCTTCCTATCATCCTCTAAGATGACATCACCACCATTATATTTCTCATACTAGTAGAACCACTCCCTATGGGGATTGAATTGAAGAACCTAATTCAATCAACGATTCCTCGTGATCTACATGTGTACTTGAAGAAGAAGCCAAGTACACATCCCGACATTCATCTGAGGTGGTCTTCACCTCTACAGAAGGACCATCATCATGTATTTATCCTTTCTCAAGAGCTTTAGATCTACAATCATTTTTGAAGTTCCCTTCCTTTCCACATTTCTAGCACACCTTTACGAGTTTTCTTGGAGATTTAGATATCCCTCTAGATTTAGATCTAGCACTCAAGGACTTATTTTTGTTTCTTTTCTGGGACCATCCTTGTACACACAAGGCATCTCCATTCTCGCCCTCCATATTTTTTTGTCTCATCTCCTTTGACAACAAGGATGAGACTATTTCATCAAAATGCAAGGTAGTTGTATTGCTACCTATTGCAACAACCAGACTATTCCACGAATTTGGTAGAAAACACAATACACTGATGCACTTATCTTCATCTAAAATTTTAATATCAACAGATAACAACTGGCTTATCACAGTATTAAAGACGTTCAAATGCTCTGTCACCGAGTCTCCATCCTTCATCCTCAGGTTATACAACTTTTTTCATGTTGGTTGTGTTATATTCTTTCCACGACTAGCCCACGTAGTTAACTGGGAGGTTAGAAGGGGGGCAGAGCCCCCCCTTCATTGCACCGATTGCATAGTGGGGGGGTCGCAAGGGGGTTTGAGGGGTGCAGGTAACCCCACTCTATGGGGTTCGAGGTAGCGCCCTAGAAAATTTTTGTTTTGGACCCTATGTTAGGTTGGGCGGACCCACCTATGGTTTTTTCGCACATGGTTTTGGACGCGATGGTTTTTGGTCCATGGTTTTGGACGCGATGATTTTTTGGTCAATGGTATTCAATGCTTCGACATGTATAAATATGTATTGTAACATTGAAAGGAAAATAATGAAAAAGCAAGCTGGTAGTCTCGGTTTTGGGATCCAGGGGAAAATCTCTATGTATATGTGTTTTATGTGTTATGCTCTCGCATTGTTTATTTTCTGTGTTTTAGAATTCGCATGTAGGTAATTTTTGTATGGGGTTGAAACCTACATTTGGTATCAAAGTTGTTTTGGCTTCAAGGGGACACCTTTGTTACTGAGGGTTTTCGCTCGGGCCTGTGGTAGACCCTATTCAGTGGGAGATCTGTGAGATCGATTATGGTGGTGAAAGAAGATGGCGAGTAGTGGAAAGATAGAGATCAAGAAATTTAATGGTTAGAGTTTTGTGTTGTGGAAACTCAATATGGAGGATCTGTTGGTGGATAAAGATCAATGGATCATGGTAAATCTGGGTACTAAACCAACGGGAGTGTCTCATGAAGAATGGAAGAAGTTGGATCGTAAGGCAAAGAGCACAATACGATTGTGTGTCTCAGATTTAGTATTACTGAATGTATTAGGGGAAGCTATGATGAAGGCTTTGTGGGACAGGTTAGAAACTTTGTACCAATCTAAGTCTCTGGTGAATAAATTGTTCCTGCAGAAAAAGTTGTATAACCTGAGGATGAAATATGGAGACTCAGTGACAGAGCATATGAACACATTTAATACTGTGGTAAGTTAGTTAGCATCTATTGATATTAAAATTTCAGATGAAGATAAGTGCATCATTTTGTTGTGATCTCTACCAGATTCGTGGGATAGTCTGGTTATTGCAATAGGTAGCAATGCAACTGCCTTGCAATTTAATGAAATAGTCTCATCCTTGCTAACGAAGGAGATGAGACAGAAAAATATGGAGAGCTAGAATGGTGATGCCTTGTCTGTACGAGGATGGTCCTAGAACAGAAACAAAAATAATTCATTGAGCAGGAGATCTAAATCTAGCGAGAGATCTAAATCTCCAGGAAAAATTGTAAAGTTGGTGTGTTGGAAATGTGGAAAGGAATGGCACTACAAAAGGGACTGTAAATCTAAAGCTCTTGATAAATGAAAGGGATCTGATGATGCTCCCTCTGCAGAGGTGAAAACCACCTCAGATGAAGGTGGAGATGTGTACCTCACTTCTTCAAGTACACATGTAGATCATGAGGCATGTTTGATTGACTCAGGTGCATCCTTTCACTTCACTCTCCATAGAGAGTGGTTCTGTGAGTATGAGAAATATGATGGTGGTGATATCTTCTTGGGGGATGATAGGAAGGCTAAAATTGTTGGCTGCGGAAAGGTAAAGTTGAAGTTGCAAGGTGGAAGGTGGAAGGGTTAGAACACTTCCGGGTGTTCTACATATTCCTGCATTAGCCAGAAATCTGATTTTTGTAAGAAAGCTTGATGATGTAGGTGTAAAAACAATGTTAGAGAAGGATACTTGCAAAATGGTTTGGGGAGCACTGGTATTGATGCGAGGAGTTCATATTGGAACTCTGTACAAGCTGCAAGGTAGCACTGTTATTGATGGGTGCAACAATTCTGTGGTTCTTGAAAGTGGAGCAGAAAATCTAGTGGTCTCTATAGAGAAAACCATGTTGTGGCATCAATGGCTTGAAAATATTAGAGAAAAGGGCCTTCGAATACTTCATGGTAAAGGTGTGGTAGAAGGTATGAGTAATAGCTCTCTGGATTTTGATTTCTGTGAAAATTGTGTATATGGGAAGCAAAATCGGGTGAGTTTCCCCTCTGGTGGTAAGAGAGCAAAACAGATATTAGAGCTTGTGCACAGTGATGTATTTGGACCTGTGAAGGTTCCATCGCTGGGTAAGTTTGTTTACTATGTATCATTTATAGATGACTTCTCAAGGAATACATGGATATATTTCCTTAAGAAGAAATCTGAAGTTTTTGATAGGTTTAAAGAATTTAAGGCTCTGGTAGAAAACCAGACAAAGAAGAAGATAAAGGTGCTGAGGATAGACAACGGTGGATAGTTTTGCAGTAAGGAATTTGAAGAATTCTGTAAGAAGTGTGGTATAGCACTGCAGAAGACTACTCCATATACACCTCAGCAAAATGGAGTTGCAGAAAGAATGAACAAGACGTTGATGGAAGGGGAAAGAAGCATGCTCAGTGGTGCCGGGTTAGGACAGGAATTCTAGGCAGAGGCAGTGGAGCAAACATATTACCTGGTCAACATATCACATTCATTAGCGTTGTAGGATAAGACTCGAGAAGAGATATGGACTTATAAGAAATCCTCTCTTTCACATCTGAGGGTATTTAGATGTGATGCATATGTACATGTTCCAAAGGAGAAACGAACCAAGTTGGATAGTAAATCTGAAAAGTCCATCTTTATTGGGTATAAGGATGGTTTAAAGGGTTATAAGCTTTGGAACCCAGTAACAAGGAAGGTTGTGTACAGTTGAGATGTGGTGTTCGAAGAGGTGCAAGATGTTATTAAACATGAAATCCAACCAAAGGAACATAAGAAGATAGAGTTTGAGCTAAAGGAGGAAGAATCAGACTTTATAGCAGAGGAGGAATCAGAAGATGAAGAGCCACAAACTCCGGGTGAAAGAAGATCAATTCGAGAAAGAAGGCAGCCAGAAAGGTATAGTCCATCTACTTTCTATTCAAATTTTTCTTTATCTATTACTGATTATGATCCAAGAACAATGAAGGAAGCAATAGATTCAGAGGATGGAAAACTCTAGAAAGAAGCCATGGTTGATGAAATGGCATCTTTGCAAGAAAAATGAGGCTTGGGATCTGGTGGAGTTTCCAGCTGGAAGGAAACCCATTGGCAAAAAATGGGTGTTCAAGAAGAAGACAAATGCAGAAGGGAAGGTGGAGAAATACTGTCAGGCGGAAAGAGTCGATAGTGCGGACACAACCAACCTCCCTAGGAGCCTAAGACTCTCTAGTGACAAACAAGACAAATAAGAGCAATCCTTCTCTAAACATTCATTTACTATATAAGAAATCAAGTGTTTAGATCCTACCTGTAGTCCAACGCTGTTGTAGCAGTCCAGCCTCGCTGATCCGGATGAGCTCCTCCTTCACTTCGAAACCTGCATTCACTAACAATCAAACGATTAAATAGCACTTGATAATCTCATAAAATAAAACATATTTAACACATAGACCAAGGAGTACATGAAACAACTCATAAATAACAAGTTATTGAGAAGAATGGACTCATTTGCATTAATAGGAAACAAAAGGAACAATTACAACCTGAGCCTTGGTGTTGTGCAAGTCCCTCCCAAGGTCCATCAAGAGTTCTCCTTTACTTTGACAAAGCTCACCCACTTCCAAATAGAACTTTCAAAGATGGCAATCTCTCCTCACAAGCTTCTAAATGGGAGTCCTAATTCCAACAACATCTACCCTTAGAAATGTTTAGCTTCCAACCTCTCCTCCTTCTGGCCCAATGCCTGTATTTATAGTGCTCTAGAGGAAGTTATTCAGGTCCACCATAAATGGGATAATCGCCTCTTTGGATGGGATAGCTCCCTTATTGATGGGATAAGTTCCTCTTTGGTAGGGGTACATGAACCATCTGGAGGCGCTCAATACACGTTGAACAACCTTCTAGAATGCTCTAGAAATGACCACAAGTAACTTTTTAAAGATGAAACTTGTGCATTTTGACCTTTACAGGGGTACGCACCTGCCCCTTTACATACAAAGCGTACAAGTACGCAGCTTTTGTGAACATTAGGTGCGTATCCGCAGGTAAGGTTGAGAGAACCTGCGTACCCAGAGATAAACACATTTACAAAGACTTTTCTCTCTTTTTGGAGTTTGACATGGAGAGCAGAGGCATAAGACTTGCCCAGGAGGATAGCATGACTGTTGATAGAGCCATACTAACTGTAAATAGTCATGGTGACACTTTTTAGTGTAACAGATTGCCCCCTAAAGTGCGAAGCCTATAGTAGATTAGGGTTTTGTATTATCTACGAAGGGTGAAGCGCTTTATCATTTCAAGGATTATCTCATGGAGAGCCTGGTCAGAACCTGCAATTTTCAACACAAAATACATGTATAAGATTATATCATCGTTGAGGTAGGCATTCCCATACTCAGATCAAAACTTTAACTAACAAACTAACTATTCTGATACAGGAATGATCTTTGCAGTACATCATAATTATAGACTTTTGTAGACACAGTATGGGTGCAGCCATCTGTTTATGATTAGTCTACTTAGATAATGAATACAAAACTCCTCGCAGCCTGGATGGTGGAAACTAGATCCAGGGTCTTCATTTCTGCTTCCCGAATTGGTACGATTCTAGCCATGCGAATAAATGAGTTGATGTCGAACATGGTAGAAACCACTTGATTACCAGTCGATGATGTAAATTGTTAACAAGTGTGAGAGAGACCACCGGTAATGTCAATGGTTCTCAAAGTACCCAGTACAATCCATGAGATGTGAATGAATGAGTTGATGTCGAACATTTCACGGAATCCTTCGATTGAAAGTCAATGATGTAAACTGACGTCAAAGGCGAGAAACCTGCCATTGATGCATGCAGACTTCAAGGTACTGACGATTTCTAAGTCATCTCTCTAGATAATGTGCTGATGTCGATAGAAAGTGACCCGTTGCAGGAAAGCCCACAACACGAAATCATTGTTCAAGCTGAAGAAATGTTGCTGTAAGGACTGACTCAGGGATGGTCAAATGGATGACAAGTATTTTGCAGATGAAAGTTTTGCTTGCAGACCTCTTGAACACATAATGACACAACAAATGGCTTGGTGATAAACGGCTCAAAGTTAATCCCTGGAACTCAGCTGAAGATTTTCAATGCGGTTTGATCAACTGTGAGGTAAAGGATTTCCCAACCCAGGTGAATGAAAAGTGTCGTGTCCAAGAGTGGTAATAAAGTTTCTTCTGAGACAAAAGATAACAAATAGGCTCATTCTTCTCTCTTTTCCCCCACCATTTCTGGCAAGTACCTCTTTATTTTTAACAAGCTTGAGGAGGATAACATATGCTTGATTATAAGCTCATCCTTCGGATGAGTCCAGCCTAGTTTTGATTCGAACCCTAGGAAGGAGTGGTTCGTTCCTGTTTGTAATTGAACAGGTCCTTTACTGTGAAATTTTAACGAGCCCAGTATAGGAGAAACTCAGCGTTTTTCAATTTTAGAGAGTCTGAAAAACTTAAGAAGACTCCAGGTTGAACTTTTTCGTAAATTTGTGTCCCCCAAGCCCGAAAAAGTATAAAATAATACCTGTGAGAACCGCTTGATCTTGCGACCAAGGAGTACTTTCATGATTAGTGTCTCTGACCTGAAAAGTAAAAAGCGATCAAGGACACGTCGTTTTATTTCTGTATCGAGTTTGAAACGACAAAAACCAGGCAATCTTTTCCTGATTTTACGGTCAGAAAAGAGCTATAAGGGGACCGTCTTTTAATTCCGTTTTAACGAGTGTAAAAGAAACGCTCGGCGATCTTTTCATATTTTAGGAGTCAGAAAAGAGCTTAAAAGATGACTCTGACGTCAAAAATGATAATTTACCCTAAAGTCCCTTTGTCCTGCACAGGAACAACACATTACTCATACATGTTTAAGATAGGCGAAAATTCATCGAAAATGTCCTTTCATGGTGAAAAATAAACAAATCTAGAATTTATTTATCCAAAAAACCTATAAAAAGACTTCTTACCATGTCATTTTTACCATTTTACTGTTGAGGTTGAGAAAAGGGCTTTTGACAAGAAACTTCCCGTGGAGATTGCGGAGAATCCGACCGTCAAAATCGAACGCCGTTTCACCAGGTATTCTACAACACCCCTCTCTTGTTTTCCATCCGTTTAGAATTCATTTTTAAGCTTTTATTTGATTTTTTGGGGGCATTGGGGTTTCAAAATGCACCCTTCGGGATACGCAGGTCATGCACTGCTGACCTGCGTACCCCGATATTTTCCCAATGGGAAAATTACGGGGTGTACGCACCTGGCCTTAAGGGAACCTGCGTCCGGGCGCTCTGTCCCTAAAGGCCGGGGTGCGTACCCCGCAAAACACAAATTGAAACCCTTGGCCCTCCAAAATAGACCAAAATTTTCAAATTTTATGGATTCTAACTAATGTTTTATGATGTGCAGGGAGCACACCATGCTTGATTGGCGTGAAAGAGAGCACGAGGATGTTGATTTGGCCGCGATAGGTCATCAACCTTCCATTGATGCATTAAAAGCATGCGGACTGTACAAATACTGGGCCATACCTGGCATGAGGGGCCAAGTGCCTTTTCTTGAGTGGCTGGTTGAAAGGTGGAACATTCAGGAGCAATGTTTCTACATCGGAGAGCACCAGCTCGAGATAGAGCCCTCCGACATATATTTTCTCACTGGCTTGCCTAACAGGGGCGAGCAACTTTCTCTATTCGGGACTAGGCCGGGTGGCCAATCCCTTGCTAGTCTCCGGCTAGAGTGGTGCAACAACCAAAACCAGGAGAAGGGGATAGAAATCAAGTACATATCCCGACCTGAACTTATGGTGATAGCCTTTACTGTTACCAGAATTTGCGGCGCGGCCACTTTGCACCAAGCCACTGGGTCCCAAATGCGGATGGCTATAGACTGCTTCCACGGCACCATTTTCAACTGGTGCGATGCTGTGTTGGCTAATTTGAAGGGCCAACTAACCAGGGAAAAGAGAGGACAACTGAAGACCTTTGGATATGGGCCTATAGTCGTGAGCTTTGCCCTAGAGAGAGTTCCAATGCTGATCCCCCAGCATCTTACAGTTCCAGTTGGGGCGCCTCGGGAGCCTAAGTTGACGAGATGGGTTGCGGTAATGGCCCGGCATCCTGATGAGGGCGCAGCAGTTTTTCGATTTCCTGATGGTTACTTTCACTGGCTAGAGAGCCAGGTCTTTGCTATTCAGGACTTTCCTTATGCCGGAATGGATTTTCAGAATGATCCGGACATGGTTCTTCCACAGGGAGAACAGTGGGACGACAAAGGTATTTCATTTTCCACGAGTTTTCAAATTATATATATATATATATATATATATATATATATATATATATATATATATATATATATATATATATATATATATATATTTTATATATCGCCTCAAACTGACAGCACAAACTCACAATGCAGATGTAGGTCCACGGCGTCCAGCCAACCTCCGGGCTTTTGAGAGGAGAGTACCAGCTGTACCAGCACCGGCCCCACAGGATGCGGCCGCAGAGACCTTAGCCGAGTTGGAACAGGATCTAGAGCGTCTGACAGTGGATATACCAGAGACCACCATAGATGAAATTCCCATTCGACTTCAGCGCTATGTGGTCGCAGTCCCAGGACCTTTTAGGAGGTTCTTGTGTAGGGTAGCGCGGGCAGTGGTCTCGTATAGAGAGCACCACCAGTGATTGACTAGTCACTTTTGTAGACACATATGACATTTTTGGTTTTTTGTACTTATCATTTTTGCCGATCATAAGGTGTTTTTCAACCTATGATCGAAGACGATGTATATTTTTTGACACACTCCTATCTATATATATATCATTATTACTGGCTCATTTTGTTTAACATATGTGATGAATTTTTTTTTAAATTTACTTGCATGATTATCGTAAATGTCTGTCCAACACTCGAGAAGCAATTGCATCTGCTAATGTATTTAAAGACCTTGGAATATGCTGATATTCAATGTAATCAAATTCACGTTCCAAGAGACGCACTCTCAAAAACAACCTTAATAACACAGGATTTCTAATGGCATATACTCTATTAAGCTGTAATACAACAAGTTCAGAATCTAACCTCACTATCAAACGTCGAATTCGAAATGAAATAGATTCGGATAATAATTCAACCACTGCACTGTATTCTACAATGTTGTTCGTCGTTTGACTGAGGCTTACCCCATGCATAGAAACTAACTCGTCAGAGGGCGAATAGATAACCCAAGCTGCGGAAGAGATATTCCGTGTACTACGACAAGCACCATCAGCAAATCCAATGTATGTTTGGAGAGGCGTCGACATCTGGAATATCAAGAGTAAAACCAAGATAAGCCAGAATAACGACTAAAAACACACTTTCTAAGCTAAGCACACTATCTAAACTAACAAACATACTAGCTAGAAAGAAAACCTAACCTAACTAACATTCTCCATACCCATCATTTAAGCATAATACCTCTTAAGGTAAAGTCCATTTCTGGGTTTACCTAAAGAGTCCCCATCAAAATCTACCAGCTCATAGGCCCCTTTTGCTAGCTTTCGCTTTACAATGTAGGGTCCATGCCACATAGGAACGAATTTTCCAGCACCTAGCTTATCGTTAGCTTGATCATATAATAGCACTAGGTCTCCCTCCGAAAAACTTTGAGGGGTTACATTTCTATCATACTGAGCTTTCATTCGCTTCGCGTGAGTCTCGATTGCCAATGCAGCATCACGTCGAGTCTCATCTAACTGAGCTAAGTATAATAAACGTTTCTCCTCTTCGGAAGTAGCTGGGATTAATTCGACAGCCATTTGAAGTGATGGGATTTCACATTCAATGGGTAACACAGCTTCCAAGCCATAAACTAGCTGGAAAGGAGTGAACCCTGTTGAAGTTTTTACTGAGGTTCGGTACGCCCATAGTGCTGAAAATAACATGTTGTGCCAATTCGACCAATGAATACCAATGGTTCGTCGGATCATGATAACCAGAACTTTGTTGATAGACTTAACCAAACCATTGGCTTGCGGATAATAAGGAGTAGAGCTATCGTGGCGCAAACCAAGCTGGCTTGTAAGCTCAGTCATCATGATGTTTCGAAAATGGCTCCCATGGTCAGTGATGATTGCTTGTGGGACACCAAACCTAGTTATAATATGATTGAAAACGAAAACTGCAGCTGTTTTGCCGCTTGCATCGAATGTAGGCATCGCCTCGGCCCATTTAGTAAAATAATCAACCGCGAGGATGATATACGCATGCCCCCCGGCCGAGTGAGGGTTACAAGTAATAAAATCGATACCCCATTTGGCGAAAGGACCAACGACAATTATAGGATGGAGAGGAGCAGGTGGTGTGCGCATCTTGCGATTGAACACTTGACAGTTGTAGCACTTCCGGACCGCAATGATACAATCTTTAAACATGGACGACCAGAAATAGCCAGCGCGCAACACCTTCTGAGCTGTGGCATACCCAGACATATGACCGCCACATGCTCCAGAGTGACAATCATTCAAAACCCTCTCAGCCTCTTCGTGAGTTAAACAACGTCGAAAAACTAAGTCTGCCCCCCGGCGATAAAGTGTATCTCCAATAATCTTGTATTGCTGGGATTGAAACCGAATTTTTCGACGTTCCGACTTTGAAGCTTCAGGCCGAAAGGTTTGGGTTTGGAGATAGATGATTATATCCCCGTACCACGGATCTAAAGTACTGATAAGAAACAAAGATTCGTCCGCAATGGACTCCTCTGCCACAGTTTCCGTGTCAGCATGCGGGAAATCACACATCAATTCCGCAAAAACTAAGGATTTCTTAGACTTGGACTTCTCAAACTCCAAGTCGAACTCTTAGAGGATAACGATCCATTTAGAGTACTTGCCCCCTAGCAGTTGTTTTGTCGAAATATAAATCATAGGCTTGCAATCCGAAATAACTGTAGTTTTACGGAGAAGAATGTAGTGACGAAAACGCTGGACAGCTTGAACGGCTGCCAGGGCCAACTTCTCCACATGCGAATATTTTAGCTCAGTGGGGTTTAATGTCCTACTAAGATAATATATCACATGTTCCGCTCCGAATTCATCTTCTTGAACTAACACCATTCCAATGGTGGAATGCGAAGCTGCGAGGTATAAGAAGTAGTCCTGGTTGTAGTTGGGAGGATGCAACAACGATGCATGGGTCAACGCGTGCTTAAGTTTATTAAAAGATTGTTGGGAAATCTCGTCCCAAAAGAATTGAGTGTTCTGTTTCAACAACTGTGTAAAACCTTTAGTGACCTCGGCGTAATTTGGAATGAATCGGCGTAAAAAGTTCGCTTTCCCTTGCAAACTTTGGAGTTGGCGCAAACTCGAAGGAGGAGGCAATTTGATGATAGCTTCGACCTTCGAGGGATCGACGCGAATGCCGACTTTTGAAACAACAAATCCCAGCAATCGACCCGTCTCTATACAGAACACACATTTGTGGGGATTCAACCGAATTCGATAATGCCAACACCTCATAAAGATTGCTCGTAAGTGGACAAGGTGATCAGCTCGACGTAAAGAATGAGCAGGCAAATCATCGAGGTATGATTGCACAATGTGCTTGATGTCATGAAATGCGTAAGACATCGCCCGTTAAAAAGTGGCCCCGGCATTCTTAAGTCCAAAAGGTAATTTGCAATAAGCAAATGTCCCCCATGGACAAATGAATGCTGTTTTTGGTTGGTCGACAGGTAGAATATTGATTTGATTATAGCCCGAAAAATCATCCATGAAGGAAAACATTTCACTTCCGGCACAATCATCAATAATTTGATCGATATAAGGCGTAGGATAGTTGTCTTTTGGACAAGCTCGATTTATATCCCTATAGTCGATACAGATTCTTATTGTTCCTTGTTTCTTGTTGACGGGAACAATATTCGATACCCAATCCGTTAACGGGATTGGATAAATGAAACCTGCTTTTAACAACTTCTCGACTTCTGCTTTAATCGCAACCGCTTTCCGAGGGTGAATCTGACGCAACCATTGCCGGACGGGTTTAGCGTCCGGGTAGGTCTTTATTTCATGAACAACAATGGCAGGGTCGATTCCTGGCATTTCCTCGTAAGACCAGGCAAACACATCGCGGAATTCTTGGAATAGGGCCTTGTAAGTTTGAATTTCTTCTTCTGTACATGAGGCACCTATATGAATGTTTTCCTCAATTCCGGGCTTCACTGAAATATCAATGGGAATAGTGCGAGAAATATTCCCTAAATTCAACTCTGAATCAGAATGTTTCGTTGGATTTTGAGCGTCTTTGACATATTCAGCAGTAAATATAAATGAAAAATCATTTTCAAAAGCATCATCCTTAGGTAAAAACGAAGATCTGTGATGGATATCTTCCCATGGTAGATCGTCTACACTTAGGATTTCGCGAAGTTGCTCATCAGATGACACGACTTCAGGAAATGTTATCCGTTCTAAGGTTGATGTGAAAAGTGATTCTTCACTGACCACATTCATTTGGTCGATTTGGGTTGAACGCGAGTCGGTAAAAGACATGACGGCTTCATAAGCAATTTGATATGGACTCAAAGGCATAGCATCACCGAATGAGTCTATCTCAGATTCAGATGGGACAATCCAAGGATCATCATAAATAATGTTGTCTGATGTAATCATATGAATTGATGCAAATAAAGGGTCTGCGTTGAGTGGAGGGAAAGGAAAAGTTCCCAGTAAACCGGAATCTTTAACTAAACCTACGCCAACGTCCCTATAAGGGATTGTCGTCTTACCGACATGCTGGATACTCTCTGAAGAGGCTGGGTCAGATGAAAAGTATGTCAGCTGATCAATCGTTACGATCTTACCGTTATAGGGAAACTTAATTACTCTGAAGACCGATGAAACGACCACTGTCATAGCATATGACCAACTTCGACCCAAAAGAAGGTTGTAGTCTAGAGGGGCATCAACCACCTCCACATCCAGACTAACGGTTGTACCTTCTACCCCCATAGGCAATTCCTGTAGAATACCAAACGGACGGAACCCACGGCCATCAAAGGCCTTAAGGATGGTTGGGGATTGGTTCAACGAAGGAGAACCAAGCGATCTCCAACATTGAATCGACATAATACACGTAGAAGCTCCCTCATCAATCACAGTCCGATGAATAGGCCTGTTTTTTACTATCACTGGAATTTGGAAAGCCATTTGATGGGGTAGATGCGGTGTACTATTTTCTAGATCGAAGATTATCAGATTCGGGTCCTGAACATCAACAGCTCCGATAGCCGACAAAAGTAATTTTCGCTGTGCTGGGCATGATTACAGCACTTCTAAGGCCGACATTGCTGAGGGTGAAACAGCTAAGTCCTCAACAATTTTGTAATTCTGGGCCGCTCTCGCATGTGGATTGAAAGCAGACCTTCAAAGTACACCCTTGGCGAGCGGTTTGATTACTAAGTCCGGGTTAGGTTTTTCGATCTGTAGTGGATCGGAACCAGGAGCTGAGGTTGATGGATTAGAATGAGAAGATTCTGCTTCCTTACCATCAACAGGATTCTTACTACCATAATCTTGCGATCGAGTCGCAATCCGCACATGAGACATCATCAAAATGGGTTCTTCACTGGCAGTCGAGGAAGAACCTATCATCTTACTCTCCTGCTTTGGAAATGGATCTTTTAACACAACAGGAGTGAGAGAACCTTTGACTATTTTTACAACCTCGGCCTGATGAGGGCAATCTCTTGTAAAATGATCCTCTTCACAAATAAGACAAGGATATCGAGGTTTGCGCTTTTCGTCATTGGTTTCCGACTTTTCCGTTTTCTCCTTCGGAGCCTTGCCTGCTTTAGCCTTCTTCTTTCCTTTCTTCTTTACACCGTTTTTTGATTTGGCCGTAGATGATTCTACAACGTGAATATTGGCGGAAAGTTCAGGAGAAGACTCTCCTGTCGGGGAATCAGGCAAAGTGATTATAGGAGTAGTAGAAGTCTTGGAAGATTTCTTCTTGCTCTTTGTATTCACGATGCCAATCATACCATCAGCGGCATGAGATCCCGAAGGAGCAGCAGCGATTTGATTCGATTTTGGAAGATCTGGAATCTTCTCGTGTAACGTACCCGACTGAGTATAAACTAAGTCAAGGTACTGCGCCTGAGCAATGACTTGCTCCTCAGTAACTACTCCGGCCTTAGCTACATCTTCAGTAATCTTCGGTAATAATGATTTAACAAACCATTCAGCTAAGATTTGGTCCGGAATAAAAACTTTCACTAGCCTTCTTCGACGTCTCCACTCATGAATGTGATCAGAAATATATGTGGACGTTGATTGTTTTAGTGAAGTTAATAACTCCGTGCCGTTATCGTATCTGACCGACAACTGAAAGTGAGTTAAGAACGAGGTAGCTAACTGGCTAAAATTGTAAAAAGAGGCCCGTGGTAACTCAATGTACCACTTGGCCGCGAGACCAATGAGTGTACGCTGGAAAAGACGTAAGCGGATCGAATCATCCGAGATAGAATTTGAAGCACACCAGAGATGGTAAGTCATCACATGATTGGACGGATCCTCTCCAGACTTACCTTCGAACTTGGGTATATCACTGGGAAACTTATTTGGCATTGGCAGCCAGAACGGAAGATATTGAATTGGATCGTTCGTTAGGCGCGTCAAGTCTGGTAAATCCAAAGTTGCGATAAACGGCAATTGCCGGTTCG
Organism: Pinus tabuliformis; assembly: GCA_031772625.1. Taxonomy (NCBI): domain Eukaryota; kingdom Viridiplantae; phylum Streptophyta; class Pinopsida; order Pinales; family Pinaceae; genus Pinus; species Pinus tabuliformis. The sequence goes on along the minus strand of CM062820.1, from coordinate 904,107,378 downwards.
GATCCCTAAAACTCTGAGTCATGACACCAGCCCCAGGAGGAGGATATCCAGGATAACTTGGAATAGGCGTTGCATTCGGGATATTGTATCCTCCTGGAAAACCAGGATTAACCGGACCGTACTGGGGTTGCTGAGGTTGTTGATAAGTGTACCCAGGATACGGTTGATACTGGTAAACCGGCTGTTGGACAGCTTGCCCATGTTGGTACTGTCCCTGGTATGGTTGTTGAACAAATTGAGGTTGAGTAGTGACAACCGTACTTATACCAGGCTAACCTACAGGCATCTGAACCGTAGTTTGAATCGTAGATCCAGACAAGGGTACAGATGTCTGAGGAGTGGTTGCAGAGACAGTAGAAACCGGAGCTGTCGATACTCCAGAAGTAAGTGCGGCAGATGTAGTGGTAGTTGCAGCAGCCGTTTGAGATGGAGTACTAGGTGCAATTGGCGGCTGAATAACTACCAAAGTTACAGAAGTTTGAACATTTGACTGGACAGGTTGCGGTTGCTGGGGTGGACCAGAAACTACGGGTTGTCCAGCTTGAGGTACCAACTGTATACTTGGCTGCAACACCTGTTGACCCTGTGATGGATCCCACACTAGCATTTCGGGGTATTGACCCGTAACAGGTTGAGGATACTGAGATCCATAACCAGATTGAGGATAGGATTGATAATTGAAAGGTGCAGTTCCCATACCTTGAACATATGACTGACCTTGAGGTGGTTGATAACCTTGACTCGAGTATTGACCTTGAGGTAAATACGGATACTGGGGTTGACCTTGACCTTGAGGTTGATACCCTTGAGGTTGATACCCTTGGGGTTGATACCCTTGAGGTAAATATTCATACTGAGGTTGACCCTGGGGTACATATTGAGGCTGGGGTTGACCTTGAGGGATGTGTTGCACCATAGGTACATACTGACCTTGAGGTTGCCCCCCAGACACGATTTGTGTACCTTGAGGTTGCCCCCCGGGCGTTAACTGAGGCTGCCCCCCAGGCGGTAATTGGCCACCTTGAGGTTGGGAAACGGGAACTGAACCTGACATCATGTAAATGTCTCCTACACTCAATGGTATATTACCATTGTTTCCAGCTAATAATCCATGATCAACGGGTTGAGGAGATGCGCCCGCAAAGGTACCAGAAAGTGATTGATACTCGGTGGGAACAGAAGGACCGCCGTGTAAGAAAGATTCAGGAGTTTCAGTAAACACAGATGACTGACCAGACATATTTACAAGAGTATAAATAACTCCAGGTGGAAAAGGAGTATGAGGTGTAGAAAAACCTATCCCTGAGTTGTCTAAATAATTGGTTAACGAAAGGTACCAAGTAGTACTTCTAGGAGGACTGTAAAATATGGATTCACGCTCCCTTAGATCAATAGTAATTTGATCTTCAAGGTTAGAGACACCTATTTCTTCTTCTGGAGAAAGTTCTTCAATAGCAATCAAACCAGTAGGAAGATTTTCGGTGATAACTCGTTCTATTCTTGGTGAATCTGGAACACTAGAAGTCGGAGTAACAGGTTCAGATATTTCAGGTTCTTCGCCTGTATCACTAGTAGATGAAAAACTACCAGCAAGCTCAGAAACTGTAACAGCTTCGGGATTATAACTTGTCACTAGACTTTGGTAATCTGGATGGACTACCAAGGAAGATTCTCCTTCTTCAGGTGAACCTACTCTACTGCCACTAGGAGGAGTTACAAGGACCTTCAAACCTTCTAGATTACTGGGGTCGTCTCGAGGAGGCTCACCCCGAATTCGACGAGATCTCCTCAACAATTCGGCCACAGAAACAACTTCAGGAGACTGGCCCCCAAGTCTACGGGACTGTCTCGGTAATTCCGCCACAGCTAAAAGCTTTTAACTACTACACACGAAAACAAAGTAAAATCTCAAATCAAACCACCTAAAGTCTCTAAAGAACCAAACAAATTTGAATCACATGCCTAAAGAATCTAGGGCATCAAACCAAGCACAAACAGTAGCCTTCCAGACCAAAAACGCTAGTTGGAGATGAAACCCAACATCGCCGGATTCAGTACAGAAGTGGCGGGTGGAACAATTACCCCGGAAACCTGCTTAATGAATAGACCGGCACAAGTTCCTCCACTTTAACCGTCTCGAGTGAAGTGAATCCCCCAGAAAATCCAACTGAGTCTAGCCGATGTCTACTCTAGGTACAGTGGGATCTTCCCTCCACCGTCACCTCGGTAGAATCCTAAAGATAATGGTCACTAAGGTTACCAACTGCAACAAATGCACCTGGGGGAACAGTCTACACTCCGACAGCACGCAAGGGCAGAGTATCAAGCTCAATCCCCTTCCAGTTCCTTGACAATAATCCAAGGTTTACCGACAAGTGACACCTGGGTCCTCGAAAATGGTTAATCTGAGGTTTACCGTTTGTAATACGTGCATGTCTGGCGTCGTTCCCAATGAGGGAGGATTGATCCCCTCACTGGTTCGGACACGATCTCGTGCTTCTCCTTTAAGAGGAGCTTTTCCAGAGTACAAATGAGACAATTGGATTTATTCTATCACAAGATAAGCTACTTGTTTGGTTTTTTTGTCTTGGAGAGTTAATTACTCTCCTACTCCAAGACACTAGCCTGATCTAAATTGGTGTTTCAGAGCCCTAGTAAATAAAAGTTACTACGTTGATTTTACTTTAAGCGTTAATTTTGTGGTTTTTCTTAAACACAAAAGGTAGCAGAAATGAAACCAATGGTGTGTAGACTCGACTCAAACCACTACAAAGATGCACCTAAGATGATTTACGCTACTTTTCTCTTTCAATGAAATTCCTAACTAAGAGAGTTGAGAAATGCAAATTTTATAGAAAACAACTTTCTTAGTAAAGACAATCAAAGAAACAATTCTCTTTATCTTTCCAAGCATACAAACATGACCACTCCTTACGTGCACAAAAAACTCTTTTTCTTTCAAAACCCCTCAAAGCTACTTGAAACAAAACTTTTCAAAGGAGATGTTTTTGTATTTTCTCTTATTTAATAAAGCATATAAATCTATTTTAACAAAAATCAATCTCAAAAATTATAAAATCTATGAAAACTTGACTCACAAGCAAATCAAAAATAAATTTACTCTAAGCAAACCTAACGAGGAAAAAGCCTACAAAGATGATTCTAGGTTGTTTTACTTGACCACAATCAAGCCAAGGACCAGCTAATGCAGAATCAAAAGACCAGTCAAAACAAAACTCAAATCTTTTTGTTCTTTTTATAAAATGGAATTCAATACTCAATCAACAAGTACTTCGAAATTTGCCAAAGAGACAACTCAAAGGTAAGTTGCTCTCGCGGGTAGACTTTACGACAGGTCCGACTCTTAAGAAAGCTGACAAAACCAGAGAGATCTAAGGCTTGACAACTTCTACCGCCAAAGTCACTACAGGACCTACTCAAAAATCAAACCCTAGGGCTTAAACTTCTATGAAATCCACTAAAACACTCAATGCTATCGAAACAAGTTCAGGTGAAGATTTTTGACAAGAGACTAATGGATCTGGGCAGTAAAACCTAAGAAAAAGCAAAATCTAAGAGGAAAATTGTAAAAAATGGAAATTTCTTAATTTTTAGCAGGGTACGCAGGCAACCCGTTAAGACAGGTGCGGGCCCGCTCTGTGCACACAGCAACAGTGCATACAAGTACGCACTGTACAATACTCAGAGGGTGCGTACTACTGAAAAAGCCAAGAAAAACTAAATTCAATCTAACCCTAAGCTAACCCACCCAAATACAAAGTCACAGAGCCAAAAATCAGAAAATAAATGACTTTTCTCAGATCAAAGTGGCATACAAAGGAAAAGACTTTCACATCAATGGATTCCCCAGTGGAGTCGCCATTTTGTCAGGTGGAAAGAGTCGATAGTGCGGACACAACCAACCTCCCTAGGAGCCTAAGACTCTCTAGTGACAAACAAGACAAATAAGAGCAATCCTTCTCTAAACATGCATTTACTATATAAGAAATCAAGTGTTTAGATCCTACCTGTAGTCCAACGCTGTTGTAGCAGTCCAGCCTCGCTGATCCAGATGAGCTCCTCCTTCACTTCGAAACCTGCATTCACTAACAATCAAATGATTAAATAGCACTTGATAATCTCATAACATAAAACATATTTAACACATAGACCAAGGAGTACATGAAACAACTCATAAATAACAAGTTATTGAGAAGAATGGACTCATTTGCATTAATAGGAAACAAAAGGAACAATTACAACCTGAGCCTTGGTGTTGTGCAAGTCCCTCCCAGGGTCCATCAAGAGTTCTCCTTTACTTTGACAAAGCTCACCCACTTCCAAATAGAACAAGCAAAGATGGCAATATCTCCTCACAAGCTTCTAAATGGGAGTCCTAATTCCAGCAGCATCTACCCTTAGAAATGTTTAGCTTCCAATCTCTCCTCCTTCTGGCCCAATGCCTATATTTATAGTTCTCTAGAGGAAGTTATTCAGGTCCACCATCAATGGGATAATATCCTCTTTGGATGGGATAGCTCCTTTATTGATGGGATAAGTTCCTCTTTGGTAGGGGTACATGAACCATCTGGAGGCGCTCAATACACATTGAACAACCTTCTAGAATGCTCTAGAAATGACCACAAGTAACTTTTAAAAGATGAAACTTGCGCATTTTGACCTTTACAGGGGTACGCACCTGCCCCTTTACATACAGAGCGTACAAGTACGCAGCTTTTGTGAACATTAGGTGCGTATCCGCAGGTAAGGTTGAGAGAACCTGCGTACCTAGAGATAAACACATTTACAAAGACTTTTCTCTCTTTTTGGAGTTTGACATGGAGAGCAGAGGCATAAGACTTGCCCAGGAGGATAGCATGACTGTTGATAGAGCCATACTAACTGTAAATAGCCATGGTGACATTTTTTAGTGTAACAAATACAAAGGTCAGTTGGTAGCAAAAGGTTATTCCCAGGTGCCGCGAATTGATTTTGGTGATATTTTTTCTCTTGTTGCCAAGGTAGCTTCTATTAGATTACTGTTATCTATTGTTGCTGTTTTTGATTATGAGGTAGAACAGATGGATGTGAAGACAACATTTCTTCATGGGAATCTGGAAGAGGAGATCTACATGAAGCAACCTGAAGGTTTTGCAATGAAAGGTATAAAGAACTGGTATGCAAGTTAAAGAAGTCTCTGTATGGGTTAAAACAATCACCAAGGATGTGGTATAAAAAATTTGATACATTTATACGGGGACTTGGCTTCACCAGAAGCAAAGCAGATCATTGTGTGTATTTTAAATTAATTGGTGCTGTGTTATTTATCTGGTCTTGTATGTCGATGATATGTTGCTGGTTGGAAATGACAAAGAAATTATCCAAGATTTGAAGACCCAATTGTCCTCCAAATTTGACATGAATGATATTGGTGCTGCAAACTATATTTTGGGCATGGAAATTAAAAGAGATTGGACAAAAAGGAAGCTCTGGTTAAACCAGAGGAAGTATGTCGAGACAATATTGCAAAGGTTTAATATGCAGTATAGTAAACCAGCGAAGGTTCCTATTCCTGTAGGTGTAAAGTTATCTATTGAACAGTGTCCCAAGACACATGAAGAGGAAGAGGACATATCCCGTGTTCCATACGCAAGTGTAGTCGGTAGCCTGATGTATGTGATGGTTTGTACTAGACAAGACATTACACATGCAGTGGGAGTATTGAGCAGGTTTATGTCAAAACCAAGGAAGGAGCACTAGACAACAATGAAGCGGGTTTTTAGATATTTGTGTGGCACTAGTGATTATGGTTTGTGCTACCAAGGAAGACCAGGATTGGACAGAGTGTTGGATATTCATGGCTTTGTTGATGTAGACTAGGCTGGAGATCTGGATTAGAGAAGATCTACAAGTGGGTATCTATTTAACCTATTTGAAGGTGCAGTCAATTGGATGAGTAAGAAACAGTCTGTAGTGGCACTATCAACTACAAAGGCAAAATACATGGCAGCTAGTCATGCAAGAAAGGAAGCAATTTGGTTGCAGATATTGTGTTCAAGTATGGGGTTAGTACATGGAGCTATAAGGATAGACCGTGATAGCCAAAGTGCAATTTTCTTGGCAAAGAACCCCATATATAATTCAAAGACAAAGCACATTGATGTTCAATATCACTTTGTGAGGAATATGATAGAAGACAAAAAGGTGTTGCTGGTAAAGGTGGAAACTTTGAAGAATACTGCAGATGCATTGACAAAATATGTGAGCTCTGAGAAGTTCTCTTGGTGTAGAGAAACAATGGGCGTTGCAGGGCTGGATAAATGACTAAGCTCTCTTGTGGTCCCCTGTTGAAAGAAAATAACAAATGGGAGAATTTTGGGTTGTGTTATATTCTTTCCACGACTAGCCCACGTAGCTAACCGGGAGGTTATAAGGGGGTCACATGGGGTTTGAGGGGTGTATGTAACCCCACTCTAGGGGGTCTGGGGCAGCGCCTTGGAAAATTTTGGTTTTGGACCCTATGTTAGGTTGGGCAGACCCACCTATGGTTTTGTGCATGATTTTCACACATGGTTTTGGACACAATGGTTTTTGGTCCATGGTTTTGGATGCGATGGTTTTTCAGGTCATGGTATTGGATGCTTCGGCATGTATAAATATGTATTGTAACATTGAAAGGAAAATAATGAAAATTTAAGCTAGTAGTCCCGGTTTTGGGATCCAGGGGAAAACCTTTGTATATATGTGTTTTATGTGTTATGCTCTCGCATTGTTTATTTTCTATGTTTTAGAATTCGTATGCAGGTAATTTTTATATGGGGTTAAAACCTACATTTCATAGGAACAATTTATTCACCAAATACATAGATTGGTACAAAGTCCCTAGCTTGTCCCACAAATTCTTCTCCGAAGCTCCCCCTGATACATTTAACAATACTGAATCTAAGATACACAACTGTATTGTGCTCTTTTCCTTTTGATCCAACTTATTCTAGTCTTCATAGGACATTGACATTGGTTTAGGACCCAGATCTACCATGATCCATTGATCTTCATCCACCAACAGATCCTCCATATTGAGTTTCCACAACTCAAAACTCTGACTATTCATTTTTTCAATCTCTATCTTTCCACTGCTCACCATCTTCTTTCATTGCACGAATCGATCCTGTAGATCTCCCATTGAACAAGGTCTACCACAGGCCTGAACAAAACCTCTTAGCAACAAAGGTGTCCCCTTGAAGCTTAAACAACTATGATACCAAATCTAGGTTTTAACCCTGTACAAAAATTACTTGCAACCGAATTCTTAAAAATAGAAGATATACAATTGCGAGAAACACAAAATAAATACATAAACATTTCCCCTAGACCCCAAAACCAGGACAACCACATTAATTTTTCATTATTTCATTTCAATCTTATAATACATATATATACATGCCGAAGCATCCATAAACCCCAATCCACTAACCCTCGATTATAACATAATCGTAGTTCCCTTGACTGGATCTACAAAATACCATGGGCAGAAAACCATCATGCCCAAAACCATGTGTAAAATCCATGCACAAAAGCAACCTAATATAGTTGTGGAAAGAATATAAAACACACCCAACAATCACAATCTACACCAACCAGGAAAGAATCAGAAGGATTTGAAACAATGTCATTAAAAGTGATGCATAGTATCCAATGAAATATGAAAAGATTCTCTCAAAGAAACATCACTTGGATCAAAAGCTTTCAGAGATGAGTTTCCATCTAGTGAGATGGTGATGAGAGGAGAATCATGCATGGAAACTATAATATGAATTTGTTCAGGGATCTCATCGAGACTGTGAGAACCTGATATATCCATCGGCAAAAGTTGAAGTGCCTCAACTTCTTGAAGAGTCGCTAAATAATCAAAATTCGGTGGCTTGGTATGATTGACAAATGAACATGAACAATCATCATTATAGGTGTTAATGAATATGTTGTTAATGGGATGACGTTATTAAAGCCATTAATTTTATTAAGTTTCACATCTGACACATGAGACTCTTGAAGGATTAAGGAATCGACTAGATTTTTTTATCGAACCTTTGGAGATGTAGAATCTTCTTCTTCACTTATTGAAGATTTCATATTGAAAAGATCATGAAATAAGGATGCAATATTCTCAACATTGATATTTACCTGATTTCAATTAAAGCCAGTAGGGTAAAGGTTTATAAAGGCTTGAAGAAACAAATGGTGTAGTAGATTCATCAAATAAATTAGGTCACAATAAATAAAAAGGATTAGGTGAAGGGACAACACTTCCATCCAAGTATGATTCAGGACACAAAATCTGCACATCAATGTCAGCTTAAGAAACAGATGAATCGACATGCATGTTATGCTCCATGGAGTTGATAGGATATTTAGCTTTATTTGAGACAAGACCTAGGTCATTGCAAACAATGGATTCAAGCAAAGGGTTAATGGTTTTAAGTTGGGTCTTATCATTAGGGGGAGGAGTTTTATTATCTTGATTCTTATGTTTTCCAATTTCATTGGGATGTATGAGAGTTTCAGATTTAGACAAATTGGTTCCTTTCCCTACAAATACTCTTCATCGCCTAGATTATCAATGATAGAAATTTCATTTGGTGATAAAGCTGCAAGAGGATGAGGAATTTAACTAGCAATAATTTTCTACTTAGAGGCTTGAGGCTTTTCCCAACTCACAAAAATTGGCAAGACTAGGTTAGAGTTATGATCTGGTTGATTTTTAACTTAGAAATTATCATGATGAACATTAGAATCAAGATTCATTTAAGATTAGAATTATTGCAGAGAAACATAAAACAATCGCTGAAATTTCTCACTCAAATACATCCAATCCACGTCTCTTTTAGGAAATTCACAACAAAGATGATCAAACCTATCAAAAAAATCCACTAATTATTCTTTGAGTTTCATTCTAAGCTAATTTATCCTTTTTAATAGATATTGATAATCGTACCTGCCCAAAATCTTAATGAAGTTCATTAATCAAGTTCTCAAATGAATGAATTGAAGTTGTTAGTTATGCGTGGCATCATTACTTGACACGAACTTCGAGCATGCGGGTGAACAATATGCCAATCACATATTTACAATGTATTTCATTCGAATGACAGAATTGGATAACTTGACACATATGTCTTAATATTTTTTTTCGGCCCTCACCATTAAATTTAAAATGTGACAAGTGATAAAAAATTTATGCAGGCATTGAAAGATTAATACTTTAAAAAAAAAACCCATAATAGAGATTTGATAAGGAGCCATTTCAAGATATGGCATTAAAATAAAGGCTTCATGGGCTCATCTTTCCATATAGTCCTCCTTCTAGTGTCAAAAATCTATTGATGGGATGGAATGTACCACCAACAACTAGGGGGTCTCCCTGGTGTGAAGTCCAAATTATACCTCACAATGTTTGGGATAGGAGCTCCATCCGGTATGTAGGCCCGACTGTCATCATGTTAGTTTTCTCTTGGCTGTCAAATGATGAGATGTTAGAGCAAGGAAAATAATGAAATGCAAGGTTAACCCAAGATTGAAAAATTACATAATGATATATAGGAAGGTAAAAACAACAATAACAACAAGTATGCCATGAGAAAGATCAGTGAGATAAAACCATCTCATACATACATGAATAGGAACATGCCCAAGCTTAATTACAAATAAGTCCACAAAAAGTACCGACACGACATGGAATAATTAATTACATATTCAAAGCAGACATGGAATCCATAAGCTAAGAATGAGTTCATTAACATATTCCCACATGAAAGAACACATACAAACATGACAAAAATACAAGAAATCTAGTAAAACCATCATAAAGATGCACATGAATCCATACTAAATGTAAATAAATTCTTATTAATGTTGCTGCAAATACATGTCCAAGTCCTGCAAACCATCAAGCCCAACCGTGGAACATGGTTTGTTCATACCATCATCCAAAGTAAAACTCTAGCCTCAACACAACTCACCTTACAATCTCCCAAAAGTTGAATGCCTCTAGCTTCTCAAACAAAAATTAGCTATCTAATCCTAGCCCTAGCGCAAGTGCTAAAATTCATTTCAAACGAAGCATAAGAGTTTATTTATAGAGGTGAGGATGATTCCCTTTCACCTTCTCATGTGACCTTTCACTTTCCCTCATGACTCTTTACCTTCCTCATGATTATCTAATGTCTAATGGCTATTACATGCCCAATTGGTGTTTATGTCATTGTTTCCATTATGATAAGAAACATTCACACAATGAGAGAAGACAGATTATGAGGAGAATAAATAAGGTTGTTGGAAACCATATGCAATGTTGTTTGCAGGTCTTGAGAGAAATTCACATCGTTACTGTATTGAATGTCTATTTGACTTCTCATGAACATGTTAACAACAACTATGTGCCAAATGTTTGTCAGTTTTCTTTTGCACCTCATTTTCGTGGAATTGATCATCCAACTAAGATCATGCATCTAGTAAGTATATTAAGAAATTGTTACACAATCATCAACCTTACAAGAACACAAATGCTAATTAGGACTGAAAATATTACTAAAAAAAGATATAACTATCATAAACAAACAAAATATTCTAATGAGAGATTGTGGCACTGAGATAATAATTTCCAAAATTTTGACTAGGCCATCCTCCATCCTTTGTCATTGTCGTATTTATCAATTTTTCGATGACTTCATATTCCTTTTATTGCATTTTAAACATGATTTGTTGCCTTGGTATCCCTTCATTTCAGTGTATACTCATGATCTTCTTCAATATAGGGCTTTAAATTCTTTGTAACATACTTGGATTTGTCTATTTGTAGCACTCACATGTCATGCTTACAACTCATGTGTCCATATGATATTGTTATATTAAATTTTCTTTGTATTCTTCTAATGCATTACTTTTTGTGCACATTACATAATATGCGCAACCCTTAATATGTTTATTTTTTTGCTATCATTTTGTAATGTGTGGGAGAAACCATTTATATGTTCAACATAGTGTAAATATCCTTAATTTTATTACTTGTCTTTGGTCATTGTACCATGCTAACAAAATTTAACCTGCCTTTTAAATATACCAACATTCTTTTGAATTTCCTTTACGCTTAATTCCCTTTATCATCTCCTAGCATGGTGGTGTACTATCGCAATCTCGAGGCATGAATCTATAATTTTTCAACGTATTTCTGGGCCTAGTATTTCTTCAACATATTTACCTATGCACTATTTGTGTTATTCCTCTAGAGAATCTTCATGTTTCATTCTCGATTTAACCTTATGGGCATGGTTCCATATTATCTTGACCCCTTGTATTCAATGTGCGACCTCCACAAATCTTGCTAGATTTATTCTTTGGAATGGTTTCCTTGTGTCTTGAACAACTTTACTTAACCACACCATTTCCTACAATTGCACTCGACTGCACTAGTCTCTTACATGTTCGAGTGATTACTATCTTTTGAATGCATTCATATGACTCCACTTGTTTGGCATATCTCTGTCTTAGGTGCACATCAATCATGGCATTATTTATAGCACTAATATATTCTCATAAATCATAGCAAATTAGACTCTTGAATTGATACCTTAATGCTTAATATCATAGGTGCAAGCATTAGGAGAGGTTTAATTTTTGGAAATCAATGCAAGTCGCAGATTTTAGTTGCAGCAATGGGGACCAAAAATGTGACCTGCCACCTCATGGAATTAGCTAGTCGCAATTACAGTAGAGAGTGATGTTTCAAGCGGCCTTCAATACACTTATTAATAATTATGCTAATCATATTTGGGAATTTTCCTTGAGGAGTATTGCAGAAAGAAATTGTGATCTGTGGGATTTTGTAAGTTTCTGGTCACGTTTTCTAGTTGCAGGGGAGGTCGCATATTTGCAATGTAGTGTAGGTCACATTTTCTCGTTGCATTTATTATTGGAAATATATTGTCATCGATCACAACAGGTGTCAAAGGTGTCAAAAAATTTCCTCAGGATATCAGGTTTCAGGCACAAGAAGAAGAATGAAGATAAAAATGGATGAAACTAATGAAGACACTTTGGAGCCATTTCTAGTGCATTATATCATGTCAATTGTAGATGGAACCCAAGTAGATGGATATATGTTTAAAAAATATTTCTAGTGGTATGCAGAAGTTTGAAAATGGACTCTTAGTTTGAAATGTAGAGCTAGTAAAACTTATAGTACTCTTAAATTCAAATATGCAAAGCTAAAGAAGTTGGAAACTATTTTTGGCGCATAGCCAAGTTTGGCAAAGAATCCAAAATTAGTAGCAAGAATGGATGAGATTCCATTGAGAGTATCAATTGTACAAGGGAATATAACATAGAAGTGGAGAACACATGTGATTGGCCATTGGTGGTCCCCTCTCACAACTAAGCCTGACAAATGTAATCCAGTGGTAACACCCTAGAGAAACCTTAAGGAGCACAAGGAGAATAAATGGGCAGAAGCGGGAGAAACAACAATGCGGATAGGATTTTTATTAGTCAAATTGGAGCCTACTTAACACATCAGCTCCGTTGTTGTTATCCCAACGATAATAACCCAGAGAAAGTTTAATGAGATATTAAGGGTTAAAGAGGGATGAAATAGGATGGGTTGACATGGCCCTAACATGAACACATTGAAATCAGTTCATTGGCTTAAGACTCAAGTGAAATTCCCCCACAATTGATAGTGAAGCCCCTAGAGGTTAGCCCAGAAGGATTCAAAGTAGTGTGCAGAGGTGTGTCAGCCTAAAGGAAGGATTGAGCAGTGCAAAGGAAAAAAGCCAATACCCCTTTAAAATTTTAACAATGGAATATGGTGAAAAACAAGGTTGTGGGACCTTTATCTCTCCTCCCTGATGACAGGATAGTAGGCAGTACATTATTTCTTGAAGATGACATTAGCACTAGAAAAATGGGAGTGTGACATATAGCAAGAAGCTTCAGTGCTTTTGAGTACCTGAATGGCCCATTTCTAAGTAACATATGGATTGATCACATGAAAACACGTGGCACCTGTGACACAACATGACATCATATCATTGGTCAGAGACCAAAAGAAATAAGTAGTGCAAGCTCATGACATGAAGGTTGATTGGGTGCTGGCCTAACGTAGGTAGTGTCAGAGCTGACTCAACTCGACTACATGGTGATTTTCTCTTGGTTGCAATAACAGAACCCATTAGGACAACTCATCCTGTAAAGGAAATCCTGATGATTTTTAAAGGATCACATAGAGAAAGCGTCAAGAAGCGGGCATTAGGCTGATGAGGATTTATAGTAGAATGACAACAAATGAGATTGAGGCAAGGCAGGCCCTACGGGACAACAAATCGCATAAGAAGGATCCAAAAAGTTTACAAAGGAGCACAACCAAAATCGTTGGGATTGGGGGCTATAGGCTAAGTGTTAGCACAAGATTATATGTACCAATTAGTCCAAGGGTGCAGGGAGTTTATAAATGAAAATAAGCCAACAAAGGCTTAAAAAGAAGTCAATTTCCTTAAGGATCAAGCTAGTGGTCACAACATCGGGTCCTATGGAAGAAAGTAGACAAGGCGCTAGCAAAAAAGGAGCTTACGACAAATTATAGCAGATTTGGAAACATTGTTAATGTAATTTTTAAAAGGGCCACAAAGTTTATGATTAGCATATTTTGCAATGATGGTTTATTAAAAGGCTTTGGGCCTATGGTAAAGTGATTTGGGCACATGCATGGATGGATTGAGTCAGTAAATATTTTGAAAGTGTTTTGTTTTAAAATCCTTTGAGCTTTGACATGATGAGTGAGAAACTAATTTTATTAAAGCCTTTGGGCTTGCTGATGGAAAGAGTTGGAAACTTTTGGTCTTTCGAAATATGGCCAAAAATAATAGTTAATAAAAGTTACAACTGTAGAAAAAAGTACAACTAAAACCCGTTAAAAGCCAAAATAGCAAAATTAAGCAGAAAAACTTAGAGTTTGAGTCTTAAAAATCAAATTTAGAATCTAAAACTTGGAGAAATGATCCAGAAGACTCGGTTGAACTAGACAAAGGAAAAAATTAAAGACTCATAATAATACAAGAAAAGAAAAGATTCCAAAATTAGCAAAGCTAAATATGTATAAGTAGGCTCGAGAAAGAAGATTAAAAAACCCTTTTGTGTGGAGAATTTTATGTGAGTTTATGTTGGTTGTGTATATAGTAATCAGATATTGTTGAAGGTATTGGTGATTAAGGAAGAAATTGTTTTCTTTTCAAAGCAGTGGAGGAATTCATGGTTCTAGTATGAAAATGAATGAAATATGAATCAATTAGTGTCAATAAATTTATATCTTGTAGATTAGGGGTTGGTGCTCCTTCTAGTGGGTGTTGGTAAATATTTTAGGGTTGGTGCTCCTTTCAATTGTAGCTTATGAATGAAGAAGTTGTAGCTTCCTGCTAGTTGTAGCTAGAGAATTGTAACAAGAAGTTGTAGCTTTCTTTGTGAATTAATTGGAGAACAATTTGAAGAATTTGTGTGTCCCATTGTGATTGCTGATATTATTTCTTGTCATGCTTATTTAAATTAATAATTGAAGTAATTTGTGATGTCCTATTGTTTCAATACAATACTGATTCACCCCCTTTCTCAGTATTCTCCTAATTTTTAACAATTTGTATCAGAGCAAGGTTACCTCAAATTAGTTTAATAATTGGAAGGAATATCAAACACCATAGAAAACTAGGAAGGAGGATTTACCAACAAGGCACCAATGATTAATTGAACAAATTATGTGTTTTGGAAATTAAGGAAAAAGACCTATATTCAATCACTTGGAGTTGATCTGTGAGATGTTATGGAAGAAGAATATCAAAAGTCTCCAGCAGTAATTACCAAATATCAAAACATGGAGTTCACATATTGCAATGCTAAAGCCATGAATACCCTTCTTGTTGGCTTACCTCAATTAGAACTTGTCAAAGTGATGGACTGCACATCTGCCAAAGTTATTTGGGAGAAGATGGGTAGCTGCTATGAAGGTGACCACAAGGTAAACAAAGTTAAAATTCAACAGTTTAGGATGCAATTTGAGTCTTTAACTATGCATGATGATGGAGATATTGCAAAGTACCTATTAATAGTTGGTGAATTTTTGAACACATAAGAGGGATTGATGAGAAGCTAGATGAAGATATGGTAGTTCAAAAGGTGTTGAGATCTCTTCCTAAAATATTTAATCCCAAGGTGTCAAACATTGAAGAAATGACCAATCTGAACTCTCTCACTCTAAATCAGCTCTTGGAATAATTATTTCTTATGAGATGATAATTTGTAATGGTAAGCCTACAACCACATAATCAACCTTTAAAGCATAAAATTAGTGCGAAGAAGAGCATGATGACCCTTGTTTTGAATTAGATGAACAAGAAGCTAACTTTGTGTAGAATCTCAAGAGAGGCTCAGGTAAATATAAAGGTAAGCTAACTTTTAAGTGCTTGATCCAAGATCTTTTTCTTATAGATGTATTAAAGAATTACATGCGTAAATTGTAGCTTAACATAGAAATTTAATGTGCACATGAGAGAAGAGGAGAAACACATAAAGCATGAAAGAAGACAACAAGACTTGATAATGGAGTCCGTCTGACTTGGACTATGTCTTTAGGCCCTGCTCGATCAATGTGGAGTCCTTCATTCATTAAGTGGCATGAGAAAGAAGAGTACAAGCATCAGTTACAAAAAGGGAGTTTTATACCTCCATACTGAAAAATGGCTGAAAAATGCATAAATTTGATGGAGAAACAAACAGCGCCATTGAGTTCGCGGCATCGAGAAACGCTAAAACCATATAAAATTTATCAAAATCTGACAAAGTGAAAATTCCACCCTCCTGAAAAATTCTGCCTCAAACTGCATGCATTGCTTCCTCTACCTAGGCACACTGGTGAACTGAGTTTAAATGATAAACATGTGGAAAATTTCTCAATAATTCCATTTGGTAGTTGGTTTCATATTCGTTTGTTACGGAGGAGGTCGGGGGGTCAAACCTCACCTCCTCCATTTTTTATACATCAAATTTTTTTTATTTTAAAATGGGTCAGCTTGGGCCCACCTTGGGTAGCCCACCCACCCCATCTCTACTGGCTCCGTGCCCCAAGGGCCAGCCCACCACCCGTCATGTATTGAGTAATGATTCTGTGGTGTGGTTGTGGGGTGACGGGGTCATGGCTGCCCACCCCACTTATTGGTTGTTGGTTCCGTGGGAGGGGCCGAGGGTACTGGCCTACCCCTCCATTAATATAAATTGTTGTTACGTGGATAGGAGCTGGGGTGGTGGGGTTGGTGGCCCTCCACCCGTTATTTTTATATTTTGTTTCTTATATAAAACAAACTGCACATTTTTGAAAATTCAGATTTTGATCGAAGGAGTCGTTTTAACTAGGCGAAAATTTTGCCCGAAATCTCGTTGGAGTTGGCCGGATTCCGTCTACTAGAAAAAGTCCAAATTGTGCCTTCATTAATCTTGCCCAGTCATAAAAAAATTCAACCTAAATTTGACTGCCTCTATATCCTTCATCCAAATTTAGATTGGAGTGTCATTCACACTGTTGGAATTAGGGCGACGAGCACTTCGATCTGATGTCAAGTTCACCATCTTTCCACCACTTTGAATTTTGAGCCTTTTCCATGCCACTGGTGTCCGGATATCCACCTAGATCAATCATGCCTACTGAGGAGCTTTTGGACCCCAAAAGCATTTACATTTAGCACATTGTTTGTGTCCTTTCAACCCACACTTTTGACCATCTGCACGCAAAACTAGTACATTTTTTTTTTGCAATCATGCACACAACACAGGACTTAAAAACCCTCCCTTGCTAAGAGTTTATAGCACACACTCCTTGGCCAAGGATACATAAAAAGTAATAAATACCTCAAATACTAGTAAAGAAAGGAAAAAATTTCATCATTGCATTTTGAAGTGATAGGAAACCATCACTTTTACATTTACTTGCAACGTATGATTTACAATGGTGGCCATAACAGGCTACTACCTTAGAAAAACCAACTTAGCAAAGTAGACCACCATGAATGGGGTGGTTTCATTTGTTGAACAGGTTCACCTTTCAGCTTCTCCAGTGATGTTTCCAGAGCATGGAGCATCGGACATGCGGTTTGTTGGTGTCCCTCTTTCTTGCAATGGCTACAACAATTCTTTTTCCTCCAAACTTTTAGGGTTGCCTTGGGGCACTTTCCCCTGGTGTTCCTTCGATAAGTGTTTGTGGGGCCCTCACTATCATTGGACTGTGAGGAGGGAATTTCATCAGTTGTCATTGGCTGGTTACTAACTATATTGGAGCTTTCTCCCATTTCCTTTCTAGTGTATCTGAGTCCCGCACGACATGGAAATTCTTCGACTTTGATGGGGTTTATGATGCCTTGGTCTTTGATGCTGAGGCCCTTTCCCTGATAACCCATCTTCTTCAATAGTTTGGATCCAATACATGTAGTATGCTTTTCAAAAGCAGCGAATTCATCATCATGAAAATCATGTGAAATTGAGGAATCGATTTTTACTTCCAAATAGGGATGCTGCAACTTTTTCAAGGCCTCATCCTTGGCTTGCAATTGGCATAGTAATCTTTGCTTTCCTTCCGTTTCCTCTTGTAGAAGCCTCCTTTCCTCAGAATTCTCTGCTTGGATGTAGTGGTTGATCTCCTCAAGTTCTTGGAGTCCTGCTGCAGGGAGTGCCCTTTTCGTTATGTTTGTTGAAATCCTTAATTCATGGCCTCATGGACAGAATCAAACCCCAAATCTATGGGTCCTCCTGCTACAATCCCAAAGGCTGTAAACTTCATTTCATCACTAGAATCAGACTCCAAGTCAATGGGCCTACCTCGTGCAAATGTTGCAGCTACGACCTTTTCATCTTCCCCTAACACGGAATATTGGTTTTGTTGCACGGTGGTTACAACCTTCTACTTCCCCTTTCTATCATTCCTTTCAGGTTTTAGCTCAGGGTGCAACTTCCAACAGTTTTCTTCATCATGCCCCTCTTTCTCAAAATGTGTAAAAGAGGGCTTTGCTCCCCTTCTCTTGGTTACTGTGGCTCTCTTTGGGTGGTCATCCCATTCAGGTGTTCCCCTGTTTTCCAGATAAATAGCCTTTACACTAGCCGAGTCAATGGTAGTAGGTTCAAACAACAATAATGAATGTCTAATGTAGGTATGTAATGATCCAATATACTTAGTTACTACTTCAGGTGAATCAAGTGCAATGCCCAAATTAAGTGCTTGCTTTCTAAACTCCTCAGTAAAGCTTTGAACATCCTGACCTCTGCCTTGCCTTAAGTATTTCCTATCTATTAAGGCTTTTTGCTTATAACCCAAGAGACAAAATTGTTCCTTTAATGCAGAAATGAAACTAGGCCATGAGGAAATAAGATTACCCAAACTTTTACTACTTTGAATTTGCTCTCCCACCATACGAGAGTGGTGCCACTCAGTTGAAGAGAGGCCAACTGAATCTTTTCCTTGTCCTCTTCGATTTGCTAAATCCTATAGTAGATTTCAATCTGCTTAGTCCAGTTATTAAACTTTTCTACATTACTTTCACCGTTAAACATGGGAATATCAAATTTGACATCGAATTAAAGAAATGTTTCTTAGATACACCCCTTGAATTTCTACGATGATGATGATGAGAGGAAGAAGAGCTTTCACTCATGGAAGGAGAAGTAGGGGGTTATTCTTCACCATTCCCATGCACTGAACATTGTTCTTCTTCCTTTTGTCATTCTACTTTCTCCAACCTTGAAAGCAATTGAACAACATTTTCTGCCTTTATATAGAAGGTTTTGTGGAAATTGAGCTCCTCTTCATAATTAGCCTCTTCATATGCCATGTTTCTCCTTCAATGTGCATGCCCCGCTTCGGGATCGAAAGACTTCATCTTCCCTTCACCTCTTCAGATCATGTTTCGTGTTAGCATACAAACATGCAATTCACATCTAAAAATAACTTCTCTGATACCACTTCATCCAAGATATTTTGCTTATAGATGTATTAAAGAATTACATGCATAAATTGTAGCTTAACATAGAAATTTAATGTGCACGTGAGAGAAGAGGAGAAACACATAAAGCATGAAAGAAGACAACAAGACTTGATAACGAAGTTCGTTTGACTTGGACTACATCTTTGGGCCCTGCTTGATCGATGGCGAGGCCTTCATTCATTAAGTGGCATGAGAAAGAATAGTACAAGCATCGGTTACAAAAAAGGAGTTTTATACCTCCATACTGAAAAATGGCCGAAAAGTGAAGAACTCTAATGGAGAAACAGACAATGCCATTGCATTCATGGCATCGAGAAATGTTGAAAGAATATAAAATTTGTCAAAATCTGACAAAGTGAAAATTCGGCCCTCCTGCAAAATTCTGCCTCGAACTGTGTGCACTTCCTCCTCTACCTGGGCGCACTGGTGAATTGAGTTTAAATGATAAACAAGTGGCAGATTTCTCAATAATGTTGTTTGGTGAGTTGGTTTCATATTTTTTTATTACGGAAGAGGTCAGGCAGCCAAACCCTGCCTCCTCCTTTTTTTATACATCAATTTTTTTTAATTTTAAAATGGGTCAGGTTGGGCCTGCCTTGGGAAACCCCCCCACCCAATCTCCGTCGGCTCCATTGTAATAACGTTTACATGCTTCTTTTTGGGCATGATTGGGTCTGTGCCCCAAGGGCCAGCCCACCACCCGTCATGTATTGAGCAATGATTCTATGGTGTGGGTTGTGGGGTGGCGGGGTCATGGCCTCCCACCCTACTTATTAGTTGTTGGTTCTGTGGGAGGGGTCAGGGGTAGTGGCCCGCCCCTCCACTAATAAAAATTGTTGTTACATGGATAGGATTTGGGGTGGCAGAGTTATTGGCCCACCACCCCTTCTTTTTATATTTTTTTTGTTATATAAAACAAACTACACATTTTTTAAAATTTGGATTTTGACCGAAGGAGTCATTTTAACTAGGAAACAATTTCATCCAAAATCTAGCTAGAGTTGGTTGGATTCCATCCAGAAAAAGTCCAAATTTTACCTTCATTAATCCTATCGAGTCATCAAAAATTCCACCCAACTTTGATTGCCTCTATCTCCTTCATTTTGACTCAGATTGGAATGTCGTTCACACCATTGGAATTAGGGTGACAAGCACTTCGATCTGATGTCAAGTTCATTTTCTTCCGAAAACTTTTAATTTTGATCCTTTTCCATGCCACTGGTGTCTGGAGATCCACTTGGATCAGTGCTTTACAAGTGGTAAAGTTGGTCATTATGCATCAAAGTGCCCTGAAAAGAATAAGAAAGATTATGATCCTAAAGAGAGATTCAAGAAAGTACAAAAAGAAAAAAAGAAGGTTGAGAAAAGCGGTTTGTATCTTCAATAAGACAACTCCCTTGGAAGTGAAGACAAAAAATCCTCATAAGAGGACAGAGATGATGAAAGCCCAAAATAATTCATGCTAATAGCTATAGAGAATTTGCAAGTTGAGGATGTCAATTCTAATGATGAAGAGGTTAAAGTAGAACTAGAAGGAGAACTGGTAAGTGCACTTAAGGAAATTAAAATGCTGAGAAAGAAAAATAATGCCCAAAAGGTGTTGTTGAACAAAGAAAAAGTTGAAGTTGTTGAAACATTGCTCCTGCAAATTGAAGAAGATAAGAAAATTCAATATTCATTAAATCATCAGTTGAGTGAGAAGAATCAGGCTTGTGAAAGGTTGGAAGTAGGAACCATGTTTCTAAATAAAGGGTCAAAGAAGGCAAAAATGTGGTTGAGCATCAATCATAAATTCAAAAAAGGGACTAATATTTTGAATGAAATATTGGAAGAAGAACGAGTCTCTAGAGATCAAATTGGTCTTGGATTTGAGGATGGGTCGAGTGCAACAAAACAATTAAAAGGAAAAAGGACAATTGATTTTGTTCTAGCAGGAAAAGAAGGTACTACATAGTAGCAAAAGGAGAATACATAATCCAAGAATTATCAGCAACAAAAAAAGGGAAACAACATTGACCAAGAAAATCGAAATGCTCAGAATTCAACCTATCATAGAATACATCATTCCAGGTACAATGATATATTTCTATGGTATTGTTGCACATGCACTAATTATGGCCACATCGCATCAAATTTTAGGGTAAATCTATCCATGGGGCAAATTAAATCTAAAAGAATCTTTCAACAAAGGAAAAATAGACCCAGGTACAACAATTATTTTTCTCATTTAAACTACAACAATTCTTTTGCTCATTTAAACTATTTGGTGTAATATTTGAAGTGCGAAAATTTCAGGCATAGAGCAGTAAATTGTAGACTTAAGGGGAAAAAGACTGAACTAGTTACTGAGCAAATTGAAAAAAAACCCCAAGTTCTGGAAAAAAAGGAGAAGATAGTGCAATGTGATATTATTTTACATGCTCAAAATGAAGGAAATTAGTGGTGTGTGGACAATGGTTGTTCCAAGAACATGTCAGGAGATAGAAGCAAGTTTTCGACATGGAAACTAGTTTACAAAGGTAATATGATTTTTGTAAACAATACTCCAGGAAAAAATATTGCAAGAGGAGTATTCAGTCTGACAAATGGAAAAGGTAAAGGAAATAATGTTCTATATGTTGATGGACTGAAGCATAACCTTCTTAGTGTGTCTCAAATGTGTGACCAAGGCTAAGATGTGATTTTTATAGCTAAAATTTGTTAAATCAAGTCTATAAGCATAAGTGAGTGATTTTTTGAAGCTATGAGAATAGATAATAATTTTTATATGCTCAAAAAAAAGAAAAAAAAAGAGGTGTTTCTTATTAAAAATTGATGAAATATGGTTGTGGCATAGAAGACTTGGACATCTAAACTTTGAATCAATAGTCAAATTGAGAAAGGAGAATAGTGTCAAGGATTTACGTAGGTTGTCAAAACAAGAGAATATAGTTTGTAATCTTTCCAAATGGGAAAGAAAACTCAAGTTCCATTCAAGGAAAAAGAGAACTCGTCATCAAAGTCATTGTAATTGGTACACATGGATTTGTGTGAACCATCCTGAACACAATCACCCATAAGCAAATTGTATTTTATGCTAATAATTGATGGTTTTATCAAGATGATGTGGGTTTGCATCCTTAGAGAGAAATCATAAGCTTATGAGAAGTTCAAAGAGTTCAAATCTATGGATGAAAATAAAATTGATTGCAAAATAAAGAGCATAATATCTGATAATGGAGGTGAATTCACTTCAAAATAATTTGATGAATTTTTTAAGAATAATAACATCATAAGGTAGTTCACAGTAGCAGAGACTCCATAGCAAAATGGTGTAGCAGAAAGAGCAAACAGATTGGTGCAGCAATTAGCCAAGACGATGATGGACAAAAGGAATTTACAACAAAGATTTTGGGAAGAGGCTATTCATACAACAATGGTTATTCTCAACAAAGCTCATTTTAGACCAAACAATGATAAAAATCCCTATGATCTTTGGTATGGAAAACCTGCAATAGTTAACCACTTCATAGTTTTTGGTATTAAATGTTACATCAAAAGAAATGATGATAAGCTTGGTAAGTTTGATGCAAGACAAGATGATAACATTTTTCTTTGATATTCACATAACAACAAAAGGACGCAGATTCTGTAATATGAAAGTCACACAACTTTTATATATGTGCATTTTTTGTATCACATATATTCCATATATGCACAACTTTGTATATGCACATATCTTATGTATATGCACTTATACAAAAGAAGCGCATATATGGAAGTTATGTGCATATACAAGAGAAGAACATATATAGACAACATGCTCATATATAAAAGACATGCACATATATGAAATATGTGCATATGAAACCCATATCTTCCATATATGCATAACTTCTGTATATGCACAGCCTCCGTATATGCACATATACAGAAGCTGCGCATATATGGAGGTTGAAGTTGTGCATAGCTTTTGTATATGCTTAGCTTCCATATATGCACATATATAGAAGTTACTCAGATACAAAAGACTATACAAAACCCACAAATATAAAGAGGATGAAGTTCTGTACAACTTATGTATATGCGCTTATCTTCCATATATGCACAACTTATATATATGCACATATCTTTTATATATGTGCAACTTTCGTATATGTGCATATATTTCGTATATATGCATATCTTTCATATATGTGCAACTTCAGTATATGCACATATACAGAAGTTGCACATATACAAACGTAGTATGAAACTTCCATAATATGCATATATGGAAACCTCCATATATGCGCAACTTCAATATATGCACATATCTTTCGTATATGCGCAACTTTCATATATGCACATATACATAAGCTAAGCATATCTAGAAATTGTGAACAAGTAAAGATGGAGACCAAGGTTTGCAAGAAGAAAATAAGGAGACAAAATTTATATGCCATAATATAATCTTATTTGTCTTCAAGGGAGGTTGACTTGATGGATGGACGAAAATTTGTGTCAGGGTCAAAATAGGTCTTGATATGACTCAACTTGATCTAATTCTACTAAAGGAAGAGTTTGACTAGGTTATCCTCTTCTTAGGGGTTTTTCCCTGGCTATGTGCCTACATCTTGTATTTTGTGTTGTGATATTCCTTGTTTGGCATTTGTTTTGATTATAGTAATCTAATAAATTGAAAAGAAGAATTAATAATCATCACAAGAAAGTTTCAAAGGAAGAGAAATCAAATTAATGATAAACCTAACTAAGATGCCCTAGATTTCTCAACAAGTCTAACTCTAGACTTTATCGATAATTTCTCAAGGATATGCATGCCTTACAAGGTCTTACACTCATATATGCATAATTTACATGTAAAAATTCAACTCCATTATAATAATTTATTTATTTTTATTTGATTATTTAAAATACACAACCAACATCATCTCATTGAAGTGTTCTATCAGACACTTGTGTCCTTGACATAAATATGGTCTCAACATAAGGCTTAGCATGGGTTTTCTTGTTCTCCTCCTTGCACATATCCATGGCACTTGTTGTATTCAACACCCTCAATGCAACTGCCACAACTACTCTCCCTATTGGCCTGCACAATCCATAGATTGTAACATGAACTTGTGTTTACCCCTTCATATGTCTTCCCTAAGCTGCCACCAAGGTGCCACACATAAAACTCAAGGTTAATTCACAACACTTCTCTACTCACTTTACTCCAACGTCGTATTGTGACAAAGATTTTTTCAATATGTAAATCAACCATGGTCAACCATGATTATTTTAGCATTTATAATATTTTTCATAGGGTTTATATACATTGGTTTATAATTTTTATCTTAGTGTTTATCATAGGATTTTCTCAATATGAGAATCAATCATGTCAACCATGGTTCAATGTTGCATTGTGGAAAAGATTGTCTCAATTTGAAAATCAGTCATGGTCAACCATGGTCGACCATGGGTCAACATTGCATTGTGACAAAGATTGTATTGATATGAAAATCAATCATGGTCAACCATGGTCCAACATTGCATTGTGACAAGGATTGTATCGATATGAAAATCAATCATGGTCAACCATGTTCAACAATGTTTATTTAAGGGATTATAATATTTATCTTAGGGTTTATATACCTTGGGCTTATAATATTAATCCCTTGGGTTAAACATTATTCCCTTGGGTTTATAAACCCTTGGGGTTTTTGTATTATTACCTTGGGATTATAATATTAATACCTTGGGTTTATTGTTCCCTTGGGATTATAATATCAATCTCTTGGGTTTATTAACCCAAGGATTCATATTTCTAGGGTATAATATTATTCATATGGTTTATAATCATGTTCAACCATGGTCAAATGTCTCATTGTGAGAAAGATTATCTCAATATGAAAATAAACCATGGTCAAGTAGGTCAAGCATGGTCAATCATGGTCAACCATGATCCAATGTCACATTGTGACAAAGATTGTCTCAATATGAAAGTCAACCATGGTCCAATGTCACATCGTGAAAAATATTTTCTCAATATGAAAATCAACCATGGTTCAACAACACATTATGACAATGATTGTCTCAATATGAAAACCAATCATTATCAACCATGTTTGAACATCGCATATGAAAATCAACCATGGCCAACCATGTTTATTTTATTGTTTATAATATCATAGGGTTTATATATCTTGGTTTATAATATTTATCTTAGGGTATATCATAGGATTTTCTCAATATCAAAATCAATCATGGTCAAACATGGTCAATATTGGTCAAGCATGGTCAATCATGGTCAATCATGGTTAACCATGGTCAACCATTTTCAACCATGGTCAATCATGGTCAACCATGGCAATATTCATGGTCACATTCTGACAAAGATTGTCTCTTAGTCCAACATCACATTGTGACAACCATGATCAACCAGGGTTCAACGTCGCATTGTGACAAAGATTCTCTTAATAACATCCATATTAACTTTGGATCTATCAAGCGCCGAGAGGGATCAAAACTCTCAAGCTGCAAATCTCTTTTTTGAGTGAAAAACTTGGGGAAGGGTTTGCACTTCGAGATATTTGATCCCTCTCGACACTTGATATATCAGGAGTTAATATGGATCTAGGCTAGTTTCAGTCGTGTGTGGCCAAAGAAAATATGATTAATTTTATCAAAAATATGTAAAATCATCTAATATTAATATAATCATTTTAAATATGCTAAATATGTCTCATATTAATCTAGTCATTTTAATTTTAAAATTGTTTAGTTACCTCAGTTAGTTGAGTGATATATATTGTGAATAACTTTAATTACGAAAAATGATAAAATAATTTTTTTGAATGTAAATTGACAATGTAACAATGTTGAATGATACAAAATGTGAATAATATGAATATTGTAAATTACAAATAGTCTTCACTATGGTTAATTTCAAACTATTTTCTTCTACTATTCTTATTGTCACCCTTGTTACTTTTGTTGTCTTTTCATATCGATTATATGAAAGGACATGTTAAACTGTAAACCATTTAAATCTTTAGCTT
Source organism: Pinus tabuliformis (assembly GCA_031772625.1). Taxonomy (NCBI): domain Eukaryota; kingdom Viridiplantae; phylum Streptophyta; class Pinopsida; order Pinales; family Pinaceae; genus Pinus; species Pinus tabuliformis. The sequence continues at coordinate 904,081,295 of CM062820.1, read as the reverse complement.
AAGATATTGTAGTAAACATCATACCTTGTCTCTCTTTCTCTCCAATATTAATAGGTTGAATTGATATAGCACAAAAATCAATGTACATTGTCAATAAGTTCTTATTCTTACACTAAAATCAATGCACAATATTAATCCAAACACTTTAAAATTAGTGCATCATCATACATCCAATTACATCAAATCAAAAATCAACATCTACATTGAAATCAATGCATCTAATGCAAAAAATCAAATAAGATTAGAAAAAAAATTTACACTGAAATCAATGCATCTAATGCAAGAAATCAAATATGATTAGAAATAAACATTTACACTCAAATAAATGCATCTAGTGCAAGTAAGCAAATATGTTTATAAACCAACATCTACATTGAAATCAATGCATCTAGTGCAAGTAAGAAAATAGGATTATAAACCAACATCTACACTAAAATCAATGCATCTAGTGCAAGCAATCAAATAGGATTCGAAATCTCCATCCACACTGAAATCAATGCATTTAGTGTAAGCAATAAAATAGGATTAGAAATCATCCACATTGAAATCAATGTATACAGTGCAGGCAATCAAATATTATTAGAAATCAACATCTACATTGAAATCAATGCATAAAGTGCATGCAATCAAATAGGATTAGAAATCACCATCTACACTGAAATCAATGCATTTAGTGAAAGCAATCAAATAGGATTAGAAATCATCTATATTGAAATCAATGCATATAGTGCAAGCAATAAAATATCATTAGAAATCAACATCTACACTAAAATTAATGCATCTAGTGCTAGCAATGAAATTGGATTAGAAATCACCATCTAAAATTAAATTAATGTATCTAGTGCAACAAATCTTCTGCCCTCTCTCCTCCCTCCACCTATATCTATATCTCCCTCCATCTCTCCTTCTTTGTCTCTCTATCTCAATCCCCCAAACACACCCACTCTCTCACTCCACATGTATCAATATCTTTGTCACTCCCTCTCTCTCCATCTCTCTCTTCTTCCCTCTCTTCACTTTCCATCTATATCAACTCATGAGAAATTGAGATCCATAATACCTTCAAATTTGGAACAGGCATATGCATTGAACAACTTGGTAAACAAAGCATTTCAAGAATACAACAAAATGTTTTTCAATACTATAACTCCATCCAAGATCACTACCAAGAGGAAACATAGTTTCTTGAGTCTAGTAAACAAAAAGAGGTGATGTGGTCGCAAGTCAAAATCAGGGACAGATAAACTACAATTTGAAAGGGTTGGATGAGTTCATGCAAGGAAAAAAGAATGGATGAACAATTGGAGTCATCTTTTCAAAAACAAAGAAATGTGGACCACATGCCTAAGATAATGCAAGATTCTATTATACCCAATATTGGTACGGAAATTTCATGCTATGAATTGTTTTACGTTAAATGCGATATATTATCATGTTCAACACATTTGCATAACTATATGAACTTTTTTTATTTTTATAGCTAAGGGACCCACATCTCACAACATTCCAAATTGTCGAATTCGTTATTTGATGAACATGCTATTGAAAAATATCTAGTATTGGGAACACTACTTCAGCCATTAACATCCCAATATCCTCCCCAAGGGTGCTTCCCCCTATTGTCGAACTAATTAGGATGTATCATCGCCCACACCCACCACCTTTTTCCTTCATAAATTCTTCCATGCCTATAACCACCTCTATAATACCTTCCCAATGCTCACCCCTACCCTTCAGTCATCCACCATTCTCATTTTTTCAATCGTCCACCCTTAACATTCCAATTTCCCCCCTAGGTTAATCCCCCAGCCTACAATGATTCCCACTATCGTACAACCAGTGGGGGTGTATCATCACCCATACCCACTACCTTTTTCCTATTTCACATCCACCATGCCTTTGTCTAGCACCCTTGAACCATGTCTATATCCGTCACCAAGCGCTCCACCATCTACCCAAGAAGTGTTGTCTTCTCCATTGCCTCAGATCCTCACAGCGAGAATGAGTATTTGATCAAAATATCATCATGAATTAATGAAATTTATTATATGCCTTTCAATTTTTACAACTAATCGATTATTGTAATTTTTTCAGAGATATGAATTTGGAAATCCACTTGGGAGTGACAAGAGGGATGAGGGTGACTTATAGACCCGTACTTTAGATCGATCATGATGTTGCTTTTCCATTATGTCATTTATGGGCATGAGATTCCATTATCTATGTTGGAAATGAAGTTCTATTTTGTAAAAAAGAAACATGTATAGTTGGACCTATTTTGAATAAAAATACATAAATTTAGACTTGTGTTTATGACAACATTTTCATTGAATTTTAAATCCTTATGTGGATGTGATGTTATATTCTATAAATGCTACATTACTTTTGATGAATGTAGTTGTAACGGATTTTGCTTTTATTATTTACAAATTATCAAGTTTACAAGTTAAGTTACTTTTATATTTATATCTTATTTGATGTTGCATGCATGGACGAACATATCATTACGATATACTAAAAGTTTCACATATACAAAAGCTTCAAATATACTAAATATATATGCATATACAGAAGTTGCGCACATATACAAAAGTTATGCATATTTACGAAACATTTGAACATATATAAGAAATTTACGTATATAAATATCTTCCGTATATGCACAATTTTTTTATATGGAAGTTGTGCATATACGGTAGATGCAAATATATAAAAGACATGCATACACGGAAGATATGCACATATAAGAAATTTACGCATATACAGAAGATATGAAAATATACTGAAGTTGCGCTTGTACGATAGATGCACATATACAATATACGGAAGTTGCACATATATGAATGATATGCACATATATTGCGTATATGCACAATTTCCGTATATAGAATTTTCGCATATACAAAAGTCATGTATATACAGAAGATATGCGCATACCTTCCGTATATGCACAATTTCCGTATATGCGCAATTTTCGTATATGGAATTTCCACATATACAATGCAGATACATGAACGACGTGCATATACGGAAGATATGGAAATATAATAAAGTTAGGCATATATGGAAGATATGCACATATTTTCCATAAATTCCGTATATGCGTAATTTATGTATATGGAAATTGCGCATATATAGAAATTGTGCATATACGGAAGATATGTGCATATCTTCCGTATATACATAACTTCCTTATATGTGCACATTTCCGTATATGTGCAATTTCAGTATATGGAAGTTGTGCATGTACTGTAGATTCAGATATATAAAAGACATGCATATACGGAAAATATGCAAATATACAAAAGTTTTGCATATACGGAAGAGATGTGCATATATGGAAGTTGCGCATGTAAAAAAAATGCATATATACAAAAGTTATATATACTAAAGTTTCACATAGATGGAGGTTATGTGTATATATGAAAGTTGCACATATACCTGGAAGATATGTGCATATAGAAAAATTTCACATATACAAAAGATATGCACATATATTCTGTATACGCACATTCTGTATATGAAAAATTCTCATATATGGAAGTTGCATATGTACAGTAAATGCACACACATAAAAAATGTACATATATGAAAGATATGCATATATAATAAAGTTACGCATATACGGAAAATATGCACATATGTTCCGTATATGTAAAACTTCCGTATATGCGTAATTTTTGTATATGGAAGTTGTGCATTTACTATAGATGCACATATATAAAAGACGTGCATACACGGAAGATATGCACATATAAGAAATTTATGCATATACGGAAGATATGCGAATATACAGAAGTTGCGCATATACGGAAGTTGCACATATACAAAAGATGCATATATACAAAAGTTATATATACTGAAGTTTCACATAAATGGAGGTTATGTGTATATACAGAAGTTGCACATATACCTGGAAGATATGTTCATATAGAAAAATTTCACATATACAAAAGAGATGTGCATATCTTTTGTATATGCACAATTTTCATATATGAAAAATTTCCATATATGCGCATGTATGGTATTCCACATACATAAAAGTTGTACATATATGGAAGATATGCGTATATAAGAAAGTTATGCATATACGGAAGATATACACATATCTTCCATATATGCACAATATCCATATATGCACAATATTTGTATATGGAAGTTACACATATATGGTAGATGCACATATATAAAAGATGTGCATATATGTAAGATATGCACATATAAGAAATTTATGCATATACGGAAGATATGAGAATATATGGAAGTTGCGCATATACGGAAGTTGCGCATATACGAATGATATGCGCATATATTGCGCATATTCACAATTTCCGTATGTGTGTAATTTCTGTATATGGAATTTGCGCATATACGAAAGTTATGTATATACGGAAGATATGCGCGAATATCTTCCATATATCTCTAACTTTCTTATATGTGCATATCTTCCGTATATGCACATCATTTATGTATCTACATCGTATATGCATATCTTCCATATATGCACAATTTCCGTATATGTGCAATTTATGTACATGGAATTTGCACATATACGATGCAGATATATAAACAACATCCATATACAGAAGATATGTGCATACAAGAAAGTTAGGGATATATGGAAGATATGCGCATATCTTCCGTATATGTGCAATTTATGTATATGAAATTGCGCATATACGGAAATTGTGCATATACGTAAGATATGTGCATATCTTCCATATATACATAACTTTCTTATGTAAATATACAGAAGTTCTGCATATACGGAATATATGTGCATATACGGAAGTTACGTATATACAAAAGATGCATATATACAAAAGTTATATATACTAAAGTTTCACACACGTAGAGGATATGTGTATATACGGAAGTTGTACATATACCTGGAAGATATGTGCATATAGAAAAATTTCGCATATACAAAATATATGCGCATATCTTCCGTATATGCACAATTTCCGAATATGAAAAATTTCCATATATGGAAGTTGCACATGTACGGTAGATGCACACACATAAAAGATGTACATATGGAAGATATACATATATAAGAAAGTTACCCATATACAAAAGATATGCACACATCTTTCATATATGCACAATTTCCGTATATGCGTAATTTTTGTATACGGAAGTTGCGCATATACGGTAGATGCATATATATAAAAGACGTTCATACAGGGAAAATATACACATATAAGAAATTTACGCATATACATAAGATATGCAAATATATGGAAGTTGTGCATATACGGAAGATATGTGCATATACGGAAGTTGCGCATATACGAATGATATGCGCATATATTACTGTCGGCTAGATAAATCGTTCTTGCGGACAGGACCGATCTCCTTAGTATCAACTGATATCTAGCGACAAGCAAAACAAGAAAATCTACCTTTATCTAAATATTTCGATTTATAAATAAAAACCAACAGGTGTTTTAGACCCTACCTTAAGTCCAACGCTAGTTTGTGGAAGCCACGTTTCGACCGTCCAAATGAGTTTCCTTTTAAGAACCTGCAAACATAAACAAGCACACATCAAATAACACCTGCATAGCTAATATAGTAAATCATATTCATCATGGTGATCAAGGAATCCATGAAATAAACCATAAGAGACAGCTTATTGAGAAAAATAAACTTGATTGTATTAACTTTAAACAAAGAAGAACTTTAGAATCTTGGTGCCTTGATGCTGTACAAGCTCCTCCCAGGGTCCAAGCAAGAATCTCCTCTACTTTGACAAGCTTCACACTCTTCCCAATGAGGTCAAAAGGTATGTAATCTCTCCTCTCAAGCTCAATTAGGAAGTCTAAATTCCAACAACATTTACCCTTAAAAATATTCAGCTTTCAACCTCCTTAGTAACCAGCCCAATGCCTCATTTTATAGTGCAGAGGAAGGAAGTTACCAAGTCCACCTATGAAGGGATAGAGTCCTCCTTCAAAGGGATAAGATCCTCACATTAGGGGGTTAGCTCCTTTAGTTATGGGATGCATGAACCACCAAGGAGCGAACTTGCCACCTCAAGATTCCCTCTAGAAGCTTCCAAACATAACCCAAAGTGAGTTTTTAAGAATGTACTTGCATCTTTTTGACTTTTACAGGTGTCCACACCTATTACACAAAAACAGAGCAGGCAGGTCCGCACAGGACATGACCAGGGTGTACAGGACCACAGGTAATGCTAAGAGAAAGTGCGGAACCAGAGTTTTAGAGATTTTTAAGGACTTTCTCTCATTTTTCAAGGCTTGACATGAAGAGCTGAGGTTTAAGACTTGCATAGGAGGAAAGTATGAGTGGTGATAGACTCACACTGACTGCAGAATGTCATGGTGACAATATTTTGTGCAACAGATTTCCCCCTAAAGTGCGAAGTCTGTAATAGATGAGGATTTCATTTATCATCTAAGAAGAGTGAAGTACTTTATCATTTCGAGGATCATCTTGTGGAGAGCCTGGTTGGAACTTGTAAAAACATTCAATACAAAATATATATATATATATATGTTATTATATCATCATTGAGGTAGGCATTCCCATACTCAGATCAAAACTGACTAGAAAACTAACTAACTGCTCTGATATAGGAATGATATTGTAATACATCAAAAGTATAGACATATGTAGACACAATATGGGCACAGACATCTATTTATGAATAGTCCACTGTATAATGAATAACAAAATTCCTCGCAGCCTGGATGGTGGAAACTAGATCCAGGGTCTTGATTTCCACTTCCCGAAATAGTATGATTCTATCCATGTGAATGAATGTGTCGAAGTCAAACATGATAGAAACCACTTGATTACCAGTCAATGATGTAAACTGTTAACAAGTGTGAGAGAAACCACCAGTAATGTCAATGGCTCTCAAAGTACTCAGTACAATCCATGAAATGTGAATAGATGAGTTGATGTCAAAAATGTCACATAATCCTTTAATCGAAGGTCAATGATGCAACCTGTTGTCGAAGGCGAGAAACCTGCCATTGAGGCATGCAGATTCCAAGGCACTGACAATTTCTAGATCATCTTTCTAGATAATGAGCTGAAGTTGATAGAAAGCGATCCATCGTAGGCAACCCACAACATGAAATCATAGATCAAGTTTGAAGAAACATGTTTGCAAGGACTGACTCAGGGATGGTCAAGATGGATGACAGATATTTTGCAAATGAATGTTTTATTTGCACTGATCTCTTAAACACATAACAACACTGCAGAGGTTTGGTGAAAATTGACCCAAAGCTAATACCCAGAAACCAGCTGAAGACTTTCAATATGGTTTGATTAACTGTTAGGCAAAGGATTTCCCAACCCAGGTGAACAGAAAGTGTCGTGTTCAAGAGTGGTTGAATGCTTTTCTGAGACACAAAGTATAACAAACAGGTTCATTTTTCTCTCTTTTCCCCCACCATTTCTGGCAAGTACCTCTTTATTTTTGACAAGCTTGAGGAGGATAACATTTTCTTGGTTATAAGCTCATCCTTCGGATGAGTCCAACTTAGTTAAAATTCGAACCCTAAGAAGGAGTGATACGTTCCTATTTGTAATTGAACAAGTCCTTTACTGTTAAATTTTAATGAGTCCAGTATAGGAGAAACTCGACGTTTTTCAATTTTATGGAGTCAGAAGAAAAACTTAAGAAAACTCCATAGTTGTCCTTTTTCGTAAATTTGTGTCTCCCAAGCCCAAAAAAGTATAAAATAATACTTGAGAGAACCACTTGAACATTACGATCAAGGAGTACTTTTCGTAATTAGTAGTCCTGATCCAAAAAAGTAAAAAAGCGATCAAGGACACGTCATTTTATAACCAATATCGAATTTGAAACGACAAAAATATGGCAATATTTTCATGTTTATGCGGTCAGAAAAGAGTTGTAAGTGGACCGTCTTTTTAATTTCGTTTTAACGAGCTTAAAAAGAAAAACTCGACAATCTTTTCATATTTTAGGAGTCAGAAAAGAGATTAAAGATTACTCTAATGTTTTTTGTTGAAAATTATCAATTTTTCCTGCAAAATCTGATATTTTGCACAAAAACTCAAACATTACTCATACTTGTTTAAAAATAAATAAAAATGCATCAAAGAGGTCCGCAGGCTCAGCATGCGAAACCTGCAGACCCCGACTTTTCCCTACAGAGAAAAAAGCCAGGGGCCCGCACCTGCTGCTTGGGCAGAGTGCGGACCCATGCATTGTCCCTAACTAGAGAGTGCGAACCCCGCAACATAGGTTTTACAACTAAATTTTTTTAATTTCCGCCCAAAAACTTTGAATTAAAATGTTCTAATTCGCCTTTTCCTTCAATGTAGGATGTACACAATGCTCAGCTGGTGGGAACGGGAGCACGAAGATGTGGACCTTGCCGTAATTAATCATCAACCTTCAATAGATGCATTGAAGGCATGCAAGTTATTTAAATTCTAGGCCATACCTGGCATGAGCGCCCAGGTAGACCTTTTGCAGTGGCTAGTGGACAGATGGAATATACAAGACCAGTGTTCCATTATTGGTAGCCACCAGCTCGAAATGGAGCTAGAGGACATTTACTTCTTGACTGGCTTGCCCAAGAGAGGTGAAAATTTGACTCTATTCGAGACTACGCCAGGTAGCCAGTCTGTCGATAGTCTCCGGCTAAAGTTTTGTAACGACCAAACAAAGGACAAAGGGATTGATATCAAAACCATATCTCGTCCTTAACTCAAAGTGATTGTATTTACTGTCACTACACTCTGTGGAAGTGAAGCACTGCATGTAGCCACTGGATCCCAAATGCGAATGGCAGTAGACTACTATCGAGGCACCATCTTCAACTTCTGTGAAGCTGTGTTGGCTAATGTAAAAGGCCAACTGACCAGAGCAAAGAACGGAAAACTAAAAAACTTTTGATATGGTTTCTTAGTTGTGAACTTTGGTCTAGAGAGGGTCTCGAAGTTAGTCCCACAGCATCTTTCCGTTGGAGCTGGACTTCCCCGAGAGCCCAAGTTGATGTGTTGGGTTACAGTTATGGCCCGTCATCCTGAGGAGGGTTCAGAGGTTGTTCGATTTCCTCCTGAGTATTTTCATTGGTTGGAGAACCAATGTTTTGCGATTTAGGATTTTCCTTATGCTGGTATGGATTATTGTGGTGACCCAGACATGGCTCTTCCACCAGGAGAGCAATGGGATGACTCAGGTAAAATCATTCTCAACATTTTCTAATTTGAATTTTTTTTTTAAATCGTTAAAAACTGATAGTAAAAAGTTTCAAATGCAGATGTAGGTCCACGGTAACCAGCCACTCTTCGGCCCTATGAGAGGAAACACCCAGCTGCAGCGGTACCAGCCCCACGGGATGAATCTACAGAGGCCGTGGCCGAATTGGAAAACCATCGAGAGCGTTTGACAGTAGATATTCCAGAGACTAGCATATATGACATTTCTCTTAGGTTACAGCGCTATGTGATCAGGGTCCCAGGACCTTTCAAGAGGTTCCTTTGTAGGGTGGCCCGAGCAGTGGTTCTTATCGTGATCATCACCAGTGATAGGATGATCACCTATTGTAGACTTATCTGACATTTTTGCTTTTTGTACTATCATTTTTGTTGATCATAAGGTGTTTTTCAACCTATGATCGAAGATGATGTATATTTGACACACTTCTATGCTATGCTATATCACTATTACTGGCTATCGTTTAAAACATGTTATGGAATGTTTTTAAATTTACTGTTTGATTATTGCAAATGTCTACTTAACATTCGAGAAGAAATTGCATCTGCTAATGTATTTAAATATCTTGGAATATGTTGATATTCAATATAGTCAAATTCACATTCCAAGAGATGAACTCTCAAAAATAATCTTAATAACACTGGATTTCTAATGGCATAAACTCTATTAAGTTGCAATACAATGAGTTCAGAATCTAACCTCACAATCAAACTCCGAATCCCAAATGAGATGGATTCAGATAATAACTCAATCACTGCACTATACTCTGCAATTTTGTTCATTGTTTGACCGAGGCTTACCCATGCATAGATACCAACTCCTCAGAGGGTATAGATAACCCAAGCTACAGAAGAAATGTTCGATGTATTACGACAAGCACCATCAGCAAAACCAATGTATGTTTGAAGAGACGTCGACATCTGCAATATCAAGAGTAAAATCAAAATAAGTGGGAATAATGACCAAAACACTCTCTAAACTAAGCACACTTTTCTAATCTAAAACACACCAGCTAGAAAGAAAACTAACTTAACTAAAATCTCCACACCTAGATTTAAGCATAATATCTCTTCTGATAAAGACCATTTATGGGTTTACCTAAAGAGACACCATCAAAATCTACCAATTCATAGGCCCCTTTTGCCAGCTTTATCTTAACAACATAAGGACCATGCCACATAGGTACGAATTTTCCAGCCCCTAGCTTATCATTTGCTTGATCGTATAGTAATACTAGGTCTCCTTCCGAAAAATTACGAGGTGTAACATTTCCATCGTACTAAGCTTTAATTCATTTGGCATGAGTTTTGTTTGGTAGTGCAGCATCACATCGATTCTCATCTAGCTGAGCCAAGTACAACAAATGTTTTTCCTCTTCAGAGGTGGCTAGAAGTAATTCTATGGCTATTTGCAATGGCGGGATTTCGCATTCAATGGGTAACACAGCTTCCAAACCGTAAACCAGTTGGAAAGGAGTGAAACCAGTTGATGTTTTTACTAAGGTTCGATACGCCCAAAGCGTTAAAAATAACATGTTATGCCAATTCGACCTATGAATACCAATGATTCATCGGATCATGATGACTAGAACTTTGTTGATGGCTTTAACCAGACCATTAGCCTGTGGGTAATACGGAATAGAACTATCATGACACAGGCCAAGTTGATCTGTTAGTTCAGTCATCATGATGTTTCGAAAATGACGCCCATGATCAGTGATAATCGCTTGTGGAACACCGAATCTAGCAATTATATGATTGAAAACGAAAATTGCAGCAATTTTGCCGTGTGATGAAAATGTAGGCATCGCCTCGGCCCACTTGGTAAAATAATCTATCCCAAGGATGATATACGCATGCCCCCCAGCCGAGTGAGGGTTACATGTAATAAAGTCGATACCCCACTTTGCAAAAGGACCGAAGGCAACTATAGGGTGGAGAGGAGCAGGTGGAGCACGCATCTTTCGACAAAAAATTTGACAATTGTGGCAATTTCGGACCGCGTAAATACAGTCTTTAAACAAAGACGGCCAGAAATAGCCAACGTGCAATATCTTTTGGGCTATGGCATATCTAGACATATGACCGCCACACGCTCCAGAGTGACAATCATTTAGAACTTTTTCAGCTTCCTCATGAGTTAAAAAATGCCGGAAAATAGAGTCCGCCCCATGACGATATAGTGTATCTCCAATAATGTTGTATTGTTGGGATTGGAAATGTATTTTCCGTTGCTGAGATCATGAAATTTCAGGCCGAAAAGATCAGGTTTGGAGATAAAATATGATATCTCCATACTATGGATCAAGAGTGTTGTTAAGAAATAAGGATTCGTCCGCAATGGGCTCTTCCGCCACTGTTTCAGTATCAGCACGCGAGAAGTCACACATCAACTCCGCAAAAACTAAATATTTCTTTGACTTAGATTTTTCAAATTCCAAGTCAAATTATTGCAGGATAACAATCCATTTGGAATACTTGCCCCCTAGCAATTGTTTGGTCAAAATATAGATCATAGCGTTACAGTTAGAAATTATGCTAGTTTTGCGTAGTAAGATGTAATGACGAAATCTTTAGACAACTTGAACAGCTGCCAAAGCCAATTTCTCCACATGTGAATATTTTAACTCAGTCAGATTCAAAGTTCGACTAAGGTAGTAAATTACATGTTCACTACCGAATTCATCTTCCTGAACTAACACCATTCCAATGGTGGAATGAGAGGCAGCGAGATACAAGAAGTAATCCTGGTTGTAGTTGGGAGGATGCAATAATGGTGCATGGGTCAACGCATGTTTAAGTGCATCAAAATATTTGTTAGCTATCTCATCCCAAAAGAATGGATTATTCTATTTCAACAATCTGGTAAAACCCTTTATTATCTCGGCGTAGTTAGGAATGAATCGATGTAAAAAATTTGCTTTCCCTTGCAAACTTTGGAGTTGGCGAAGAGTCGAAGGAGGAGGAAATTTGACAATAGCTTCAACCTTAGAGGGATCGAGACGAATTCTGACTTTCGAAACAAATACCAGTAATCAATCCGTTTCTATACAGAAAACACACTTGTGTGGATTCAACCTAATTCGATAATTCCTACATCTCATAAAGATTGCTCGTAAATGAGTGAAATGATTGGCTCTGTGTAATGAATTAATAGGTAAATCATCGAGATAAGGTTGCACAATGTGTTTGATGTTGGACAAATGAAAGCCCTTTTTGGTTGATCAGCAGGTAGAATGTTGATTTGATTGTAACTAGAAAAACCATCCATAAAGAAGAACATTTCACTGTCGGCACAATCATCAATGATTTGATCGATATAAGGAGTTGGGTAATTGTCTTTGGGACAGGCTTGATTAATATCCCTATAATCAATACATATTCTTATCGTTCCTTTCTTTTTGTTAACATGAACAATATTCGATACCCAATCTGTTAAGGGAATTGGATAAATGAAATCTTCTTTAAGTAATTTCTCAATTTCTATTTTAATAGAAGTAGCTTTTTGTGGGTGGATCTGACGCAAATGTTGCCGGACGGGTTTAGCATCCGGGTAAGTTTTAATTTCATGAACAACAATTGCTGGATCAATTCCTGGAATTTCTTCATATGACCAGGTAAACAGTCGCAAAATTCTTGAAATAGGGCCTTATAAGTTTGGAGTTCATTTTCCATACAGGAGGCACCTATATGAATGTTTTCAATAATTCCAGGTGTAACTGAAATGTCAATAGGAACAGTTCAGGAAATATTTCCCAAATTTAACTCAGAATTAGGATTTTGCAATGGATTCTGTGGTTCCTTGACATAATCAGTAGTAAAAATAGATGAAAAATCATTCTCAAAATGATCAATCTCAGGTAAGAATGAAGATCTATGATGAAGATCTTCCCATGGTAAGTCATCAACAGACAAAATTTCACGAATCTGCTCATCAGTATGAACAAGTTCGGAAAAAATTGTTGAATCTGAGTTCGATGTTGAAAGTGATTCTCCATGGGCTACATTCATTGGATCAATTTCGGTTGAAGAAGGGTCGGAAAATGACTGTACAGCCTGATATGAAATTTCATAGGGACTCAAAGGCATCGCATCACCAAATAAATCCATCTCAGATTCAGAAGGTACGATCAAGGGATCATCATAAACAATAGTGTCTGATGAAGTCATATGAATGGTTGCAGTAGAAGGCGATACATTATGAGGAGGAAAGGAAAAAGTTCCTAGTAAACCAGAATCTTTAACTAATCCTACTCCGCCATCCTTGTAAGGGAGAGTTGTTTTGCCGACATGCTAGATACTTTCAGAAGAGGCTGGGTCGAATGAAAAGTATGTTAGCTGGTCTATAGTTACGATGTTTCCATTATGAGGAAACTTTATAAGCTGAAAGACTGATGAAACAACAGCAGTCCTAGCATAAGACCAACTACGACCCAAGAGAAAGTTGTAATCTAGAGGGGCATCAATCACTTCCACATCTAGATTAACAGTTTTGCCTTCAACCCCTATAGGTAAATCCTGTAGAATGCCAAAAGGATGGAACCCACGACCATCAAAAGCCTTTAGAATTGTCGGGGATTGATTGAGTGTAGGAGAACCAAACGATCTCTAACACTGGATCAACATAATACACGTTGAAGCTCCCTCATCAATCACAGTCCTAAAGCAAGGTCTGTTTTTTACTAACACTGATATCTAGAAAGCCATTTGATGAGGTAAGTGAGGTGTACTATTTTCTAAATCGAATATTATAAGGTTCGAGTCCTGAATATCAACAGCTCCTATAGCCAACAATAGCAATTTACGTTGTGCTGGACATGATTGCAGCACCTCCAAAGCCGACATTGCTGAAGGGGAAATAGCTAAATCTTCAAAAATGTTCTAGTTTTGAACAGCTCTTGCATGCAGATTGAAAGCTGACTTTCAAAGTATACCTTTAGAAGGCGGTTTGATTACTAAGTCTGGGTTAGGTTTCTTGATTTGTAGTGGATCAGAACTAGGTGTTGAAGTTGATGGGTTTGAATTAGAAGATTCTACTTCCTTACCACCAACAGGACTTTTACTTCCATAATCTTAAGATCGTGTCGCAATCCTAACATGGGACATCATCATTATGGGTTCTTCTAAGGCATTTGAGGAAGAACCGATCATATGACTATCTTGACTAGGGAAAGGATCCTTCAAGACAACAGGCGTTTGAGAACCTTTGACGATTTTCGCAACCTCAGCATGATGAGGGCAGTCTCTTGTAAAATGCACTTCGTCACAAATGAGACAATGATAGCAAGGTTTACATTTCTCGTCAGTAGATTCTGTTTTATCTGATTTCTCTTTCGAATTTTGCTTATTTTTCTTCTTCCCTTTGTTTTTACTGCTAGATTTTGATTTGGCCATAGATGATTCTACGACATCAATATCGGCAAGAATTTCAGTGGAAGAGTCTCCTGTTGGAGAATCTAGTAAAGTTATGATAGGAGAAGAATTCTTTGAAGCTTTCTTCTTACTTTTGGTGTTAACTGAACCAATCATACCGTCAACACCATGAGACCCTGAAGGAGCTGCAGTTATTTGATTTTGTTTAGGAAGGTCGGGGATTTTTTCGTGTAAAGTACTCGACTGCGTATAAATGAAGTCAAGGTACTGAGCTTGAGCAATTACTTTCTCTTCAATAACAACTCCTGCCTTAGCTACATCCTCAGTGATTTTAGGTAATAATGATTTAACAAACCACTCTGCTAAAATTTGATTTGAAATAAAAACTTTCACTAAACGCCGTCGACGTCTCCATTCATGAATGTGATCTGAAATATAAGTGGACGTTGACTATTTTAATGAAGTTAATAATTCCGTGCCATTTTCATATCTAACAGGAAACTGAAAATTAGTTAAAAACGAAGTGGCTAACTGACCAAAGCTATAAAAAGAGGCTCGCGGTAACTCAATGTACCACTTGACCGCAAGACTAATCAGAGTGTGTTGAAAAAGATGTAAATGAATTGAATCATCTATAATGGAGTTAGATGCACACCAGAGGTGATAAGTCATCACATGGTTTTACGGATCCTCTCCTGATTTACCTTCAAACTTTGGGATATCACTAGGCAACTTATTCGACATTGGCGGCCAAAACGAAAGATAATTAATCAGATCGTTCATAAAGTGTGACAAATCAGGCAAGTCCAAAGTTGCAATGAACGGTAATTGATGGTTAGGGTCTTGAAAACCCTGGGTCATAAGACCAGCCCCAGGAGGAGGATATCCAGGATAACTTGGAATTGGAATTGCATTTGGGATATTATATCCTCCCGAAAAACCAGGATTAACCTGACCATAATGGGGTTGTTGAGGTTGCTGATAAGTATATCCAGGGTACGGTTGATACTGATAGAATGGGTTCTGCACAGTAAGACCGAATTGGTATTGTCCCTGGTACGATTGATAAGTAAATTGAGGTTGACTTGTGACAACCATACTTGGACCAGGTTGTCCTGCAAGCATCTGAACCGAAGTCTGAATTGTGGGTCCAAACTGGGGTGAGGATGCTTGAGGAGTTGGTGCAGGAACAATAGAAACTGGAGCTGCTGATACTCCAGAAGTAGGTGGGGTAGATTGAACAGAAGCTGCAGTAGTTGCAGAAGTCGTTTGAGGCAGAGTTCAAGGCGAACTAGGCCCAAACTGATGAGCTACACCAGGTGCAGAAGTTTGAATAGTAGGTTGGACGGGTTTCTTGGTTGAACCAGAAACTAAAGGTTCTCTAGATTGAGATGACAACTGCACATTAGGTTGCAAGATCTATTGAGATTGAGATGGATCCCACACGATGTTCATTCTGAGGTATGGACCCATAGAAGGTTGAGCATATTGAGGACCATAACCGGGTTGAGGGCAGGGTTGATAATTCAAAGGTACATTTCTAGTTCCTTAGACAAATGATTGACCTGAAGGTGGTTGGAAACCTTGGGTTGGGTACTGACCTTGAGGTTGATAACCTTGAGGCACGTACTGAAACTGGAGTTGACCTTGAGGCATATATTGATACCGGGGTTGACCTTGAGGTACATACTGAGTCTGGGATTGACCTTGAGGAATGTATTGTCCTGAAGGTATGTATTGTCCTTGAGGTTGCCCCCCAAGCAGTAACTGAGTACCTTGAGGTTTCCCCCCAAGCGATAATTGAGTACCTTGAGGTTGCCCCCCATGGTGGTAACTAACTACTTTGAGGTTGCGGATTTGGAATGGTACCTAACATCATAAGAATGTATTCTACACTCAATGGTTTAGTTCCATTATTACTAGTTGATAATCCATGTTCAATGGGTTGAGGAGATGCTCCTAAAAAAGTACCAGTAAGTGACTGATACCCAGAAGGGATAGAAGGAGTGCCATATAAAAATGTTTTCGGAGATTGGGAAAGCATGGATGACTGTCTCTACATATTCAAAGGAGGATAATAACCTCTAGGTGTTGGATGAAAAGGAACTCGAGGTGGTGAAAAACTGAGACCCAGATTTTCTAAAAAGTTGGCCAAAAAATGATACCAAGCGTCTCTCCTAGGTGGACTGTAGAAAATTGATTCACACTCCCTAAGTTCTATAGTTGGTTGATTTTCAGGGATAGATATACCTTCTTCCGGAGTAACGAGTTCTTCAATAACAATAAGCCCAGAAGGAAGATTTTGGGTAATGATCCTTCCTACCCTGAGTTAACCAGGACCACTGGAAGTTGGAGAAGCAAATCTTGATGATAGAGTAGCAACAGGTTCAGTTTCAGGCTCAAAAATTTCAGATTCTTCAGCTAATTCACTAGTAGAAGAAAAACTACCAGTAACTTTGGAAAATGAAATTGGTTCAGAAATATACTATGTTGCTTGAACTTGATAATCAAGATGAACAACTAAAGAAGATTGTCTTTCTTCTAGTGACCCAACTCTACTGTCACTACGAGTTACAAGAGCTCGTAGCCCTTCAAGTTGGCTTAGTGAATACTCGCAAGGTTGCCCCCGAAGTCTACGGGATTGTCTCGGTAATTCAGCCACGATTAAATATTTTGATTACTTCACATGCAAATAAAGAAAAATCTCAATAAAACTGCCTAAAGTCTCTAAAGAACCAAACAATTTGAATCACACGCCTAAAAAATTTAGAAGTTCAAACCACACACAAACAGTAACTTTCCGTAACGAAAACACTAGTTGGTGATGAAATCCAACGTCGCAGAATTCAATACAGAAATGGCAATTGGAACAGTTACCCCAACAACTTGCTTAATGAAACAGACTGGCACAAGTTTCTTCACTAAACCGTCTCAAGTGAAGAGAACCCCCAAGAGAGTCCAAGTGAGTCTAGTTGACGTCTGCTTTAGGTACAGTGGGATCTTCCCTCCACCGTCACCTTAGGAAAGAATCCTATAGATTATGGTCACTATGGTTACCAATAGAAACAAATATACCTGGGGGAACATTCTATGATCCGATACACATGCAAGGGCAGAGTAACAAAGATCAATCCCCTTGAAGGTTCCTTTACATAATCCAAGGTTTACCAACAAGTGACCCGAGGCTCCTCGACAATGGTTAATCTGAGGTTTACCATTTTTAATACGTGTATATCTTCTATCGTTCCCAATGAGGAAGGATTGATTACCCCACTGGTTCGGGTATGATCTTGTGCTTGACTCCTTTAAGAGGAGCTTCCCAGAGCATAGATCTAACAATTGGAATCTATCTCCTACCGCAAGATATAGCTACTTGTTTGTTTTAACTATCTTGGAGAGTTAATTACTCCCTACTCCAAGATACTAGCCTAAGCTATGTTGGTGATAAAGAGCCCTAGAAATAAAAGGATTGCTAGATAAATTTTACTTTAAGCGTTATTTTTATCGTTGTTTTTTAAGTCAAAAGGTGTGGAGATGAAACTTTATGGTGTGAAGACTCGACTCCAAAACACTAAAAATGCACCTAAGATGATAAACAATTCTTTTTCTTTAATGAATTTCTAGCTAAGGAAAGAGTTGAGAATGCAATTGGTTGAAAAACAAATCTTTCCTTAACAAAAAAATGAAAAGAAAAACTTTTTGGTTTTTTTTCAATAAACTCAAAAACAAGACTACTAATTATGCTCACGAAAAATATCTCTTTCTTTTCAACACTCAAAAACTACAAAAAACAAATTCTTTTCAAAAGAGATTTTAAAATTTCTAGAAAACACTCAAAACTATAAAAATCTAATCTTGAGATCTACAACTTCTAAAAACCTAATTGAAGAAAAAGCTTACAAAATTTCTTTTCGAGGACGTTTTACTTAATTGTTCAGCAAACTAAGGACTAATTCATTCAGAATAACAAATTAATCAAAAAACACCCATCTTATGTTTTCTTTTTTAAAAATGAAATTCAAAACTTTCAAAACAAGTTCTTTCAAAGCTTTGCAAAGAGAAAACGAGATTTATCCCTCAGCAAAGGCAGATTTTACAAATCAGTTAAACTCATTAAGAAGACCAGTAAAAAATAAGGTAATCTGAGGTTTCTTAGGCTTTTAAACTCTGAGTTAGTATAAAGACCAAACGAAAATCAAACCAAGCACGCAAAACTTCTAGAAAATCACCTAAAACCAAAATGCCAATGGAACTCGCCTACAAGAAATTTTTGACAAGACACATGTAGATCTGGACAGAGGCTAAAAAACATAAACAAATCCTAAGCTTAACTGGATGAATAGATTTTAGGTTTTTCAAAAATTTGATAGGGTCCGCAGGCGTCTGGTATAACTAGGTGCGGTACCGCTCTGTGTAGTAAAGCAACAGTGTGGGGATGTCCGCACTGTGTTACAAACAGAACGTGCGGTCCTCTTTCAAAAGTGTGAAAATAAAAAACAATTCAGAATCTAAAATAACTACCCAATCCCACACACATCAAGAAAAAACTAGAAACAGAGAAAAAATTTCTCAAGTCAAAGTAAAAGTAAAGGCAAAAACCAAAATTCAAGTCCCCAGTATGATTGCCATTTTGTCAGTCGGATAAATCGTTCTTGCGGACAAGACCGATCTCCTTAATATCAACTGATATCTAGCAACAAGCAAAACAAGCAAATCTACCTTTCTCTAAATATTATGATTTATAAATAAAAACCAAGAGGTGTTTTAGACCCTACCTTAAGTCCAACGCTAGTTTGTGGAAGCTGTGTTTCTACCATCCAAATGAGTTTCCTTTTAAGAACCTGCAAACACAAACAAGCATACATCAAACAACACCTGCATAGCCAATATAATAAATCATATTCATCATGGTGATCAAGGAATCCATGAAATAAACCATATGAGATATCTTATTGAGAAAAATAAACTTGATTGTATTAACTTTAAACAAAGAAGAACTTTAGAACCTTGGTGCCTTGATGCTGTACAAGCTCCTCCAAAGTTCCAAGAAAGAATCTCCTCTACTTTGACAAGCTTCACACTCTTCCCAATGAGGTCAAAAGATATGTAATCTCTCCTCTCAAGCTCAATTAGGAAGTCTAAATTCCAACAGCATTTACCCTAAAAAATATTCAGCTTTCAACCTCCTTAGTAGCCAGCCCAATGCCTCATTGTATAGTGCAGATAAAGGAAGTTACCAGGTCCACCTATGAAGGGATAGAGTCCTCCTTCAAAGGGATAAGCTCCTCACATCAAGGAGTTAGCTCCTTTAGTTATGGGATGCATGAACCACTAAGGAGCAAACTTGCCACCTCAAGATTCCCTTTAGAAGCTTCCAGAAATAACCCAAAGTGAGTTTTTAAAAATGTACTTGCGTCCTTTTTACTTGTACAGGGGTCCGCACCTATTACACAGAAACAGAGCAGGCAGGTCCATAGGGGACATGACCAAGGGGTGCAGGATCGTAGGTAATGCTAAGAGAAAGTGTGGAACCAGAGTTTTAGAGATTTTTAAGGACTTTCTCTCATTTTTCAAGGTTTGACATGAAGAGCTGAGGTTTAAGACTTGCATAGGAGGAAAGTATGAGTGGCGATAGACTCACACTCACTGCAGAATGTCATGGTGATAATATTTTGTGCAACAATTACATATATGCACAATTTCCGTATATGCATAATTTTTGTATATGTAATTTGCACATATACGAAAGTTATGTATATACAGAAGATATGCGTGAATATTTTACGTATATCCTTAACTTTTATATATGTTCTTATCTTCCGTATATGCACGTCGTTTATGTATCTACATCGTATATGCGCAAATTCCATATACAGAAATTGCGCATATACAGAAATTGTGCATATATGGAAGATATGCACATATCTTCTGTATATGCGCAATTTTCTTATATGCGCAATTTCAGTATATGGAATTTGCGCATATACGATGAAGACACATAAACGACGTGCATATACAGAAAATATGCACATATAAGAAAGGTAGTGATATATGGAAAATATGTGGAAGATATGCGCATATCTTCCATATATGCACAATTTTCATATATGGACAATTTCTGTATATGAAAGTTGTGCATATATGAAAATTATGCATATATGGAAGATATGTGCATATACGTAAATTTCGGATATACAAAAGATGCATATATACGAAAGTTATATATACTAAAGTTTCACATACATGGAGGTCATGTGTATATACAGAAGTTTCACATATACCTGTAAGATATGTGCATATAGAAAAATTTCGCATATACAAAAGATATGCGCATATCTCTCGTATATGCATAATTTCCATATATGAAAAATTTCCATGTATAGAAGAAGCACATGTACGAGAGATGCACACACATAATAGATGTACATATATGGAAGATATGCATATATAAGAAAGTTATGCATATACAGAAGATATGCACATATCTTTCGTATATGCACAATTTCCGTATATACACAACTTTTGTATATGGAAGTTGCACATATACTGTAAATGCACATATATAAAAGACATGCATACACGGAAGATATGCACATGTAAGAAATTTACGAATATACAGAAGATATGCGAATATACGGAAGTTGTGCATATATAGAAGATATGTGCATATAAGGAAGTTGCGCATATACGACAAATGCACATATACAATATACGGAAGTTGCGCTTATATGAATGATATGTGTATATATTGTGTATATGCACAATTTTCGTATATGTGTAATTTCTGTATATGGAATTTGCGCATATACGAAAGTTATGTATATACGGAAGATATGCGCAAATATCTTGCGTATATCCTTAAGTTTCATTGATGTGCATATCTTCCATATATGCATGTCGTTTACGTATCTGAATCGTATATGTGCAAATTTCATATATAGAAATTACGCATATATGGAAATTGTGGATATACGGAACATATGCGCATATCTTGCGTATATCCACAATTTCCGTATATGCGCAATTTCTGTATATGAAATTTGCATATGTACAATGCAGATACATAAATGACATGCATATATAGAAAATATGCACATATAAGAAAGTTAGGAATATACGAAAGATATGCGCATCTCTTCCATATATGCACAATTTCTTTATATGCGTAATTTTTGTATATGGAAATTGCACATATATAGAAGATATGTGCATATCTTTCATATATACATAACTTTCTTATATGTATAGATTTTCGTATACGCGCAATTTTAGTATATGGAAGTGGCGCATATACGGAAGATATGTCCACATACAGAAGTTGTGCATATACAAAAGATGCATATATACAAAAGTTTGTATATACTAAAGTTTCACATACTTATAAGTTATGTGTATATATGGAAGTTGCACATATACTTGAAAGATATGTGCATATAGAAAAATTTCACATATACAAAATATATGTGCATATCTTTTGTATATGCACAATTTTCGTATATGAAAAATTTTCATATATTGAAGCTGCATACGTACGGTAGATGCACACACATAAAAGATGTACACATATGGAAGATATGCATATATAAGAAAGTTACGCATATACGAAAGATATGCACATATCTTCCGTATATGCACAATTTCCGTATTTGCGCAATTTTTGTATATAGAAGTTGCGCATACACGGTAGATGCACATATATAAAAGACGTCCATACACGAAAGATATGCACATATAAGAAACTTACGCATATACAAAATATATGTGAATATATGAAAGTTGCGCATATACGAATGATATGCGCATATATTGCGTATATGCACAATTTCCATATATGTGTGATTTCTGTATATGGAATTTGCGTATATAAGAAAGTTATGTATATACGGAAGACATCCGTGAATATATTCGTATATATCTAACTTTCCTATATGTGCATATCTTTTGTATATGCACGTCGTTTGTGTATCTGCATTGTACATGCGCAAATTCCATACACAAAAATTACGCATATACGGAAATATGCGCATATCCTCTGTATTTGCACAATTTCTGTATATGGAATTTACACATATACGATACAGATATATAAAATATCTTCTGTATATGCACAATTTCCATATATGCGCAATTTCTGTATATGGAATTTACGCGTGTACGATGCAGATACATAAACGACGTGCATATACAGAAAATATGCACATATAAGAAAGTTACAGATATACAGAAGATACGCGCATATCTTCAGTATCTCCACAATTTGCATATATGCGCAATTTCTGCAATTTCTGTATATGGAAATTACGCATATACGGAAATTGTGCATATATGAAAGATATATGCATATATTCCGTATATACATAACTTTCTTATATGTGCACATTTCCGTATACGTGCAATTTCAATATATGGAAGTTACACATATACTTTAGATTTGCATATATAAAAGACATGCAAATATACATAAGTTGTGCATATACAGAAGATATGTGCATATACAAAATATGCATATATAAGTTTTGTATACTAAAGTTTCATATACAAGAAGGTTTTGTGTATATACGGAAGTTGCACATATACCTGGAAGATATGTGCATATAGAAAAACTTCGCATATACAAAAAATATGCGCATATCTTACATTTATGCACAATTTCTGTATATGAAAAATTTTCATATATGGAAGTTGCACATGTATGGTGGATACACATACATAAAAGATGTACATATTTAGAAGATATGCACATATTTTCCATATATGCAGAATTTACATATATGCGCAATTTTTGTATATGGAAGTTGCGCATATACGGGAGATGCACATATAAAAAATACGTGCATACACAAAAGATATGAACATACAAGAAATTTATGCTTATATGGAAAATATGCGATTATACAGAAGTTGCACATATACGAAAGATATGTGCATATATGGAAGTTGCGCATATACAAAAGATGTATATATACAAAAGTTATATATACTAAAGTTTCATATACATAGAGGTTATGTGTATATATGGAAGTTGCACATATACGTGGATGATATGTGCATATAGAAAAATTTTGCATATATAAAAGAGATGCACATATCTTCCGTATATGCATAATTTCCGTATATGAAAAATTTCCACATATGGAAGTTGCATATATATGAAAGTTACACATATACGGAAGATATGTACATATCTTCTATACATGCATAATTTCCGTATATACAAAATTTTTGTATATGAAAGTTATCCATATATGGTAGATGCACATATATAAAAGACGTGCATACACAGAAGATATGCACATCTAATAAATTTACGCATATACAGAAGATATGGGAATATAAGGAAGTTACGCATATACAGAAAATATGCGCATATATGGAAGTTGCACATATGCGGTAGATGCACATATGCAATATACGGAAGTTGCGTATATATGATTGATATGCGCATATATTGCATATAAGCACAATTTCCATATATGCGTAATTTCTGTATATGGAATTTGCGCATGTAAGAAAGTTATATATATACGGACGATATGCTCGAATATCTTCTGTATATCCCTAACTTTCCTATATGTGCACATCTTCCGTATATGCACGTCATTTATGTATCTGCATCATATATGCGCAAATTTTATATAGAGAAATTGCGCATATACGAAAATTGTGCATATACGGAAGATATGTGCATATCTTCAGTATATGCACAATTTCTATATATGCACATTTCTGTATATGGAATTTGCACCTATATGATGCAAATACATAAACGATGTGCATATACAGAAAATGTGCACATATACGAAAGTCAGGGATATACCGAATATATGCGCATATCTTCTATATATGCACAGTTTCCGTAGATACGCAACTTTTGTATATGGAAATTGCGCATATATGGAGATTGTACATAGACGAAGATATGTGCATATTTTCCGTATATACATAACTTTCTTATATGTGTACATTTCCGTATACGTGCAATTTCAGTATATGGAAGTTGTGCATATACTGTAGATTCACATATATAAAAGACGTGCATATATAAAAGATATGCGAATATACAGAAGTTGTTCATATACGGAAGGTATGTGGATATAGAAGTTGCGAATATACAAAGAATGCATATATACATAAGTTATATATACTAAAGTTTCACATACATGGAGGTTATGTGTATATACGGAAGTTGCACATATACCTAGAAGATATGTGCATATAGAAAATTTTTGCATATACAAAAGATATACGCATATCTTCCGTATATGCACAACTTCCGTATATGAAAAATTATCATATATGGAAGCTGCACATGTACGGTAGATACACACATAAAAATGTACATATATGGAATATATGTATATATAAGAAACTTATGCATATACAGAAGATATGCACATATCTTTCGTATATACATAATTTATGTATATGCGCAATTTTTGTATATGGAAGTTGCGCATATATGGTAGATGCAGATATATAAAAGACGTATATACACGGAAGATATGCACATATAAGAAATTTATGCATATACGAAAAATATGCGAATATACAGAAGTTGTGCATATACGGAAGATATGTGCATATATGGAAGTTGCGCATATATGGTAGATGCACATATACAATATAAGGAAGTTGTGCATATATGAATCATATGCGCATATTTTGCGTATATGCACAATTTTCATATATGCGTAATTTCTGTATATGGAATTTGCGCATATATGAAAGTTATGTATATACGGAAGATATGCGCGAATATCTTCCGTATATCCCTAACTTTATTATATGTGCATATCTTCTGTATATACATATCGTCTATGTATCTATATCGTATATACACAAACTCCATATACGAAAATTGCGCATATACGGAAGATATGCGCATATCTTTCGTATATGCACAATTTCTGTATATGCGCAATTTTTGTATATGGAATTTATGCATATACAATACAAATACATAAACGACGTCCATATACAGAAGATATGCACATATAAGAAATTTATGGATATACGGAAGATATGTGCATATCTTCCGTATATGCACTTTTTCCATATATGCACAATTTCTATATATAGAAATTGTGCATATATAGAAGTTGTGCATATATGGAAGATATATGCATATCTTGCGTATATACATAACTTTCTTATATGTGCACATTTCCATATACGCGCAATTTCAGTATATGGAAGTTGCGCATATACTATAGATTCATATATGTAAAAGACATGCATATACGGAAGATATGTGAATATACAGAAGTTGTGTATATACGTAAGATATGTGCATATACGGAAGTTGCACATATACAAAAGATGGATATATACAAAAGTTATATATACTAAAGTTTCACATACATGGAGGTTATGTGCATATACGGAAGTTGCACATATATCCAGAAGATATGTGCATATAGAAAAATTTCGCATATATAAAAGATATGCGCATATCTTCTTTATATGCACAATTTTCTTATACGAAAAATTTCCATATATGGAACCTGCACATGGGCAGTAGGTGCACACACATAAAAGATGTACATATATGGAAGATATGCATATATAAGAAAGTTACGCATATAAAGAAAATATACACATATCTTCCGTATATGCACAATTTCTGTATATGGGAGTTGCGCATATATGGTAAATCAGGGAAAATTTTAAGAAGCCCCCCTAAATTTACATGTATAATAAATGGGCAAATCTCCATGGTATATAGGAAAAATGGAAGGCAATTTTATCAATAATATGATATGTATATATAATTTTTTGGCGAATCTCTCACGAGGCATGGCGAATATTTTACTCAATTATAAAATCTTGTGTTTATTGAATACACAAATGAAATCATTGCATTTCTTTAAAATATCTTTTGAAATCAAAATTACCGATATTTGATACCTTTCAGGGGTTAGTAGATCTAGAGTAAAGATGGATCTATGCTGGTTTAATTCCCCCATTTAAATAGGCTACATTCTAAGTGAATACCATGGGTCAATACCATGTGCCATTCTGGTGAATACCATGGGTCAATACCATGTGCCATTTTTATTTTTATTAATACTAATATCAAGGTTAATAATGTTTTTTTTCATGGTATTAATAACAATCTAATCCATGGTATTTGTCCCATAGTATTTTTCCCATAGGTTTCACCTAAATATAACGCATTTTTCGAGTGTTCGTAAATATAAGGTGACTTATGGAGTAAATATAAAAAAATGTTTTATTTGTTTACCATACCTCTTGTTTATTTATATTTTTATTAATTTACCATACCTCTTTTACAAATACGGTATTTGGCCCATAGGATTCACTTAAATGAAACCTCTTTCTTGAGCCTTCATAAATAGAACAAGGGTTATGGACTAAATATAAAAAGAGGTTTTATTTATTTACCATGCGTCTAGTTTATTTATGTTTTTATTTATTTACCATACCTTTTGAGTAAGTATAAAAATGTTAGTGAATTTACTGCATAACATAAATAATTACTAAGAGGAATAAATATAAAAATAACCAGCAACAACCATAAACACATAAACACAAATGTTTATCCAGGAAAACCCCAAATCCGGTGAAAAACTCAACCTAATAAGATCTCATTAGCATTGGCCAAAACCCTGGCCAATCCGACCAAGTGAGCCTTCGCCGCTCACCTCCAGGTCTTGCATTACAATGAAGTCCTTCCAGTCTTTTATAAGCTCCATTACATATAATACCACGGGCATAATACTATGGGTGCACAATACCATGTGCCCCAAAACCATCACTGTTTAACCTCGTCAACTTTGACTCTATCCCGAGTCAAGTTTACCTAACAAAAAAAACATTTTATTTATTTACCATACCTCCACTTTACTTATATTTTTATTTGTTTACACCCTTGCATGTATATAAGGTGATTTATGGAGTAAATATAATTTTTTATTTATTTATTTACCATACTTCTCATTTATTTATATTTTTATTAATTCACCATACGTCTTTTATAAATATGGTATTTGGGTCTTTGGCCCATAGGGTTCACTTAAATAAAACCTATTCTTGAAAATGGGTGAATGGATTCACTTAAATAAAACCTATTCTTGAAAATGGGCGAATGGAAGGTTGTAACTCCTAATTTCAAGGGCTAAATTTACCTTTTTTACCCTCTCCCTTAAAAGAAGGTGGGCTATTTGAGGAGATTTGTAAAAGTGTACTATGATACAAAATAATCGCCCACTAAAAATTTAAAACCCATTAATTTCACCAAAGGGTGAACATTCGCCCCTAAAATCACCCCTACGGTAAATCCATGTATATAAAAGACGTGCATACACGGAAGATATTCACATATAAGAAATTTATGCATATACAAAAGATATGTGAATATACAGAAGTTGGGCATATACGGAAGATATGTGCATATACAGAAGTTACGCATATACAGTAGATGCACATATACGATATACGGAAGTTGCGCATATACGAATGATATGCGCAAATATTGCGTATATGCACAATTTTCGTATATGCGTAATTTCTGTATATGGAATTTGCGTATATACCAAAATTATGTATATAGGAAGATATGCGTGAATATCTTCTGTATATACCTAACTTTTTTATATGTGCATATCTTCTATATATGTATGTCGTTTATGTATTTGCATCGTATATGCGCAAATTCCATATACAAAAATTGTGCATATACGGAAATTGTACATATACGAAAGATATGCACATATCTTTCGTATATGCACAATTTCTGTATATGCGCGATTTCTGTATATGGAATTTGTGCATATACGATGCAGATACATAAACAATGTGCTTATACAGAAGATATGCACATATAAGAAAGTTAGAGATATATGGAAGATATGCGCATATGTTCCGTACATGCACAATTTCCGTATATGCGCAATTTCTATATATGGAAGTTGCTCATATAGGGAAATTGTGCATATACGAAAGATATGTGCATATCTTCCATATATACATAACTTTATTAGATGTGTACATTTCTGTATACGTGCAATTTCAGTATATGGAAGTTGCGCATATACTATAGATTCACATACATAAAAGATATGCATATACAGAAGATATGCGAACATATAGAAGTTACACATATACGGAAGATATTTGCATATACGAAACTTCCACATATACAAAAGATGCATATATATATAAGTTATATATAGTAAAGTTTCACATACATGGAGGTTATGTTTATATACTGAAGTTGCACATAAACTGGAAGATATGTGCATATAGATAAATTTCGCATATACAAAAGGTATGCGCATATCTTACGTATATGCACAATTTCCGTATATGAAAAATTTCCATATATGAAAGTTGCACATATACAGTAGATGCACACCCCTAAAAGATGTACATATATGGAAGATATACATATATAAGAAAGTTGCACATATACGGAAGATATGCACATACCTTCTATATATGCACAATTTTTGTATATGTGCAATTTTTGTATATCGAAGTTGCATATATATGGTAGATGCACATATATAAAAGACGTGCATACAAAGAAGATATGCACATATAAGAAATTTATGCATATATGGAAGATATGCGAATGTATGGAAGTTGCGCATATACAGAAGATATGTGCATATACGAAAGTTGTACATATATGATAGATGCATATATACAAAACTTATACATATTAAATTTTCACATACATGGAGGTTATGTGTATATACGAAAGTTGCACATATACCTGCAAGATATGTGCATATAGAAAAATTTCGCATATACAAAAGAGATGTGCATATCTTCCGTATATGAAAAATTTCCATATGTGGAAGTTGCACATGTACAATAGATGCATATCTTCCATATATGCACAATTTCCGTATATGCATAGTTTCTGTATATGAAAGTTGCGCATATACGGTAGATGCACATATATAAAAGACGTACATACACGGAAGATATGCACATATAAGAAATTTACGCATATATGGAAGATATTCGAATATACAGAAGATATGTGCATATATGGAAGTTGTGCATATACGAAAGATATACGTATATATTGCGTATATGCATAATTTCTGCATATGCACAATTTCTGTATATGGAATTTACGCATATATGAAATTTATGTATATACGGACGAGATGCGCATATTTTTTGTATATACACAATTTCCATATATGCACAATTTTTATATATGGAATTTGCGCATATACGATGCAGATACATAAACGACGTGCATATACTGAAAATATGCACATATAAGAAAGTTACAGATATAAACCAATGCTTGGTCGAATCCTCCTGCATCAAATACATATATTATATACAATATTTCAAAAATAAAAACCATGTCTATATACAAGACTTTCATCTAAATATACACAAAGCTTAATTAAAATTCCATAGTCATTATAATGAATAAATAGTTAAAATGTTTTTAAAAGGTGAGAAGAATGTTAAAAACTTTAAAGCGTAAATTAAATAAAATTTCTCTATTTTATTTTTAAATTGAACATCAACACCATACAATATTTGTATTGAAATCAATAAATAATCTAATATACGTATTTTGGAATATTCATTTTAATAAATAATATGAATCGTAATTTTTATTTTAATATTATATATTATTTAAGAGATGCAAAAGTAGATTTTATTTAGAGTACATACAATTTTGGTTATATATAATATCTAAATTAAAATTAATAACATATCTTAAATTTTATATATGTTTGATTTAATTGTAAGTTATATATATTATATTAACTATATAAGTTTGATTATATAATTTTTATTTTATATTTATATATAATTTTTATTACAAATTTTAAATGTATAATATTGGATAGATGAAAATAATTATTATATATAATAATTCCATACAAATTTATATAAATTAAAATTAAAATTTTACAATTTTTTTTGGTAAGCTTGGTTGGATTATATTTTCATCATGTCCAACTTCTCACCCCAATTCGCCGATAGCACAATATTTGAACCCAAAACTTCAATTGAGCTCTCCCAAAGAGTCTTTAAAAATTAAATTATTAAAAGGTTAAAAAAGATTAGAATAAATAGTTTTATAATAAATTTTTATTTTAAATTTGGAAGAAATTTTAAAATATAATTTAATAAAAACTTTGAAAATTGAGTATAAACAACTGTGCTATTTTTAAAATTTAATTAGAAATGAATCTCCACCCCACAATTTTTTATGAGATTCTTTTAAAATTTAAATAGAAATGAATCTTTGCCCTACAATTTATGTGACTCTATATTTATGGATGATGGAGTCAACCATTTAACAACGTGTAGATGTTTTTGAGAGGGAAGCAGGCGAAAAACTTAGGAGAGAATAGCTTCAAGGCCCACAAACATTAAATTATTTTTTTTAAACAATTTTCCAATGAAATGGAATGATTTTTTTTTTGAAATTTCATTCTTGTTCGAATTTCAATGTCAGCATTGTGGTAATATATGCACTACTTTGGTTCACTAGGATTTTTTATTTGATCTACTATGATTTTTTGAGAATAGGTAAAGTCTTATATAAGCGGCTTGTTATAGCTATATCGTGAATGGTTAAATTCATTCCATAAAATTTTTTCTTACTAAGCATTTATACGATGAATATTGCTTGTTCTTTTGAATGGATTTGGAAGATATTTCCCCCGTAAAAAATTATATAAATCGAATGAATTTATATCAATTTTTTCAACACTCACATGATTACTTCATATATGCCCTTTATATATTAACATTATAATAAAAAATTATTTATATTTGATAATATATTGTTAATAAATAATAAATTATTAACTATGCATACACATACTTTATATTAATAAAAATATTGATAATAGGGACGTAATTGTGTAATTCATTAATGTTTAACAATAATTACCATTATATAAAATTTATAGTATAATATTATACATTTATGTATCAATGGTTTGTTATAGCTATATGGTGAATGCTTAAATTCATCCCATATAATTTTTTCTTACTAAGCATTTATATGATGAATATTTCTTGTTCCTTTGAATGGATTTGGAAGATATTTCCCCCATAAAAAAATTATATAAATAGAATGAATTTATATCAATTTTTTCAACACTCACGTGATTACTTCATATATTCCATTTATATATTAACATTATAATAAAAATGTATTTATATTTGATAATATATTGATAATAAATAATAAATTATTAACTATGCATACACATACTTTATGTTAATAAGATATTGATAATAGGGACGTAATTGTGTAATTCATTAAGGTTTTAACAACAATTACCATTATATAAAATTTATAGTATAATATTATACATTTATGTATTCCTATTTATTTATCAATTTTTAATTTGGTTTGATATTTAAGTATTTATATTAAAAAAAGCTACTTGGTTGTATTTAGTTGGAGTGGTAAAGATAAACTACCAAAATTATTCTAAAATGATTCATCTTTATATGTTGGAATAAAATAACATAATATAAACATAAAAATAATAAAAATTTCTATTTAATAGAAGGTTTAAGGTGAAATTCAATTCATATGAAATTTCTAAAGATGATAGTTCATTTTATTTATAACACTTTTGAAAAAAATAACAATCATTTTTATATATAAAGTTTACATTCAAATAAATAAAAAATGGATACATTTTTATCTTTATAATCATAATTATAAGGAAATTTTATAATCTAAAGATAAAAATATTTTTCACGTATTAACATATAAATTTAATTGAGCAATTATTAACACTTTTTATGTAAAGTAATGCATTCAAGAAATATATGCATCTTTAAATACATGAATTGTATATAATATTTCGTAAATAAAAGTCATATTTTTTGCATTTTTTTATCACTAGCTCTTCAATGAATCAAATTCTATCTTGAATATCATAGATTTCTACGCATCCATAGTGCATAGAAATACCAGCAAAAATGTGACTAAACTATATATAATATTCCAAAGATTGATAACCTTTTAAATAGCATTTGTTATAAAAAGAAATTTTACTTAACCCAAGATCAAATTTAGCAAGATTTTGTCAAAACTTTTGATGTTAAAAACTGATAAAGATATATGCCTAGTTGGAGGGAGCACATGTAATATTCCACAAACAAAAACTCATACTTTATATATCTAAATAAAACGAGTTCTCATTAAACAAAATGTATCTTTCATGTTTTAGGTGCCAAAAGTATTGGTATTCAAAACATTTAAAACAAAATAAAAGAAAGTTAATATATTGAAACTGTCCTTGTACCCCCTTTATAGACAAAACAATGGCTAAAGTCCTATTATTGTATCCTAAGTCATTTAAACTTGTTGGAATGTTTAGACTTCAAAGTAGCAAACCTAGTGGGTTTCATGAGAGCAATGCTAGTAGAGCATATATGCTCTATGTATTGTTTGCTTGACTTGAACTCACTTGCTTTCCAGTCCTTTGGCGTGATTTGGTTCTTTTAACCATAGCATCGAGATTTATCTTTTTTGTTTTCTGTGGAAATTAAACCATTATCAATAAATATCAAAATCCACATAGATATAATGAAAATATTGGGACCATGTAATGAATATGAAAAGACAATGCATTAATTAGCTATCAATAAATATCAAAATCCATATAGATATAATGAAAATATGGGGAACATGTAACGAATATGAAAAGACAATGCATTAACTAGTCATAAAAAAATATGTCAATGTTATTACTAGGTAAGATATATAGTTTATAACTTACCTCTCTTAAATTATCTTTAACTCTAGATGAATGTCGCAACGGTTGAGGAGAATGTGATTTTTGTTGACTATCATGTCCACCATCATACATGTGCAAAAGTGTTTTAGGAGATGTATATTCATTACACTAAACATTAGATTATACATAGATATAAGTATGTGACTCAAATAGAATTAAATGTAGAAATATGATAAAATTATAAGAGTATAAATAAATATAATCTTACTTTGCATTGTGACATTGGATGTGAAGATGGTTGTAGCATTTGAACCATTTCATTTCCATTCTTCTTATGGTTTCAACAACTTCACGGATTTTCGTTGATTGCAATGGTTCCAAAGGGAATACCTGCACCATAAATAAGAAATAACACACACACACACACACACACACACACACATATATATTCAAAACAAATCAAGGATAACAATATAGAATATAGAACATCCATTTCTCATCCCATCATTATGGTAAAACATAACAATTTATATATTAATGTTTTTTTTGGAATAGGTTATATGCATTAAAAACTTACTGGCCCAATAACCCCTTGAAAACCTTGAAATCTAGGCAAGCGTTGTAATAGTTGGTAGCTTGAATTTAGAGATTTGTGTTGATTAGGCTATCCATATCAATAAGAACGAGAATTAGTATACAATTATTATAAATATAAATATTGTTTAATGTTAAAATGTCTAAAAAATTAATATATGCAAAAAAATTAGAGTCTAAAGAATTAATATATTCACCCCAGGACTACCCCCCTTGACTTGTCTATGAGAGAGTCTAAATAGAGTGAGTAAGGATTAGAGTGACAAAACTTACTTTGAGTGTTGTCGCAGTGCCTAGACACTTTGTGTGACAACAGAGCTCACAAGAAGAAGCAATACTAGGTTGACTTAAAAGTTTGATGGAAAAAATTGGTAATTGTGATGCCTCTGTGCCACAATCTATACACCAATAAGCTATTAAAAAATAACAAAAAAAATTATCAGTTTGCAATTCCAAACATATAAAAGAGAAATAGAAAAATTACAAGCTAAGCTCTAACAATTTGCCCTTAAGTGGCATTTTCTTGTCCTTCAGACGTTAGCTTGAGATGAATCCAGATATCACAAATGCTTCTTTGTACATATCTTGTTGTATGTTGATTTTGTCTTGAATATCTTGATCTGGAAACATCTTCTCAATGCAAATCATGACACCTCTTATCACCCTTGGGATCTTTGTGAATGTTAGACCCCTCATTATAGAATAATCTCAGATTGAGATATACTCCTGCTACATGCAATGGTGAATGTACTTTCCTATCCCACCTAGAATCAATAATTTGTCATAAGGGAGATATTTAAATTCATTTCCCTTATAGAAAGTCTTGATGGCCTCTTTGTCCCTGTCCATGCCCTCATAAATATATCCCATTGTGAGTTTCTCTCCAACCATAAATCTCAAGAATTTCATAAGGTGCTTAATGAAGTTAACAATCTTAGTGACTTGTTCCACAATCTATCACCAAATACTGATGCTTTTGATGAAAAGATATTTTGGGTTAAGGCCAAAACCATTTTCTTTACAATATTCGATCCTGGGACCTATGGGTTATGAGCCCATTACTTATCGAAAGCGTTTCATAAGGCTTTAAGCCTTTAAAGCCCGCGGACCATACAACTATCGGAAATACACGGGAATGCATAGAAACACATGGAAACTCTGCTCTGAACCCTTTGTTCAAACTTCAAAAACAATTCACCTGGATCTATATATCTTTTGAGTCTGCTCTTCGCTCCGACCCTTTCCACTACTCTGATCTCATGAACCCCGATCACCGATTTATCGCTATCGATGTATCGGCATTCCACCACATCGGTGCTATCGTAACATCCATTACTGTTAGCCCTTTGACCTCTCCAATTTCGATCAGCGATTAGATCTGGATTGTCGATCTGGCTTCTGATCCGATGGTCCATGTTCCATCGCATCATCGCGATCGCAATTATTCAAGACCCGTTCCAATTAGTTCAATGCATCAATCCAATATGTCTATAAAATTTCAAGTCTGGATCTCAAACTCAGACTATGTTTTTGTTGTTTCTTAGTGTAACTGGAATTTGGCTTGCCTTTGATGGATTTCTGCACTTAACACAGATTCTGCCATACTTTGTTGTGACACGCACAACATTCATTAATATATAACTTTGAATCGCCATCAATCCTACAGTGATCAATGGTCGATCAACATGCATACAAACGAGATTGAAGACACCAATGCATATATACACAGTATAACTGGAAAAGGTGTAAAATACACAGACACGCATAAATGCACACAACACACATATTTCTATTATACATATACAAACTTCTATTACAGCCTAAGGTGTTTCAGCCTTGGAACAAGTCCCCCTTCGACTACATTGTGTCGATCTCTGTTTCTACAAATCTTTATCAATCGCTCTATATCCTCTCTGTCTCTGTCTCATTACATATATATAGAACATGCAGGTTCATCAGTTTCTAAGAAACACTAGAATGGATCACTGAAAGGATCCGATCAATCCTCTCCTTAATCTTCTCTAACAAATCACTAACAACTCCCTAATCTTCCATTATACACACATATGGCAAATTACCTTAAGTCTCCTCGAGAGTTTTATCCATTCCATCATTTACTCTGTTTTGAACAGAATTGTCCCTTGTTTTTCTTGATGGTCCACATATCCTCCTTCTCCGCTTTGGATTCCTCCTTTAATTAAGGGGGTTTAGATGCTCCTGCATCAGACTCTCGAGGCACAAAAATTTATGACCCCCTGGTCATATGCTTCTCCTTGTCCTTAGCAATTCTACCCACTTCTCAATGGAACTGCCTTCATGATCTTCTGTGAGCTGCAACCAACCTCTATAGTAATAGTCTTCCTCTGTTACATGATACCTCACCAAGTTCTCATCACTCAGTCTTTTGGCATCCTTCTGGTTCTCTTCTTTGGAACCAATTGAGCACACCCTGCTCTAGGTTGTTGCAAGTCTTCTCGCCTTTCGCTGCCGCTATTTGCACGATAGTAAGACCACAAACTCTCCAGATTTAAACAATTGTACCTCCTTTCCCTTCTTCCTTCTCGCAGGAAAACTTTCCCTACTATGATACCACTTGATGAAAAGAAATTTTGGGGTAAGGCCAAAACCCCTTTTATTTACAATATTTGATCCTAGGACCTATGGGTTATGAACCCATTACTTATCATAAGCATTTCATAAGGCTTTAAGCCTTTAACACCTGCAGACCATACAACTATTGGAAATACACGGGAATGCAAAGAAACACATGGAAACTCCACTCTGAACCCTTTGTTCAGACTTCAAAAACAATTCACCCAGATCTATATATCTGTCGGGTTTGCTCTTCGCTCCAAACCTTTCCACTGCTCCGATCTCCCGACCTTCGATCGCCGATTTATCACTATCAGTGTATCGATGTTCCACCACATCGGCGTTCCACCACTATTTCTGCATTTTCACCTCCTCATCATTCCATACTTCTACTAGAACTTGTTGCTTAGGATTATGTGTTGTATCTAGCCCTTTACATCAAATTCCCCCCATTCTTTCCTCCTCTTCATTTTTACTACAACGCCAATCTTTAAGTTTCCTATTGTTGTGTCAGCCACCAAAACCAAGATCTTTCTCTTTGAGATTAGCCATATTTGCCCCCTGAGTATTTAGATCTATGAGTTTGCTTGAGTTTACCTTGTTGGAAGACAATTGAACCAAGGCCTTGAATTATCTCTTTTAAATTATGTGACATATGGAGTGCAGCAGAAATGCCTCAGATAATCTTCAAAAGAAATCCTCTCTTTAAGATGCCATAGGCACTAGTCTGCTATCAACCCAGAGGTTGTCTCTAGGAGGCTTCTATATCTTCTAAAGAAATTGAGCAATAGGTGATAGAAAACGTGACAACAATTCTTGCATGCAATTTTGTGTAACCATGACCTCTGGATATTAACATACACCTTCTGGTCTTCCATATTTTCTTTGAAGGTCCTTGCTGAGAAAATTTTATTCGCCTTCTGCCATGTGAGATATGATTCCTTTTCTACATATAGTTGAGTGTCTGAGCATACTGGCAAGTAAACTAGCGTAATCTCAACTGCCTCCCCGATACTTCTCTTTGTGGTATCTTTTAAGCAACTCTCTTGGGTGCCATGATAACAGTGAATGATGAAGAGAAATGGCCAACACCTATAATACCTAAGAGATGAAAAAGCACTCATGGCAGACAATAAATTAGTTTCAACAAAACAACTTACAAATCAAGATCATGCACAACCACATTCATTGACTAGGAAAATTGTGCAATTCTAGAAGTGAAGGGAGGGAGATTGTTTGTGGGAACTACACATTGTGAAATCTTAACAGCCAATGATGTAGCTTGAGGCTAGAGATGGAACAATTCGCAGTCCAAGCTAGGCAGATTGTGGGAGAGCCTATGCATCTCACAGTCTCAGTGGCTAAGGTGGTAGACCCGAGCCTTGGAATATGCACAATTTTCATATATGCACAATTTTTGTATATGGAATTTGTGCATATACGATGCAGATACATAAAAGACGTGTATATACGGAAGATATGCACATATAAGAAAGTGACATATATATAGAACATATGTGCATATCTTCCGTATATGTACAATTTCCATATGTGCACAAAAATGCAGCCTCTATATAGGTACAACCTCTGTATATACACATCTTCTATATATACGCAACTTCCATATATGCACATATCTTCTATATATGGATAAAATTTTGTATTTGCACATATATGAAAGTTGTGCATATACAAAAGAGATGCACATATATGGAAGTTGAACAGATACAAAAGATATGTGATACAAAAGATGTGCACATCTTTAGTATATGCATAACTTTTGTATATGTGTATATCTTCCATATATGCACTTATTTAGTATATGTTCATTTCTTCAGTATATGTTCATATTTGGAAGTTTCACATTTATAATAGATGTGCATATACAGAAGAGATGTGCATATATGGAAGTAATCTCTGCTTCCCTTGCGTCTTGTAGGTGAACCTGGGCTAGCATATGAAAGTCTTCTTACACACTTGTGTTTTCCACCTCCCTTTAGTCACACATAATGTAGTAGGAGAAAGAGTAAGCGGCCCATTATCCGCACATCATTTCTTTTTCATGCAAGGAACAATTGAAATATAGTGTAATTAGGAAGATCTCTCATTCTTGGACTTTGATACATCCCTTCAGATTAAGGGGGGAATGTTAGATATCTAATCCTCCACTGATGGTTTGTGTAGTTTCCATCATCAAGGCTGGGCTGTCATCTAGAATTGTGCAGTTCTCAAGCTTAAGGTTGGCCTGCCAAGAGGGTTTGCGCAATTTCTTGAGGCAAGGTTGGCCTGCCTCCCAAGATTGTGCAATTTTTGGAGGCAATCTCAGCAATGTTGCAAGGTGTAGTCAGAAGGTTGCTTGTAGCTGTAAAATTTCAGATCAAGGTCGAAACAAAGAGTCACAATTACCATATAAAAATATAAGTCTTGAACATACCATGAATACTTGACGATAATATAAGATAAGCTTCTGTGGATAGAAATAAGGCTCCAAAATCAAAGCACAGGAAAAATTTTGGAGGATGGTTGTAGCAGCTACAATAGTCAAACATCACTAACACCAACCAGATCAGTCTCTACCCAATTTTTCCAGGGCTCCAGAGCGTTTTTCCAACCAAGGCTCCAGGACTAGTAACTCAACCGAAGTTGTTCCAAGGCTCCAAATCGTTTGTTCCAACAAACGGCTCGAGGAACTAGTAATTCAACCCACAACTATAAGGGACCTGGGCACCAATCAGAAACATGTGGAAAAACCCACAATACCATGGTTATCCAAGAAATGGAAAGGCTAGGAAAAAACACTATCAATCTAGGTAATCCTCCATGTCAATGACTATTATAGCTAAATAACCAAATGCATATACCATGCATGCCAAAACTAACAAGGAAATCATACATGAAACTTGATACTTGCAAGGCAATCCCATTGTAGTTGTTGATCCTTCTATCCCCTTTCCCTTTCTTACTTTTTCTTTGCCTTCTTTCTCCAAATCCATGAAAACTAGAGTGCTCCAAGCATTCTCCAGGATTTCTCTAAGCGTGCAAGATTATGAGAGAGAGAAAAAATAATGAGAGTGTCAAAGACTGAACTCACAAAACCTGTGAACTAATCCTCGGAATTATTTTTATCATTGAGGCCTCTATTTTCTTCATTTTCCTTTATTTTTCCTTGAATTTTCCTCACATGAAATTATATGACCTTTCATCTCCCTTTTCTCCTATTTTCCATTATTTTCACAAACAAATTCCAATTAATCCCACTTTGTCTTTGCCAATTCCCATAGTCATTAATTAATCACCAATGATCCCCATCACTATGTTTTACCAAATATTATGTTTGCAATATGCGTCGCATGACCTTGGTTATTAGTTTTATTTATTTGCATAGGAAATCAACCAGGGGTTGTTACAGGAGCTCGGTCATAAGGTTAAATTACCCAAAGGATAAGACAATGGAGGTATGGTTAAGACGATAGTCAAAATCTATGAGGGGTTGGGTCAATGATTTGGAGAGATGTGGCCTAAGGGATACATGTTATGGAAAAACTGAACAAGCGGAAATTGGAATGGCAGGAACATATTAATTGGACAATGTCCATGGATTGGGCGTGATGGTAGGCATAGGATCTCTGCAGATCTAGTGGAATTTCTAAATTATCACGATGTTTATTATATTGTAGTTATGGCTAGATATGATCCCTCAGATGTTGATAATCATTTATAGGTGTCTACTCAAGATTTAGAGATCTTCCCTGTCTTTATAAGTGAATGGAATATTTTTTTTTATGAATTTGGGGAAAGCAGGTATTGTTTTAAATAGGGATGAAGAATATAGTCTTTCTTGGTCTAAAAACAAGAAATCTGGGGTTATTTCAACAAAGCATGGATACCATTCTTTGATTAAGAAAAATATGTCTTGTAATTCCCAATGGTGGTTTGATTTGGTTTGGAAATGTCAAGGACTCCAGAAATGTCATCTTGTTTATCGCTTCTCCTTGAAATGAATATTCTTAGTTGGGATTTAAAAAATATGGGAAGGTCACAGATTTTGTATTTTATGTTGTCAGAACAGTGAATCTATTGACCATTTATTTTTTTTCCCTTTCGTTAAGACTATTTGGAAAGAGGTTTTGTTAGTCCTTAAAACAAAAGGTTGGTGGTTTGGAAATTCTGTTAAAGAAAGTTTGTGGCTTTAGGTTCTGAGATTAGTTTGTCCTCTTTTAAATTTATCCCCACATTTATGATGTGGGGCATTTGATTAGAGATAAATAGTTTTTTTTTAGAATGATGTTGTATGCTCAACAATAATTGCACATAATTCTAGAGTTTCATTTTTGGAATATGTCAAGCCCTTGAAATCAAAGAAGATAAGAATTATAAGGGAGCAATTATTATTTGAAGTAAATTTATGGGGTTTCTTTGATGGTTGTTATCAAAGGGATAATTGTGGGGCTGATGTTTCCATTCTATTCCCTAAGAATGTGGTTCTATAATGTTAGTTGGGCATTGGAAATGGAACGAACTTTGTTGCTGAGTTGATTGCTCTATGGTGTGCTTTAAGGTTAGATTTGTGGAAGTAGGTGAAGGTTTTCAAACTAATTGGTGATTCTAAAATAATAGTGAGTTGGTTCAATGGAAAGGTGGATCTCTGAATCCTTCGCTTGGAATCATGGAAAAGGAAGATCCAGTTATTACAACAACAGTTTGAAGATCTTAAGATCCTTCACGATTACAAGGAGCATATAGTTCTTATAGATCTACTCTCAAAAGAAGCTTTAATTTGGGATGTTGGCATTTGTACCTATTCTAAATTCCACAATAGTGTTATATTGTTAATTTTTTCCTTTAATCTCTTTAATCTTTCTTTTCCAATGACTAATTAGTCTTTCTTCTTTAAGTATAACTGAAACTTAATTTAGATGTTAAAATAAAAATGTCTCATGAAAAAATCAAATAAACTACCATGTAACCAAAACCTTACACTTTTTTATTTCTATTCTAAAAATATATAAAAATAAAAATAAAAAACATATTTTTCCTTTTAAAAAAACATAAATACATATTTGAATTTTAATTTCATTATTTTCCTATATTAATTTTTAGAATTTTACATGGTAAAAGTGTTAAAGCTTATCTATTTCAAATTTTTACATGGTAAAAGTGTTAAAGCTTATCTATTTCATATGGTTTGAAATATGGATATAACACCTAAGTTAAAATGAAATATACACCTATAGCAAATTACATTTTGAATCTTAAAAATGATAGAAGTTTTAATTTCTTTCCCCGGCTCAAAGTAAGGAGAAGAGATAATGAGCCCACGAGGCTGTGAAGAAATAATAACACTCACTGTAATTGAAATTTATTATTTTTTAACCTAAATTCTTACACGTATTTCTATTGTTAAATAGAAGTTAATGAACTCAAAGTTGTTATAGAATATCCAAGCTGATAAAAAATAAGAAACAAGTCTTCTCTTTTTTCCGATCTTATTCCATTCAATGTATTTGGTATTTTTGTAACCTTCAAATTATTATATTATATTTTATTTTATTTAATGAGATAATTTTTATATTTTTATATTTTTAATTTGTTGTAAATATGATATATAAATATATTAAAAAATTTAATTGTAGAGATCAGTGATTAGAAATATAAAATTAAAATAAATTATTTATATAATTAAGAGTTATTTTTATTTAGTTAAGACTTAAGTTAATGGTCTAAGAATCAACGGTATTTGAGAGGAGTGAAAGCCTATCTTTTATGGACCACAAGTAAGTGGGTAATCCACATGGTGTGGTTTTTCTTGAATAACAATGATGAGTTGGCTTGCATTCATGGATAGCAAATAGTAATGGTTGTCCTCATTCTTGGTTTGACAATTCAGCTATAATAGGTTTTTCCACTATTTAAAAAGAAAAAATAAGAACAATAGAAATATGGGCTTGGAGTATTGTGCTGAAATTATTTTTTCTTGACTAAGAGCTACTCCGAACAATGATGAGTCAGCTTGCATTCATGGATAGAAAATAGTCATGGTTGTCCACATTCTAAGTTTGACAATTCAGTTATAATAGATTTTTACACTATTTAAAAAAAGGAACAATAAAAATATGGGCTTGGAGTATTGCCGTGAATTTTTTTCTCTTGGCTAAGAGCTAGACTTTTTTGGACGTAAGGAAATAAATTAAATACCCAAGACCCAGACGAAATCCTAATCCTTTAAGGGCCACAAGTGGGTACTTACAAGTGGTGCGGTTTTCCTTGAATAATAGTGATGAGTCAACTAACATTTG
The DNA here is from genome assembly GCA_031772625.1 of Pinus tabuliformis. Taxonomy (NCBI): domain Eukaryota; kingdom Viridiplantae; phylum Streptophyta; class Pinopsida; order Pinales; family Pinaceae; genus Pinus; species Pinus tabuliformis. The sequence goes on along the minus strand of CM062820.1, from coordinate 904,038,493 downwards.
AAGATAGCAACTAGTGATGATTGTCTCTATTACTGGTTTGACAACTAAATTAAGATAAATTTTTCCATTATTTAGAGAAAAAAACACCAATAAAAATAATACAACAAGAATGATAATATCTCCATTTATGACTCATGTAAATATAAACTCATAATATTATGTGTTTCATAAAATTTGACACTTAAATTTCTGAATATGTACATGATTAGCTGAAAATCTATTTGTACATGACATAGTTTACAATCGAAGTAGACAGTGGTATCTAAAAGCAAAAAGACAATCCCTGACTACCAATATGACTCATATGTAAATATGAACTCAGAGATTTCGAATGTTATTGATACTGCCACTCATGATCTGCTTTGGAAAAGATTTAGAAATACAACTGAAGTGTGTAACAAGTACGAGGACAAGAAGCCATATTAACTTGATTGAACTTGTATAAATGATATTTGTGACGTAAAAAGCATATAAATCATAATTCTATTCGTACTACTAAAACATGAGTTTGTTGAATATGAAGTGATATAAACAATTATTCATTAGTCTCATAACATGAGTTCACTGAAAATGAAGTGATATAAACAATTGTTCATTAGTCTCGTAGTGTCTCTTTCATGGATATAAATAATGTAGCTTTTTAGAAGTGTTTTTTAATTTTAAAAAACAACTCAACAATTAAATCCATAATCCATGGGATCGAGCGAAAGGATTTTAAAATAATCCATGGGATCGAGCGAAAGGATTTTAATTTTAAAAGGCAACTCAACAATTAAATCCATGGATCAAGAGAAAGGGTAAGAGGTACTGGAAATCTGCTATGTGCAACAAAATTTCTGATTGTTTTTGTACATGTCCACAATATTCATACAATTGACAATCAATGTGCTAATCACTACAACTAAAGCCCATTCATGATTTCATTGCCAAACCCAAAGGCAGCAAAAATAGTTTGAATAAAATATTCCAAAGAACTTATCGTACACTTTAACTCATCCTCTACATTTTGTACTTGTTATAGCCATCAACATGCAAATCACTTAATAAGCAGAAAAGCGTCGGATCTGCATGGATCCCCTGTTTTTCTTGCTTCCTGGCTCTTCTTAGGTTGAAAAACTGTTCTGTGGACAATCTTATTCTTTGAAGTGTTGATCCGTAGATTTCAATGTTATCTTCTAAGTCTGATATAATCCATGAAAATATGTAACTTTCTATGTTAAGGACGATCTAATATAATCCATGAAAATATGTGACTTTCTATGTTAAGGAATGAAAGTCTGTTTTTTTCGTCTGAAAAAATAAATAGAAAGCGTTGGATCACAGACTACTGTAATCAGCGTTCAAAATTGAACACGTCAGAGCCCTTCAAAGGGCCTCTGGCACGTCAGAGAAGTAAGGAGAAATTTTTACGCATCAAAAGAAATTTAAAATATGATTTTTGTCATTTAAAAAAAAAATTGGAATAATATCTTAAAATTTTTTAAGAAGGGTTGTTAAATTTTCAACATTTTTTTAAATTTCATTTTTTCTGAAATTAAAATTTTAAGAATGTTGAATTTGTGAATTTCCTTTCATGTTAAAACTTAAATTCCATTTGAGAAACTCCCATTTCAAAAACAACAATTTCTTTTTGGGTTGTTTTTTCTAATTGTGCATATGATGCAAGTTCTTATTACTTATTATGTCAAAATTACCTTTTCATACCAATACATTTGGCAGTTTTTAAGTTTCTCTCATTTAAAAAACAACAGTTTCTTTTTGAGTTGTTTTTTCTAATTGTGCATATGATCCAAGTTCTTATTAATTATTATTTCACAATTACCCTTTGATACCATTTCATTTGGTAATTTCAATTGAGAGCCAGTAGATGTCAATATGGGTCGTGTATTGGGTTTGTAATTTTATTGGGTTGTGCCTGAAGGTTGCCCAAAGCAAGGTTTGACAACGATTTAAGCTGGAGAGGAGCATAGATTCATGATTCTGCAAACACCTATCAAGCAAGGTTTAAGCACAATTTATGCTTGGAGAGGAGTGCATTCCACAGGCTTCCTAACATACTAGATTTTATTTGTTTGCGGATTCCTAATTCGTGGTATGTTTTCATATTCCCAATTTCTGAATGAGTTACTTGTATCAGTGTTAGTAAATGTGCTAGTGACTTGGAGGCAAGATACTAGTAATCAGAGAACAGATTTGTCTTTGTTCATAATAATTCTAGATGCCACCCCAAATCTGGAAAGTATGTTATAGATTGCGTGTAGTTTTCTTAACTTATTTTTCTAGAAAACAACAAGTCATCCACAATTATGAGATGTGAAATACTAGTGGTTTTTATTACCCCGCATTTAGCAATTAGTCTATTTCCTCTAGGCAACATCATATAGTCATCAAAATTAGCCTTAGATCTCAATAGCATTATACACAACACCTTGTTAGATTAAGCTAATGATCTGAACCCTCAAATACCCATAAGAAATATTTGAGTGTGGTGTTATGGCCTATAGCATAACACATAGTTTTCCTATAGCAGCATAAACTTTACTCTTGATCTTCCAATGATATCCCAACAGGTTGATCCACTGCTTCTTTTAACTCGGCGTCCTTACAAGAAGGAACCATCCTCACACAGTTGCAAGAGGGAGGCTCAAACCGTCCCTTATCTTATTCCAGTTTCATTCTGTATGATGGCTACTTTGCTGCGGCTAGATGACAACAAATAGAAGCCCTTCTAAAATGCATATTTAGGGTCCTTATTACAGTGTATGGGTTCACTACTGATCAACTCTCCTTCGTTGTGAATAGGGCTTCATCATAACTGCGGATTAGGGCATCATCAAACAATAGATTAGTAGGCTTCGTTAGGGCTCCTTTGATAGTGTGTAAGTGTCACCCTTAATTGCGGATTACATCAACCTTGAGGAATGCAGCTAGGGCATCTTATATAGACTCCTCTTTGACTGTGTCTAGGGCTGGTTAAGGCCTCCTCTTCCCAGCGTATAATGATCCTCTTCTTGCTACGTAGATAGGTCTCCTTTTGCTGCATGTAGAAGGGAGACTAATGAGGAGTATCAATTTTGCAACCAAGTATAGGGACTGTAGTTCCAATAATTTGAGATGTGCAAATATTGGAAGTCTCAGCTTTCCAAAAGAGTTTTAATAGACAATAGAATAGTGAGTTGGTCAAATCTAAAGTTTATAAGCTAGAATTACATTGATACTTCCTTTATAAGCTAGAATTTATTTTTAATTTTATAAATGAGACCTTCCATATACTTTTAATATAAGTGTTTTTGTTTCTTCTTATTTTTATTTTTATTTCAATTTCATTAAGATATAATTATGCCTATATGTTTATTTTTGTACTCATATGCAGTTTCCCAACTATGATTTTGTCCCTATAGTTGGTTCAATTGTGGCTGAGTTCAAGGCCTGCGCAATATGATCTTATGTGGTTACATTTCTCAATCACATGTGTAAGAGTAATTCATTTACTAATGCAGTGTTTGACGTAGTGTTATCTTTTTGTTTGTGAAAAAATAAAAAGAAATTTGAAAATAATTTACTATTGTCAATTGAATTGCTTTTTTTTATGCTTTTCATTATAGAAGTGCGATCTAGATGTGTGCCCTTCTAAATGAAATTAAGACCTGCCCTTCAAATTTGATCACTGATTGTAATGCAGTGATTTGAAAAAGAAAAATCATTTGAAAGGCCACCTGAGATCATGGTTTATATACTTAGAATATTAAGAAGAGGGTTTGCACAGCGGTAAGCAACACTACAATAATTGTTGCCGCCAGAGCTAAACTTCTGCACAACGATGAGAAATGATCCTTCATGAGCTCGGCAAACCAAACCTTGAATTTACTTTTGTACTGAACATTCACTTGTTTTTTCAGTTGCCTGAGTACATCTACCCGGCTAACGGTGACTCCCTTACATAGACCATTGAAGAGATTGGCAACCTCTGCGTCGCTCCCAAGGTAATTTGTAACGATGTTACTTCTTCTCGTCATAGCCATGTCTTCATTAGAGTCGATCAGCTCGTCCATCAAACTCAGGTAACACGTCACATAATTGATTTTAGATGCCTTACACACCTCAAACGCTACTAGGTTACGGAAGAGTACCTCTATCTGGTTTGTGATATCGGCGGAAGACAAATTGTGGCTCTCTTAGCCTCAAATCTAATCTTCTTGATGCCTCCATCTGATCACTCAAATTTGATCCCAGCATTTCTTAATTCCACTGCACGAGGGATGCGTTTGACGTCATTTTCTGCTCCTTCGTCTGGGCCGTTGGGGTCGATTTGATCATCTGCATAGACAATCAGCCCGTGCAACAAGCCCAGAAGATGCTGAACATGTTTATCTGGCTGCGGCCATGACCAATTACTCATATCGTAATTGAAAGGATAAAACTTGGACCTTGTAGCTTTTACCAACACTTTGAAAAGCTTTCTCTGGACTTCAACAATAGGGACCGAGTCGAGCTCCAGTTGTAGCAGCTTTCAGAGAACGGTTACAGGGATTTGATTCTCGAGCATTAAAATGTCATTCAGTATATCGAATGTCATTCAGTATATCGAACCCAGTGTTATCAATCTTATTTCTCTCAAAAATAGGTTCATATTAATTACTCGCGTCCGCTACTGGGAATTTGTCGCTGCCCAGAGTCCTCAATACCTCTAAAATGAAGCAACCAGTCGAAACTGAGCATCATAGCGAGGTTCTCTCCGTCGCAATCGATTTTTTCTTCATATCCCTCCCTGATTTCGTCCTCCACCTGCAGGATCACATTCTTTGCTTCGGGAGAAATTCATATTATTTGGAACGTTGGCGAGGTTCCTTTTGATATTAAACCATATCGTCATTCTACGCAGGGCTCTTCCTTTGTGATTATCCATGGAAGGGAGCTCTGCTTTCCTATGATGATACAGACCCAACGAAACTATTTTAGGAACGTATGCTTCTTTTCTTTTTTGAGTCTTTCAGGAAGTTGGGAACTTTATATATTAACACAGTGGACGGCGATGGCAAGCAATCAACATCACAATTCTGTTGAATAGTGATAGTCCATTCTTCCTCATTGATCCATTCTCGGTGGCGATTGTCACGAAATCGATCTATCATCGTCACTCTCAGAACCAGATTCAACTGGCAGAACAGAGAGAGGTCCGGCTATAATTAATCATTCATCCATGATTGATTTATGGCTACAAACACAGCTTTCAGCTTTCAGTTTCAGAAGAACACTAGTAGAGGGCAACCAATATTTCCGACACCATTAATACATCGGTACAAGTTCAAATTTTGAATTTGGGCAGGGCGGGTCTTGTGTTTCGTATGAGGGCATTTCAAATTTCAAACTTGGGTAGGGCGAGTCTTGTGTTTCGTATGAGGCCATTTCATGGCTATCAATATCAGAGGAATGGATGGGCCTATCTTACGCATGCTTCTGCGTTTCATGACCATCAATACAAACAGCCAGATGGATGGATGATCATATTCTGAACACCTTCATAACTATTAACTAAACATCTTCCCTTAACTAGAAAGTGTTTTCCTAAAAATTAAGTATATCGATTGACTGGTAAATAGATGTCAGAATTCCCATATACCAATGTACTTATAAGGTGCATTAATGAATCTATAGAAGTGGAAATAGACCTTGCTAAAGTAATCGCGTTATTTGTTAACGCAAAACTGAGGAGATGGAAGTCCCCATATCGAGGCGGCCAAAACCCACTGTCAAGATACTATCTCTTGTACTCTTAAACTGTAATAAATATCCTATAAAGATGAAAATAAGGCTTGCCTATTGGAGTGCACCCTGAGAAGTGACTACACAGTTCTATTTGTTTATAGTCAGGTAAAGGTAAGAAATGTTGTTTATTGGTTTCACTATTTTACCATTTAAACTAGTAATTATTATGTAGTTGTTATGCAGGTGACTGCATAGTTCTACTTGTTTATAGTCCGGTAAAGATAAGAAATGTTGTTCAAAGGTTTCATTGTTTTAACATTTAAACTGGCACTGATTATGTGGTTGTTATGCACGACAAATATTCTTATCTGTTTTCAACTATTTTAAAATGACTATGTTACACCTCTCATTTTCCCCGCATATTCCACCCCATGGAAGTGTATTGGATTAAGAATGTAATAAAATGGAAAATTTCCTCTATTTATCACACATTTATCTGATGGTTTTAGCACGAGCATGTATTTTTTCATTAATTTCCAAATTTTACATATTAATTATGTATATAAATTTTTTAATTTTCTTTTACAATTGTAAAATCCTATAAATTGATGTGTTTTCCTTCACATTATATAAATGTTCCAGTTTTACTGTATTTCATGGTATATGAGAGTAACCCTATATTTTTTATATAATATGTTGACCTCTAGTTTATTTAATATGTGTTTTAGTTAGACACCTATTTAACTTTGTCTTAACTTTGTTTTGTTTACGTACATGTTTTAATTTTCCTTAGTATTTGCTAACCTTTTTTCATTGGCCATAATTTCTTTAACATTTAGTTGTTGTTGATAAAGAAATCTTATTCATTAAACAATTTAATTAACTATTTGACGTAATGAATTGAGATCTTATTTTAAAAATAAATAAATAAATACAATTACAACAACTTAATTATATGATTAAAGAGCTTATTTCGGAAGTTAGGTACATTGTTCAATGTTAAAGTCACTAGTTATGCAAATTGAAGGTTATGGTTTCAAATCGCAATATACTCATTTTTTCTTGACTAAGTTATATTAATAAAAGAGTCAACGATTACTCTCTTACAATATTTAATTGTTGTACCTTGGAGCCTTGTTCATTATGAATTAACTATACATATCATATTAATGATTAAGGTGTTTTTATCATAACATAATTCTATCAAACAACAACTAAAATATTATTAACAAGGGACATTAACTTATCAAATTGCCTCCCTTCATCATTTATCCACTTATGCATTTAATGTTTTACATCATAAAGAAGGTTGTTGTTTGCTTAATTTTTCATGCATAAAGCTTTTAGCCAATCTCTTTTCTTATTTTCCTCTTTACAACAGCTTATGCTCTACATGAATCTAGGCCTTTTAGTGTAAGTTGCGACTAGCTCGTGTGTTTCTTTGTATTTATAGTAGCTTAGGAGTGATCTAAGGCCCAAACCTTAGATAACGGATTGGTTCATTACCTTTTGTACATATTTTTGTGTTAGGGTTAGTTTTCAGGGTGTCCCTTTTCCTTTTTATTCGCTACCAAGTCGGTTAATTTTTGTTATTATTAACTTGAACTCAGCTATAACTTGAGTGGTTCAAAATGGCAGGATAATGGTCCCATTAATCCTCAATAGCCACTGAGGAGTCTGAGATGTTGATGTGGTTGTAGTGCTTGAGCGACACTCACATTCTGAAACATCAACAACAATTTTGCAGAAGAGGTCCAGAACTACAAGACATGGCTAGTATGACCATCAGAATATTGGGTTGAAAGGACAACTTTGAGGCAAAGCTAAATGGTACAAGTGAGAGAAGGGGGAGGAAAAATTTCAAGACCTCATTCATTAGAAGCTTTTTGGGCCCAAAATCCTCCTAAAATGGGTTGTTGCAATCAGAACTAGATCATTATATATATTTTTAGCCATATTGATGCTTTTAGTGTGGAAAAGGTGAAGGAAAGAACTCATCTGACCCCTTTCACTAGTAAGACCCAATTTCGCAAATTAGGGTTTGAAACCTTTTGGGGCATTTTGAGGAATCAAATGATGTTTTTTTGGGGTAAAAATTTACCACCTTATCACCCCATATTCTTCTCCCTATTCTACACTGAAATTCCTTTCTAGCAATGCAAGAATCACGTTAATCAGAGTTCATATGTGAAAGTTATGTTGCTTAGAAGTCAACCTTCCTATTTTCACCACTATAATTTGAGAGGATGACATGCCAGCCTCCATTATTCATGAAAAAGGGCCTATCCATGTGATTATTACGTTGGTTAAGAGTTCAGGTCGTCAAAGGTAACCATTAGTAGGTTATCAAGATATCTTATAACTGGGCTACTAGGAGGAAAATGGGTTCCATTCTCTCAAGTGAATTTGTTCTATATCTTAGCAAAAATAGCCAAGAGGGATGGGAGATCACTGTAGTATCCCATAGGCCATAGGCCATCCTTCTTTCTAGTCGCAATCATATTTCCATTTAAAGAAAGAGAGCAGAGCGACCTTACTTTCCAATTGGGTTTTTCTCCCGAAAGGGTTTCCCTAGTCATATCGTGTTTCAAATGTGTTCGGGAGATTTTATTTCATTATTATCCATTTTCTTCATAATTTTCATTTGTATGCATATTCTAATAGAACAAGAAAGGACTAGTTTAGAAGATGGAGAATCCAAGGTGGAGGTAACCATGGAAGGACAATTGTTAAGTGCTCTAGATGAGATAGATAGACTAAGAAGAAAGGAAAAAAGAAGAAATAATAGGTACAAGCCTTCGAGAAGAAGGATAGTTGTTGGTGGAATTATATGTACTCTAATTCTAACATTTACTTATCGAATCTAGGATCATATGAATTAGAGATGCATGCAAGGGAAATGTAGGATTAGATTATGTTCTATGGTATGCTAACAACTAACACTAGAAAGAACTAATCACTAAGGATTATCACTTGTCACTGGATTGTGAGACTCTAATGCTTATCAGGTTCTAAATGAGAATCTTTCATTACCAACAGACAATGTTCATGTGGTTTTATTTATGTAGCTTATTTTGTCTTGAGACTTTAATGGTTATAATCCTCTAGTGATGAAAACCCATTAAACATGATGCAGAAAAGTAAATGCTGACAACTATAAGAAAACATGTGTGATGTAAGTAAAAAAAACAAGCCAATAAGCTACAAGAAATGCATTAATAAAATATAAAAAATAAATGCTAAGTAGGCTTAGAGTCATAATGATATATTGTAGGTTCTTATTCATTGTAGGAATATTTTACCAAGTAGCTGCAAAGCTCCAATCAATTAAATAATCCTAAACTATGAATTACATATATATATATATATATCTATATATATATATATATATATATATATATATATATATATATATATATATAGACACACACACACACACACACCCTGATCTAGTATAAAAGTTGGTACTCAATTAAATACAAAAAATCTAGAAATTGAAATTCTAAATATTAGTACCGAATTAAGTACATAAATTTTAGATACCAAAACATATTAAGAAACCAATTCAAGTTTGCTTAACTCTTAATCCTGAGAAAATTAATTCTTATCTGATCATAATGCCTTTTACATAACACATCTGAAGGTAGAACAATAGATCCGTGACTGTGTAAAGCACAAATATATATATATATATATATATATATATATAAAATCTGCAATGAGAAGAAAAAAAAACTGAATATTAATTTACCTGAGTCGAGGTGGTGTTCTATGAGCTTAGGAAAACTTAAAAACCTAAACTATTGGCTATAAGAAAGTCAACCCCTATCTTTAACTTAATATCCTACATGCATTCGGTTACACAAATTTAACTAAGTATTTCTTATCTTATTCTAAGACTAAAATTCAAGAAAAGATTTATAACTAAATTCTTTATCAAATGTCTAATAAAAAATCCTAACTATACTCTAACTACTGATCTAGTTATATTAAATGCTTTGTTCAAAGCAGATACTAATAAATCCTTTCTACTCAAAGAAGATTCAAATTACTAAGTAGAAAAATATAATCCTCTGTTTCAAATCCAAAGACCATGAATCAAATATATTAACTCAAAAAGATTACAAGTTAAAATACCTTAACCATGCAAAGACTATAGCCATAATACTTCAATTTCAAATCTCGAATTGTAAATTTAACTAGAAATTCATTACAAATAACAAATCTAAGGCACCATAAAGTAAATGCTAAGCTTCTAATTCGTAATCAAAGACTGTGCTCATAAATCTGAAAGATTCATATGCTGAAATCAAAATCTAGAATATTAAGAAAATAGATCTAGAACCGAGAGTTCAAGTATTTTTTTTCAGTTCATAAACCGAACAATATAACCACACGAAGGGTACTGTAAAACATTAAAAGTAAATAACGTAATATAAATATTCTACTCTAACATATACTTCTACTAACTAGATCTGTTACTGACTTGGTTAAGATCAGTGGTGGGTCCTTGCCACGATCTTAGACAAGTTAAATTATGTCAATGAAATCAAATAATTTAACAACACATCAAATTGGAAAGATAAAAGTTGAATCACTATGTAGCAGTCTTCAAATGTACATCGATGTCACAGTGCTAGCTTTAAAGTGAAAATAGAGTTTAAAAGTATCCCATGATCATTGTTCATCTCTTATCCTCCTCTCCCACATCTGTTCTGCAAATCTGTTTATAATACAGTGTAAAGGAAGCGACTGTTAAAGAGATCGCATCAACTTCCATGGAAATCTCACACCCATACTATAATTAAGAAGGGTCTTATCTAACATACTTTGGCTAGATCTTCTTTCATAAATATGGAAATAACTTCTCAAAAATACATACTAGAAACCATCTTTGCCTTGTGGCACAATTCAGCATGACCGTTGAAAACCGTGATATTTTTCCCAACGATGTGTGTGCATGTCGTGTCAATGACCCTTGCAAACCACACAAATGTGGGTTGCTTTGCTGCTGCATCATGTGAATTCCCTAACAATCTAGTCAGGGGAAGGCACCAACCTCTCTAAATTGAAACATCTTCCTTGTTTGCACACTCCTCGACCACCATGCAAGGAGCTCATACTCGTATATGATAAATTAATCTCATTGATGAACATATGTCTCACAAAATATCCTTTATATATTTGATGTGAGACACAAGGTATGTTGAAACTAAAGTAATTTGGATAAATGAAGTTGTCATAGTTGCAATTTAATTAAATTAAAAAAAGAAAGGTTTGAAATGTTACATGGAAGATAATGTGGTCGAAGATTATGCACAAAAAAATTAACAGACTAGAGTGAGAATCACCAAAAATAATATTAGGGCATAATGTTTTTTTAGGGTTCAACTTAATGTACGTCTCCATTCAAGCATCTAAAAATGAATTTTCAATTTAAGGATCCAAAAGTTAATTGTCGATGGATCATGAACCTTACTGATTTTTGTATAAAATGTCATCATCACATAAAATGTAGGTCAAACTCAATAGAAATTAAAACTTGATATAGGCTTGGAGCAGCCTTTGTCACTTCAACAGATTGAACGGTACTAATTTTTAGGGTTCAACTTAATGTACGTCTCCATTCAAGCATCTAAAAATGAATTTTCAATTTAAGGATCCAAAAGTTAATTGTCGATGGATCATGAACCTTACTGATTTTTGTATAAAATGTCATCATCACATAAAATGTACGTCAAACTCAATAGAAATTAAAACTTGATATAGGCTTGGAGCAGCCTTTGTCACTTCAACAGATTGAACGGTACTAATTTTGGATACCAGGAATTAATCGGGTATGATATCATTGCTAGACTCGTCAGTGTCTTCTATTTTGTGTCCATCGCTTTGCCCCAAAGTGTAGCATAGAGGCCCACGGAAATCAAAATTGTGCCCACTCCTTGGTACTCGACCTTTGTTGATGATAAATAAATTCTTGATCTTTTACACTTGACCAAGAGATGGGACCAAAGCCCGAACTAAGCATGTACCCTAAATTGGACTTGCAATCGGTGCTATTGCCAACCTAATAAAAATCTGTGAAACCCTTGAGATCCAATGCATAACCTGTTACATAGTGGATCACATAACTAGTGGTTCCCTAAACATATCTAATGGTGTTCTTGGCAACATTCCAGTGTGGCTTATGTGGCTCTAGCAAAAACCTGGAAACTACCCCTACTACATATGATAGATCCATTCGAGTATGGGTAAGATATAGAAGGCTCCCCATAAGCTGTCCATACAAGGTGTTGTCCACCAATGGTGTATGCCTTCCATCCTCAAGATGTGCCCGAGACAAAAATTGTGTGGGTTCCAACTTGCACTCAGTCATTTGGAATCTACTAAGAGATCCTTGGCATACATAGACTGAGGTAGCTTGATGCCAAAAGCATCTTGATTGATCTCGAGACCAAGAAAATAATATCGTAGACATAATTCTATCATAGAGAACCTATCATGCAGAATCCCTGTGACCGTAGCAATTGTTGAAGCCAAACTTCATGTGATCAGGAGGCCATAAACATATAGAACTAAGATCAATGAGGAATTTGAGGTTCTTAGCATGTAGACATTTGGATCTGATTTGCATCTCACAAAGTGGTGAGAAATTAAGTAAGCATCCATCTTCACATACCATGCTCTATGCACTTTCTTGAGGCCACAAAGGGAATTTTTAAGTTAGCATACTAAGGATGAGTTATGTATGAACCCTTGAGGTTTCTCCATGTACATCTCCTCTAAGATATCCCTATGAAGAAAGGAATTCTTCACTTCCATCTAGTGAACTTCCCAACCTCTGGTTGCAACAATGGCAAGGGCCAATCAGATGGAGTTTATCTTTGCTATTGGAACAAAGGTCTCATCATAATCTATCCCATGGATCTGCTGAAATCCTTTGGCAATGAATATTACCTTGTACCTTCTCACTTGTCCACCTGTTTCCTTCTTGGTCTTGTAGAGCAACTTTCATCTAACAAGCTTCATGTCTGCGGCAAGGGAACTAGATCCCAAGTTTGGTTCTTAAGAATACAGTTGTACTTGTTTGCATAGCTTCTTCCCAAAATATATCCCTTGCAGCCTTTACATAGGTTTATGGGTATGAGGCTAGAACCATGTAACAATGCATGGGCATAACTGGTTCAGTAGCTATGAGTGCAAGAGGAGGATCCTAAAACTAGGATGTTGTCATCCTTGGATCCACCAGATCCCCTCAAATATCATTTCTTGTAGCTAGGTGGTCTTGTGCATATATTTCTCTTTAGCTTCTTAGTTTTTTATTTATCACAATGGATAATGAGTCACAGTTGGAATCCCAATTGGGGCTGGGACGTGGATTATGCTCATGTTCTTAAAAATAAGATTCTTAAATCTAATCTGAGAGCTTATCTAAATGACTACACTCATCATCATTGATGTCTGCTGGAGGGAAAGGAACAAAGATCTTGACATGTGGTTCTAATGGTGCATGCAACAGATTTTCCTCAAACTAGATGCTTCACTCAACAAAGAGCTTTTCAATGGAGGGATCAATCAACCTATAAACCTTCACACCTCGAGATAACCACGAAGATGCATGCAGTGCTTTGAGGATCTAATGATTTCCTCTTTTTAGAGGGTATGTGAGCCCATGTGTTTGATCCAAATATTAGAAAGTGGGTGACTTCTGCTTTGTTTCCACTCCATGCCTCAATGGGAGTCTGACCCTTGACAAATTTGTGAGGATATTTGTTCTGAATGTAGTTGTCATAGTTAAGTACCTCAACCCATAGCTTGGAAGGAAGAGACCTTGCATGCAACATGCAAGTGGTCATCTCTTTGAGGGATCTATTCTTACACTCGACTAATATATTCTATTGTGGAGTATATGGCATTGTATGTTGTAATTGTATACCAGCCTCCGAGCCAATATTGTTGAAATTTTCTATTCACATATTCCCCCACATTGTCTATGCGGAGGATCTTAATCTTCCTCCCAAGCTGAGTGTCTACGAGGGTTTTGAAGTCTATGAGATGCTCAAAAAATTCATACTTCTTCTTAAGAAAATACACCCAAGTGTATCATGAGAAATCATCAAGGAATGTAAGCACATACCTTTCCTTGATAACAAATTGATGAGGAAAGGGTCCCATGAGATCATTGTGGATGAGATCCAAGGGAGAGGAGGCCCTCCAAGCCTTTCCTTTTGCAAAGTTCTCTTTAGAATCTTTTCCCAAGAACACATCCTTGAAAAACTCCTTTTGAAAATTGTTGACAGGAAAGCCGATGACCATTCCCTACTTGTAGAGTTGTTTCATGTCTTTGAAGTTTAAATGAACAAACCTCTCATGCCAGTGTCTACTATCATCAACATCATGTATTAGTAGTAGAGAAGAATTGGATTTAGAAATAAGCATACTAAACATATACAAATGGGATTCATGATTTTCCTCACCCACAACAATATTGGCGTTATCATGCATATCATATATGGTTACAAAATCAAGTGTGAATTCTACTATTTTTCCTATGCCTAAATGTGTTATCTAATCAACAAAGAGTAGATCCATGGAGAGCTGTGAACATTCAAGTCATTCTCAAATCTTCCATGTTCGATTTCTACTCTCCCTTGTCCAATGACCTCTATTGTAGTACCATTACCCATGAGGATGGGAGGACCCATGCATCCATAAATAGAAGATAGAACACTTTCTGTGGATTCCATATAATGGGATGCACTTGAATCCATGATTTGGGCATTGCAAGAAGAATGAATAAAAATTAAAGCATGAGGATTACCTCTTTTTTCTGGCAGTTGGTCATTCAACTTCTTCTTGGAATTCTCGGGAATGCAGTCCTCAAGATTGTTTTGTTGAAGTGTTTTTTCCATGATATCTATTGTCTTCTTTATGCAAGATGATTCAGGATGCTAAACGTGGTTGAAGTAGCTACATTTTGACTTCCCCTTCCTTCCCTTTCCACCTTTAGAGTCGATGGAATCGTCAAAGGGTTTGGAAGTACCTTTCTTCAAAATGCACCTTCTCTTTTTCTTTCTACTTTGACTTTGGATTAAATGTGTTGTTGTTCTCACATATAGAAAGTGCATGTACATTGGAACTCTTAGTTGTCCCCATTTTGGTGAGCTTATCTTGCTCATGCGTTAGGGAATCAATAAATTCATCCTACTTAGCATTTTTGACATCACTCCTGTAGTGAATCTCATTATATGGAATGTTGAGATGAACACAACATACTTCGAACCAAGTTTTTCCAAAATAGAAAGGATCAATTGATTGTGTTGAGTTGAATTGTCAATGCCACATCCCTTTAGTTGAAGAAGAAGGGACTTGAACTTCGTAAAGAAGTCTTGGGTGTTTTCAAAGCTTTTAAGATCCAAGTAAATCAACTCTACCTCGAGCATGTTGCCTCTCATTTCATACTACTTTCCAAAGAGATATTTCAACTTTGTCCAAATCTCATCTGGAGTGGAAAAAGCTTCAATGTGAAAGAACAGCTTTGGGGACATTGACATGCAACTAAGGTTGTAGGCCAAAATCCATGTGGTTATTTAGATACATATTTTTCTTGATGGTTGATGTCGGTTCAACCTCTGTACCCATTGTTATTCAGTACAAGCCTTTGCATTTGAGTTGATGCAAAATATTTAGCTTCCACTCGAAATAGTTCTGTGGCATGAGAAGAATTGTCGATGAGAACTCCATTCTTTCTCACTGCATCTTCCTCTTCAGCCTGCAAATAAAATACTTATGTGTTTTCTCCTAACAACAACCTCACTCTGATATCATGTAAAAGTTTCACAATGAACCTAGAATATAGAAAAATTACACAAAGCCTGCAAGATAAAAAAGAGCACAGAGACAACCTTGAGAGAAAGAATGAAAAAAAAAAATTAGAATGATTGAAAAACTCACATAACATACTCTACCATAGTAGTGAATGTAGAGAGATGTGTGGAAATATCCACATTTATGGAAACATCCATACAATTGAGGAAACATCAATGCTTAAAAAAACATCTATAATAAGGAGGAAACATCTAACATCAATAAGGAGGAAACATCTTCAATAAGGACAATGTGAATACAAGTTTTACCCTTTATCTTCCTTTGTTTAAGATGAGGCTTTCTTTTGAGAATATTCACTTTTAACATACCATTTGAAACATAAAATAATTATCATGGATTTTCCGCTATTCTTTATAGGTCAAAGTGATATGTACACAAATAAAATGTTAGAAAGCCTTCCTATACGAATCGGAAATAAGTATTGAGTGGATCTCCTACAACGTGGGTGGGACTACTTGCAAATCGATTCCAAATACCAAAACTCCGAAATTCGTGATAGGACTTGCTTTCTTATTGCTTGTACCTTCATACACTACGTGCGTATGAAAACAAGGCTCAAATTTCCCTAACTCATAGAAACCATGGCTATGAAAGCTGTTGCAAAATTCTATTCTAGCTCGCACTTATTAATTAAGTGCTCCCTTGCTATCCAAAGCGTCTTAATCGTGGATATTGTTTGACATTTTTGAGAACGACATGGTTTGTTAGAAAGTCAATATGGAATTGTTTGGTGTGTTTTTTTTAATTTATAAGACAATTGAGTGGGATGTAAGGCCTTCGATCAATGTATAATTTAACTTATTTTATCGAAAAGATGATCGTGGTTTGGATAATGTAACTTATTTTATCACAAAGATGATCGTGGTTTGGATAATGTTAAGTATATTCTTTGGGAACATCCTTTCATTCGACGATCTTACGCTTCGAATCTTTAAACAGTTTAAGATAGAATAAAAAATAAAGAATGATGTATTTAAAAAATCATAATTATTGCCATGCAAGACGGAAAAAACCTTAAATACGGCAACATGTTGCAGACCACTCTAGTAATAGCCGGGCGAGACGTCCATTTCCACCGTTTCCGGAGCATTCCGATAAGATGATACGGAAGGGGCCTCCTCTTCCAACTCAACTTCTCTATTGCTTCCAAATAAATTAATGTGAAAGCTCGTATTCTTCACATCTCGTCGTGCCTTCCTCCTGTGAACAACATTAATGTGCTGCGACATGCTGCTTGTTTCTTACCAAACTCACGGACATTAATGGGGCTCGTAGTGTTACAGTTAATATAAGATTCCTTCTGCCCCCTTCAAATTTCAACCTAATCCTCAAATGCACCCTTACCCATTTTTTACCCCGGCCTTTCCCAATACTGGTTGATTCCACAATCCAAATTTCTTGGGAGCTTGAAAATTGAAATCCTTGGTATTCTTCTATCTGCAACTAGAGAGTATGGATTCGTCAAATTCATGGTGCCCGCTGCAGGACAACGGAGATATTGTGATGGAGGTGTTCAGACATCTGGATGCAAAGTCCCTGGTCATGGCAGGTTGTGTGAACAGGCAGTGGAAACGTGCTGTGGAGACGGAGAGCCTCTGAGAGGGGGTGTGCAGAAGGCAGTGGCCTGCAGGTGGTGATTGGCAGAATATGAGATCCGTGGTGATTGCTCTTGGAGGATATCGGCGCTTCTTCCTTGTCTGCTTACGACTTCTTTGTCATTGTGTTCCCACCAGACCCAGCAACAAGGAATATGGGTTCATCCCTCTCTCGCTTTCTTTCTTCTCCATGGAAAGCTACGAGCGTCTGGGCAGAAACAATGGCTACTTTAGCGACGATGAACCTCTCATAGCCCCATTGGGCGCTACAGAATGGAAATTTGATGTTGCTCAGTATTAAACCCCTCCTCTAATTTTGCAGGTCTTTTTTTTTCTTACTTCCTTTTTCTGATGTTTAATCAAATATCATTGATTATACAGTTTCATATGTATCGTAATTCTCTGTGTCTTGTATCATAGGCGATGGGTGCTGCCCCTCAAGTCGATTTATTTAAGGAATATAGGATTTCCTGTGTGTTTCACTGTGTATTTGGATAAGAATTATGCTCTTTAAATATTTATTAGTTCAGATCCCAGGACCCATACAAGAGCAATTAGACCAATGACCCTCTGATCACTCATGCTCCATTTGTCTGTTGAATTGGTAAATATTATTGGAATATATTTGGAAAATCCGCTACTAAAGTTTACATTTTTTTGAGAGATTGATTTATAATTAATGATTGTAATTGTGGAAATTTTATCATTCCTCATGAATTCTGGCATGTATAAATAGTTAACAAAATCATCTTTTTAATAAGTTAAAACTGTCATATCTATATTATCAAATTAGATGTTGAAACAAATTTAATATGCTTGTATGCACTAGAGAAATATGTGTAATACTTTAACAGTAACCTTTTATGATTGTTGCTTTCATGTGGTTGTGAATGGGTGGGCTTGCCTTGCTAGTTTATCACTTGTTATGGATTTAGTATGCTAAGGTCTTTGTGATTGTGGATAGTTTCGTTGCTGGTTATGGGTTTGTCATATTAAGGTTTTCATGGTTGTGATGTTGTTGGTAATATTAGTTGTGTAAATTTATTATTGTTGGTTGGTTCATTATTGTGAATTTTTGTTATCAAGTTGATTGCTAGGCTAATCTCACAATATTTAGCTGGTCATTGTAAATGGTGGTGGGGATGTCTCATTTGCATTATAGAGGTATAATTGTTTTTTCCATTATTCTGAATAGTGATGGCAATGCCCTATTTATAATAGCAAGCTTTTATTCATTATTCATTGGCATTTGTTGTTGAGCATTTCCTGTAATTGTTTTTCCCATTATTCTAAATGATGGTGCCATTGTCTTGTCTAAATGATGGTGCCATTGTCTTGTTTTTGGCAGCAATCTCTTACCAATTGGCATTTGTGTTGTTGAGCATTTCTTCATTGATTCATAAAGTCATGATTATTGCATAAACTAGTTGTTTTAAAGAGTTTCAATTATCATCTATCTTGCTAAGATTTTGTTAGCAACACCCTTTGGTACCCCTTATTGTTATTGTTGTGGTGTTGTTGTGAGTGTAAATGCATTCTTGTCTTGGTTGATAATAACTTAGGTAGGTTAATTTAACCTAGCGTTTGGGGTGATTGACGTCAAATATGGTTAGGGCATATCGGCTTGGAATTTTCCTAGACTTGATTTCCACTTTCCAAGTAAGCTTTGTGTCTTTCCTTGCATTGAACTTGAAAGATTGGATTTGAAGCTACAATTGGCTCCTTTGGAGAAAAAATGGTTTTAATAGTTTCCATATTCATTGAGCAGGTTTTTTTTTTTTCTTGCTCACGTGGAAAAAGTCGTAATTTTCATTAATAGAGAAAATTACATTTTGTAGATGCTGAGCATATACATGAATTAAGGCATTGCCTATCCAAAAAAAGAAAAAAAAAACAGTGATATGGATCTCCACGCAGGTAGCAGCTAATAAAAAAGTAAAAATTGTGCCTATTCTTTCCTACCTTTCTTCTTTTCCACTTTCCTCCAACCTCCAATGTTGGGAGTAGTTGTTACTATGGCTAATTGTTCCTCATTGGTATTTATGAGATGTTCTTTGTTTGAGTCCGAGCCTTCTGATACATGTACTCGTTTACTTCTGCTTATTTCCATTTGGGTTTGATGTTGTTGAGGGGAATTGTCAGGAGCCTCCTTTGGTGTGTTGTTTTGTCCTTTTTGAGTGTCCAAATCTGCTTTGCTTTCTGTTGGCTCTGCTCCTTCTACTTCTTCTTCTAGGGGTTCTATGTACTACCAGCCTTTTGGCTTTCTCTATTGCTTCTTATTCCATTTGGGTTCTTTTTTGGCCAGAGGACATGCGCTCTGCAAGTGGCCTGTTTGCAAACATCCACGACACCGAAAAGTTGTGTTTTCGTAGTCTAATGGTTGAATCCACTATGAGTTGTTGAAATTCAATGTGATGATGTCCTCACCATTGAAGCCTTCTTTTTTCCACCTACCCACGGAAATTCAGGAAATGACGACTTGACCAATACCCACAAAGGAAGACAAAAAAAAGAGTCTCCTATATTGCTCTAAACCGTTATGCGAGAATAGATTAAGGATCCAGACCGACCCATGATCCCCTCCGGGAGCCGAACACTCCCATGAGTGCCCTTGACTGAGATCTGTTTCAACACATATCCTAGCAAAAGTGAATATTCCCCTTGTAATTCTGTCCCCATCCGTCTTTAGGAATTTTCCCAAGGAGTTCCCAATAGCTATTAATACATTATGATGCTAGAAATGTAATGGGAGGTTATGCAATCTAACCCAAACTGGAATTTTTGATACCACCATAGTGTTGGCATCAAATTCTAGGAACCATGGGGTTATGAAGAGCCCAACGCTGCCCCAGAACCATGGTCCCGTGTTGAGGATGTGTTCCCATTCTTGTGCTGTGTTGAATCTGACTATGAAAAACCCTTTGGGACATAGATAGATTTCACAATTTGATGTCCATGCAGTATGTATCCATTGGTGCAGTACATCAGAGTTTGGCCAGAAGCCGTTAAATCTACATATAACTGCACTGTTAGAGAGATCTGAATATAAGCTATTTACCTCAGGCATTGATGAGACAGAAAGTACAGGATTTTCTGGTTTTTGTTCCACGATGTAAGGCCCTGGCGGCTCAACCATTGTTGCTGGTTTGGTTTGTGCTTTTTCCTTTCCTTTGACTGCATCTTTAAAGGTTCTTGTGTTTCTTGTGCTGGTTCCAGAGCATCCTCCCCGCAGACGCAGATTGACTATGATGGTTGAATCTCTTGTGATGCCATAATCCTGTAGGGTGTGATTGTCTTGTAGGAAATGTCCTGAGTATATCAGATTTTGGCTTCTTGCTAGTATCCCATGGTAAGCCTGTATTTCTTACTTTAAATCCTGGATCCTCATCCCTTTCCGGAGCATCCAAAAAAGATGGTTGCCTTCTAGCATTTTGATGAAGATGACTATCGAATCTGTCTCGATAGCATGCATCTCAATGCCTTTTGTCTCATGCCTGTGTGCGTATTCCGTGAGACCTCCCAGGTGGGGCTCTGCCCAATCTAGTGCTAGGTCTATATAGTTCATGTGTTCATTATGGTCCTGCTCACATATTGACACCCTAACTCACTCTCTTTGACTCAGAAGGGTGTCCGCAGGACACAGTGTTATTAGAACATCCAAGCGGATGTCCCGAGGCTTCTTTTGTTGTGCCCAGTCCACCAGAGAGAGGGTAGTTGTTGTAGATCCGTCAAGCCGATAGTTTACAGGGATAGAACAGTGGTGATTGTCTGAATTTGGCCACTACTTGGGCCGATTTAATGTTAGGCTACCCATTTTTTAGAGTCCCCTTCCAGATCTATAAGAAAAGACATATTTCAGAAGGGGATAGGCCATCCATGTCCCTTGTGGACCATGCATTCCCACCAGTTTCTCCCTGTCGGCGAGCTGTAGTACTCCTTGGATCTGAGGGTTTTGGTTGAGATCTAACCTTAACAGGGATCCTTCAGCTACAGAGCTTCCTGTTTGAGGGAAGTTTGTCCATGTCAGAGCCCATGCAATTGCATCGTACATTAGATCTAGGGTGCTATATCGGATCCCCTGGAGTTGATCAGATCCAGCATCCTAGGGTCACACCCCTGACAATCCCTGCCCTTAATGACTTTAGTCTGCACTACAACAAAAAATACGGGATCATCCTCAGAGGCAGATAAGTTGTATGTGGCGCCCGATCTAGACTCGGGCTTGACCTTCAGCAAGGGTGTGGTAGCATTGCATAGGAGCCAACAGTGAGGAGAGGCATAACATGCTCCAGATCCGATGGCGAGTCAGGTTTCAGGAGAGGAGATGGGCACCAAGGGCATAGCTTGTAGTTTTGGTATCGAGGCGCTACGACCAAGTGCTGCAGTGGTTGTGCTTGTTGTTGCCACTGTCTCCTGCCGAGAGCTAGGGTTTGATAACTTCTTCATTGAGCAGTTATTTTATTAGGGTTTCTAATTTTCTCCATGGTGCTCATTGAATTTTCTTATACTTGGCATTACAACATCTATCACAACTTCTCCAAAAACATGTGCTCAAATATAGTCCAATCCTTTTCAAATTCCTATGTTCTAATTTGTGCGATGTTTGATTGTTTGGATAGGTGCTTAATTATCCCTCCTCTATTTTTAAATGATAGTTGCTTGAAAAATGAAGTATTTGATTATTACGTAAAATAAAATGAATATTTGTTGTAGGTTTCTATTTTTATATTTTTACCTTTTCATTTTTTCACCATGCAATGTGCTTAACCTACAAGTTGGCTTCATTTTCTTTTACTAATGTTTTCTTGTGTTTCAATAGTGTCCAATGAAGGACTATTCATATCAATTATTGCAACATATGCCGCAATTAACTAGGTATTGAGCTCAAATACAATGTAGCATCTATAGTATTTATAGATTTAAAATATGAAAGCTTGATCTATATAGATAATTAATTTGATGTACCTCTATCCTTTTCATTAAAAAGAAAGTTGTTTTTCAATCAAAGTATAGCTTTTTTATGTAAGAAGAAAGGAGTAAAGATTTTCGGTTTTCATTTCTATGCCTTATCCATTTGAATATTTTCCCAAGCAATGTACTTTGCATTCAAATTCATTTAAACATGTTATAGTTGATTTGCTTGTTATAAGGATACTTTTATCCATGATTTCATCTCTAGAAAAGGCTTTTTTATCCAAATATATGTTCCTTCTCAGGCTTATACCATATTTGTTGAGTTCTTGTGATCATTTTGTTTTAATCTCAGTGATTTCTCAGTTACCATATGTGATCACATTCAAATTTACAAATGTAATCCATTTCCTATTTATGTATTCAATTTACAAGTATTGCTTGGGAATTTATGTGTTATTCTGTTATGTAAGAAGATAGTAGTAAAACATTTTCTTTTTTGTTTCTTAGGATTTTGAATTTTCTTAGCATTTGATGTACCTTTCTTATACATTGATTTAAAATTGTTATGAATGGTTCAATTTCAAGGAGGAATGAGTTGTATGCTCATCTTCATCTCAACAAAAAATTTATTCTTCCTAGTTGTTCCTTGTAGGTATTTCAACTTATTCATTGAGCAATTTAGGATAGTTATTATCATCTAGTTTCTAGTCCCTTAGTTGCATTCATATTTGTGTGCATCAATTTCTCTTTTGTTTAAACTAGAAATATAGCTCAATTTGTTTTCTTATACAAGACATGAATAAGGTTTGTTATTCACTTGATTTCTCATGTATGCTTGAAATGTAAAAGTTGACATCGCCTTCTCTTTTGAATTATTTTCTTTGTTTAGATGATATATTCTGTCTTATTTATCATTTTACATTCAATTTTCAGTGACTTGTAAAATTTTTAGCATGTAACCAATACTTTTTTTTGTATCCTTGACTTAAGGTGGGATGCTTGTTTTTGCAATGTTTTTTAGTAAATTGATTCAGAAATAAAGTTGGGATTAAATGTTGTTGAGAGATAAAGTATAATGAAATACTCTTTCATGTTACTTGTTATGTTTGTGTTCATACTTGCACACATTAAGTTTCCATAGTCCACACTAAAAGAAACAATTGTTTCAAGTTTTTATGTGGAAGGAATACATAAGGTTTAATAATGATTTTATTTCTTTTGTACTTAGGGTAAAAGGTGATTCTTCTTTTCTCCTCAATTGTCTTCTTTCCTTTAGTCTGTATTTCCTTGTACACACATATGGAGTTGTGTTTTCATTTCCATTGAGATCTAAAATTGGAGATAATAATTTTAGTGTTCTCTAATTTGAGATGATTTGCTTATAGCCTTAATTTTCTAAGAGACTTGATATTATAACTATTTTTCCTAGGCATTTTTATTTCCTAGTTGGGTGATTGGTCACTTATGGATGCAAATGATTTTCTCTTTTGTATTATTCTGTTGGGTCCATTAAATATCTACCTTTTCATTCTTTGTGTTGTGTTCACGTTTTCATTCAAGTGCCCAATTGAAGGAAACCAATGCACTTATTTTTATTTTATTTTTTACTTTAGTGAGGTACATTATGTGTTCAATCCGTTATAAAAATTTACATGATAGTTATTTTTGCAAGGGTGTGTATTGCATTCATTAGACGATTAAGTATAACCTTGTTGATGGGCTAGAATGTACTGCCAACAACTAGGGGATCTCCTAGCATGAAGTCCCAATTAGACCTCACACCATTTTGGATAGAAACCCCATTAGGTATGTAGGTTTGGTTGCCAGCATGTTGGTTTTTCTCCTGGTTGTCAATTGAGGAGATGTTAGAGCGAGGACAAGAATGAAATTCCTAAATAATGGGATAAGGTCCACCCAAGATTGACAAACTACAGAACAAGATACAAAAAAGTAATAACAACAAAAAGAATAAGTATGCAATGAGAAGGATCAATGAGCTAAAACCACCTCAGACATACAAGAATAGTAACATGTTTGAGGTTAATTGCAAATCAATTCACAATAAGTTACTGACATGGCATGGAATAAGTAAGAACAAATTCAAAACAAACATGAAAGCCATAAGCTAAGAATGAGTTCATTAACATATGGTCACATGAAAGCACACATAGAAACATGATGGAAATACAAGAAAGCCAATACAACCATTATAAAGATGCATGGGAATCCATACTGAAAGCAAATAACTTCTTATCAATGTTGTTGCAAATACAAGTCTTGCAAACCATCGAGCCCAACAATGGAACATGGGTTGTTCCTACCATCATCCAAAGCAAAACCCTATCCTCACCACAAATCACTCTACAAGTTTCCAAGAGCTAAATGCCTCTAGCTTCTCAAACATAAATTAGCTATCTAATCCAAGCCCCAACTCAATTGTGAAAGGTAGTTTCAAATGAAGCATGAGGCTTTATTTATAGAGGTGAAGAGAATTCCCTTTCACCTTCTCTAGTGACCTCTCATCTTCCCTCATGACTCTTGACTTTTCTCATAGTTCTCTATTGTCTAATGACTATTGCATGCGCAATTAGAATTTACATCACTATTGACATTATGATAAGAAACATTCATAGAATGAGAGAACAGAGGTTATGACGACAAGAAAGAAGGTTGTTTGAAACCTTAGATAAAGATGTTGCCAGGCCATGGGACAAGGTCACAATGTTACTGTGTTGAATGTCTATTTGACTACTCATGTTCCTGTCATCAATAGTTATATGCTAAATGTATGTCAGTTGTCTTTCTGCCTCATTTTCATGGAATTGATCATCCAACTAAGATCATGTGTCCACGGAGTATATTGAGAAACTATTTGCTATCATCAATCCCGCAAGCACATAAATGTTAATCAGGGCTCAAAATATTAATCAAATAAGATATAACTATCACAAACAAACAAAAAGTAATCCAATGAGAGCTTATGGCTGGGAGATAATGATTTTCAAACAGTTGACTGGGCCATCCTCTATCCTTTCTCATGGTGGTCTTTGCCAATTTTCCAATGACTTCATATTCCTTTTATTGCATTTTAAACATGATTAATTGTTGCCTTGGTGCCCCATCATTGTAGTGTATGCTCATGGTCTTCTTCAATATAGGGCTTGAAATCTTTTGCAATGTAATTGGCTTTGTCTATTTGTAACACTCACATTGCATTCTTCTAGCGCATGTGCTCATATGCTATTGTTATATTACATTTTCTTTGTATAATTATAATGCATTCTTTATTGTGCACGTTGTATAATATGCTCAAACCTTCACATGTTTGTTTTGCTCCCACCTTATGTAAAGTGTGGGAAAAACCATTTATATATTCAACATAGCATAAATATCCTTGGTCTCATTGCTCGTGTCTATAGTTGTTGCACCATGCTAACAACGTTTAACCTTCCTTTTAATTCTACCAACATTCTTTTGAAGTTCCTTTGTGCTCAATTCCCTTTATCATCTCCCAACATGGTAGTGTATTGTTACAATCTGAAAGTGCGAATGTATGACAACGTTCAGCGCATTGTTGGGCCTAGTATTTCTTCAGCATATTTACCTATGCATTGTTATGTGTTATTCCTCCGACTAATCTTCATGTGTCCTCTCGATTTGACCTTATGGCCATGGTTCCATATTATCTTACCCCTTGTGTTCAATGCACGACCTCCACAATGCTTGCTAGATTTATTTTTTAGCCTGGTGGCCTTATTTCTTGAATGACTTTACTTAACCACACCATTTCCTACTATCACACTCGACTGAATTGGTCTCTTACATGTTGGAGTGATTACTACCTTTTGAATGTGTTCATACGAATCCACTTGTTTGGTATATCTCTCTCTCAGGTGCGCACCAGCTATGGCATTCTTGACAGGAGTAAGATATGTTCATAAATCTTAGGGAACTAGCCTCTTGAATTAATACCTTAATGCTTAATAGCACAGGTACAAGCATTAGGAGAGCGCATTTTTGGAGAGCAATGCAGGTCGCAGATTTTAGTTGTAGTGGTAGGGACCGAAAATGTGACATGTGGACCTCATGGAATTGGCTAGTCGCAATTACAGTAGAGTGGGGTGACAAGTGGTCTTCAATAACCTTTGTAAACATCAGTCCAATCACATTTGGGAATGTGCCTTCAAGAGAATCGCAAAAAGGAATTGCAACCTATTGAGAGCTCTCTGACTACACTTTATGACCTGTGGGAAGTCGCAAGTTTCTGGTCGCTTTTTCTAATTGCAGGGGAGGTCGTATAATCGTAATGTAGTTGCAGGCCGCATATTTTGGTTGCATTGCTATGGCTAACAATTGTCATTTCTCAACCTGGAATGTTAGTACGATAGTCTAGTTGTAGATCAGGCTCCTGGATAGTTGCACTTCAAAAAAGTAGCGTAGGTCGTGTTCCCTAGAGCTAGTCGCAACTTCAAGCTCTACCCAACTGGCCGTTGCAAATGCGATTCGCGTTCCAGGGAATGACTTTTCAAGTCGCATTCAAAGGTGCAACGCAACTAAGTCACAATCTGGCGGTGCGACTGCGATTTAAAAAAATGAGACCCGTGTAACATCTCAACGCAGTGTTTATACCGACTTTTCCTCAACGACCCGTTCATTACTGTGCATTGCATCACATTGTATCCAGAATATGAAGCTTTGACCGATTTATTTCATCGTATGTGACAGGGACAAGTTGTTGAAGCCTCGTTCTCGTCTTTCAGACTCAGGATCCAAAAAGTCTCCTTAAAGCATGCCTCTTTTCTCAGAATTGCATCTTCTTTCAAATCTAAAGCTGCATCTAATTGCTAAACAATTCTTTCTTTTACTCTGTCAATTAATTAACTAGATCCTCCGCATCTACCTTTTCTATTTCAATTAAATGTGTATTTATTCAATATTCACAATAGCAAATATTGTTTGGGCAAGTCGCAGATGAAGAGTGCAACTTGTCTTTGCCATCTACTATAGGGGCAGATTAGGTCTCATTTCGATTTAGGTTGCAGTTGCAGCATTGGGAATCGCATTCTGGAAGCATTTGTCACCTCTTTTAAACGTGGTGTTTATCTTTCTATATCACATCCACCTGTGATATATATATAATCGATGGATGCATTTAGAAGTTTGTCACTGCTCCTTCATTGATATACTCATCGCATTCAAAGTTAATCGCTTCATATGGTCACATTATTGTGTGTAACTAGCTGCCATTCCATACTGCAATCATGACATGGACAATTATGAACTTGATGGCAGTTACATTATAACTAATTAGATCATTCCACAAGTGCACATAGAATAAAGATTACTTTGGGCAACATTGCGATAATCATGAGAATTCGTCAAATGAGGTTTCTGTTCCATGAGTCGAGTTGTCTCGTGAGGCACTGTATACTTGGGAATAGTAAAACTCCTTCAAAATATGACACGGGCAGTGCCATGCTGCTCCACATTCCCAACATGATGTATGCACATATGTCTTCTCCATCCCTATTGTATCGCACCAGCAAAGGTTTAAATGTTGTCAACATGTGTCTTGGCTACACTTGAGATAGTACCTCAGTGCACCGTTTCATATAGTGCTTCATTGTCACTTTCCACGCGCTCTTTGTATGGGCTCTTAGCAAAATATATATCATTGTATTCTCAAAGAAGTTAGCTTATATATAGATCTTACACGTACTCTTCACTGTACCGGTTCTACAAAAGAGGGAACAATTTGGTTTAATGTTAATGTTGGTTTGGGGGTCGTGGGTGCATCTTTACATCGTACTAAACATTCATATATATGTGTGTTGGGGGGAGATAGTAACTTTAATTGCACTTTAACGAGGATTTTAAGCACATTACCTTGGCTTTGTCTTGCATAGTATAATGTAGAAATATGTTAATTAAATGTTGCTACATAATAATGTTTTATAATTTTAAAACTAAAGTTTAGGATATGTAACAAGGATTAAGAAAGAGAGTGGATTCTTGAAGGAATATGTAATTGTGCTCAATGTGTTTTAATACTACGATATGTCATGCACTTGGTGGTATTTTGAAGACTTAGCTTTTCATGCCCTAATAAGATCATTTTTTCAAAAATAATGTGGCATTCAAGCACATGAATGACTTTGATGATTGTAGGGGATATGATATGAAATTATTCTTATCATGATTGTAACCATCCCTCCAATATTTACCTAGTTTCACCGAGCTATCAGGGTAAACATGAGACAAAGAGCTACTATGACATGACCTGACCTCCTCCTAGCTCCAGATAAGGAAGTGGGGCCTACAACTGATCACCGAATACCAACTAACAACATTTCACAAGGATACAAGGACACTTAGGGGCCAAAAAACCACCCGAAGTTACCAAACCCTAATTTGGGGCTCCCTTTCACACACTTTAACCCCCAACAACATGCATGAAAAGGCAGCCATGTGGTTATAGGCCTCCAACTGCAACACAATCCTGCTAGGATGCGGTTGTTACCCAAATTGTCCAGTTCAAAGGGTGCGCTCCCTATATCTGAGCCTAAATTCTAGGTCAACCTCCATACCATTACCCAAAACTTCCTGAAACTTCTCAGAATCATTAATGGCTTGAAAACAAGCCTAGACATACAAACTTGAAGGCAGAACTTGGCCTATACTACCTAGTACATATTAGACATTTCGTTAAACATGTGGCAAACATGTAAGCTATAGGTCATGAATGCATATCTGATCATAAAAGTTTGAGATTCTTCTGAGAATCACCATGAAGGCCCTATGCCCTTTCCACATAGCTGCAACAACACTTATTAGTACATACATTCATCAACTAATCGATCACTAAACAATTCATGAAAAGAGCCACTGAATATAAAAATCATATGAACAAAATATAACCAGAAAATAACCAACATATAAACCATGACAACCTAGCCATAATATCATCAACACATTGCCAAAAAATATACATGAATCACAATAGAAGAATAGCTCTTGTTAACATACAAAGACACCAACCAAGTTAGGGACTTCCATGTACCACCCGACCATAAGTTGGGCTAAATCAAACCTCTCTTTCAATAATGACCCCCACACCATAATCCAAGCATGAATGTGGGATCTCATGGAATAAACCAGGAAAGACCAAGTCGGTGCTTCCAAAAGCCAAACCACCTCAACCCCCAACCAATGATTCCACCTCATTGATGGACATCATTAACATCAACCAAATCGGTCTCTACCCAAGTTGTCCAGGGCTCTAGGAACTCGTAACTCAACCCACATCATTTAAGGGCTCTAGGACATTTTTCCAACCTAGATCCACGGACTAGTAATTCAACCCACCAAGGGTTCCAGAGTGTTTGTCCCAACCTAGGCTCTAGGACTAGTAACTCAACCCAAGTTGTTCCAGGTCTTCTAGAGTGTTTGTTCCAACCCACAGAGATAAGGAATTATGAGCATCAACCAAAAAAAAAAATCAATTGATAAAACCCACAACACCATGGCTATCCAAAAATTGGCAAGGCAAGGCTAACCACCATCAATCCAGAGAATCCTCCATGCCCATGACAACACATAACTAGAAAATCACATGCATATACCATGCATCCATAAATCAACAAGGAAATCACACTTTCAACCTGTTACCTACAAAGGAATCCAGTTGTAGCCTCTGATCCACTTATCCCTTTATGTTATCTTGATTTCCTTTGCTTTCGTTGTCCAAATTAAATGTATTCCAAAGTGATCCAAGAATGCTCCAAGATTGGTCCAAGAATGCTCTGAGTGTGCAAGAGTATGAGAAAGTGAGAGAATAGAGAATAGAAGAGAGCTCCAACCTAATACTAGGAAAATCTTAACTGTCAAAAGTTGTGAACTAATTCTCAGAAGCCTTTTTATCATTGAGGCCTCTATTTTCTTCATTTTCCTTCAATTTTCCTCACATGCAAATTTGTGACCTTTCATCTCCCTTTTCTCATATTTTCCTTTATTTCATAAATAAAATGCCAATTATTGCAAATTTACCTTTACCAATGCCTTTTCCAATTTCCATATCCATAAATAAATCACTGGTGATTCTCATCACTATGTTAATCATGGTAATCGAATACATGTACCACAACCTTGGTCTTATTTTATTTACATAGGAAAATCAACCAGGGGCTATTACATACCCTTCCCCCTTGGGGGAGCACCATCCTCGGTGTTCAATGACACTTATAAACCAACAAAATACATACTACCCATGGATCTTTATAATAGAGCTCGATGCAACATTTTCATCATACCATACTGTTGAGACCATGACCATCATAACATGGCACCATACCACTTATTGGAGCTTTATAACACAGCTCGATGTGGTATTTACAACATACATATGCATATACCAACATAACCAAAACACAAAATCAAAACATATATCAAGGCACATTCGCTCAGCCAGCGAATATAGAAGGATGCATAGCCCGCATCTAATCAACCATATCCAATGTACTTACATAGGGCCCAAAGTGCTTCCACTGCACTTTAACTTGCTTGATTGCTCAATTCTAGAGCATGAGCATCTTTCCCTACAAAAAGAATTAAGGTTCTGAATGGAATTCTCCTTCTAGTTCCAGCTATAATACAAACTAGTCAATCACATGATCGACATCTTTCACGTATATTTTAAGCAATGAAACATGGAATACATCATTAACTTTCATTGTCGGAGATAGTGCAAGTCGGTAGGCCAATGGTCCAATCCTCTCAAGGATATTGAAAGTCCCGCAATATTGAGGTGCCATATTGGCACACGACCCAATACTCAAGGAGCTTTTATTGGGCTTGATGCACAAGTACACATGTTCCACGATCTGAAACTCTTGAAATTCCCTATGTTGATCTGCATAAATCTCCTACCTGTCATATGATTCCTTTAAATTCTTCTTTATAACTTGCATTTCTTGTTCCATCTCTACTAACATATCTGGTCCAATCAACACTTTATTCACTAGATCGCTCTAACTAATGGGATTATTACAACTTCGCCCATAAAATGCCTCAAACAGACTCATCTTCAAAGATTCTTTATGCTCATTGTTATAAGAAAACTCAACCAATGGAAGATACTCTTACCATTTCCATTGTTGATGCATGACGCACATCCTCAACATGTCCTATAGAATATTTTTAACCCTCTCTTTTTGTCCATCTCTCTGCGGATGATAGGCTATACTAAAAGCCAAATATGTACCCAAAGCCATAAACAACTCTTTACAGAACGTGGAAGTGAACTTGGCATCTTTGTCTGACACAATCTTCTTAGGAATATGGTTAAACACACACATGGTAGTAAGAGAATCTGAAGGATAAAACATGAGAATACATTATTTATTAACAAGAGGTATACATTTATAGTACATGGTTTGACCATTTGGTTCCACATCCCAAGGTCTCTTGGACTCCTTTGGTCAATTCGGCTTCCACACTAACCCATTGAGGATTAGGTGTCCAACATTCCCCCCCTTAATCTGAAGGGTTATGTATTAGTCCAAGAAGAGAGCTATAATACAAAATGAGCAAAAATGCATGGCAGCACTAGGCTGAATGTACTCTTTAAAATGTTGGTATAAATGGTGGTGGTTTAATGATGACCACCAACACTGGAATGCTTAGTGTAGTTCCCAGAACTCTTCCAAAACTGGTAAGAAATTGAAGTATTCTGCTAGAGGAAGTGCTCCTATTGTTTTGAAGAGGGAAACCTTCAACCATGAAAGGGAGGTCTCACCCCGCATAAAGGGAGAACTTCAACCTGAAAGGGAAGTCTCAACCTCTGATGGTTTAAGGATGACCAACAACTCTTGAATGCTTAATGGAATTGTTGGATCTCTTCTGACACTAGCAAGAAGCTGAAGTCTTCTGCTAGAAGAAGTGTCCTAGATTCTTTGAAGAGGCATTATCAAATAAAGGCATGCTCAGGGGCATCTCTGTCTCTGGCTACAACTCTAAAACTGGTGTGGCAGGCTATGGCTTAGGCTCACTTGATGTGGCTTTAAAGCTTGTAGATGACCATCATTTCCTCCCCTGTCAGATACAAGGTGAGATAATGGAGAAAACTCAACTGCAAGACTGTTCAATACTCTGGAACAATTTCTGACATGTGATTGGAATATCTTCTTGGCTATTGATGCCCATTGCCAAGAAGCTATCCATCCAAGATGAATCTTTATTCTTGCAGGATGTTTGTTTCTAAAGCATCTGTGTGAAGAATGGGTGGTTTTATGACAGTGCTTACATGGATGAAGATCAAGACAGTGATCTTTCAAGTGGCCAACTTGGTCATAGTGTTGGCATTTCACAATCTGTTGTTGTTGTTATTGCTGTGGAAGAGGGGCAGAATCTGGAACAGCTGGAGGTAAACTGTCATGAAGGAATCCAGCACTCTGAAACTAAGTGGGCTTTAAGTGGTATGGAATATGAAATGACAAGTCCTTCTCATATCCAAGACCAGTTCTGTGCTTGTTGTGGACAAGCTGTTCCCAAGGTCTGATGACGGGCTTGGGAAGTGCAGACTGAGTTTCTGCATCTGCAAGTACATCTGCTACTTTATTGGGTACTAAATCTAAACCAATTGTAACATTATTGACTTGCTTCTGATGGGTTGCAGTCTCAATGTTCTGAACAGAAACATGTTCACAATGACTCTTCTATTTTAGTTCTTCTTGCTGTAGCTGAGATTCAAGCTGCAAAAAATCAATTTTTTCTTGTGCATTTTGTAGACAAACCTGAATGTCTGTGAGAGAAAATTTGCTGACTTTTAATGTATCATGATTAGTAGACAATATGAGAGTTTTGAGGAACTCTAATACTTCATTGATTCTGGCCATTTTTTCTTCAATGTTAGATTTACACCTTAAAAATTGATCACAACTACTACTCAATGAAAAAAAGTAATACCCACTCACAGTACACAGCAATATCCTTTATAAATGTGCAGCAAATGAATCAAGGAATCGATGCATATATATGTAGGCAGAAACTATAATGAGTTTTAAATACAATTCCGCAACTAGGGCATCAGCAATTGCAAACTTGCTTGGATCCTTCAAATACTCCTTCACTTTCAAAAAAGAAATGATGGCTATCAAAACTTCAACAACTATAGCACCATGTCATGGACAGTACTTGAATGCTCATATAGAAATGCTTTGACTAGGGTATGAACAAATATTCTCTGATCTTGCCTCTTTCTTCAAAGAAAACAATCTGCCCTCATATATCACACAGAATTTATGGACAACTAAGAGATCATATGCCAGAATGAAATATATATAAAGAGTTTTTTTTTTCTTAATAAGTACATAAACAAAATCTACTATCTATCTATCTATCTATATATATATATATATATATATATAGAGAGAGAGAGAGAGAGAGAGAGAGAGAGAGAGAGAGAGATGCACTATCTATGATGGCATTAACTCATGGTTCGCTTCAGCATTGGAGATACCAGATTTGAGTAAGCTACTCGTGGATTTTTGGCTACCTCTTCAACATATATCCACACCTCAGTATAACCAACACATCCTCTTCTGAAATAGTGACCACGTTTAGAAAAGCCATGCAATAAACATTTGGAGGTAGCTTGAAACAATCCTCCTCAAGCAAGGAATCTTTTATGGCCACAAAATTCCTTATAATTGAAATATACTATATAGCAGAACCACACTTAGAAAAGTGATTATACAGTGGAACTTGGACAGTCAAATGTAGCGTATAATTTCTTACACCAGTCATCAAATCTACACTTCCATACCCACATAGCTTGTAAATTTATGACTGGTGGATTGATATCACGTTTTAACTCGGATGTTTGTTTCTAAAGCATCTGTGTGAAGAATGGGTGGTTTTATGACAGTGCTTACATGGATGAAGATCAAGACAGTGATCTTTCAAGTGGCCAACTTGGTCATAGTGTTGGCATTTCACAATCTGTTGTTGTTGTTATTGCTGTGGAAGAGGGGCAGAATCTGGAACAGCTGGAGGTAAACTGTCATGAAGGAATCCAGCACTCTGAAACTAAGTGGGCTTTAAGTGGTCTGGAATACGAAATGACAAGTCCTTCTCATATCCAAGACCAGTTCTGTGCTTGTTGTGGACAAGCTGTTCCCAAGGTCTGATGACGGGCTTGGGAAGTGCAGACTGAGTTTTTGCATCTGCATGTACATCTGCTACTTTATTGGGTACTAAATCTAAACCAATTGTAACATTATTGACTTGCTTCTGATGGGTTGCAGTCTCAATGTTCTAAACAGAAACATGTTCACAATGACTCTTCTATTTTAGTTCTTCTTGCTGTAGTTGAGATTCAAGCTGCAAAAAATCATTTTTTTCTTGTGCATTTTGTAGACAAACCTGAATGTCTATGAGAGAAAATTTGCTGACTTTTAATGTATCATGATTAGTAGACAATATGAGAGTTTTGAGGAACTCTAATACTTCATTGATTCTGGCCATTTTTTCTTCAATGTTAGATTTACACCTTAAAAACTGATCACAACTACTACTCAATGAAAAAAAGTAATACCCACTCACAGTACACAGCAATATCCTTTATAAATGTGCAGCAAATGAATCAAGGAATCGATGCATATATATGTAGGCAGAAACTATAATGAGTTTTAAATACAATTCCACAACTAGGGCATCAGCAATTGCAAACTTGCTTGGATCCTTCAAATACTCCTTCACTTTCAAAAAAGAAATGATGGCTATCAAAACTTCAACAACTATACCACCATGTCATGGACAGTACTTGAATGCTCATATAGAAATGCTTTGACTAGGGTATGAACAAATATTCTCTGATCTTGCCTCTTTCTTCAAAGAAAACAATCTGCCCTCATATATCACACAGAATTTATGGACAACTAAGAGATCATATGCCAGAATGAAATATATATAAAGAGTTTTTTTTTTCTTAATAAGTACATAAACAAAATCTACTATCTATATATATATATATATATATATATATATATATATATATATATATATATATATAGAGAGAGAGAGAGAGAGAGAGAGAGAGAGAGAGAGAGAGAGAGAGAGAGAGAGAGATATGCACTATCTATGATGGCATTAACTCATGGTTCGCTTCATCATCAGAGATACCAGATTTGAGTAAGTTAGTCGTGGATTTTTGGCTACCTCTTCAACATATATCCACACCTCAGTATAACCAACACATCCTCTTCTGAAATAGTGACCACGTTTAGAAAAGCCATGCAATAAACATTTGGAGGTAGCTTGAAACAATCCTCCTCAAGCAAGGAATCTTTTATGGCCACAAAATTCCTTATAATTGAAATATACTATATAGCAGAACCACACTTAGAAAAGTGATTATACAGTGGAACTTGGACAGTCAAATGAATAGCGTATAATTTCTTACACCAGTCATCAAATCTACACTTCCATACCCACATAGCTTGTAAATTTATGATTGGTGGATTGATATCACGTTTTAACTCGGCTGTGTAGTACATTCACTTTGGTTCTATGTGAAAATAATATGGCCCACCTCACTCAGGAACTCGGCCTCTTAAGGCATGCACTCATCCAGTAGAGAAGCAGGGACTTGTCCATCTCTTTCTTCCTTCATCCCTATCCACAATACATCGAGTCAGCAGAAGGATGTATGAACATGTCTTCATTCTGTCAATGGACTTAGCCAATGGTACTAAGGAATTCAACCCAATTTCAAAGAGGGAACTCCGCCATTTTCATGATTAGGAAATTGGTCCCCTTCACTATTCAATATATTAAATGCATGACCAATACAATGTAGTCAACTTGTAAATAACTTACTGCTTCAATGAATTTCTTAAAATTCCTCCACGAATTCGACTTCAATGCATTTATCGCTATCTGCAATATTTCAATCCAGTATGCGAGCGGGAGCTTGACCTTCGTGGCAATAAAAATGCGATTATCAAGAACATGGGAGCAATAGAGGACCAATTTGACAGTATAGATCTTTCAGACAATGAAATTGTTAAGCTAGAAAACTTTCCTTATTTGAAGTGTTTGACCACATTGTTAGTAAATAAAAATCGTATTCCCTGCATCAACCCCAATCTTGGAGAATTTCTGCCAAAAATCTAGACACTAATTCTTACAAATAACCACCTTGTGAACTTGGTGGATCTTGATCCACACGCAACACTTGTGAATTTGCAGACACTTAGCCTGTTGGATAATATAGTTACAAAGAAACCAAACTATCACCTGTATCTAATTAAAAAGTTTAAGAAGCTGTGGCTGCTCGACTTTAGAAAAGTAACAAGGAAGGAGTGGTTGGAAGTAGAAAAGTTGTTTGCGTTAAAGGAAACTGAAGAGGAGGCTAGGAAGGAACCTTTTTTTAAGAATCGTATAAGAGATTTTTTTTTTCAACATCAGCATCATCCACCATTCAATGCATACCATAACATGTCATAATGCAATCTTACAAATGGTCTAAATCAATTCCTACAATATGGTGCATTGTGCTCATAACAAGATTGTTTGCAGCAAAGCGTATGGACATAATGAATGAGTTTCGATCATCGTACACACAGGGTTTTGAATGCACACTCCAACAGACCAACCTACAGGTTCAACCAAATGCAGTGACGACCTTCAACATAGCTCACGCACCATTCTTCAATAATTTAAGCTTTTCAACACATCAGGTTGCAATTTAATGTCTCAACACAAAAGAAATATGACCCCTTCAACACACAAAAAATAATTGCTCCAAAACTCATCGCTGGCTTTCATAGCATGGTGTTTTGGTATCCAATGCAAAACACAAATACGGGATATTCAAGATTTCTTTAGTGGCTTGACGACATTCAACGCATAGTCATTCAAACAAGAGTGATTCTAGGCACTGTCAGTAATCGAAGGCTTGTAACGGTCCCTTTGTATAGCAGATGCAATAACATGAATTATGATTGATTACAGGGCAGAGAATAGACAGAGTATATGGGCAGAGATCTAGGAATTAGGTAGGCAAAGAGATAAATGATACCAGGAACGTTTGCGCTGACATTTTGTGCAACTAGAAGAGGCAGACAATGTAAATATTGTGACAGCAGACAGTGGGCAGCGTAGTTGTCTGACACACAAGACTGGAGTAACGATGCGTAGAAATCAAATGAAATTGTGCCGTTCAATGACAAGTTAGAGGTGTGTTTTTGCTAGGGAAGAGATGGCAGGTCTAAGCAAGGAGTGTTTTTAGAAGGCAGGTGAATAAAAATGGTGCTGGAGAAATAACAGGTTGCAGCTAAAATTTAGCTGAGAAAATATTCATGAAATGCAGAATTGATGGCAGAAATGATCTGCACATAAAGGCCATAAAACAAATGGCTCACAGTAATAATGCAGGGTAGGAATACGCCTGCTCTAGTACCATGTTAAGCACACACATGGCAGCAATGTAATAGTCCAAAAATAAATATCTAATTAACATTAAATTCAACTAAGAATAGTGCTTACCTGTCATAGAAGTAGGCTTACCCCAACAAGGTTTTGGGGACGACTCTCCACCCAACCGTAGGTTCAATTGTGCAAGGATTCTGCTACAACTGGCCACCCCTGAGCCCTCAATCAACGTACTACTGCCAGTGACTCCTAAGTCTTAGAACACCATTCTCCCAAGAGAATGAAAGATAGAATCTCAGAATGATGGAATGCAGGAATGCCTCTCATCCTCCTCACCATCTATTAAATAGAACAAAACATTGGAAGGGGAACCACATGCACACACTCCATGTGTCTGCATGCAACTTTTTTTCTTGCTTTATTTCTTTACTTTTCTTTTGATTTTTAGCTTTCTTGTTTTATTTCCTTCTTTTTGATAGTTTTCTTTTTTTATTTCTATTTATTCTTATTTAGAGCTTTAATATGGTTATTACTATTTTTATTTTTATTATTTTTATTATTTATTTCTTTTTATATAATTTTTAATATCATTTATTATTTAACAGTTATGATTTATTATTTTTATTATTTATTATTAAGTGATTTATTTATTATTATTCATTATTTTTATTATTAATTATTATTTTTGTATTATTTTTATTATTTATTATTTATTATTTATTATTAAGGGGAGGGATATTACATACTCTCCCACTTTAAGGAACTTCGTCCCGAAGTTAAGTTTTTATTATTTATTATTTATTATTATTTATTATTTTATTTGCTTCATGTTGCCAACACCCTCTGCTGAACTAGTATAACCAGCAGGCATCGAAAGTCCCCAACACCCTGGGAAATCTCAAGGAATCTCTGTCCTTTTCCCCACTTTTGGCACCAGGCATAACCCTAACCCAGTCTGTATCCTAGTCCAAGGCTGGCCCCAAGGCTCGCGCCTGACTCAGACCTCATCTGCCCCAAGGCAGGCATCCGGTCTGGTACTCAATGACCGCGGGCATCTCGCAAGGCTGACCCACTCCCTCCACAACTACTAAGGCGCACAGCCCCAGGGATCGAAGTCCTTTACATCCCTTCCAGACTTCGGCATCCCAATCCAATACTAGGCACCTAGCCTAGAACATCAAGCACGTAGCCTCCTCAAGATGGTCTCATAGCTCTTCTAGAGCTATCCATCAAGAGCTACACAAGACAAAGGAACCACTGGCATATGTAGTGTTGATTGAGTTTGTCCCTAGCCCATATGATGTTACTTATTCTCCCTCATGCATATGGGATCGCCCGAGATCATAAAATAAACTGGCCCTCTCAGCCCATTGTGGAGTCCTGTCTATCATCATACCTCAACATGCAACCAATGCATTAGCTATACCATCATAGTATCATAGAAATTGCATTCGTCATATTTAATCGCAAATACATGCTTCACGTCATGAAATACTATCATAAGTTATAACATCAACATCAAATACCTATCATCATGCAGTAAATGAATATGTTAATATACCTCGACATAACATCATAATCATAAGGATACATCATCGCTATAAGAACCACATGTGCATCATTATTCTTTTACCATTATACTCAACATCTTAACAATTAATTAAACTAAACGGAAATCATAGTGTATGTATCATAAAGTTTAAACAATAAAACATGATTTAGATTCTCCATAAAAGTATCTGTCTTAGCTAAGAAGCACTATTCTTAGTTGAATTTAATGTTAATCAGAAAAGTTAATTAGATATTTAATAGTCCAAAAATAAATATCTAATTCACTTTTTTGATTAACATTAAATTCAACTAAGAATAGTGCTTACCTATCGTAGAAGTAGGCTTACCGCAACAAGGTTTTGGGGACGACTCTCCACCCAATAGTAGGCTCAATTGTGCAAGGATTCTGCTACAACTGGCCACCCCCGAGACCTCAATCAATGTACTACTGCCAGCGACTCCTAAGTCTTAGAACACCATTCTCCCAAGAGAATGAAAGATAGAATCTCGGAATGATGGAATGCAGGAATGCCTCTCATCCTCCTCACCATCTATTAAATAGAACAAAACATTGGAAGGGGAACCACATGCACACACTCCATGTGTCTGCATGCAACTTTTTTTCTTGTTTTATTTCTTTACTTTTCTTTCGATTTTTAGCTTTCTTGTTTTATTTCCTTATTTTTGATAGTTTTCTTGTTTTATTTCTATTTATTCTTATTTAGAGCTTTAATATGGTTATTACTATTTTTATTTTTATTATTTTTATTATTTATTTCTTTTTATATAATTTTTAATATCATTTATTATTTAACAGTTATGATTTATTATTTTTATTATTTATTATTAAGTGATTTATTTATTATTATTCATTATTTTTATTATTAATTATTATTTTTGTATTATTTTTATTATTTATTATTTATTATTTTTATTATTTTTTATTTTTTATTAAGGGGAGGGATATTACATACTCTCCCACTTTAAGGAACTTCGTCCCGAAGTTAAGTTTTGATTATTTATTATTTATTATGTTTTTTATTGATTATTTATTATTTATTATTAAGGGGAGGGATATTACAAGCAAGAGAATCTGAAGGATAAAACATGAGAATACATTTTTTATTAACAAGAGATATAAATTTATAGTACATGGTTTGACCATTGGGTTCAACATCCAAAGGTCTCTTGGACTCTTTTTGTCTATTCGGCTTCCACACTAACCCATTGAGGATTAGGTGTCCAACAAATACCATGCAGTCTCACTATATACCTAATGAAAATATGAGCTACCTCACTAGCTAAATTAATACACTTCACTAGAATGAAATGCATTATCTTTGTCAATCTTATCAACCACAACCATGATGGAATCATGTTGTCTAGATGTCCTCAGCAAACTTGTAATGAAATCCGTGGAAATGACCTCCCATTTTCACTCTGGAATCAGAATCGGCTGCAGTAAACCACATAGATGCTTACAATTGGATTTTACCTATTGATAATCTAACACCTTGTAACAAACTCAATCACCTCTTTCTTTAGGTTTGGCCAATGGTATAACTTCTTAATCATTTTTCATGTATTTTAATATCTTGGGTGACCTAAATACAACTTGACATGAAATTCTGCTGTAGGGGTTACCACCGCAGATACCCACAATATGCATAAAAATGCATAAACACAACTGTCCTAGGCATTTAACTCAAAAAAGAGTCAAATCTCCAACCATACATGGTTAAGGCCCTTATCATCGGTTCCTTTGTATTGGAACTCAATCACCCTGCTAAAACCTCCTATCGGGCCTTTAAAAAACCCTCAAGCCTTTGTTTATGACTCTATTATAGTCATTTGTTAAATCCTTCCTATCAGGACTTAAAACCCCTTCACAACCTTTATACAACCCATAATCCTGCATATATATCAACCTTCCCCTCTTAAAAACTTTGTTAATATATATATTTACAACCCTTTCATCGATGTTATTCCTTATAAAACTCATTTACAAATGAAAATATGCACAAGGCACACCTTTCTGCCTTTCGTATGATCTCTGCACATTGATCGAGTTTGTACCTTTATTGTAATAAGGTATCGGGACTTTCGCAGACCACATTACACTTATCAGAACCCTTATAACTATCGAGATTTACTTTAGAAACATTGGAACCATACATTAATTGCAATACACAAAATAAGTGAAATACAAAGCAAAATCTCCCAAAACACATCAGTCGGATCTCAATTCTTATAGACCCACCACTATAAAGTCTATCGGGTCTAGCTCTCTGAGCCTTTCCATTGCGCCACTCCGATCTTTGCTTCCTCCGATTGTGATTTGCGATCAAATCTTGACCGTCGATCCGGTCTGCGATCCGATGGTTGAGATTAAATCACGCGATCACATATAGCAAAACCTTAAGGCCAGGCACTATCTTCTCTAAGGTGCCGATCCGATATCCTTATGGACCTGATATGGTTATAGGCCATATTCGATAGGGTTTCGGGTCTGGGCTAAACATCGCATGTCGGAATCACTTCCTTCCTTTGAAGGATTGCGATGCAATCCCGATTTCCCCACTCTTGCAATTTAATCTTGGTCGTTGGTCTTCTCGATCCGACAGCTACTGTGAATGGATACTTCACTTATCCATTATTCTGCTTAACTTAATTTTTATGCCACTTTCAGTGTTTGCGATAGTTTTCAGGTTTCTTCAAGGTTTCATTTCCTTCACTGTTTCTGTTACAACTCCCTCTTGAACTTGATTTCTATGGTTTTTACCATTGACTCTGGCCTCTATTTGATCTCTCAATGGATTCAAAGATCTGTTACGAACATCTTGGCTCGTTCTTCTCCTATGTACTTCGCTTCGACTCTGCCTGCAACCTCTGTTACAGAAACTATGAGTTCACAAATAATACATTAAGGAATACTCGTCTCACATGCTCTGACATAGTCACGAATAAAACTCTGTAAATATATATATATATATATATATATATATATAGATATATATATATATATATATATATGTATGTATGTATAAAAACAAAATCTTACATTCGAGACTTCTTCGTCTCACACAGGCTTGTTCTTCAATATCAGTGGCCCACTTTGAACTCTGCCCATAGGCTTACATATATGCCAACGAGTTTTGTTGAACTAATCCTGGTTTGATTGCTATATCTACTGAACCGACTCCTAAATCCTCTGTCCACTATGCCTACTTCTAGTTTCAATTAATTCCCAAAAGCTCTCCCTCTAGTTCCTCAAATCATGCAACTGTTTAAGAGTTATAATTGACTTTTGACTCTTCTGTCATTACTACCAGTCATGTTCTCATTTATTTGAGAGCATTTACAACATCCTCACATTATCTAATTTATTCCTATTCTATGCATTCAAAAGCCTAATATTACATTAATTTATCAGTTAGGAACTAACTTCTCTAAAACATGACCCCCTATGTCTACTTAATTACAATGATTTTCTCTTGGGTTGAATGCTCCTCCATCAGACTCCCAAAGTAGAAAATATTCATGATCTCCTGATCATGTTTCTTTTGATCTTTCTCTTCCTAGGTCCCACACTTTGTTCTGTAACTACCCAATGCCTTGTACCTTTGCTGCTACTATATGTCTGCTATCTCCTGCTCCATTTTCTTCTCTTTGTCAATCAGGTTGAAGTTCTCATTAATCTTTCTTCCTGTTGTTACCATTTTCCTCCATTTGAACTGCTTCATCATCAACTGCCACATCTCTTCAATTTATTTTTCTAGTACATCTTTGGATTGGTTTATGTTTTGCTTCATATTTCTGCCTCCTTCTTTTTGTTTCAGGTTGCTATTGCTATCCACTAATTCTTTAAACTACTGCTGGTTAATTTCTCTTGCAACTATTGGTTTACTTTTTCTTCTTGTTTTGCTCTTGTTCCAACTTTCATTATGCATACTATGTTGAATTTTGCTATGACTCTTATGCTGACTTTGACTACCTCCCTATCATCCTTATCCTCTTTCTTGATTGAATCATGACTGTCTAGCACTCTCTCTAGCAATTTAACGTCTTTGTTCCATGGATTGAATTCATCCACCAAGTCTTCTTCTCTCATCTTTATTTAGCTGTACAACTGTGCAAAATTTCCTCCAACATTTGCAACTAAACCTGCATTCACAAAACAATTGTTAAAAGAAAAAAATAAGGCTTTTGTGCCTTATTTTCCTTTGGCAACAACTCAGTTTGTTGCTCTGTTTCTTTCACCTCTATCAGCACATCAGTATGCTGTTTTGAATTCTCAACAAAATTCATGAGATTGTCAGCTAGTCTCTTCTCCATACCATCTTCTTTAATGATATATCTTTGCTTTTGTTCACAGTAGTGAACTTCTTCTTCCTTAGCCTGTTGCTGGTTAACTCTTATTTGAAATTGTTTGGTCCCTACTGCCTCCGTATCACCTTTAAACAATATCTATCCTTCTCCAATGACATTCATTGGATCATTTCTTTGGGACAACATTTATTCAATCTTCATTGGAATAAGACTGCCATCCTTCTCCTTTATGACAGTTCTAACATTCTGCTGCCTACTCCTAAGTGATTCTTCTATCTCCTTTTGATTCTGAGATCTTGCCATCTTAGTCTTGATCTGAACAGATTTCAGATTCTACTCCTTCTCTCTGACAAACTCTAAAGCTTGTTCATCCTCCTGTAATGTACCTACAATCATCCACAAATCATTAATTTTAAAACCATAAGACCTGACAGTCTTACTCGACTCGTCAGTCATCACATTTCCTTGCTGCTTTGAATCTTCTACATGATTCAGCTCCTCAGTCTCAACTTCATCTCTTTCCTTCATAAGGAATGGTTCTTGTCTTGTAAGAGCTCCAATTATTAATTTATCAATGAGTTATTTCTACTGTAACAACTCAATCCTTTGAGAGGTCTTCTTCATCATACTTTGCTGCTCTAGAGTACCTCTTATCCACTAAAACACATTACTCTTCATACTTCAGTTCAAGAGCTCTATTTAGCTTCACTTCAAAGTATTCATCTTCTGTGAGATACTCCTCCATGCTTTCAACAACTTCATAAGACTTTCTATCCTCTCTTATGCATCCTGTAAGCACACCAAAACTATTAGGTTCAAAAACACAAGGCTTGATGGCCTTATACATCAACTCTTCGTCTTCAGTCAACATCTCTTCATGTTGTTTTGAACTATCCCAATAGTCCATGATATCTTCACTTGATCTCCATTCTTTAACTTCAGTGTAGTCTTCACTTTCTCCCAGAATTTTTCCCTGTTCTGGTTCACAAATGTACTCTTCCATTTCCAAATCAACATCCTTGAGTTTTTCC
This sequence comes from Pinus tabuliformis, assembly GCA_031772625.1. Taxonomy (NCBI): domain Eukaryota; kingdom Viridiplantae; phylum Streptophyta; class Pinopsida; order Pinales; family Pinaceae; genus Pinus; species Pinus tabuliformis. The sequence goes on along the minus strand of CM062820.1, from coordinate 903,994,047 downwards.
CTCAGCCACTTTACTTGCTTTTGTTGTAGCCTTCTCTACATCTCATGCCACTTCACTGGCTTCTTCCTCAAGACCCAACCTAGTCTCTGGTCTTCTTCAAGTATCCTTCTTAATGCATCAAGTTGTTCTTTTAACTCGACAATCTCTTCGTCAATTTCCTCTTGACTCATCTTCTTGCCATTTGCTTTGGCATCCTCTTTCTTCATCTTTATTCTACTTTGGCTTCTCTCTGAACCTATGCTATGACTATCAATAGTCATCTTCTTCTCCTCTTTCTTCATGAGCTCCTTACTCATCTGCAACAAGCCTCTGCTACAGCTAGTCCTCCTAGTTGCAATCTTATCTCACTAAGCTCTCCTCACTCAGTCTTTTGGGAAGCACGGTCCTCTATCTGGAACCTCCTCCTGAGCAACACCATTGCTCCTTCTAGGCTTCTGCAATCTCTCACTCTCTCTTGAGAACACTTCAACTGTCCTCTCTGTCCAATCTTTTGTTGGATTCTTCAGGTTCACTGCCACTTTTCTATCAGAGTGTTTTCCTTACTCTGTCTTCAAGAACACATCTGGTTCTCCTCTCACAACTTTTCTTGTTGTCCTTTGTTGAGATGCGTCATTTGCAACCACAATCTTCAACCAATTTGAAACCAAACACACTATATTACCTCCAAGATCTATGTATGATCTTGTTCTCCCATTCTTCTGCACTTTGAATGGATTGTCCTCTATTTGGTCTCCAAGTCCTCTTTTCTTTAGAACTTGTACTAAGCAATCTTTCTCTCACTTTTCTTCAAGGAATCCTCTATTCCTATCTACATCGAGCCTCTGCTAGAACTGCTACAATCTCCCAAGAACTCCAAAAGTTACCCTACAATCTTCTGTTGTAGCCTTATGCACATTACTTTCTTTTGTGTGTAACCTCCTTTTCATAGGAAATCTTTCCCTGCACTGATTACAATTCTACTCTGATACCACTATGCTGCAAGGGTTACCCCTGCATATACCCAAAGTATACATAAAAATGCATAAACAAAACTCTCCCAGGAACTTAACTCACAAAGAAGTCAAATCTCCAACCATACATGGTTAAGGCCCTTATCATCGGTTCCTTTGTATCGGAACTCAATCACCCCGCTAAAACCTCCTATCGGGGTGTTAAACAACCCTCAGGCCTTTATTTATGACTCTGTTATAGTCATTCATTAAATTCTTCCTATCACCACTCAAAACCCCTTCACAACCTTTATACAACTCATAAGCCTACATATATATCAACCTTCCCCTCTTAAAACCTTTGTTAATATATATATTTACAACCCTTTCATCGGCGCTATTCCTTATAAAACTCATTTACAAAGGAAAATACGCACAAGACATACCTTTCTGCCTTTTGTACAATCTCTGCATGTTGATCGAGGTTGTACCTTTATTGCAATCGGGTATGGGGACTTTTGTAGACCACATTACACTTATCGAAACCCTTATAACTATTAGGATTTCCTTTAGAAACCTCGCAACCATACATTAATCACAATACACAAAATAAGGGAAATACAAAGGAAAATCTCCCAAAACACATCAAGTGGATCTCAATTCTTATAGACCCACCACTATAAATTTCATCGGGTCTAGCTCTCCGAGCCTTTCCATTGCGCCACTCCGATCTCTGCTTCCTTCGATTGCAATTTGCGATCAAATATTGACTGTTAATTTGGTCTGCGATCTGACAGTTGAGATTAAATTACGCAATCGCATATCACAAAACCTTAAGGCTAGGCACTGTCAGCTCTAAGGCTCCAATCCAATATCCTTACGGAACCAATATGGTTATAGGCCATATTCGATAGGGTTTTGGGTCCGGGCTAAACATTGCATGTCGCAATCACTTCCTTCCTTTGAAGGATTGCAATGCAATCCTAATTACCCCACTCTTGCGATTTAATCCTGGTCGTTGGTCTTCTCAATCCGACGGCTACTGTGCATGGATACTTCACTTATCTGTTATTCTACTTAACTTAATTTTTACACCATTTTTAGTGTTTGCGATAGTTTCCAGGTTTCTTCAAGGTCTCGATTCCTTCACTATTTCCGCTGCAACTTTGTCCTAATCTTGATTTCTATGGTTTTTATCATTGACTATGGCCTCTATCTGATCTCTCAATGGTTTCAAAGATCTGTTACAAACATCTTGGCTTGTTCTTCTCCTCTGTACTTCGCTTCAACTCTGCCTACAACCTCTATTACAGAAACTATGAGTTCAAAAATAATACATTAAGGAATACTCATCTCACATGCTCTGACACAGTCAAGAATAAAACTCTGTATATATATATGTAAAAACAAAAGATTACATTCAAGATTTCTCCATCTCGCGTAGGCCTATTCTTCAATATTAGTAGCCCTCTTTGAAATCTGCCCGTAGGCTTACATATATGCCAGTGAGTTCTGTTGAACTAATCCTGGTTTGATTCCTATATCTACTGAACTAACTCCTAAATCCTCTATCCACTATCCAAAAGCTCTCGCTCTAGTTCCTCGAATCATGCAATTGTTTAAGAGTTATATTAGTGGCCCTCTTTGAACTCTGCCCGTAGGCTTACATATATGCCAGTGAGTTCTATTGAACTAATCCTAGTTTGATTCCTATATCTACTGAAACGACTCCTAAATCCTCTATCCAAATGCTCTCCCTCTAGTTCCTTGAATCATGCAATTGTTTAAGAGTTATAATTGACTTTTGACTCTTCTGTCATTACTACCCACTCATGTTCTCATTTATTTGAGAGCATTTACAACATCCTCACATTATCTAATTTATTCCTATTCTATGCATTCAAAAGCCTAATATTACATTAACTTATCACTTAGAAACTAACTTATCTAAAACATTACCCCCTATGTATACTTAATTACAATGATTTTCTCTTGGGTTGAATGCTCTTGCATCAAATTCCCATAAGATAATCTTCTTGAGATCACTGTTGTCCAACACAGAGATCTTGTCTCTAAATCTAACCAAACCATCTACCGTGATATGGTAATCCATATCCTGCTCACTTTTACACAACTGTTGTAACCTGTGCTTAAGTTTATGGTACCTATCATCCTATTATCCTACCTATAAGATCTAATCCTGTAAATTTATCCCATATGAACTCATAGTTGCAATGTGATTCACCTATACTCTTCTACTAATAGAATCTGCAACAATGTTCTCTTTTGCCTTAATGTACTTGATCTCGAAGTCAAACTTATTGAACGTAGCTAACCACCTAGCTTGTTTGGCATTGATATTAGGTTGGTCGAGCAAGTACCTCAACCCACTATGATCACTCATCAAAACAAACCTCCTGCCAAGAAGATAATGTCTCCACATCTTCAATGCATGAATGATTACTACCAACTCAAGATCATGTGTCACATAATCTTGCTCATGCTCATTCAATTTCCTTGATTTGTAGCATACCACTTGTCCCTCTTGCATTAAGAGTCCACCAAGTCCCCTCTTGTAAGCATTTGTACACACCACAAACTCTTTGTCTAGATATGCAATCTTTAGAACTGGAGCATTTGTAAGCAAATGCTTCAATTGCTCAAAACTAGATGCACAATCCTCTGTCCATTCAAATGTTTTTCCTTTTATCTCCAAAGATGTAATAGGATAGGAAATCCATGAAAGTTTATTGATGAACCTTCTATAATAACCTGCTAACCCCATGAATGATCTAACCTCATCCACATTCTCAGGATTTTCCCATTCCATGATAGATTTTATCTTTTTTGGATCCATTTCTATACATTCCTTGGAAACCACATGCCCCAAGTAATGAACTTCTATCTGAAAGAAACTGCACTTACTAATCTTGGCATACAATTGATGCTCTCTTAGCAATCTCAACATTGTTGTTAGATTTTCTGCATGCTCTTCCTCATCCTTAGTATATTACAATGTATCATCAATGAATACTATCAAAAACTTTTCTAGATAAGGATGCAAGACACTATTCATCAAACACATGAAAGTAGTTGGAGAATTAGTCAAACCGAAAGGAACCACAACAGACTCATTATGCCCATACCTTGTCTAAAAATCACTCTTGTAGATTTCCTCGTCTTTGATGCATAGTTGATGATATTCTGATCTCAAATCAATCTTTGAGAAAAATACTTCTCCCTTCAACTGATCAAAAAAATTGCCAATCCACAGAAAAAGGGTATTTTCTTTTGATCATCACCTTGTTCAACTGCCTGTAATTAATGCACAGTCTGAGAGTACCATCCTTCTTCTTCACAAACAACACTAGTGCACCCTAAGGTGATACACTTGGCCTAATGTATCCCTTATCAAGCATCTCCTTCAACTGCAACCTCAGCTCCACCAACTCTAGAGTGATCATATTGTACAGTGCCTTTGATGTTGTTGCTACTCCCAACATCAACTCAATAGAAAATTTTAGTTCCCTATGAGGTGGTAACTCTAAAATCTCTACTAGGAATACATCATGAAACTAGTGCAAAATTAACTACCTCTTCAAGACTTCCACATCCTCAACATCATTCTCTTTGTCACTAGAAATATGAACTACAACCAATATACATCCTTTCCTACTACTACGCTTCACCTACATAGTTGTAACCATTCATACTGGTAGGCTTCTTCTTACCCTAAAATATTCTCTTCTCTCCATCATCATCCAAGCACTCAATAGCCTTATCATAGAAATCTACCTTAGGCCTCTGAATGTAGAAACAATCCATACCCAACAACACACTGTATGATCCCAACGGAAGCACATTAGATGCATTGGTGTAGGAATACCATTCAGATAAAATGTGCAAAATCTTATCCAATGATGAACTCTTTTCTTAGTACTTGTAGCTAATTGCACCAACCAAGACTCTTCATGCACTTCTTTATTCGCACCACACTTATCCACTAGGTTAGGACTAAGATAACCATAGTTAGATCTAGGGTCAATCAAAATAGAACCAACTTGATCACAAAGCTTACCTACCATCTCGATAATAGATGCTTGATGATCAAACTTCCTATTATCCAATGCTGCATAGATCTAAGGGATACTTTGTCCGACATCCCCAACTGTTTGTGCCTCCTGAGAACTATAAATTTGTGGCCTACCACCTTGATACTATGGAAAATATCTCCTACAATTATCCTTTCCCCAAGTCCAACACAACAATGTCTTCCTTTCATCACCCTTATTGTACTACTTAGACTAAAATTCCTGTCCTATGTTAACTACATTGAATTTATTGTACGATGTTGCATTCTCCTTATCATATGTATCCTAAGGCTTTGCTCTCTTCTTAGCCCACATTACTTTATTCTTCTCATTACCTTTCCAATCCTGCTTAGACTCAGTCTTTCACTTCGACTTCTCATAACAATGCTTCAAATTTCTGATGGATTCCTCTAGCGATCTAGGCTCATCAAACTCAATCCTATCTTTGAATGACACTGGCAACCCAATGATGAATCTTTGAATCTTTTCTTTCTCCTCCTTAATATAAGACACATATCTCGAAAACTCCAAGAATGTGCTAGTATACTCCCCATCAGTCATAGATTCCATATTCAACTCATAGAGGTCATTTTCCTTTTCACTATAGTATCTTTCATCTAAACACTTATTCCTAAAAAGTCTCTCGAACTCACTCCAAGTCAGCCCCTCTACTTGAATTCCTCTGACATTCTTTACATATTCCCATCAAATGACTTCTTTTCCTTTAAAACTAAAAGTAGTTATTCTAGATTTCATATTTTCTGAATAATCATGCAACCTGAGGAACTTATTCATCCCAGGAAACGACACGTATGCATCTTGTGACTTCTTCATTTCTCCATAAAAAGTAGGAGGATTTCCTTTCTTGAACTCCTCTGGAAAGTACTTCTTCTCACTCCTATATTGATGGTGATGGTTGTGATGATGTTGTCTCTTTAAACCAGAACTAAAATAGAACCCATGGTGATTACCCCTCATATTAGGTGTACCCAAGAACCTACCATATTTGATTGTGTCATCCCTAACAAACTTGTATCCTGATTGAGGCCTACTACCAAATGTCCCATTGGTCCTTTCCTCTTATACATGGCTAATACTAAGCGGTCCCTATCTCTACAAATATGATAATCTCTAAGTGATGACTACATCAAATTCTTCTTGCTTCTACTGTGCCCTAGAAAATCTCTCTTGTGACTAAATGATCCTGTCATTATCTGCCTTACAACTTCTCATCTTTTCTTTCAATGTTCTTAATGTATCTTCTATGTCAGTGGAGTACTCATCACCATTCTATTCATCTAATCTGTAGGGAGAATAACATGAACCGTATTTCACCATTTTTCTTATCATCTTTATCTTCTACTTCCTGCAAATATGCCATGTCATATAACTAAATATAAATATGATCAACATACCCCAGTGAAGTTAAAGGGAGGATATTTCATTTTCATAATCAACTTGAATTCGAACAACACATGTATATATAATAAAATCAAGATATCAATCATCTAAACATCAACATCTTCAACCTTTGCATGAAGACATTACTGAAACAATGACTATCAAAATGAATGCATAGAAACACATAGATAACTGACTTGCATGCATGACAAACACATTATTCCCATCTAGTCCAGGTGCTTGAACCTAGAAGCTCTAATACCAATCTATAACCACATCTCCCACATTTCCCCATTTTTATCAGACTACCGGGATAAACATGAGATAGAGAGCTACTATGACATGATCCTACCTCCTAGCACTAGATAAGGAAGTTGGGCCTACAACTTACCACCGACTGACAACTCACAACGTTTCACACGGCTACAAGGACACTCAGTGGCCAAAGAACCACCCTAGGTGACAAAACCATGAGCTAACATGCCCTTTCACAGACTTTAACCCACAACCACATGCATGATAAGGCCTCCATGTAGTTATAGGTCTCTGACCCCATGCACAAGCCTTCTTGGGTGTAGTCGTGACCCAAATTGTCCAGTTCAAAGGGCGCGGTCCCAAGATCTAAACCTAAATTCTAGATCAGCCCCTAGACCATTGCCCAAAACTTCCTGAAACTTCTCAAAATTAATAATGACATGAAAACAAGGCTAGACATACAAACTTGAAGGTATAACTTGACCTATACTTCCTAGTACATAACAAACATTTCATCAAACACATGGCAAGCATGTAAGATGTAGGTCATGAATGCATATTCGATCATATTTAAGATTCATATGAGAATAATCTTTAAGGCCCTATGCCCTCTCCACATGTCTGCAACAACACTTATTAGTATATACATTCATCAACTAATCAATAGCTAAGTAATTCATGACAAGAGCCAAAGAAGATACACATCTTCTGAACATCATATAACTAGAAAATAACCAGTGTATAAAAAATGGAAATCTAGTCATAATATCACCAACACATTGCCAACAAATATACATGAATCACAATAAATGAATAACTCTTAATAACATATGAGGATACCAACCAAGTTAGGGACTTCCACATACCACCCGACCATAGATTGGGTTGGACCAAATCTCTCTTTGAGGGAATGGTCCCTGCACCATATTCCAAGCATGAATGTGGGATCTCATGAAATAAACCAAGACAATCCAAACCAGGGCTTCCAAAGGCCGAACCACCTCAACCTCCAACCAGTGATTCCAACTCATGTTTAGAGATCGTTAACACCATATCAGTCTCTACCCAAGTTGTGTAGGGCTCTAGGAACTAGTAACTCAACTCACAACCTTTCAAGGCTCCAGATCATTTGTCCAACCCATCTCGAGGGACTAGTAACTCAACCAAAGTTGTTCCAGGCCTTCCAAATCATTTGTTCCAACCTAAAGCCATAAGAAATTATGAGAACCAACCATAGAATAATGAAGAGGAAAAACCCACAACACCATGGCTATCCAGGAAATTGAAAGGCAAGGCTATCCATAATCAATCGAGACAATCCTTCATGCCAATGATAACACATAACCAAAAACTCACATGCATATACCATCCATCCATAAATCACCAAGGAAATCACACATGCAACCTATTATCTACAAAGCAATCCAGCTATAGTTTTTGATCCACCTATTCCCTTGCCTTATCCTACTTTCCTTTGCCTTCTTTCTCCAAATCCAATTTATGCCAAAGTGCTCCAAGAATGCTCCAAGATTGATCCAATAATACTCTAAGTGTGCAAGAGTATGAGAAAGTGAGAGAATAAAAGAGATATCCAAGATAATATTGAAAAAAATCTTAACTATCAAAATCTATGAAATGATCCTCATAAGTCTTTTTATCATTGAGGCCTCTACTTTCTTAATTTTCCTTCATTTTTCCTTCAATTTTCCTCACATGCAAATATGTGACCTATCATCTCCCTTTTCTCCTATTTTTCTATATTTCATGAATAAAATGACAATTATTTCCATTTTCCTTTTTCAACACCTTTGCCAATTTCCATAGCCCTAAATATATCACCAGTGATACCCATCACTGTGTTTTTCCCAACATTCAACTTGGAATATTTGTCCCATGACCTTGGTCTTATTTTATGTACATAGGAAAATTAACCAGGGGTTATTACAATGATGCCATGCAAGTGCAATTTAATGTTGATGAGAGTGCGCCCCTAGATAAATATGTATTAGTTTTTAACCTTAAAGGAACTTCCATTTTGATAATATAGGGTTCCAAGGGTGGACAAGCATAGTGGCATCTTCGAAATCCTAATGTAGTCAACTAAATGAAAGCCAAAATGAAGTCTTATCCATTAATGCATGGTACCTCCACTGATTGCAATTCATATTATAGAAAGATAAACTTCAAAGTCATGCAAATGCCAAGATTGTCAATGCATCATTGAAGGAACATAACTCCAAAAATCCTAATGCAATCATAATGTCAATATCCAAGATGAAAAATTGATGAATGAATGCAACATGAATTGTGAAATAATAAATATCAATATAGTCAATAAAAACCATGTCAATGACAAATTTCATAGATTCAAAGTCATAAGCATAACCCTCGAGACCTAGAAAAGTAGAGGGGGACCCAAAATTTTTGTGTTAGGCCAAAATTTTGGGTGGGCGTTGTAGCGGCTATAAGAATTGGTGAACCACAAGTAGAATCCATCATCTCTCCACATGCCCCTCCAACATATCAAGTCTTGATAATAGTGCAAGGAAGTATTGAAAAAACACTATGGGTACTCCTTAAGCTTCTTGACCTTTTACAAGCATTCCCTTCCCCTGTTACACAGTATTTTGTCACACCTCTTACACTTCCCTGTGACATACCTTGAAGTGCCCAAAACATGATCATTATACAGTATACTCATCAATGTATACATTTCATATCCCTCCTTTAACTTTGCTTGGAAAAGGTCTGGAGGTTTCCCTGAAGAAATAACTCTTAAAACCCTCAATGAGGATCAACGCTCTTATGAAGCTCAAAATTGCGATGGTCGTGTGCTGCACCGTGTTTGGCCAACAATGGAATGACTATGTTCCCTTACATACCCGTAATGGTGTCAAAAAGGAAATTTTCCCAAAGAGGATAAGAAGCTTCGTCATCTAGAAGCTTCCAGAGCAGTGAGCTGGAGGTCGTTTTGAGTAGATTACATCGAATCGTCCTAATTTGACGTCTTGGTCTCATCCCTATGAGCTACCTCCTTGAGATGTGGGCCTAATCCTATCTTCAGAGAAGTCCTAATTCCCTCTCTCAGAGATCAATTATCTGGGTTAAAGAGTATTTGTGTGTTCAGACATCTTTTGTAGATCACTTTTGGTTCTTGTGTCTTGAGTTGTTTTCATTAGTAGTTATTGTGGAAGTTTCATAGGTTATCTTTGGTAAATGATAGATTACAAATCAGTTATCTCATTGGAATCAAAAGGATGTGTTTTCTTTTAATTTTGTGTTTCGAAAAGTGAAAGTGAATGTGTTATTCTTTTCATAGTTTTCAAATCATTTGAAGTTGCATTCAAATCATTGATGTGGAAGAGTTTTTCATATTTGTTGGCTTTCTTGCATTCTCTTTTACTTTTGTAGTAGGTTACGTTAGTTGCATTTTGAAATAGAGAAAAAATCATCATTATATCTTAAGGTAATTTTTCTTTAAGGTTTTTTTGGCATTGCATTTGCTTATCATATGAAAGATTAGATTTTATATTTTGCATTTAGCATTTAAAGATTGTCATGGATGCACTTTTGCATTTGGTTCGATTCATGATTTGAGTGATCTTCTTCCCTACATTGATAGCTTTCATCGAATTGAAGGATTTCATTTCATCATCTAGTTTTCATTTTAGGAACAGGTAACATGGTTAAGGCCTTGAAATTGAAGCATAATTCAAGATCAACTTTAAAATCTATCAATTAATCTAAGGAGCATTTGAAACATTAACATTCATATTTAGTGGTATAGGCTAGAGATGTGTTCTAGAATCTTTAAAATTAAGTGGTTTTTGTTCACCTTGGCATTAGACAATGCTAGCACAGACTTGTGCTCCGCATACCATCACATATATAAAGGGAGACCCGCATAGGTTGCAAACCTTTATCCATAGGAAGTCGAGTCTGCTGCCCTATAAACGCGATACACTGAACACAACATTCAGGGAGATTTCTCTCACATACGTGAAGTCCTTGGTAAATTTATTTTCTGAGGTGTATATTGGAGTTCAAAGTTACTTTATACTCCTTTTACCTAGATTCACTTGAGAATTCATTTCGATCTTTTCTGACTCTTTAAATTTGAAAAGATCATCAAGAAACTTGTCCATTCAAGCTCGCTAAACCATTGAAAGCGACTAGAGTCACCTTTTTGTCCTTTTCTCGACTCTTAAAAGATGGAAAGGAAAATTTGTTGTTTGTAAAAAATAACTGCCCATGATCAACATATCGAACCCAAGAAGTTGCTTCTTGGACCAGAATTGAGTAATTCCCTATTAGATTCAAGATTGTTAAAAGCCAAAAACAAATTTCCTTTCCTCTTTTGTTATTGAGAGGAAGTCATCGTGGCTGAAACATTGAGTCCATCTCATAGTTCCCCTTCATTGTCTGATACTGAAGGGTCCACCCAAGGAGTTCATCCAAAAATTCCTTAGTCACTTGAGGATCAAGGTTTTGAACTTGGAATTATTTCGAGCATCCAACCTTTGTCTTCTCGTCTGCCTCCATCATATTCCTAGTCACCTCAAGAATTTGATATGGAGCCCTCTGATAATCCTATTCAGACCCCTGAGAGTCCATAGATTCCTGAAAGTCACCAGGGGCTTGTTGTGTATTCTTCAAATCCATTGTTCGATCCTATTGTGATATCTCCTCAGCAACCTTATAGTCCATATGATTGGCCTACTATTCCTTTGGAGTTATCTCCTCATACATCTCGGGCTCCTCATCACCAATTGTTTCCATCTATGGAGTCAGAAGGTGAAATTCCACTCTCCTCTTCGAGTCATTCTGAAGTTTCCACTACCCATACTCCACATGTTTATGATGAGCAAGGATATGAATTTCCTCCTGAAGTCTTTCCTTATAAAGGAAGAGTCTCATCTCTCAGCTTTCCTAAAACTAGTGGACCCATGTTACCACATGGTTATACCACTTTATCTTAGTTAGTTTCGAGTACTCCTAGTGCCTCATCATTGTATCACAACCCCATCTGGTCTTCTAATGCTATGTGTACGTCAGGTCCATTCATTCCGAACACAACCTCTCGAACTTGTGTACAAAATGCAGTCACCTTAGTTCCTATTCAACCTCACAGCCTGTCTCGTCGTTTCAACTGACTCTTTTGGTTCAACTAACTATCTTAGGCCAAGTCTCGATATGCTCTTCTACCCCTCCATGAAGTCGACAGAATGTGCCACTGCCTAGGGGTCAGGATCCAAATATTCCTCTTGTGTTAGGTAAAACCAATGTGAGTGGATTACAAACTCACATGGTAGGAATGGATCAACCTTTTTATGGTGCTATTCCTAACCTTGCTGGTCCATCCAGGTTAGGTATCATCCAATATCAGTAGTTGTATATGGCTCAGGTTCCATTCCAACAGGCTTATGTCCCATAAGTTTCACAAGCCTTGGTTAATACGCCTTACATTCCTTAAGTTGGAGCTTATGTTCAGCCTGGTCAATCCGCTATTCCTGGTGGATATGGCTAGATTTAATTTGGAACTATTAATACCCTCAGGGTATAACCCCAAGAACTCTCCAGCTACCCTCGCAGAAACAAGGACAACTTGTGTAGTAGCAAAGGAAATCTTCGCAGCAATAAGGGAAATCTTTGCCGCAACAAGGGAAACTGTTACAACAGTAGGGGCAACCTTTTCCATAATCGCAACATCCTTTGTAGCCACAGACTTAGTTTTTTCAGCAATCCTCCCAACCTCTGTCCTCGCAAGGTCAACCTTTATAGCATAAAAGTCAGCCTTTTCAGCAATAAGGTCAGCCTTTGCAGCAACAAGCTTAATATGCATATCGGCAAGGTTAGCCTTGGTAAGGCCAAGGTCAACCCCTACAGTAGCAGGGTCAATCTCCTTACGTCTAGGGTCAGCACATTCAATAACCTTATAATCCATATGCTACTTACAATGCTTATCAACGGCCTTTGGTCAGACAATATCAAACCTACCCTAGACCCAATCCACCTTATGGTCAATTTAACCCTCAGTGGGGACAAAATCATGTCTTGTATGGAAAAAATCCTCCACTTTGGGGAAAAATCCTTACCAGTAAGGATGGAATCTGTATTTTGGGTCTCCTCAATGACCCTATATGTTGTTTAACACAAAATTCCCTTTCTTTCCTACATTGGAGCTACCTGATGTCTTGAGTCTCACGAATGATCCCATTCTTCATTTTCCCTACTGGCATCGAGTGCCAATGAAAATTCCAAGTGATTGCCCAAAATGCGAGAGAAAATCTAAGGAGGATTTGCAAGCCCGCATGATGACATATCACCTCTGGTGCTCCTCCAATTCCTATGTCGATGATTCTATTCATCTTTGACTCTTTCAAAGAACTCTCACAGGTGTTGTCGCTAAATGGTACATCGAATTGCCTTGAGGTACCTACGGTGACTTCAACTCTCTCGCTATGGCTTTCCTCGCTCATTTCCAATTACCGATTCGATATGAAACTGGCACTCATTTTCTTACGTCCCTTAAGAAAGACACCGTGACCCACATTTCCTATCATATCCATGAATGGAGATTAGGCATTGCATTATCAAGTTTGAGATTGCTAATGAGTTGTTGACAGAATGGTTCACAAAATCATTCGTTAGAAAAATTGCTAAGGACATAGTTATGGGTGGATGTGTTACTGAAGAGCAAGCTATCACCCATGCCCAGTATTTAGACTTGGTCTATTCACAATCTAGCACATTGTACGAGATGTTACCTGATGCTCTATCACCATCATCAGATCTGATAACATCAAAGTGTCCAGGTATGCCACCTGTTAACAATGTAATTGGTTTTGTGTCTCAGTATTCTGCGAAAGCTTCTTCGAAGGAGAAATTTGTCTCGAATATTGGTTCTAATAATCCCTCCAAAAATTCATCCAGTCCTAGTAAAGCCTTTGAGCTACATGTTGTCCAGTCTACCGCAACATGTAAGTCCTTTAAAGGTAAAAAGAAGGGTAAAGGTAAGGCCAAAGTCGATGCCCCAAAATAGGACCCTCCTAAATCATCCGCTGATGATGCTTCTAAAAGAAAGCCCAAATATCCTTACCTCATTTGTGAGGAAGATCATTACACCAAGGATTCTCCCTGATGTTCTGAAGTGAATCGCTTGCTGAAAGGGACTCTAGTTGTCTTAAAAGAACCCTTTCCATCACAACAGATGTAGTTGGTAGACCAGCCTCAATCTTTTGCTTCCTTTGGTTCCCAAGTGTTCATGATGCAAGGTTCATCACCTATCTCAATCGCTAATTGAACTAAGGACTATAAAACCATGCCTAAGTAAACAGTGGAGAGGCAAGCTATTGATATTCCTTCTACCTCTACTCCGTCTAGTTCTGATCCACTCCATATTGAGTGCCCTAATAATGAGTCTACCATATGACCACCTCCCAAAGGTGTTCTTCAGAATTCATCCTTTAATCTGAATGCTAGAGTTGTGCAACATTACAATATTGTTGAGGATTTAGCTCAAGCCCCTTCAAAGATGTCTACCTTGGAGGTTCTCCAATCCTATCCAATGCAGCGGAAGTCACTGTTGTCTGCCATAGGTGCTATCGATCCCTCTAATTCGAGTCTGATTACTTTCGATCTAGAAAATCATGTGCCTCGTCTTCCTCATCAGATTCCACTTATGATACAAGTCCTTCTCAAAGGAAAGGAAATTCATTAAATGGTTATTGATGAAGGTGCCTCTACTTTCATCATCTTAGTTTCGTGTTGGAAATCCATTGGCTCTCCTTCTCTTAACCAGTCTTTGAACACCTTGGAAGCCTTCGATTGTAGAGGTTCACGTCCATATGGTATTCTCACAAACTTGTCAATTACGTTAGAAGGAAAGAATGTTGAATTATAAGTGGAAGTTGTAGATGCAAATCTCAACTACAACCTTCTTCTCGGGTGAATCTAGACCCACGCCATGTTTTGTGTGTTGTCTTGTTTGTTTTGCATACTTTGTTTACCTCCTGAAGGAAAAATTGTCACGATTGATCAAATGCCCTTCTTTTCTTCTGGTTCATCCAATGATAATGTTCCTTACATGAAAAATATTGAGATTCCTTATGAGAGCATGGTGGGAGGTCTCTTCAAAGACTTTGCTTTAATGGGTAGTTTTTCTCTCCCACCTCCGAATGTTCATTCAATCAATATGATCTTGATCTCTACAGATCCTTGGATTATCCCTACCATAGATCAAACTGATTCCTTTGGTGATGCTATGCCTCTAAGTCCATTGGAGCTTAATGATCAAGAAATTGTCTTAGCTTCAATGGCTGCTTTAGACAATCATTCTATTTTCAGTATGAATCTGGACACTTATGTGCCATCTCCCTACCTTCGTTCCTGGGATTCTCCAGATCCTTTGAAAGATACATTCCCCACTGACGAGAGTATCATTGATGTCATGTCTCTAGATGAAACTCCATGGAACAATCTACATCATTGCTCTTCTTTTCTTCCTAGCCTCAACGAGATGCCTTCCTATCTTGAAGCCTCTATTTCTCATTATCCTATGCCTCCACTTCAGACACTTGTCTTGGTGCATGAAGTCTTGTCAGAGGGTAATATGGGGAACATCAGTGCAACCCTGATTATTGACATTTCAGTTCACCTTGAAATTGTCAAAATCATTCAATTGGGGGCACCTTTTCCTCATCATGAGATTAATTTTTCCATGCCTCCTTTCATGAGATTTTTTCACCGAGTCTCTACCATTTTCCCATTGTCGCAATGGCATTTTCATCTTATGACTCGCAACCCTCACTCGCCTGGGGGGCATGGGGGTAGAGCCTTTTATGAGTTTTACTCTATTATATGGCCAAGTTGATGCTTACACATCATGTCAAAGGTGAAACTCCAGTTCTATTCTCTGTTGATCAACTATCTCAAGAAGTATTATGCGTGAAATTCATGTAATCGATTTTGTACATTAGTGTGTTAATTCATTAGTGTGCGTTTTGATTTTTGATGTGTTTCTTTGCTTTGCATACATGTGTTTTTCTGCTTACCCTGTGTTCCACTTGGTTTCTAGATGTCATCAAGCCATTATGTTGGTTTTGCCAATGGTGCTTGTCATAGTACACATAACCTCTCTTTCATAGAATGGTACTTTATGACCCTAATGGCGAGCTAATTAACTTACAAGGTATCTACCTTGGTTGAACAACCAATAATGTTGCTGAATATAGTGTAGTTATTGAACTCTTCCCTTGGCATTAGGGATTTAGTTGTCAAGTTGGAATCATAGCTCGTTGTGTTACAATCAAACAATCATTACTCAGTGACAAATCCACAAATATTGTGTATGTATCTACGTGTTAGATTGTTGGAAATAAATTTTGATTACATTACATATCAACATATTCCACATAATTTAAATACATTAACATATGCATTAGAAAATTTTGTTCTTGATAGGCATTTGTGTCATTTATAAAACTGATCATTTTATGGACACATAAATAGAAATAAAATACACACACACACACACACATATCATGTATGCTGGAGTGTTTACATCAAAATATCAAAAAATAGAGTGTTCTGAGACACGGCTTTCAAAGCCTGCAAAAGGTGTGGAAGACCTAGATAAGCTATCAACCTACACGATGCTGATGATAGCATGAGACTTCCTTGATCACTCAGCCTAGCAGCCGATGCAGTCTCACAAAAACTCCCATAGTGTCTCTGCCAATGCAGTGGAACATCATCAATAGTGGCATAATCTAGAACTCCTCGAGTTATTGCCTCGAGATCTCACTCCATCTCAGCTAAGGGGTCAACCCCTTATTCATATTCCACACCCACTATCGGATGAGCAACTCGTCACGATATTTGAGACATGCCTCGTGGTCTCTCTGGTCCCACATCTGCACATTTATCACAAGTTGAGTCTCAGTTTACATTTTTACAAAAAGTCATAAAACTTGAAAAAATCCAAAACACAATTTTTTACCTAAATCGGTCCATTGTTCGCCCAGTGGCAGAGGTAGATCTGGATCCCACCTAAAATCCATGCCAGCATAAGCGTATTTGTCTACCACAAGTAATCGACATTATAGCAAAGAAAAGAACTGTGGTGGATAATGCATATGTTGACTCGTGCCTCCTCAAGGAATGAGGTGACTCCATCTCAGGAGTCTCAAATCTCGGGGGGCAGGATCTGATACAAAGGAACAGATGTATAAAGGGGCATTGACCATTTATTGTTTGAATATTTAAATCCTTAATTGATTTAAATATCTTGGGGCAGTTGTGGATGCATTGTTGAATAAATGCGGACTATGGGTATGTGCGGGTTGACCCTGGCATCAGTTGGGTAAGTATGGTTTATGTCGGGTGTAGCCCTGCACCATTACTGGTATTAGAGAAGATCTATATCAGAGAAAAAGTTTGAAATTAGAGCAGATTTGTAATCTGTAAGAGGGAACTTTGAAGTTCTTTGAAGACTGTAGCAGTTCCAGTAGAGGACATGGAAACCAACCAGAGGACAAGCCATTCAAAGTGCAAAAGAATGGGAGAGCAAGATCATGCATAGATCTTGGAGGTAAGACAGTGTATTTTATCTCAAAGTTAAATTGAATATTGTTGGTTGCAGATGAAAAATCTCATAAAGGACAACAAGAGAAGTTGTGAGAGAAGAACAGATGTGTTCTTGAGGACAGAGTAAGGAGAATACTCTAAAAGAAAAGTGGCAGTGAACCTGAAGAATCCAATAAGAGATTGGATAGAGAGGACAGATGAAGTGTTCTCAAGAGAGAGTGAGAGATTGCAGAAGCCTAGAAGGAGCAAAGTTGTTGCTCAAGAAGAGGTTCCAGACAGAGGACCTATGCTTACCAAAAGATTGAGTGAGGAGAGCTTAGTGAGGTAAGATTGCAGCCAGGAGGGCTAGCTATTGTAGAGGCTTGTTGCAAAGGAGCTCATGAAGAAAGAAGAGAAGAATATGACCACTGATAGTCATAGCAGAGGTTCAGAGAGAAGCCATAGCAGAAGATATGAGAAGAAGGATGCCAAGGCAAATGGCAAGAGAATGAGTCAAGAAGAAATTGACAAAGAGGTTGCTGAATTAAAAGAACAACTAAATGCATTAAGGAGAATGCTTAAGGAAAGCCAGAGACTAGGTTGGGTCTTGAGGAAGAAGCCAGTAGAATGGCATGAGATGTAGAGAAGGCTGCAGCAAAAAAAAGTGAAGTGGTTGAAGGGAAAACTCAAGGAAGTTGACTTAGAAATGGAAGAATCCATTTGTGAACTAGAACAAGGAGAATTTCTAGGAGATAGTGAAGATCAAGACTTGAAGACTGAAACTTCAAGTAAGGCCAAAGGGTCACATGGTTTTAAATATGACAATTTGTGTATTTTTGCAGGTGAAGGACAATGGGCTGATATTGTCATTAAGAAGGAAAAAGACCAGTAGAATCAAAATTTTGTTTTGGGAAAATATGAGGTAGATAGATCTCATATACAGCTAGTGGAAGATGTCAAGAAACTAAGTGAAGGGATTGAAGAGAACATTTTGATGAAGTGCTTGCTAAGTGTGAAGAGGAAACTAAACTACTGGAGAAATTGATAAGAGAACCTGACGGTAGAACAAAAGCTGCAGTTACAGTTTATGACGAAGAATATGTCTCTCAAGTAGGCATGGAGATAGGAAGATGCAATAATTTGTTTACAAGTTCAATAAAAAACATGAATGAGTATGATTATGCGATCAAAGTGATTGAGCGGAGATTGTTTGAAGATGGTAAAGAGGCAGTAGGAATCAAACAATTTCAAAGTAAAGATAACCAACATCAAGTTAAAGGAGGAGGAGTTCACTACAGTGGGCAAGAACAGGAAGGAATCATTAGAACAGATGGTGTGGAAGAGATACTAATGGACAGTCTCATGAATTGTACTGAGAATTCAAATTATCATATTGATATGCTGACAGAGGAAGAAGAAATAGAGCAACAAAATGAAATGTTGCCAAAGAAAGAAGAGGCACCAAGGCCTCATGTTTTTAATTTTAACAAGTGTTTTGTGAATGCAGGTTTTGTTGCAAATGCTAGAGGAGATTTGGCACAATTTAATAGCCAAATAAAGGTGAAAGAAGAGAATTTTGTGGGAGAATTCAATCCACGGAATGGAGAAATTAATTTGCTAAACAGTCATGATTTAATCATGAGAGAGGGTAAGGATGATGGGGAGGCAATAAGTAAAGCAAAAATGGTAGCATGTAAAGCAAGATCAAGTAAACCAAAGAATGAAGCAAGTAAAAGAAAAGTCGGCATAGAAGACAACAACAGTAACCTGAAACAAAGAGAAGAAGAAAGAAGTAAGAAGTAGAAGATGGACCAGCCCAAAGATATGCTGGACATAGAAATTGAAGAAATATGGCAGCAGATGATGAAGCAATTCAAATGGAGGAAAATGGTAACAGAAACAAGCAAGATAAATCAAAATTTGAACCTGATTGATAGGAAGAAGGAAATGGAGAAAAATATAGAAGAATTGCAGTGGCATCAAAGGAATAAAGCATCTGGACAGTTACAGAACAAAATGTGGGATCCAGGAAGACCAAGACCGGAGGACAGATGATCACTAGATCATTAATGTTTTCTACTTTGGGAGTCTGATGCAGGAGCATTCAGCCCAAGGAAAATCATTGTAAATAATAGACATAAGGGGTCATGTGTTTTTAGGAAATTAGTTTCCTAAGTCTCAACTCAATTTAATATTTAGTCTTTTAAGTGTGATTTAATTAGATGCTCTCAAAACAAATAATGAGAAAATGAGTAGTTCCATGATCCTAGGAGCAAGGGAGAGATTTAGGCATAAAAGGGAGAATAGATGTGGACCATTGAGAAAAACAAGGGGCTTTTCTATTTTAAAACAGAGAAAAGATGGAATGGATAAAGTCTACCATATATGTACATATGCATGCATGCAGCGAGCTTTAGGCTTTTGTTAAAGGATGGGATCAGGTCCTTCATAGTAATCCAATCCCAGTTTCTATATAAACATATGTAAGCCTACGGGTAGAGGAGGAGGCCACCAATAGTAGAATCAGGCCTAGGCGAGACGAGGAGTCTCGAATGTAATCTTTGCATTTACATTAATATATATACAGAGTTATTTCTGAATGTCTCAATAGAGTGTGAATTGCGTGTTTATGATGAATTATGAATTGAACTCGTAGGTTCTGTGACAGGGGGTTATAGACAGAGTTCTGCGAAATATGTAGAGAGAGAGAGAGAGGAGGTCGATTCAGCAGAATCAAAATGGACCATCGAGTCTAATTAAAGCGGCAAAGTGAAGCTCTGGAGAGGTAGTAGAGTGAGGATTCACTAAGGAGTAAGCTCAAAGTGCTTGAGAAGTGGAAAGGCAAAAGCTGAAGCCCTAAATAAAACAAAGAAACCACAGAAAAGTCACTAAAACAATGGAGAAATTCCAAGTAAAAGGAATAAATGGAGAAGTGCAAGTGATGCTCAGCAACTGTTAAATCTTATAGATCAATGGTTGTGATTTAATCGCATCAGCGGAAGACCTTTTTAAAGTGATCAGAATGAGCCTTGGAGAATTGTGAAGAGCGAGCAATGATTAATATCGGACTGTTGGATCATGGCCATATAAATGGTCACGATTAAATAGCATATCGGCGATCAGAGGTGGCAAGGGTCAACAGTATGAGTGTTGTGATATCACCGACAACGATAATCAGTGATCGGTGTTGATAATATATCGACATTTGCAGAGATCAGGATTATAAGCAGACAGACTTGGAAGGAGCAGACCCGAAGGTATTTGAGAACTTAAATACATAACATTTTAAGTTCGATACATTAGTTGGCACAAGATTTCCTTTGTATTCCCATATGTTTAATATTTCCAATAGTTTATATGGAACAACCCTTTTAACGCAAAAGAATGTGTTAAATGATCTAATAGTTATATCAGAGTCGGAGGAGGGGTGATGGCATATATATGTATGACCCGTTGAACATGCGATGGCCGATTACAATGAGGTTTTAGCCTCAGGTTCTGTGCAGAACCGTATAAAGGAGGAATAAGGCATATTTGCATGGAATTCATTTGTGTAAGGATTTCACTAAGAGATTAGCATTGATAGTGTTTTGTGTGAAACCAAAGCATATAAAAAGTTATATATAGGGACTGTGGTTTTGAAGGTTTATTATAGTCCCGACAGAGGGTTATAATGGGGTGATTGGTTCTGATACAAAGGAACGGCTGTATAAAGGGGCCTTGACCATTTATGGTCTGAAGATTTAACTCCTTCGTTGAGTTAAATATCCTGGGACAGTTGTGGATGCATTGTTGAATAAATGCAGACTGTGGGTATGTGCGGGTTGACCCTAGCATCAGTTGGCTAAGTACGGTTTATGCCAGGTGTATCCCTGCACCATGATTCAATGAGTGTTTGACCTCAGCTTAATTATCACATTCACAGATTGTCCTATCGTACCTTGAGAGCCATTGTCATTATTGGTGGTTTCTCTCATACCTATTAACAGTCCACATCTTTGGCTAGTAATCACACGGTTTTCTAGCATGTTCGACTTCAACACGTTTATTTTCATGTTAGGATTCGTACATTGATTAGATGAGGATGGAGTGCAAGACCCTGAGTCTTGTCTGTTATAAATCAGGCTACATGGAGTTATATGTCATTCATGATTATACTCATGTTTCTACTATACGGATGGTTGTGACCATACCGTGAGACTTTATATTTATGGCGATCCTTGTTATCTGGATGGCTGTGCCCATACCATGGATATTTTCATATAGTCTTCATCATCCAGATGGCTACATCCATGCCATGTATTCATGTATTAATCTCAGATATGTTTATGTATATGCATCTTTGATTTCTAGGTCTCGTGACAATGTGTGTCCTCACCCTTGCCAAATGTTCATAAAGCATCTCAACCATCACTCCTTGTTCTCCCTTCATGCTTTAGGGGGCATATGTTACGTAGTATTTTGTCACACCTCCTACACTTCCCTATGAAATACCATAAAGTGCTTGAAACATGATCATTATACAATATACTCATCCATGTATACAGTTCAGATCCCTCCTTTAACTTTACTTGGAAAAAGTCTGGAGCTTTCCCTGAAGAAATAGCTCCTAAAACCCTAAATGAGGGTCATCACTCTTATGAAGCTCAAAACCATGATGGTCACTTATCAGACCATGTTTGGCCAATGATAGAATCACTCTGTTCCCTTACATACATGTGATTGTATTAAAAGGAAATTTTACCAAAGAGGATGAGAAGCTTCATGATCTAGAAGCTTCCAGAGTGGTGAGATGGATGTGGTTTCGCATAGATGAGGTCGAATCCTCCTAATTTGACCTCTTGGTATCATCCCTATGAGATACCTCCTTGAGACGTGAGCCTAATCCTATCTTTGGAGAATTCCTAACTCCCTCTCCCTGCCTATAAATTCCTCTTCTCCCATTCCTAAATGGTTGGTCTATGTCCATTTGCACCCCTATGTTGAGCTTGTGCTTAGATTTTATTCATTAGAGTTGGAGAATGAGTGTTTGGAGATTTTATTGGCTTGGACTTAGATTACCACTCAAGGAGAGCCTTTCAACATCAAGGCTATGGTTGTAAGCTTCCTTTTATTCATTAAATAATATACAACAGCTGGTTCATCTTCCCAAAATATATATGTTCATGTATGTGTTAGCTTGGCATTCATTGATCAGCTAAGTAGGTTATTGTTGGATTTGTTATTGGTTTTGGCATGATTTTTTGTCTCTTTATCACTTTTGCAGGTACATAAGCACTGAGGGAAGCAAGAATAAGTTCGTAACACAAACGGTTCGAGTCTCTCAACAGAAGAAATCAGAATAGCATCAGAATGAGGTAGTTATCTCTCTTGTTCTACTTTTAAATTATAATATAGGAAGATGTCTAGTTGATTGTCACTTCGGTTGCTAGACCCACTCATTAGGCTAGAGGGATCGTCTCTGTCCTCGGAGAGGATTAACCTTTTCAGCACCCCTATCTCCTGACTAGTTCCTATCAGCCTTTACATGACAAAACAAGATTTCAAACATGTAAGCATTTGATGATGGTGTAAAGAGCATGACATAGAGCTTATTATATTCAGAAAATTAAACCAAGTTTATAGTGTTTCTCTACTACCAATAGGCCTATTAAGTACCCTAACTAAGTCACTTAAGAAATCACGGCCATTGCTTTGCTGTCAACAAGCATGTTCAGTAACTTAGCAAAGTCGCTTGCATCACCTCTCTACATAGGAGGCCCTTCTCAATCATTTACCATTTATTTGATTGATTTTTCTCTTTCATGTACATTGGCATCACTTATTAGGCATTCATTTATCTAGGGGAGATGAGGGATCCCGATTTATTTTATGGGTTGGAGAGGTTATTCCTTGTTTCTAGAAACTAAAGGATTTCTGACTTAGGTTTTCCCTCATGCCACGCTTCTACATCTCATCTCTAGCTGATAGGTGAAAACGGAAAACATTCTAGGAAATATTCAGGACCGTGCTAGGATCTAGGTTGCAAATATATATCATTTGAACTAATTAGGGTTCCTCGCGAGCACCTATTCATATTTCCATCATTAATGGATCAAAATCATAGGAATAATGTTTGAGACACAACTTTGGTTACTGGTTCTCTGAGAGGTTGCCTCTTAGGGTAGCCATAATAACCACATACATCAATTATGGTTAGGGTTTCAACATTAGGGTAAAGTGACTAGGGAAGCTCCTCTAAGATTTTAGCTAATGCAAAGAGGAACAAGGAAATATCATCATGGCATGCAAGGTTTGTAGGGAGCAAGGCTTGTGAAGGCTCATGCAATTCCATGTAGCATAGAGAAAAAATGCAATGTTAGGTCAACAACCAGTGTAGGCTATGCAAGGGGATGAATGTAAGAAATAATGCAGCAGACTGAACTAAATGTAATACAAGAAAATGAAAGCAGTGCAATGCAATGAAATGCAAGGAAAGAGAAATATAGGCTAATTAAACTAAGGCATGTGATTCTTATGAAAACAGTAGTGAAGGGAAATGTGGGAAGATGAATGCCTAATGTCATGCGGCAAACTAAATTACTTGCAATAAAGAACATACAACAAAATCACATCTAATACTTAACTGGCTTAGACAAATAAAAGTTGATAAGTAAACCCTAACCAGACTAAAATTAATACCATAATTAACAAAATATAAAGTAAAAACTAAATCCCAATTTAACCAAAGAGGAGATTGTTGGACTGTGTTATATTATTTCCACGACTCGCCTACGTAGTTAACCGAGGGGTTATAGGGGGGGCAGAGCCCCCCTTCATTGCGCACCGGGGGGGTGACAGGGGGTTTGAGGGGGTCAGGAAACCCCCTCTATGGGGTCTGGGGTAGCGCCCTGGGAAATTTTTCTTTGGACCGTATATTAGGTTGGGTGGACCTACCTATTGTTTTGTGCATGGTTTTTGCACATGGTTTTGGATGTGATGGTTTTTGGTCCATGGTTTTAAACACGATGGTTTTCGGTCCATGGTATTGCATGCTTCGGCATGTATAAATATTATTGTAACATGGAAAGGAACATAATGAAAAATAAAGCTGGTAGTCCTGGTTTTTGGATCTAGGGGAAAATCCCTTTGTATATGCGTTTTATGTGTTATGCTCTCGCATTGTTTATTTTTTGTGTTTTAGAATTCATATGTAGGTAATTTCTGTACAGGGTTAAAACCTACATTTGGTATCAAATTTGTTTTGGTTTCAAGGGGACGCCTCTGTTGTTGAGGGGTTTTGCTCAGGCCTGTGGTAGACCCTGTTCAATGGGAGATCTGCGAGATCGATTTTGGTGGTGAAGGAATATGGTGAGCTGTGGAAAGATAGTGATCAAGAAATTTAATGGTCAGAGTTTTGAGTTGTGGAAACTCAAGATGGAGGATCTGTTGGTTGATAAAGATCAGTGGATCGTGGTAGATCCTGGTACTAAATCAATGGGAGTGTCCAATGAAGAATGGAAGAAGTTGAATCGGAAGGCAAAGAGCACAATACGATTGTGTGTCTCAGATTCAATATTTTTGAATGTATCAAGGGAAGCTACGATGAAGGCTTTGTGGGACAAGCTAGGGACTTTTTACCAATCTACGTCTCTGGTGAATAAAATTTTCCTACGGAAAAAGTTGTATAACCTAAGGATGAAAGATGGAGACTCGATGGTAGAGCATCTAAATGCATTTAATATTGTGGTAAGTCAGTTATTATCTGTTGATATTAGACTTTCAGATGAAGATAAGTGCATCAGTTTTTTGTGTTCCCTACCAGATTCGTTATAACGACCCCAAAATTAAAACATGCAACTAATTAGATTAATTATGCGATTTATAATCAACACACAATTTATCAACTATTTAACATAGAATTTTGGAAATATGAACAGAGACAACTTACCTGTGGCGATGATATTCCTTACTTGTGATTTTGGAGTTGAACGTTATTTGAATCCTGTTAACCGCAGCAAAGTTTTGGGGATGATTCTCCACCCAACTGTAGGCTCAATTGCACAAAATCTTGCTACAACTAGCCACCCCAAAGCCGTGAATCAACGTACTACTGCCAGGAAATCCTTTGTCTCACAACACGTTTCTCCCAAGAGAATGGATGATGGAATCATGGAATGATCTCTCATCTTCCTCACCGTCTATTAAATAGAGCAAACATTGGAAGGGGAACCACATGCACACACTCCATGTGTCAACATGCAACTTTTATTTCTTTATTTTAAGTTTAGCTTAATTTACTAATTCTCTTAATATAGTTCTTTCTTATTTTATTCCTTTTTACTTTTTGATAACTTTACTTATTTTTACTATTTTTATAGTTCTCTTAATTTAACTCTTCCTTATTTTATTGTACTTTTTGTTAACTTTACTTATTTTTATTATTTCTATAGTTCATTTTTATTTATATTTATTTAGAACTCTAGTATTGTTATTTACTATTTTATTTATTATTATGATTATATTTTATTCCTTATTTATTATTATTTACTATTATTATGTTTTATTTATTCTTTATCATTTATTTTCTTATATTTTAATATTATATTACTTATTATTTATTATTTTTATTATTATTAGGGGACATTACATACTCCGGCTCTTTAAGGAACTTCATCCCAAAGTTAAGTTGAATTATTTAACATTTTATTTAGTTAGTTAGTTATTACTTCATGTTTTCCCTACACCCTCTACTGAACTAGTATAACCAGCAGACATCAAAAGTTTTCACAACACCCAGGAAATATCAAGGAATCTCTTTCCTTTTTCCCACTTTCGGAACTAGGCATAAGCCTCCTCAACCTGTATCCTAGTCCAAGGCTGGCCCCAAGGGTCGTACCTGACTCAAACCTCATTTGCCCCAAGGCAGGCATCCGGTATGGTACTCAATGACTCCAGGCATCTCGCAAGGCTGGTCCACTCCCTCCACAACTACTAAGGCACACAGCCCCAAGCATCGAAGTCCTTACACCCCCACCAGACTTCGGCATTCCAATCCAATACTAGGCACCTAGCCTATAATATCAGGCACTTGGCCTCCTCAAGATGGTCCCATAGCCCCTCAAGAGCTATCCATCAAGATCTATACAAGACAAAGGAACCACTGGCATATGTAGTGTTGATTGAGTATGTCCCAGCCAATATGGTGTTACATATTCTCCCTCGCAAGTATGGGCTCCCACGAGATCATCAAATAAACCGGCCCTCTCGACCCATTTGTGGAGTTCCTGTCAGTCACCACATCTCAACATGCAACCATTGCATTAGTTATAATCATAATATCATAGAAAAATAATCTACATGCCAACTCTTGCATGTCATCATGATAACATAACATCATTGTTAATCACCACATTCTCATGTTATAAAATCTTCTTGCAATTACCACATGCTTCACATCATAATATCCTCATAAGTTACAACATCAACATATGAACATCAAAGATATATCATGACATCTCATAATAAATGAACCACATGTCAATTTACATCATATCATAACATCATGATTCCTATGCGACATTATGCATACCATATCCATCATGAGCAAACAACACCATTATCATATCAAACTAAATGAGTAATAACCACATGTGCATCATTATCCTCGTACCATTATATCATGAAAAATCATCAATTTGAGAATCATCTCAATACTTATCAAATATAGAAGAATACACTATAAACATTATTATCGTGATTCTTCACAAAAATCAATTTCATTTGCATGTGTAAACAATGAATACCAACTAAGAAATAAGATTATTAAACATCCCTTTAGGATCTGGACTATCTCACCAATAATCTTAGTGTCGCGCTCTAACTATATGCCAATTTATTTCAATAATAATCTCCTCTTCCTTCAATAAGAAAGTTCAAAATTTACTAGATAGACATAGCCACACTATCGATGTGATACAGTTTTGATATAGTCTCGTTACTTGCAAGTTTCACCATCTAGAACTGCAATTTCTAATTAAGTTATTATTGGTCTTACCATCATTCCTTAAACCAATTTTCATTTCTAATACATTGAATCATTTACTCTGATACATAAGTCATCAATGGCATACCAACTCTTTACTCTTCACATTAATTATTTTTTCATTAGTCTTTAAGCTTCAACTTATCAAAAAATGTATCTCCTTTACCAATGGTAGACATTTATTATTTTTATTATTTACCTTTCACTTTGGGCTTGTCAACACTACTATTTATTTAAAATGTGGAGCATTGAACCACTACTACCCTTATCATCCACTAAAAAAGATTATATGCTTCGTGAGCTTGGTAACTTCTTCCATTTTCTATGGTATAACTTGATAAATTCTTTTACAAAATTTTGATTATATCACCAATATAGTCATGAAACAATGAGTGAAATTTAGCCAAATACACCCTCTATTAGTTGATTTTCACTTCTTTGTCAGTTTGTATGTAGTCCTTCTCAAGATCTGATTATAGAATATTGAACAATATTTCTTCATACACTTCATGATGTGTGTTTTCTCATTAGTCTACATAGTTTATATCATTTTCCAACAATTAAACCATCACTATTTTGAATTATTTTCTCGGTTGTGTTATCACTCAGGTTTTCCCAAAAGTTGTAAGAAAGGGAAGGATGTCGAGGTAACCACAGACCAATCTTTTAGATACAGAATCTAGCCAATCTGTATCCAGAGAGGGCTCTCTCTTTATGATTTAGATTTGTTTTTTAAAGGTATTAGGCTAGTTATGAAGTTCTGGAGTTTTGTTTGAGTTTGGGTGGTGAGATTCAATAGAACAGAGAGGTAAGATAAAGTAGTTCAGTCCATTGGGTTGATGGAGTCAAAGAAAATGGCTTTCTGGATTTGGTTTCTTAACAGAGGATGGCTTCACAGAGCAAGGTAGTCAAAAAGGGAACAAGTAGAGACTTGAAACAGATGGAATGGGCTCAAATTGGGTGAAGGGAAGTTAAGAATCCTTAAACCTATTTAAAGAGGGAAATTCTATGATTACTGATAAGGAGTAGTTAAGTATTCTTTAGGAAATAATCAACATGAAAGAATTAGGAAACATGAGAAATTAAGATTTCACTGCTTATCCTAATTCTGAAGAAAACACAGAGAATAATAAAGACTGAAAACAGAGTGCAACCAAGCATATTCTGAAATTAATCCTTTCTTTATCATTCAAATTATGAGACACAGATGATATAATCAACTAGAAAACTTTGAAACACAAGATATAGAGGACTTATTAGTCCAGTGGTTGATTCAAGAAATCTGTGACAAATCCTCTACTTCAATTCTTCATCCAGTAGACCAGACAACAGTTGATTCCAACAGCTCTTTATTCCAAAAATTCAGTGTCGCAACAAAGCCTAGGAATCCACCCTCAATACTCTAATGGAGGGGGTATTTATGCAACAAATTATACAACAAATATCTCATAACAGCTGTGAGATAATATCTAGGTTTAAGTAAAAATTAGTTTACAAGAAAAGAGAAATAGATGGTCTTCTTCGGTAACTCTGTACTATCTGCCTGTCTTAACTGATGCTCTTTAATGCTGACCTGATACTCATTAATGCTGATCTGATCCCTTTTCTCTGATCTACTACTCTTTAATGTCGATCTAATCCACTTTAATTATGATCTGATCCCTGCTCATCGTTGTCTGGTAAAACAAAACTGCTAACATGTCTTCTGATCATCTTTCCTCTCGTAATTCATGTCTCTGAAGGTCCATTGGTTAGGGTAGCAAATATCCCTGTATGCCTTTATTTCTTTCTTCTGCAAGCTCGAAAGTCCCTCTGTTTGCTTTAAACTACGTTTAATTAAACTACGTTTAAAGAGGAAGAAACTATAAAATGGCAGGTTGGTTGAGGCTGCGAGCTCGTTGCTAGAGTCTTTTCTGGTTAGGAGGTGGTCGAGAAACTGGAATTGTGAACTCGGTCGATTTTATGCCTGGAGCGCGATATGGAGAAAAATATAGAAGAAATGATATTTTACCCTTTTATTTGACAAAATAAAGTTTTGGCGGGATTTTTTGATTTGAAGGATAGATGACGTCAACAATACAGATGATGATGTGGCGGTTGACGTGGCAGTTGACATCAGCAAAGGAC
Organism: Pinus tabuliformis; assembly: GCA_031772625.1. Taxonomy (NCBI): domain Eukaryota; kingdom Viridiplantae; phylum Streptophyta; class Pinopsida; order Pinales; family Pinaceae; genus Pinus; species Pinus tabuliformis. The sequence continues at coordinate 903,964,654 of CM062820.1, read as the reverse complement.
AGATGACATCAGCGGATGACGTGGTGTGTGACATCAGCAAAGGGTGGTAAGTGGTTTTTCCCGCACCGCTTTTGGGGTCAAGTGGTTTCGGGCAGAGGGCGAGTGAGTAGGCTGGATGAGCGACGTGTGGCTTTGGTATGGCGGAAAACTGCCGGTCGATCGCACGTTAAAATTCTATAAAAGGGTGGTCGCGATATGGTCTATCAACCGTTGGATGATGGAGCGGAGATCAGACAACTGACGGGCTTTGAACATGGCGGGAGTTTAACTTGCAGGCCTGACATAATAAAATATGTTTTTTAATAGTTTTGGGCGCTATTTTGGTTGGTCAGGGTTGGTTGTTAATTTAACCCAAATGGTTAATTAACTCCATGAATGCGCAGCGGGAAGGTTATTAATGGGTTTCAAATAAACTTGTTAATCCCTGATAAACAGTGATATGGTCGTATTTCGAGCAGGGCGGGAATGTATATTTTTTTGGGTTTTTTTTTATGTATTTTACATAATACGGGAAGGGAAATGACTTTTATTTAGGATTTATATAATAAAAGTTAGAAGTTAATATGAAAGGAATTGAAAATAAGCGCTAAGTAAAAAACAATTGGCTTTTGTAGTTAAACTTAGGCTTAGGATGAGAAAAAGTGGTTTTCAGATGATATAATGTATTTTTCTAAGTAAAATAGGGTTTTACTTAGGCAATGTTTATGAAATGTGATGAGTGATTTTTAGTGATATTAAGAACGGATTCTTAATATTTTAGGGGGGAAATTAGTGAATGATTAGGGAAAATGTGTGAAGGGGAGTTAGTTATTGAATCTTGTCTTGCTTGAACTGCTCCAAGTCTAATGTTTGCTATTTCACTTGTGATAGAAGTAAAGTTAACAAATTTTTAGAAACATAATCTATCCCAAGTATCATTCTGCAATTCCATCTACCTACCCTGCCTACTTTAGCCTAGCATTTTTTCCTTTCCTTACTTGGGTGCACTTGGACTAGCAAACCCTTTTCAACTTTCCTTTTCTTTTCATGGTAAGCCTACCTAAGTCTGCACTTATTACATCTAAGGGCTCAGATTTAACTGTTGATCTCCTTTGCTTCTCTACCTATCTACTTATCTGCCAAGATTAAACAGTTTGGTCAGATTTTTATTCTCTATCTCTAAAACAGGAAATTCAAACATGAACTAGCCAAGATTAAGCTGTTTGGCCATTCATCAATTGTGGCAAAAGTTTAACAAGCTACACACAATGCTTATTACAGAAAATGAAAAAGTAGTGGCATTTTGGACTTGCACACTTTCCTGGTCTTTCTTTGTTTGGGGTTCATTTCTTTCACTTTTTTGACCATTTTATTCTTTTTACCCTTTGATTTTTCTTTTAGGGTATACCCTCTTTACATTTTTTACATTTTTTGATTTTTTGATAATATGGAAAACCTTTGCAACAAGGAAAGGGATGAACATATTACAGAGCTCATTAAGTCAATCATGAAATATGACACCTATTGGTATAGGAGCATAACAGTGGCTCCACTTGGGGATGGATTTCCCTGGTGGAAAGTCAAGAACAACAGGTTAGATGACCTTCTGAATAACTCAGACTCTATTATGAAATCTCCCCTAGCTGGTTGCTTTATTGTATGTATGACAGCACACTTGTGAAGCTTAGGGCCTTCTCTTCGGGCTTCAACTACAGCAAGTTACTATCCAATCCAAACTGTGACATTATTAAGGATATAGTATGTACATGTTAGAGTCAGAATACATTAAAAAAATGGATCAAAGTAATGTTTCAACATTCGACCATTCACTGGTCCTTCTTCTGTTTCTGTGCCATCCAGGCTCTTTAGAATGTAAGTATTGTTTCCTTGCAATGCCTGGATGATAAATGGCCCTTTCCACATGTTATAGACATTTTTGTGCCTTACAGCATAGAGCATGAAATGTCAATAATCTAAGGGATCCAAAGTCCCTAAACAAGTTGTTCTTACCCTTAGAGGAACAAGGTCAGCAAACCATAGCACTGCAAGTCAGTTCTCCACTGAAAAACACTCAAAAACAGGTCAGTTTTGGATCATTGCAGCTGCTCCACTAGCCATCTGCGCTGCATAGCAGGTACAACAAAGGCTACCTGTGTTGCATAGCAAGTAGAACAAAGGCTACCTGCGTTGGGTGTACTTGGACATGTGGAGGAATCTTTTTCTCAAAGTGCCAGTGCCCAGGAAGCTTCTAAAAAGACACTTGATGATAAGATTCGCCTAATGATGAGTTGAGAGCTTCTAAAACTCCAAGTGGAAGACAGAAACTCCAAGTGAAGAACTGAAGAACAACTGGAGTTGAAGAGGACAACAAGTCACACATCAAGCTGACTTATCTTCACTCCAAAACTCTATATAAGGATCTCATCCCATGGGATCTAGGAAGGGGAATTTAGTGCAAAGAATTGCTGTTGGTTTACAGTTGTGAGCATTGGGTGATTGCTTGAGGGAGGTGAAGAAGAGATTTCTCTCCGTCGGGAAGGTGATGCTGGATTGGACCTCTCATGGTTGTATCACCGCCTGAACCTTACTTCCATATATTAATAAAGCTTTTGAGGTTCTTCTATTCGCATGTGTTTCAATGGTGTATTGTCTTACCTGCGTCTTTGATTTATGCTAATCCTTGAATCGATTATGAATGCATGCTTCTTGTAGTTTCCTTTCTTTGTCTTGTTTGCAGGATCTCGTGTAGCTGGGCCCGTGAAAAGACTTGGAGCTGGGAGCAAGCGGCAATCAAAGGAGATTGGATCGACCATTTGCGCAAGACATCGGTAAGTGGATCTCTTCCTTTTATCTCTTGCATGTCATAAAGAAGAAACTTTAGATAGCTTTGCTTTCAGCTGTTGCTAAGGAACTGTCACCCTTAGAGTGGGTTAGGGTCATTCCGAGTTGGATACTTTCCCCCACAACAGACTGGCGACTCTGCTAGGGAGCGTGTCTTGTTGGTAGCTTGTGTTTCTTGCTATTCATTTCTTAAAAAAGAGTACCGAATCGAACTGCATGCGAGTCCTTCGAATGCAAAGTAGAGGGCAGCTACTCTAGCCTAGTGTTGGGCCTGTTTATGATTCGAAGAGTGGATCCACAAGGACTCTTTTTAGCTCTTTGTGATAGTGTTCATCTTCCTTTAATCATCCTCTAGTGTATACTTGACTGACAGCCTCTGATTTGGCCAAAAACCGCTCATTTTTTAGCAAACTGTGACCCGGAATCTGAGAGAGACGTGACTTGTCTCATCAGTGCAGCTGCCACAAAGGCTACCTGCACTGCAACGCAGGTCCCGAAGGGGCTACCTGCGCTGCATCTCAGATTGACAGTGCAGCACCTGCGCTGATCCAGTTTTGCCTTGTGCAACTGGGATTCCCCATTGTCTGTTGCCCAGTTTTCAATATTGTTTTTGCAGCCTGTTGTCAACCTGTATACCCAGCTGAAACCACTTCTCTTTGCCTTCATTCCGCCTCAGTTGTATGAAGAAACCGTGATTTTTCTTATTGTATTTCTTGCTTTCATTCACAGTTTCCCATAGCGAAAGTGAACTAGTCTTGCTATGACCTCTTGAATCTAGACCTGTGAGAAAGTGTCGTTGTGATTCTAAGAGTTAGTTTATTGCTGTTCATAGCTGCTTGAGCATTTTCTTTCGTTATATGGTTCAAATTTCAGTATTTCTTGTGTTGAAACGAGTGAATCTTAAGGTGTTCTTTTGATTGTTGGACAAACACTTGTTGCGTTCGCTTGAAATTGAATTCGAAATTATACAACAGCTTTCTTTTTGTAATACATCAACATTAAGGAAGAAGAAAAGAAATACTTGCATTGTGCATGTGCATTTTGACAGTTTGCATGTCGATTTAGGAAAAGTGCATCAGTGTGTGCTCTATGATCTGTTTGAAAAGATGATGTCTTTCTTTTCCTTCAGTAGTTAAGGTTTTCATAAGTTGAAAGAATTGAAAAAGCTTCCTTATCATTCTTAGACTGCATTTAGGAGTTGTATCATACATCACGTGGTGATCCGTAAAGGCAAACTGCTAAGCAAGATCAACCTAAAAAGAACTGAATTTATCTAACAATGCTTTGAAACATAACGAAACACAGTAGAGGTCTAGGTAGAGACGTGAACCGACGTCGTTAAACATAGTGACTGTTGATCTCTACGAAGGTGGGTGATTCCTCCTGAGGGACGATAGCACTAATACGGACTTGTGCCCCCGCGTACCATCGCGTATATTGGGGGACCCCTATAGGAACAAAGCCTTTATCTATAGGAAGCCGTGTCGGCCGCCCTACTGATCGCGATGCAGTGAACACAGCATTCATGAAGATCGACCACTCGTACCGTAAAACGTATTCTGTGGTTTCGCGAAAGGTTTGGCACACCCTTGCCTAGAACTCCAGAGTAGTTTCTTTTGGCCTTTTTCAAACTCTATAACTGAAAAAGTCCATCCAAGCATTTGTCACTTCGGGCTCGTTAATACATTGAAGGAGACTAGAGTCATCTTTAGCTTTTTCTCGACTCTTAAAAAGTGAAAAAGCAAGTTGTGTCTTAAAAAGCGTTGTCATATAAAATTCATTCTAAACGGAACATAATCACCCCTAATTCCTACGTTGATCTTAAGGTTGAGAACATGGAACACACCAACCAAGGGATTCCACAGCATGGGACCCCTAGCCATTTCTCCTCTTGGGGAGAAGTTGGTGCGCCCCACACGGCCACATTGTCGCTTCCAGGACTGACAATTGGCCTGCCAATTTGGCTATTCTCAACCGCTGTAGTTCAGACCACCATGGTTCCTGAACAGTCGGTTCAACAGTTAGAGCAGTCTAGAGCTACCCTCCAGCCTTCCACTTCTTGTGAGCCTTCCTCCGATCCTTCTTCTTCGAAAGGTCAAGCCGCCAAAAGCGGAGCTCCCATAGAAAAGAAGAAGGAAAAGAAGAAGAAAGAAAAGAAGCAAAAGGAGCCAAAGGCGCCTGGGGGCAAGCAAAAGGCATCTAACGAAAACCCACACACGGCACGGATCGGGCCCAAATCGCCATGTGTCATATGTAGAGGAGACCACCTCCACCGTGATTGTCCCAGTATTCCCCAGATACTAAGGGACTGGTCCCCTCGTTTGTACGATTTGGAAGCGTCAACCTCTGACAACCAGGTTGAATGCTTACCATCGACCAACGAAAGTGAAGGTCACAGACGACGAAGAGGGATGAGATTCCCCTGCGAACTGTGTGAAGGCGATCACACCATTCGCCGTTGTCCCTTTTTAGACAAGGCAAAGAGAGTTTTGGAAGATCAACCAGTGGCACCGGTGCTACTTCCTCCTGGATATCAAAAACTCGCACCAGGTCCTTCGTTGGTCAAAAATACAGCTGTCTTGCTCAGAGGGCCAGCTAAAGTGTCAGTCACTGAAAGTGAACCTACTGAATCCGGACCGGACGAAAGTCCAAAGGTTGAATGGCAGTTGACTCGGTTCTCCCTTCAGAAGTTTCATCTTCAAACACCACAGTCACTGAGGATTCATCTTCAGTTGACACCCCCGCCGAAGAGAATAAGGATGACACCGTCCATATTCTTTTCATCAACTCCGATTCTGATGAGCATCTGGGCAAAGCGCCCACTCCTTTATCGCAGGAAGGAGCATCGTCAGGATCATATCTAGCCGTATATTCGGTCCCACCACCAAGCAACCTAGTTGTGTCCTTTGATTGGAACCAACTAGGCAGACCCCGTTACCAGCCAGTATACCATTTAGAATTATAGTCCAAATATACAAAATGGTGATGGCTGGAACTATCATTGATGAAGGGGCATCTGTGAGTATCCTGTCCTCTATTGCTTGGAAAGCACTGGGTTGCCCGGCGCTTTTGCCCGAGACAAGGCGTCTCTCGGTTTTTGACAGGGGAACCAGTCGACCATTAGGGATTCTACCTAATGTGCCTATTACCTTGAAGGAGAAGGCTGTCAAGATGAATTTGATGGTCGTCCAAGGACCCTTGGATTATAACCTACTCCTTGGACGAGACTACATATATTGCATGGAAGCAATAGTCTCCTCACTCTTTCGAATAATGTGTTTTCCACATGAAGGAAGAATGGTCAAGCTCGTAGACCAACTTTCATTTCCGGGATCACGCATCGTGAATAGTCACATACCTATCCTCAATGGTCTTTTCGATCAAGAAAGGTCTCTTCCCTCAGTTCTTCTTCTTGATGAATGCGAGTGATTCGGGAAAGGAACGCAGGAGCCCAGGGGGCATGCATCCTGGTCTGCTCTGGAGGCAGAAAAAACCTTGGGTGTAAAGTAGAATTTCCGCGGGAGAATATGACTAGTCCGTACCCCATCCCCCCCTTCATCTTTGAGAATCTTCCTCTGAGCCATCTTCATGGAGAAGAAGGACAAGAAGACAAAGAGAGACTGGGAATCTCAGAAGGGGCTGTTAGGAGTGGGGTTGTTCTAGAATAGGATTCTTTTGTCAAGGTTACTTGTTTGAAAAAGGTCATTCACCTTTGTCTAGATATGTAGGCTCTACCAAAGAAGGGGATCCGTTTGCGGCAGCAAGTAGTAACCATCTTTGGGTAAAAGGCAAGCCTCACCCATTAAAACAAATGTTTTAGAGGATAAGTAGGGGCAGCCTCCAAAGAAAGAGATTCTATTGTTGCAACAAATTGTAACCATCTTTGGATAACCTAATGATAGACATCGCCGAAGAGAGTTTCTGTTTAAAATAATTAACAGAACAATCTTTGGGTAACCAGAAAGAGGTAGGCCTCTCCCGGTAAAACAAATGTTTTACCTGAAAATTGAGGGATAACATTGAAATTAGACTTACACCTGGGGGCATGCAAACCTCTTGGAATGCAAGCACGGGCGGCTATTTTGTTTTTTAGTTTTTTAGGTCCTCCCTTTAAACCTGTAGGTCTAACCCGTTAAACTCGTAGGATTAGCTGATACCCAGCTTGCATAAAGAGAGGATATGGAGCATAGCTTCGTGAGATAAAGCTCCATAAAAAATAGCTATCTCACACGAGACCTTCCTACTTTATGACTGGTAAAACGAGCAGTTTTGGCAAAGTTCATGCTCGTTAAAAAATAAACGCAAAACCGAGCAGTTTTCGCAAGGGTTCATGCTCGTTAAAAAATAAACACACATGTGAGCAGGTTTCCCCCAGTGTTCAAGCTCATTCAGAAAAAATGAACCGGTAAATAACCATTTGAGACCGTAAATTCATTAGCCATAAAAGCCTTGGTCGTGTTTGTGCACCGTCACCTCCACTTTTCCTTTGGCCGATCATTCACATCCACTTGATTGTTTACCTATTTTGAGGAACAGCTGCGAAGAGTGATCCCATTTAGCCATCCTTGTAATACTGCCGTGATTGGAAAATTCCAACCTGTACCTGGAATCTGCTGCTATCCCTGTTTATCACTCGTTCCTCAAAATACGAGTCTTCTTTGAGCTCTTTTCACTGACTCGTAAAAAATGAAAAGTTTGCCGAGTTTTGGCCTTCCAGCTCGTTAAAAGGACCGGAAGAGCTATCCCTCCTCTAGATTTTAATCTTTTTGGACCTGAGGGATTATCGCACAAAAAGATCGAGCGCTTGTCTGGTTCGGCTCGATAAAGATATCGAACATTCATCCCTTCTGTATTGTTTTATACTTTTTCGGACTTAAGGGATTAGATGACGAAAAAGGACCCCTGGAGTCCACTTTATGTACCCTTTTCAGACTCTCTAAAAATGAAAAGGATCGAGTTGTCTTTGTCGCTGGGCTCGTTAAAAATATTAGATAGCGACAAACTTGTCTTTAGACGAGAACGAGTTTCCCCATCGTTAGGCTCGTTAAAACATAGCGATGGGCTTGCCCGAAGGGCAGGTTATAGAACAAGCATATGTTATCCTCCTCAAGCTTGACAAAAATAAAGAGGTACTGGTCAGAAATGACTGGGGAAAATTGGGAAGAACCTCAAAGCTTAATGGTAGCAAGTCGCTCTTGAACATGACACTTTTGCCTCCGTAAATATCAGGTTGGGTTATTATCATTCACCGGTCCCTTCACCATGGTCTCACCATACCATCCAAATGGGGTAATGCTACCGATCCATCACATCAATGTCGAGATATGTTCAAGAGATGTCATTCAGAAAGTGTCAACCAGGTCCCATCCACTACCACACATCATCTTTCATCCTTCCATGACCGCCACCCTGGATCATATTTCACATATCGTTTTCACCATCATCACTAGTTCCGTTCTGTGTCACTGATGTGGGATTCATTAAGGCCCTCCTTTGACGGATCGCTTCTTGTCAACATCAGCTCACTATCCAAGAAGTTGATCTAGGAACACCCCGTCAGTACTTTGAAGCTTGCATGCCTCAATGGCAATTTTCTCACTTCCGGCGATAGGTATACATTAATGACCTTCGACCGGGAGACTTTGCGTGGTGTTCGACGTCAGATCCTATATTCACGCCACGTGAATTGTGCTGCAGTACCTTGAGGGTCATCATCATTATCGGTGATTCCTCTCGCGCTTGTTAACAGTTTACATTATTGACTGGTAATCAAGCGATGTCTTTCCATGTTCGACTCCAAGAAATTCTCACATGGATCGACTTGTACTTAGTGTGAAGATCGGAAGTTTGAAGACCCCGGATCTAGTTTCATCCATCCGGGCTGCGATATATATTCAGGAGATAAAAACATAGACATGTGCAGCAGATGATCATCCTACTAAAAGGATGATAATTAAAAGCAGAGAATTATCAGTCTACTATCAGACGATCGTCTGTTTATGTACAGCAAATGTATTTATAAAGCTGAGCATGGGAAATGCCCGCATCAGCTAGATCATGAAAAGAAAGTATGAAAAGATAATGTATTGTATTGTATTTTGTTACAGGTCACCTCACGGCGATTGAATGAACTTCGGATCCTCCTAATAAAGCATTTCACCCGATAAACGACCTCATACTTTAGGGGGCAACTGTTATAGACATTTTTGTGCCTTACAGCATAGAGCATGAAATTTCAATAATCTAAGGGATCCAAAGTCCCTAAACAAGTTGTTCTTACCCTTAGAGGAACAAGGTCAGCAAACCACAGCACTGCAAGTCAGTTCTCCACTGAAAAACACTCAAAAACAGGTCAGTTTTGGATCATTGCAGCTGCTCCACTAGGCATCTACGCTGCATAGCAGGTACAACAAAGGCTACCTGCATTGCATAGCAAGTAGAACAAAGGCTACCTGCGTTGGGCGTACTTGGACATGTGGAGGAATCTTTTTCTCAAAGTGCCAGTGCCCAGGAAGCTTCTAAAAAGACACTTGATGATAAGATTCGCCTAATGATGAGTTGAGAGCTTCTAAAACTCCAAGTGGAAGAAAGAAACTCCAAGTAAAGAACTGAAGAACAACTGGAGTTGAAGAGGACAACAAGTCACACATCAAGCTGACTTATCTTCACTCCAAAACTCTATATAAGGATCTCATCCCATGGGATCTAGCAAGGGGAATTTAGTGCAAAGAATTGCTGTTGGTTTACAGTTGTGAGCATTGGGTGATTGCTTGAGGGAGGTGAAGAAGAGATTTCTCTCCATCGGGAAGGTGATGCTGGATTGGACCTCTCATGGTTGTATCACAGCCTGAACCTTACTTCCATATATTAATAAAGCTTTTGAGGTTCTTCTATTCGCATGTGTTTCAATGGTGTATTGTCTTACCTGCGTCTTTGATTTATGCTAATCCTTGAATCGATTATGAATGCATGCTTCTTGTAGTTTCCTTTCTTTGTCTTGTTTGCAGGATCTCGTGTAGCTGGGCCCGTGAAAAGACTTGGAGCTAGGAGCAAGCGGCAATCAAAGGAGATTGGATCGACCATTTGCGCAAGACATCGGTAAGTGGATCTCTTCCTTTTATCTCTTGCATGTCATAAAGAAGAAACTTTAGATAGCTTTGCTTTCAGCTGTTGCTAAGGAACTGTCATCCCTTCTGTATTGTTTTATACTTTTTCGGACTTAAGGGATTAGATGACGAAAAAGGACCCCTGGAGTCCACTTTATGTACCCTTTTCAGACTCTCTAAAAATGAAAAGGATCGAGTTGTCTTTGTCGCTGGGCTCGTTAAAAATATTAGATAGCGACAAACTTGTCTTTAGACGAGAACGAGTTTCCCCATCGTTAGGCTCGTTAAAACATAGCGATGGGCTTGCCCGAAGGGCAGGTTATAGAACAAGCATATGTTATCCTCCTCAAGCTTGACAAAAATAAAGAGGTACTGGTCAGAAATGACTGGGGAAAATTGGGAAGAACCTCAAAGCTTAATGGTAGCAAGTCGCTCTTGAACATGACACTTTTGCCTCCGTAAATATCGGGTTGGGTTATTATCATTCACCGGTCCCTTCACCATGGTCTCGCCATACCATCCAAATGGGGTAATGCTACCGATCCATCACATCAGTGTCGAGATATGTTCAAGAGATGTCATTCAGAAAGTGTCAACCGGGTCCATCCACTACCATACATCATCTTTCATCCTTCCATGACCACCACCCTGGATCATATTTCACAGATCGTTTTCACCATCATCACTAGTTCCGTTCCGTGTCACTGATGTGGGATTCATTAAGGCCCTCCTTTGACAGGTCGCTTCTTGTCGACATCAGCTCACTATCCAAGAAGTTGATCTAGGAACACCCCCTCAGTACTTTGAAGCTTACATGCCTCAATGGCAAGTTTCTCACTTCCGGCGATAGGTATACATTAATGACCTTCGACCGGGAGACTTTGCGTGGTGTTTGACGTCAGATCCTATATTCACGCCACGTGAATTGTGCTGCAGTACCTTGAGGGTCATCATCATTATCGGTGATTCCTCCCGCGCTTGTTAACAGTTTACATTATTGACTGGTAATCAAGCGATGTCTTTCCATGTTCGACTCCAAGAAATTCTCACATGGATCGACTTGTACTTAGTGTGAAGATCGGAAGTTTGAAGACCCGGATCTAGTTTCATCCATCCGGGCTGCGATATATATTCAGGAGATAAAAACATAGACATGTGCAGCAGATGATCATCCTACTAAAAGGATGATAATTAAAAGCAGAGAATTATCAGTCTACTATCAGACGATCGTCTGTTTATGTACAACAAATGTATTTATAAAGCTGAGCATGGGAAATGCCCGCATCAGCTAGATCATGAAAAGAAAGTATGAAAAGATAATGTATTGTATTGTATTTTGTTACAGGTCACCTCCCGGCGATTGAATGAACTTCGGATCCTCCTAATAAAGCATTTCACCCGATAAACGACCTCATACTTTAGGGGGCAACTGTTATAGACATTTTTGTGCCTTACAGCATAGAGCATGAAATGTCAATAATCTAAGGGATCCAAAGTCCCTAAACAAGTTGTTCTTACCCTTAGAGGAACAAGGTCAGCAAACCACAACACTGCAAGTCAGTTCTCCACTGAAAAACACTCAAAAACAGGTCAGTTTTGGATCATTGCAGCTGCTCCACTAGGCATCTGCGCTGCATAGCAGGTACAACAAAGGCTACCTGCATTGCATAGCAAGTAGAACAAAGGCTACCTGCGTTGGGCGTACTTGGACATGTGGAGGAATCTTTTTCTCAAAGTGCCAGTGCCCAGGAAGCTTCTAAAAAGACACTTGATGATAAGATTCGCCTAATGATGAGTTGAGAGCTTCTAAAACTCCAAGTGGAAGACAGAAACTCCAAGTAAAGAACTGAAGAACAACTGGAGTTGAAGAGGACAACAAGTCACACATCAAGCTGACTTATCTTCACTCCAAAACTCTATATAAGGATCTCATCCCATGGGATCTAGGAAGGGGAATTTAGTGCAAAGAATTGTTGTTGGTTTACAGTTGTGAGCATTGGGTGATTGCTTGAGGGAGGTGAAGAAGAGATTTCTCTCCGTCGGGAAGGTGATGCTGGATTGGACCTCTCATGGTTGTATCACCGCCTGAACCTTACTTCCATATATTAATAAAGCTTTTGAGGTTCTTCTATTCGCATGTGTCTCAATGGTGTATTGTCTTACCTGCGTCTTTGATTTATGCTAATCCTTGAATCGATTATGAATGCATGCTTCTTGTAGTTTCCTTTCTTTGTCTTGTTTGCAGGATCTCGTGTAGCTGGGCCCGTGAAAAGACTTGGAGCTGGGAGCAAGCGGCAATCAAAGGAGATTGGATCGACCATTTGCGCAAGACATCGGTAAGTGGATCTCTTCCTTTTATCTCTTGCATGTCATAAAGAAGAAACTTTAGATAGCTTTGCTTTCAGCTGTTGCTAAGGAACTGTCATCCCTTCTGTATTGTTTTATACTTTTTCGGACTTAAGGGATTAGATGACGAAAAAGGACCCCTGGAGTCCACTTTATGTACCCTTTTCAGACTCTCTAAAAATGAAAAGGACCGAGTTGTCTTTGTCGCTGGGCTCGTTAAAAATATTAGATAGCGACAAACTTGTCTTTAGACGAGAACGAGTTTCCCCATCGTTAGGCTCGTTAAAACATAGCGATGGGCTTGCCCGAAGGGCAGGTTATAGAACAAGCATATGTTATCCTCCTCAAGCTTGACAAAAATAAAGAGGTACTGGTCAGAAATGACTGGGGAAAATTGGGAAGAACCTCAAAGCTTAATGGTAGCAAGTCGCTCTTGAACATGACACTTTTGCCTCCGTAAATATCGGGTTGGGTTATTATCATTCACCAGTCCCTTCACCATGGTCTCGCCATACCATCCAAATGGGGTAATGCTACCGATCCATCACATCAATGTCGAGATATGTTCAAGAGATGTCATTCAGAAAGTGTCAACCGGGTCCCATCCACTACCATACATCATCTTTCATCCTTCCATGACCGCCACCCTGGATCATATTTCACAGATCGTTTTCACCATCATCACTAGTTCCGTTCCGTGTCACTGATGTGGGATTCATTAAGGCCCTCCTTTGACGGATCGCTTCTTGTCGACATCAGCTCACTATCCAAGAAGTTGATCTAGGAACACCCCCTCAGTACTTTGAAGCTTGCATGCCTCAATGGCAAGTTTCTCACTTCCGGCGATAGGTATACATTAATGACCTTCGACCGGGAGACTTTGCGTGGTGTTCGACGTCAGATCCTATATTCACGCCACGTGAATTGTGCTGCAGTACCTTGAGGGTCATCATCATTATCGGTGATTCCTCTCGCGCTTGTTAACAGTTTAAATTATTGACTGGTAATCAAGCGATGTCTTTCCATGTTCGACTCCAAGAAATTCTCACATGGATCGACTTGTACTTAGTGTGAAGATCGGAAGTTTGAAGACCCCGGATCTAGTTTCATCCATCCGGGCTGCGATATATATTCAGGAGATAAAAACATAGACATGTGCAGCAGATGATCATCCTACTAAAAGGATGATAATTAAAAGCAGAGAATTATCAGTCTACTATCAAACGATCGTCTGTTTATGTACAACAAATGTATTTATAAAGCTGAGCATGGGAAATGCCCGCATCAGCTAGATCATGAAAAGAAAGTATGAAAAGATAATGTATTGTATTGTATTTTGTTACAGGTCACCTCCCGGCGATTGAATGAACTTCGGATCCTCCTAATAAAGCATTTCACCCGATAGACGACCTCATACTTTAGGGGGCAACTGTTATAGACATTTTTGTGCCTTACAGCATAGAGCATGAAATGTCAATAATCTAAGGGATCCAAAGTCCCTAAACAAGTTGTTCTTACCCTTAGAGGAACAAGGTCAGCAAACCACAGCACTGCAAGTCAGTTCTCCACTGAAAAACACTCAAAAACAGGTCAGTTTTGGATCATTGCAGCTGCTCCACTAGGCATCTGCGCTGCATAGCAGGTACAACAAAGGCTACCTGCGTTGCATAGCAAGTAGAACAAAGGCTACCTGCGTTGGGCGTACTTGGACATGTGGAGGAATCTTTTTCTCAAAGTGCCAGTGCCCAGGAAGCTTCTAAAAAGACACTTGATGATAAGATTCGCCTAATGATGAGTTAAGAGCTTCTAAAACTCCAAGTGGAAGACAGAAACTCCAAGTGAAGAACTGAAGAACAACTGGAGTTGAAGAGGACAACAAGTCACACATCAAGCTGACTTATCTTCACTCCAAAACTCTATATAAGGATCTCATCCCATGGGATCTAGGGGGCCGGAATTTAGTGCAAAGAATTGCTGTTGGTTTACAGTTGTGAGCATTGGGTGATTGCTTGAGGGAGGTGAAGAAGAGATTTCTCTCCGTCGGGAAGGTGATGCTGGATTGGACCTCTCATGGTTGTATCACCGCCTGAACCTTACTTCCATATATTAATAAAGCTTTTGAGGTTCTTCTATTCGCATGTGTTTCAATGGTGTATTGTCTTACTTGCGTCTTTGATTTATGCTAATCCTTGAATCGATTATGAATGCATGCTTCTTGTAGTTTCCTTTCTTCGTCTTGTTTGCAGGATCTCGTGTAGCTGGGCCCGTGAAAATACTTGGAGCTGGGAGCAAGCGGCAATAAAAGGGGATTGGATCGACCATTTGCGCAAGACATCGGTAAGTGGATCTCTTCCTTTTATCTCTTGCATGTCATAAAGAAGAAACTTTAGATAGCTTTGCTTTCAGCTGTTACTAAGGAACTGTCACCCTTAGAGTGGGTTAGGGTCATTCCGAGTTGGATACTTTCCCCCACAACACCACAGGAATTCAAACTTTCCATGTTTTCCTTTGTCTTCTCTCCTAGAATCCCACCTTAGAACTTTGTCTTCAAGGTAGAAGTCTTCTGCTTTGGTGCTTTTATCAAATATTTTCTTGAGTTTTTCTTGTAACACTTGGGATATTTGGTGCACTTCTTCTCTGGTCTGCTACAAATAGATGGTCTGATTTATTCTCCCTTGAAAGTCATTGGGTGCCACCTGAGATTCTTGCAGTAATTTCATTATAGGAACTCCTAAATATGAAGGAAACATAGCCTCCATGCCATAAACTAACTCATAAGGGCTAGTTCCAATAAATCTCTTTGTAGTAAGTCTGTCTGCCCATAGTGCATTTGTAAGTTTCATGTGATAATTTTTCTTGTTCTATCCCAACAATTTCTTAATAATATTAATCAGGCTTTTATTGGAATATCAGCTAGACCATTACCTTGAGGGTAATGGGTCGTGGAATGGCCTAAAGTGATATGGTATTTGCTACAGAAATTTATCATTTTCTTGGATTTGAAGGAAACATCATTATCAGTTATGATGTTTTCAGAACAGCCAAATCTAGACAATATGTTGGTTTCTAAGAATCCTATAATCAATGTATCATTGGCTTGTCTAGAAGGAATAGCCTCTATCCATTTGGTGAAATAGTCCATGGCAGTAAGAATCCATTTATGTTGGCCAAAAGAGAGAGGGTGTATTTCTCTAATGAAGTCCAAACCCCATTGTTGAAAGGGCTTTTCAGTGGAAATTGGTCTCAAGGGTAAGGGTAATAGTTTCCTTTTGCCTTTAAAATTTGGCATTTGTGGCAAGAAGTGACAACCTTCTTTACATCGGCGAACAAGGTTGGCCGGTAAAATCCAACCCTTAGGATTTTGTCTGCACTTGATTTCTAGTAAAAGTGTCCACCACAGTCCCCTTCATGAAATTCTTTGAGAACTTTATCAGCTTCTTCTTTTATTAAAAAATTCAATAGAATACCTTCATGATTTTTCCAAAAAAAGAGCATTATCCAAAATACAAAATTTTGAAGCTTTCATCTTTCAAAACCTTTTCTTTGTTCTGGATAACCCTGGAGGAGCCTGCAGGTTTAATAATACATGAGTTATATTAGCATACCAAGGTGATTCTAAGAAGGCCTGGCTGATTTGTGGAGTTGCCATCTCCTGTTCATTATCCAGTTCATTAATATCCAAGGCTTGAAAGTTTGTTTCAGTCATGAGTTTAGCCAATCCCTGTCCTTTTATAAGCTTTGTAGGTTTTATTTCAATATCATACTCCAATATATTAGCTATCCATTTACCTCGTTTGCCTTGGATTCTATCCTGAGTCAGGATGTCTTTGACAACAACAGTTGGTACATAAGCTATTACGTGGGAGTACAGTATATAGACTCGGAAGTCTTTAATAGCTTTCACCAGTGCAAAAGCCTGTTTTTTCATGATTTTGTAATTTAGAGGTGCATTTCTAAGTGCTTTACTAAAAACGGCTATGGGTTTTTTACATCCTTGATCATTTTTTTGCATTAAAACAGCTGCTATAGTGTGTTCTGATGCAAATGAGAAAATTATGAAGTTTCTATCGAACTTTGGACTTGTAAGGACTGGTGTTCTGGTCAAAGCCATTTTTATTTCTTCAAATGCTTGTTTGGCTTTTACTATCCATTTAACCTTTGAATCCTTTTTTAACATATTGTTCAACAATCTAATTAATTTAGCCAAATTATATATGAATCTTCTCAAAAAGTTAATCTTTCTTAGGAAAGCTTCAAGTTCTTTGACATTTCTGGGGTGGGGTATTTCCAGAATAGCTTCTATTCTAGCAAGATCAATTTTGATGCCATCTTTGGAGATGATATGGCCTAACAATTTGCCTTCTTCTAAACCAAACAAAGACTTTTTAGAATTTAATGAAATACCATACTTTTTTCATTTTAAAAAAAGTTGTCCCAAATGATCTAAATGTTGTTGATCTGATCTAGAAAACACAGTGAGGTCATCTAAATATATAACCAGAAAATCGTGAATTTCTTTTGCGAAAGCTATGTCCATTGCTCGTAGAAAGGTTGCCCCTACATTCTTAAGTCCAAATGGAATTTTAGCATATTTGAATATACCCCATGGTGTTGTAAATGCAGTCTTTTCTTGGTCATCAGGATGAACAAGAATCTGATTATAGCCTGAAAACCCATCCAAAAGTGAAATCCTAGAAGCACCTACTACTCTTTGTAAAATATGATTCATCTTAGGTAAAGGGTAATTGTCTTTCAAAGAAAACTTGTTTACATTCCTTATGTCAACACATAATCTGATTTCTCTTGTTTTCTTCCTTGTAGGCACTAAATTAGACACCCACTCTGAAAATCTGATCGGAGCAATTGTCCTTGTATCATGCATTCTTTGGATTTCTTTTTCAATTAAAGGAAGCAGTACAAGGTTGATTCTTCTAAGATTTTGTTTGAATGGTTTTTTATTTTCCTTGAGGGGTATTGTATGTTGAATTACAAAGGTGTCATAATATTTCAAGTATTCATAGCTCCAGGCAAAAACATCCTGGAATTCTTTGATCAGTTCAACATACTTAAGTTTTTGATTAGGGGCCAAAGATTTGGAAAATTTTACCATTTTTGGATTCTCTTCAGTTCCTATGTTGTAGTCTTCAATGTCTGCTTTTAGAGGTTCCATCTGGGGTTTCTTTGGAATATCATTGAAATTAAACAGATCTTCCAAAGGAGTTAATCCTTTGGGAAAATGATTGCCTTTAAAATTGATAACTTCAGATTCTCCTTCAATAATCTCATCAATGTCTATTTATTTAAGATCCTATATTTCCTTTTTGGTAAATTTCGTTGGATGAAGCATTTGAGTTGCATTTTCTACTGAAATGTTTATTTCTATCTGATTTGTTGGATCAAACTCACTAACTATATCTCCATCTACGTTAGTGCTAGAAAATTCTTCTTCTAGGGTTAAAAAATTGTTGATATGGTTATCACTGTCAAACACTTGCCAGTTCTTTACATTATCAGGTATGGCTGGCCTGTGTCTAATTTCAATTTTGAATTGATGATTTGGTTCAAATGGTAATTTACAGGTGTTGGCAAACATTCCCAGGCTATGAGCTTGCAAGTTATGTTTTCTTGGGATTTTGGCAAGATGAGTTTCTAGGAATGTATTGAGGATCTCTATAGTTGTCCCTCTATACTATTTTAATATAGGATCATTTGTTAAGAACATCCCTTTTATTTGTTGAATGATTAAATCAGAATCTCCTAGGACTGACACTCTAGTTGCTCCCAATTTCTTGATCAGTTTAAGACCTAGCAATAAAGCTTCATATTCAGCCATATTATTAGTGCATCTAAAGTTTAATCTATAGATATGGCCTTCAACATGATTGTTTTCAATATTGTGCACCAAAACTCCTGCTCTTGCTCCTAATTTGTTCACAAAGCCATCAAATTCTAAGTACAAAAGGATTTCCTATTCCCAATTAATATCTAGAGTTTCAAGGATTTGTTCAATAGGGAGATCTGGTTTTTCAGTTTTTTCTAGTTTATCTGATGTTTCATGATTTTTAGAAGTTTCTTGGATTCGGACACTAGACCTTTCATTTGCAATTTTTTCTGTTTCATCTGCTAGAACTTTTATTTCATGTGGGGGATCAATTTCAGCATTGTAGAGGATAAAAGAATCCATATTCGAATGCACTGAGTATATAGGGAAATTTTGAGGTTTCTCTTGACTACTTACTACATACTTCATTAATGTTTCTCTGTATAGTTTCTTGGGTTGACCAAACACTGAAATAGTAGCGTAAGACATGTCTAACTATAGAGATCCTTGAAGCTTTGCACCCCAAAATCTAGACAATAGCATGCCATACTTTGGTGGAATATCAACTACTACTATGTCCATTAAGATGGTTTTCGTAGGATATTAGACTAATGACACACATAAGTCTTCGATTAAACCCAAACATTTGACCTGACTTGAATCAAAAGAGAAAAGGTATTTATATGGCCTGGTGATGTCAAGGTCTAACCTCTCCATTACAGATTTAGGCATTAAGTTATGGGAAGCACCAGAATCAAACATGGCATTATGAAGTATTTTATTATGTATGTTTAAACCTACATATAAAGGAGGAACTTCTCCCTCTACTTTTTTTCCATTTACTCCAGGGCCAAAGATCAATTCAAGCTAGTCATCAAAAACATTTACTGAATCTTCGTTCACAGAAATTTTGAGTGATTTTCTGATTTGACTTATGTAGACATCATGTTTAGCTAATTCTGATAATGGAACAACTATCTTTAGTTTGCCTACTTCTATCTCAAGATTGAAAGGTTTTTTCATCTGAGTTCTTGTATTTCAGACAGTTGGATTTTCTTCGTTTCTCTCCTCTTCAGGAGTGGGATTATGGGCTGAAGTTGCTTCTAAATCAAGTTCTAGAGGTTCTCCTACTTTTCCTTTAGAGGGAATTTTTATCGGGAAATCTAGTGTCCACTCGGAGCTACTAGTCCCGTGAAGACTGGTAGCTATCTTAGAAACAAACAAACTAAAACTACTTTCGCTTTCCTTTATGAGAAGTAGATAAGAGGGGAACAAAGGAAACCAACCTCAGTCTTGCGCTTAGTTCCTTGCTTGGTTCCTCTCTCTCTTGACATATCCTTGCCACTTTGCCTTTTTCTTCCCAGCTTCAAAGAGCACCTGTGGAATCAAAGCAGCATAATACTATTGAAGAACAGAGATCTACAATCATAAACAATATAGGACCAAATATATATTGCCACACAAATGCATATATCATCAAACATACAAGAATGTGGAGGAAAACTTGAATAGATTTATTGATATCAAGAATAGCAAAGAGGATTACAACCAATTGTTCTGACCCAACGTCGTCCTCCCAGCATGAAATCCCTTCTTCACCTCATGAAAAGCTTAGATCAGCCAACACTATGATATTCCACCAAGAAACCAACAACACTTCCTTATAAGATACA
Organism: Pinus tabuliformis; assembly: GCA_031772625.1. Taxonomy (NCBI): domain Eukaryota; kingdom Viridiplantae; phylum Streptophyta; class Pinopsida; order Pinales; family Pinaceae; genus Pinus; species Pinus tabuliformis. The sequence continues at coordinate 903,944,888 of CM062820.1, read as the reverse complement.
AAATTCCAGCCTCTAGATCTCTGGGATGAGGGATCCATATATAGATGATTGCAGGGGGATGAGTTAGCTTCTGGGATTTTTATTAGTGTCCTCTCTCTGATAGTTCTTGATTCCACTTGGAGATTGATGATCTCTTACTCATCCCTGGGTGAATTCAGAGAGGCAAGTGTCACAGGAGAAGTTTCTGAAAGATTCCAAGACGATCCACCTTGCAAACTGTCTCTGCCATTTGTCTACTCTCGCCCATCGCACCTTACAGAAGGGCTTTCCAGTATGCATTGCACCTTTTACACTGAGCAGGTGAGATGCATCGCACCCTCTACACTGGGCAGTCTGTATGGTCCAGCTTTGACCAGTTCTGAGCAATTTCCTTTGGAGAACTTCTGGGAGATGATGTAATCAGTTGACCTTATTCCTTTAGGGTGTGAAGCAACACTTTTAGGGACTTAGGAAGCCTTGGTTTATGGACATGTATGATTGGGGTTGCAGTGCCCCCTAAAGCATGAGGTCGTTAATCTTTTGATGTCGGTTGAAATGCTTTATCATGAGGATCCGAAGTTTTTTTCGAGCTAGAAGGTGACCTGTAATAAGATACAATACAATACATTATCTTCATAATATTTTTCATGATCTAGCTGAGGCAGGCATTCCCATGCTCAGTTTTATAAATTCATTTTCATGTACATAAGACAGACAACCGTCTGTGTGGAAGACTGATGATTCTGATAAAGTCATCATCCTTTGATTCGGATGATCATTTGTGCAGCAATGATGTACATTTGATGTCTTTATTTTCCTAAATATACCGCAGCCCAGATGGATGAAACTGGATCTAGGGTCTTCAAACTCGTCCAATCTTCACTCGAAGTACAAGTCGATCCATGTGAAAGATGTTCTGGAGTCGAACATGGAAAGACATCGCCTGATTACCAGCCAATGATGTAAGCTGTTAACAAGCATGAGAGGAATCACCGATAATGATGATGACCCTCAAGGTACTATAGTACAATTTGCGTGGTGTGAAAAGCAACTTGGCGTCAAACACCACACAAAATCTTTCAGTCGAAGGCCATTGATGTAAACCTGCTGCCGGAAGTGAGAAACTTGCCATTGAGGCACGCAAGCTTCAAAGTACTGAAAGGGTTGTTCCTAAGTCAACTTCTTGGATAATGAGCTAATTTTGACAAGAAGCGACCCGTCGTAGGAGGGCCTTAATGAATCCCACATCTATGACATGGAATGGAGTAAATGATTTTGGAGGTGAAAACGATTTGATGATATAGGGTTTAGGGTGGCGGTCATGAAAGAATGGAGTGTGAATGTATTGCAGTGGATGAGACATAGGAAAATTCTCTTGAACATACCGGTGACACTGACATGGATTGGTAGCATTAACCCCAAATATGGATGGTGCGATGGACCAATGGTGATATGACTGGTGAACGGAATAACCCAACCCGACTCGGATGTGGAGTGAAAGTGTCATGTTCAAGAGCGACTTGCTACCAATAAAGTTTCTTCAAGTTTTCTTCCCAATTTTTCCCCAGTCATTGCTGACTAGTACCTCTTTATTTTTTTCAAGCTTGAGGAGGATAACATATGCTTTTTCTATAATTTTCCCTTCGGGCAAACCCATCGCTATGTTTTAACGAGCCTAGCGACAGTGAAACTCATTCTTGTCCATATGGACAAGTTTGTCGCTATCTAGTTTTAACGAGTTTAATGACAAAGATAACTCAGTCCTTTTCAATTTTAGAGAGTTTGAAAGGGACGTAAAGGAGACTCCAATAGTCCTTTTTCATCATATAATCCCTTAAGTCCGAAAAAGTATAAAATAATACGAAAGGGATGAATTTTCTGTAATTTTAAGGAGCCGAACAAAACAAGCGCTCAATCTTTTTGTGTAATAATCCCTTAGGTCCAAAAAGATTAAAATCTAGAGGAGGGATAGCACTTCTGGTAGCTTTAACGAGCTAGAGAGGCCAATTTCTTGGCAATCTTTTCATATTTTACAAGTCAGATGAAGAGAGCTTAAAGGAGACTTGCCTTTTGAGGAACGAGTGATAATTTCAGGTAGCAGATGATTCCAGGTAAGGTTTGGAACTTTCCAATCACGGCAGTGTCACAAGGATGGCTAACAGGATCACTCTTCGCAACTTTTCTTCAAAAGGAGTAAACAATCAAATGGACGTGAATGATTGGCTAAAATAGAGTGGAGGTGATGGTAAGAACACAACCAGGGCTCAAAAGCTGATGAAAATGCATTGGTAATGGTTATTTATTGGGGATTGGTTCATTTTTTAATGAGATTAAACTCCGGGGGAAACATTTGCTCATTGCTAAGGTTTAATTTTTAACGAGCTTGAACTTCGCATAAAAACTGCTCATGCCAGTCATATAATAAGGATGTCTCATCGATAGGTTCAATTTTTAGGGAGCTTGCTCCATTCAAAACTTTGCTCCGGATCATTTCATTATGAAAGATAGGAACAACCAATGCTACGAGTTTAAAGGGTTGAGAAAATACAAACTAAGAAAATAAATGGTCACTCTTCACTTTCAGGCAAAAGGTTTGCATGCCCCTAGGTATAGTGAAGTAAAATTTCCAGGTTACCATTTAGAAGTTCTCACATTCGCAAGATAGTTTCCATCCGCACAGCAGACAGAAACACTTCCTCAGCTTAGTCCATCTGGACAAAGGCTCCAATCACCTAACCTTGACGAAAGAATCTTATCCCGGTCTAACTCCCTCTTCCTATACAGATGGGTGTCGGACCAGTCTTAAATCCTTCGCGGAAACTTACCCTATACCCAAGGTTTTCCTGCTGAAACAGACCAGGGTGCATGCCCCCTGGGTTTCAGTCTTGTCCCCCTGAATCACTCGCGCTCTTCAGGTGGACGGACCGGAGATTGATGAGACATTCCTTGCATGAAAATACCATTTAGGGATGGCATTTGACTATTAGCTATGTGTGATCCGGGGAACAAAAGCTAGTCTACGAGCTTGACCACTCGTCCCTCATGCGGAAAACACATTACTCTAAAGATTGAGGAGACAATGGCTCCCATGCTATAAATATAGTCGCACCCAAGGAGTAGATTATAATCTAGAGGTCCTTGGAATACCATCACATTCATATAAGTGGTTTTCCTTCTCAAAGTTATGGGCACATCGGGAAGGAACCCTAACAGTCGACTGGTTCCTTTGTCGAAGCCTGTCAGATTTCTCATCTCAGGCAAAAGAGATGGCGAACCAAGCGCTTTCCAAGCAATTGAGGAAAGGATACTCACAGAAGCCCCTTCATCTATGATGGTACCGACCATGATCATTTTGTAAGCTTGTAGAATGATTCGGAATGGTACACTAGCCAATAAACGGGGTCTGCCTAGTAGATTCCAATCGAAGGAAATGACTAGGTTGCTTGGAGGTGGGACCGAATAGACAGTCAGATATGACTCTAACGAACTTCCTTCCTATGGTAAAGGAACGGGTAGATTTCCCCCACATTCATCGGAGTCTGTGTTTACAAAAAGAATTTGAGCGGTGTCATTCTCATTCTCTTCGATGATTATATCATCTGAAGATGGACCTTCTGAAGACAAGACCGGGTCAACTGCCGTGTCAACCTTTTGAATTTCCTCTGGTATGGATTCAGCGAGTTTATCTTCAATGACAGATGCTTCGACTGACCATAATGGCATGTCGATCGGATTTTCAACTAGTGATAGAGTGGGCAAGAGTTTCTTATATCCAGGAGGAAGTCGTAGCGGTGAAGCTGGACGGTTATCCAGAACTCTTTTAGCTTCGTTTAGGAAGGGACAATGGTGGACGACATGATCGCCTTCACACAGCTTACAAGGAAATTCACATTTCCATTTCTGTCCAAATGCTTCACTTTCACTAGTTAATGGTGTACTTTCAACATGATCTTCAGAGGTTGATGACACCGGATTATGTAAACAAGGAGACCAGTCTGTTAAGATCCGAGAGATGCAAGGACAATCTCGATGATAGTGGTCTCCTTTGCAAAAGACACATGGAGATTTAGGCTTAGATGGTGCAGTGTGTGGATTTTCACTAGACGATGTCCGGTTACCCCTTTTTGCCTTTGGCTCCTTCTTCTTCTTCTCTTTCTTCTCCTTCCCCTTCTTCTCCTTCTTAGTTACTTGATTTTTGGCTTTACCAGCTTTATCAAGCGAAGAGGAAGGAGGAGAGGGAGAATTAGATGAAGTAGAAGGTTGGGGGGTAACTTTAGTATCATCCAGTTGCTGACTCGATTGTTCAGGAATCACTTTGTTCTGAACAACAGAGGTCGAGAAGAGCCATATTGGCAAGCCAATCGTCAATTCTGGAAGTGACAATGTGGCCATATGAGGTGCACCAACATCTCCCTAAGAGGAGAAAGGACTAGGATTTCCTCCAAGGGGAAATCCTTGGTTGGTGGAATCCATTTTTCTCGACCTAAGACCAACATGGGAATGGTGATATTATTTCGATTAAAATAAACTTTAGGCGCTTTGACACAACTTGTTTTTTCAATTTTTAAGAGTCGAGAAAAAACAAAAGATGACTCTAGTCGCCTTCGATTTTTAATGAGCCTGAAGTGACAAGTGCTCAGATGGACCTTTTCCTTTAAGGAGTCTCAAAAGGAATGAAAGAGACTACTCTGGAAATCTAGACAGAGGGATTACCAAACCAATCGAAAACTGCAGAATACTTTTTATGGTACGTCAGTCAATCTTCCAAAATGCTAAGTTCAGTGGATTGCGATCGATAGGGCGACAGACACGGTTTCCTATGGATAAAGGGTATAGCCTATTTTGGTCTCCCAATATATACTCGACAGTACGTGGGAGCACAAGTTCGTACTGGCACTTATCATCTCAAAGCGAAGGAATCACCCAACCAACAGTGAAAGCGACAGTTACCAGGCTTTACAATGCCAGAATACGTCTCTAGCCTAGACTTCTATATGTTGTGCGTTAGGTTCCAAAGAATTTTTATGTTCATTGAATTTATTTTATAGTTGATCTTTCTTAAGAAATTTTCCTTTTAGGTTCATCACGTGATGTAGATATACAATTCCTAAAATGCAATCTAAGATGATAAACAATCGTTTAATCTTCTTTTTGCAATGAAAATCCTAGCTACTAAAGAAAGAGAGACGATATTCTTTCAACACAGAGCAGAGAACACACACTAGATGCACTGTCCTAAATCAAACAAGCAGTCTAAATGCAAATGCACATGCATGTATTTGTTTTCAGCTTTCTTAATGGGTGAATGACAAGAAGAATGCTAAGTACAAATCTGAATTATCTTTTCGAGGAGACAGTACTAACAAATTTCTCTTCAAAAACAAAAGGAAGATAATGACGACACTTTGCTATTTTGAATTGAAAACTGCTTTCGACACTTGAAAAACTACTAATTCAAATCAAATACAAGAGTACCTGTATAATCGACCATCAAGAACAATAGAATTCTTTTCTTTGACAGAAAACGACACTTGTGGCACTTTCAAATCGAAAGAAGACAGTTTGATTATGCTACTTTTTGTAAAAGAGAACTGTAACTGGCACACAATACATAAAAACATTCACAATTCTTTGTACTATGGAGGTGGAATCACGTGAAAGAAGGGAGTTTCTACAGTGGTATACTGATCATAGACAACAAAACTCCTGAATAAAGTTGAAGAGAGTGAACGCAGAAACCAAAATCTAAGAGCAGAAGAGGTCTTGTCCGATTAGCACACCTGTGACACAGGGAAAGTGCGATGCAGTGCACCTACTGCACATGGGAGGTGCAATGCATCCAGATTCCCAAGCAGAGAAAGTGTGATGGTCCAGGGATGAGACTTCAAGTTGGTTCCGGGTCACAGTTTGCAGCTTAGTTCAAGGATTTAGGCCGAGCTAATGATGTTCAGTAAATATAAATCACAGGGGTTGATTTAATGAGGTTACTAGAGCCACCACTAGGGAAATTAGAAGGTTTGAAAATCGATTGTTTAGTTTATAAACAAAACCTGGAGATAAACTGAAGCAGCATTGATCTACTTTGCACTTGCATAGCAGATGCAGTTCGAAGGCTATTTGGCTTGACTTCAGGCTCCATCCATAAGTTTATAAAACAAACAAATATAGACAAGCAAACAATCTATTCACTCCCCAATGGAGTCGCCATTTTTTTATCGGGAAATCTAGTGTCCACTTGGAGCTGCTAGTCCCACTAAGACTAGTAGCTATCTTAGAAACAAACAAACTAAAACTACTTTCACTTTCCTTTATGAGAAGTAGATAAGAGGGGAACAAAGGACACCAACCTCAGTATTTTGCTTAGTTCCTTGGTTAGTTCTTCTCTCTTCTGGCAGATCCTTGCCGCTTTGCCTTCATCTTCCTAGCTTCAAAGAGCACCTGTGGAATCAAAGCAGCATAATACTATCGAAGAATAGAGATCTACAATCATAAACAATATATGACCAAATATATATTGACCACACAAATGCATATATCATCAAACATACAAGAATGTGGAGGAAAACTTGAATAGATTTATTAATATCAAGAATAACAAAGAGGATTAAAAATAATTGTTCTGACCCAGCATCATCCTCCCAGCAAGAAAGCCCTTCTTCACCTCATGAAAAGCTTAGATCACCTAACACTATGATATTCCACCAAGAAACCAACAGCACTTCCTTACAAAATACAAAATTCCAGCCTCTGGATCTCTGGGATGAGGGATCCATATATAGATGATTGTAGGGGGGTGAGTTAGCTTCTGGGATTTTTATTAGTGTCCTCTCTCTAATAGTTCTTGATTCCACTTGGAGATTGACGATCTCTAACTCATCCCTGGGCGAATTCAGAGAGGCAAGTGTCACAGAAGAAGTTTCTAGAAGATTCCATGACGATCCACCTTGCAAACTGTCTTTGCCATTTGTGTACTCTTTCCCATCACACCTTACAGAAGGGCTTTCTAGTATGCATCGCACCTTTTACACTGGGCAGGTGAGATGCATCGCACCCTCTACACTGGGCAGTCTGTATAGTCTAACTTTGACCAGTTCTGAGTAGTTTCCTGTGAAGAACTTCTGGGAGATGATGTATGCAGCTAACCTTGTTCCTTTAGGGTGTGAAGCAACACTTTTAGGGAATTAAGAGCCCTTGGTTTATGGACATGTATGATTGGGGTTGGAGTGCCCAAAAATGTCTATAAGAGGAATAGAAGTGGAAGGTTGTCTGTTAGGTGGTTGATTATCTGATGCATTTTCAACAATTGGATTATTAGGGTTAGGATCTGTTCTAAAAAGAATATGTACAGGGGGGCACTGATCTTACCTTTGTTAGGCTGCTTGGTATCTTTCTATTTACTGATTTCAGGGACGTCTATTCTTCTGCTCCTTAGATTGTTTGATTGTGGACTTCATAAATTATTGTATCATATCCCTCCCTAAAGTCAAATGTTTCACCTGACTGGGTTTGGAATTGTTTAAGAATGTGAGCTTCTTGATCCTCTTGGGTCAAAAAAACTTGTTGTTCATTGTTGAGTCCCATCAAATTAATTTGAGTGTCTTCTGTTGGTTCATCAGAAGTTGAGACTTCAGCATAATTTTCTTGAAATGGAGGCCTAATATTTTGGTCAGGCCCTGTCTTTCCAGTGTTAGGATTTTGGTTCTTCCTGAAATTTGGATTTCTCCCAGTATTGCTTGGTTGACCATCCCAAGGGGATTTTCTCTCGATTGTTTCTACTCTATCTCCAAGTCTATCCATTCCTTTAATAATAGCGTCTAATTTCTGTTCATAGTCATAAGGTTCTTCTTTGAAAAGTGTCCTCCTTTCTATTGTGGCTCTAGATCGTTTAGATATCAGGTTGGCCTCAACACTGACAGCTATACTTTGCATCTCTTCTAAGTTTCGAGGAGTTCTTTCCCTAAGTTGGTATGCCATATCAGAGTCAAATGCATCAGGGAATTTGATCAAGGCCAAATCTAGAGGTATGAGACCTTATTGAATCTGGTACAGTAATCTTGGACAGTTTCTTGTGTGCCTCTTCTTAAGTTTTCATACTCTGATAAAATGTGGAGAGGATCTTTCTTATTTTCCCATCTGTTCAAGAAGGTCTAATAAAGAGCTTGTGGGTCATTGATACTATTTGCAGGGATGGCTCTAAACCAGGTTCTAACATCTCCAGTTAAACTTTGAACAAATACTTTCATTCTAACATCATCATCATCAACCTCATATCTTTCAAAATAGTCGGTCATTTTTTTGGTATGTTGTTGAGCTGTGTAAGTGCCAGTACCTTCAAAAGAAGGGATTTTACTTTGATAGTCTTGGGGCATAGCCCCTAGATTGGCAAGTAAGTGCAGCGGAGTATATCAATTTTCCATGGTTGTAGAAATAAATGTGACAACTGGAGGAGTAGGGTGGAAGGGGTAGTTTGAGGTGCTGATGGTGAACTTGGAGAAGCTGTAGTAATCACAGAAAGGTTTGGTTTTTTTTCAGAGGTAAGCTCAGATTGAATGGAGTTCTACAAATGTCTGTCAAGGTGTGAAGTAACAACTTCAATCTGCAAATTTTCAATGAATATTGGATTTTGAACTATGTGGGTTAACCCAAATTCTAAAAATGTCTCCACTAAACAGTTTTCAAAATACTTATCAAAAGGTTTGTCCTCAAGGTAGATCCACTTCACAGGAAAGGATCTTGATCTGTATAGAGGCCGAGAACTAGTAGAATTTTCTTGGCTCCCTTGTCTTCTAAGAATCCTAGGAATTAGATTAGGATCTTCAAACATAGGTGGGGGATTAGGATCAGGATTTGATATGGTGTAATGAATCTTTTCTGAAGCCAGTTTCTAGGTTTGTTTTTGGTTTTTTTCTTAAAATAGATTTGACCATATAACTTTCACAGTCTCTTCTAGGAGGTTTTAGATGTGGGAGTTTTAAACTTTCGTAAAGACTTATTTGAAAAGAGAAACTCATCAAGTATTTGAAACCAACGATCCGATCTATAAGCTAGACCGGAGATAGACTAAAGTAGCATTCATTTACTTCTGCAATTGCAAAGCAAAAGCATTTCAAAGGCTACCTAGCTAACTTCAGGCTCCGTCTATAGCTTATGAAATAAACAACAGTAACAAACAATTATTCAGGTCCCCAGTGGAGTCTCCAATGATGTTATCACTCAGGTTTTCCCAAAAGTTGTAAGAAAGGGAAGGATGCCGAGGTAACTATAGACCAATCTTTTAGATACAAAATCTAGCCAATCTGTATCCAAAGAGGGCTCTCTCTTTATGATTTAGATTTGTTTTTTAAAGGTATTAGGCTAGTTATGAAGTTCTGGAGTTTTGTTTGAGTTTGGGTGGTGAGATTCAATAGAATGGAGAGGTAAGATAGAGTAGTTCAGTCCATTGGGCTGATGGAGTCAAAGAAAATGGCTTTCTGGATTTGGTTTCTTAACAGAGGATGGCTTCATAGAGCAAGGTAGTCAAACAAGGAACAAATAGAGACTTGAAATAGATGGAATGGGCTCAAATTGGATTAAGGGTAGTTAAGAATCCTTCAACCTATTTAAATATGGAAATTGGATGATTACTAATAAGGAGCAGTTAAGTATTGCTTAGCAAATAATCAACATGAAAGAATTAGGAAACAAGAGCAATTAATATTTCATTGCTGATCTTAATTCTGAAGAAAACATAGAGAACAATAAAGACTGAAAATAGAGTGCAACCAAGCATATTATGAAATTAATCTTTTCTTTATCATTCAGATTATGAGACACATATGATATAATAAACTAGAAAACTTCAAAACAAAAGATATAGAGGACTTATTGGTCCGATGGTTGTTTCAAGAAATCTGTGACAAGTCCTCTGCTTCAATTCTTCATCCAGTAGGCTAGACAATAGTTGATTCCAACAGCTCTTTATTCCAAAAATTCAGTGTCACAGCAAAGTCTAGGAATCCACCCTCAATACTCTAACAGAGGGGGTATTTATGCAACAAACTATACAACAAATATCTCATAACAGTTGTGAGATAATATCTAGGTTTAACTAAAAATAGTTTACAAGAAAATAGAAATAGCTGGTCTTCTTCAATAACTCTGCGTTGGCTGCCTGTCTTAACTGATACTCTTTAATGCTGACATGATACTCATTAATGTTGATCTGATCCCTTTTTTTCTGATCTGCTACTCTTTAATGCCGATCCGATCCACTTTAATTCTGATCTGATCCCTGTTGATCGTTGTCTAGTAAAACGAAACTGCTAACATGTCTTCTGATCATCTTTCTTCTCGCAATTCATGTCTTTGAAGGTCCATTAGTTAGGGTAGCAAATATCCTTGTATACCTTTATTTCTTTCTTCTGCAAGCTCGGAAGTCCCTCTGTTTGGTTTAAACTGCATTTAAAGAGGAAGAAACTGAAAAATGGCAAGTTGGTTGAGGCTGCGAGCTCGTTGCTAGAGTCTTTTCTGGTCAGGAGGTGGTCGAGAAATTGGAACTATGAACTCAGTCGATTTTATGCCTGGAGCACAATATGCAGAAAAATATAGCAAAAATGACATTTTACCCTTTTATTTGACAAAATGAAGTTTTGGCGGGATTTTTTGATTTGAAGGATGAATGACGTCAGCAGTACAGATGATGACATGCTAGGTGATGTGGCGGGTGACGTCAGCAAAGGACAAATGATGTCAGCGGATGACATGGCAGGTGACATCAGCAAAGGGTGGTAAGTAGTTTTTCCCGCACCGCTTTTGGGGTCAAGTGGTTTCGGGCGAAGAGCGAGTGAGCAGGCTGGATGAGTGATGCATGGCTTTGGTACGGCGGAAAATCATCGGTTGATCGCGCGTTAAAATTCGGTAAAAATGTGGTTACGATATGGTTTATCAACCGTTGGATGATGGGGCAGAGATCAGATGGCTGACGAGCTTTGAACATGGTGGGAGTTTAACTTGCGGGCCTGACATAATAAAATATGTTTTTTAATAGTTTCAGGCGCTATTTGGATTGGTCAGATTTGGTTGCTAATTAACTCAAATGGTTAATTAACTCCATGAATGTGCGGTAGGAATGTTATTAACGGGTTCCAAATAAACCTGTTAATCCATGTTAAACAGTGATATGGTCGTATTTCTACCGGGGCAGGAATATATATTTTCTGGGGTTTTTTTGTGTATTTTATATGAGAAGGGAAATGACTTTTATTTAGGATTTATATAATAAAAGTTAGAAGTTAATATGAAAGGAATTGAAAATAAGTGTTAAGTAAAAAACAATCGGCTTTTGTAGTTAAACTTAGGCTTAGGATGAGAAAAAGGGGTTTTGAGGTGATATAATTTATTTTCCTAAGTAAAATAGGGTTTTGCTTAGTCAATGTTTATGAAATGAGACGAGTGATTTTTAGTGATATTAAGAACGGATTCTTAATATTTTAGGGGGGAAATTAGTGAATGATTAGGGAAAAAGTGTGAAGGGGAGTTAGTTATTGAATCTTGTCTTGCTTGAGCTGCTCCAAGTCTATCGTCTGCTATTGCACTTGTGATAGAAGTGAAAGTTAACACATTTTTAGAAACATAATCTATCACAAGTATCATTCTACAATGCCATCTACCTACCATGCCTACTTTAGCCTAGCATTTTTTCCTTTCTTTACTTGGGTGCACTTGGACTAGCAAACTCTTTTCAACTTTCCTTTTCTTTTCATGGTAAGCCTACCTATGTCTGCACTTATTACATCCAAGGGCTCAGATTTAACTGTTGAGCTCGTTTTCTTCTCTACCTATCTACTTATCTACCAAGATTAAACAGTTTGGTCAGTTTTTTATTCTCTATCTCTAAAACAGGAAATTCAAACATGAACTAGCCAAGATTAAGTTGTTTGGCCATTCATCAATTGTGGCAAAAGTTTAACAAGCTGCACACAATGCCTATTACAGAAAATGAAAAAGTAGTGGCATTTTGGACTTGCACACTTTCCTGGTCTTTCTTTGTTTGGGGTTCATTTCTTTTACTTTTTTGACCATTTTATTTTTTTACCCTTTGATTTTTCTTTTAGGGTATACCCTCTTTACATTTTTTACATTTTTTTATTTTTTGATAATATGGAAAACATTTGCAACAAGAAAAGGGATGAACATATTACAGAGCTCATCAAGTCAATCATGAAATATGACACCTATTGGTATAGGAGCATAAAAGGTTGATCACTTGTCATTTCTCACTAATTCCAAGTATTCAAAACTTCCCATCTCAACATTTTTAAATTCTATAGGTCAATACTATGACCCTTACCAGTCTTGTTGTTCAATCCACTCATCAATATCCTTAAGAGAAATTTATTCTTAATAGAATCACCCCTTCACTTCCCCATACCAAATATCCATTGATATATTTTCGGTTTTCTCCATTAGTCTCAATTTCCTAATATTCCAAGTGGCGAGTTCTCTTGAGGATAAACCCCATAATTTACCCCTATACATTATTATATTTTCACCGTTCTATCCACACTTAATGTTATACACCTCAAAGAATTGTAAGAACCTAATTATCTACTCCATTCCTAAGATTTCATAAATTCTTGACTAACACTAATGTTAGACTTACCATGAAAATGGTACCTTCATGCCAAGGCATTTATTTTCTTTTACTAACAAAATATTCCAATTCCCACCATATAGACATTCATGGATCTATGACCAAATGTTGTCATAATTACTACAATTCCTCAAATGACCTTCATAAATATAAGTATATTATTAAAACATTAAATGTTCCAAATGTTTTTCAAAAATAAAACTATAGATTTAATAAATATATTTTTTCCAACCACTTAAATTATACTTAAAATAATAATGTAAAATAAAAATCAACATAAATAAAAAAGATTAGACATATAAACTAACTTACATGAACATTTATATTAACATGTAATCGCCTAAACCTACCATGCCTTGGGTTGATTTTCGGTTAACAAACTACATATGCATATCTATGAAATGCAATACCTTGATTGTTTTTGTTTTTGTTGTCCTTTTCAATGTGGCTCAAAAATAAAATAAAGACTACAAACCTTTACACATAGTGTACATTAAACCGAGTGAAATATTTATCATGAATTCCAGATTGGTTGGGTGTTCAAGTATTTTTATTATTTTATAGAAAAAATATACAACAATAAAATATAATAATTTCAACTATTAACATAATCTATTAACAATAAATAGATTATACAACTGCTTTTTTTTTTCATAACATTTATATTGGTTGGGTGTTCAAGTATTTTTATTATTTTATAGAAAAATATACAACAATAAAATATAATAATTTCAACTATTAACAATAAATATATTATACAACTATTTTTTTTATAACATTTATTTGTAATATCAATGCCAATTTCTATTGGATGCCCTATTTTTTATAAAGAGAAAATAAAAATATTTAAATTTAATCTCCCACAAAGCTTTAAAATTCATGAAATAATAGTGAGTTTTTATTTCTATTTATAGCATAAGTTCTCTCATAAACTAAATCAATACCATACTATGTTTTTAGCATAAAATATATATATGATAAAAATTGTCCATACTAATAATTGAGAAGAATTTAGAAGAATTATTACCATAATCCTCAAAATTTTAATGATGGTATAACTTTACCATTATTTAATGAATAAACGTGGAACTTAAAAAAATTAAATAGGTAATGAAATCGTGGAATACCGTGGAACTTAAAAAAATTTAAATGATAAAGTCTCACATAATTGATTCTTGAAAGGTCGATATAAATGATTAAGATAGCTTCAAGACCTTCAAATATTTAGTGCCCAAAAATGCACGCGGCGTCACTAAAGCTGTCAAATCTGGGAATTCGAAACCTTAACTAAATTTCTTAAAAAAAAAAAAATCCTATAAATGAGAATCCTTGAGAAAATTCAATTTTAAAGCAAATGAAAGAGTCTCAAAACCCTAGCGGCCTAAAAAGAATGATTCAAACTTTAGAAAAGACATGCGGCTTTGATGAATTAATAACTGCCGCCATCGTGAAATTAGGCTCAGAAATGCTTGTGGCCTAGCAGAAAATTGGTTGCAAAGATTACGCTAAATTCAACAAAAGTTTATGAATGATTTCCTTAAGGCTTTGAGGCTTGAAATTTCATAGATTTTGTGCTATTTCTTTTGCTAATTTTCAGCAGATTTGCTCCTTTTCTGACTTTACAAGCATTTTTGTGTTACACTACCCTTTACTGTCGTTTTTGTGGGTTGAAAACCGCTGGCTTAGGAATTGTGCCGGAGGGATTACACGAGCCGCCAAGATTACACGAACTGCATGCACAAAACTGCCTTAAGGCCCGACGGTTTTATGTGAAGAAAAAACCAAAACATAGGGTCGTTTCGCGCCCATTTCCCCTCGCGATACAACCTCTTCCATCATAAGAGCCAAGAATCCGGTGGTATTGCGTCGCTGGCTTCTCCTTGCCGGGTAACCCAGCTATTCTTCCCACTCGGTCATATCGCCCGCGCAGGTTCGAACCCTGCTGTCGACTTAGCCCAATAGATTTCAGGCATGTCTCCTTAACCACTCGTACATATCGACCAGTTCCCCCCGCTAGCGAGGGTTTGCTAAACATGGCTAGGGAGGAATGGGGCGTTAATTATTTTCAAATAATTTCAGGTTTTTAATATATATATATAATAAAAACAATAACCTAAAAATTATATATAATATTGTTTGTAATTATTTCCAAATAATTTATAGCTTTTAACCTATATATAGGTATATTGAATAAAAATAATAACCAAAAAATATAATAGTTGCTTTATTGCATAATACAACTATCTATTTTTTTTCCATATATATTTTTAACATAAATTATAACCATTTAAATAATATATGTATATATATCCATTATTTTTAACGGTATGACTCCTTATCATATTTCTGTCTACTTTTTGCACGGGCATAATTGAGGATGAAGAAATTTCACTAATTTTAATTTTTCTACGGTGCATAATATTTAATTTATTTGTTTTTCCATTTTTTTATTAAAAATATAAGGTATAGACATCAAATTTGACCAAAATTGATAAGTGATAGAAACCATGGTTTTCTTTGTCATAACTATTCACTAGCTTTTTTAGCACATATGATAGATTTTTGCGTGGAATTTTCCTATCATAACTATTCATTAGCTTTTTTTGCACATATGATAGATTTGTGCATGGAATTTTAATTCAAAATTTTTATTTTATAAATAAACACTCATTCATGCATGAAAGAAAAAAAAAGCTCCCATTCAATATAAATAATTATTTATTAAATAAAATAGTTTAATATTAAATAAAATATTAATTATAAAATAGAAAATCTAAAGATCCAATAGAGTTGAAATTTTGCTTCCATATCATATGTAACAATTTCGAAATTAAATCATGTAACTAATTAATTTAATTATGCGATTTATAATCAACACACAATTTATCAACTATTTAACATAGAATTTCAGAAATATGAACAGAGACAACTTACCTGTGGCAATGATATTCCTTACTTGTGATTTCAGAGTTGAACGCTATTTGAATCCTCCTAACTACAACAAAGTTTTGAGGACTACTCTACACCCAACCGTAGGCTCAATTGCACAAAATATTGCTATAATTGGCCACCCCCGAGTCCTCAATCAACGTACTACTGCTAGGAAATCCTTTGTCTTGCAACACTTTTCTACCATGAGAATGGATGATGGAATCATGGAATGATTTCTCATTTTCTTCACCGTCTATTAAATAGAGCAAATATTGGAAGGGGAACCGCAAGCACACACTCCATGTATCAACATGCAACTTTTATTTCTTTATTTTAAGTTTAACTTAATTTAGTAATTCTCTTAATATAATTCTTTCTTATTTTATTCATTTTTACTTCTTGATAATTTTACTTATTTTTACTATTTTTATAGTTCTCCTAATTTAACTCTTCTTTATTTTGTTGTACGTTTTGTTAACTTTACTTATTTTTATTATTTTTATAGTTCATTTTTATTTATATTTATTTAGAACTCTAGTATTGTTATTTACTATTTTATTTATTTATTATTATTATATTTTCTTCATTATTTATTATTTATTTACTATTATTATGTTTTCTTTATTGTTTATCATTTATTTTCTTATATTTTAATATTATATTATTTATTATTTATTATTTTCATTATTATTAGGGGACATTACATTCATGGGATACTCTGGTTATTGCAATAGGTATCAATGCAACTACCTTATAGTGTGATGAAATAGTCTCATCCTTGCTGATGGAGGAGATGAGACAGAAAAATATGGAGAACCGGAATGGTGATGCCTTGTCGGTACGAGGACGGTCCTAGAACATAAACAAAAATAAGTCATTGAGTGGGAGACCTAAATCTAGAGGGAGATCTAAATCTCAAGGAAAACATGTAAAGGTGGTTCGCTGGAAATGCGAAAAAGAAAGGCACTACAAAAGGGACTGTCAATCTAAAGCTCCTAACAAAGGAAATGGATGTGATGATGCTTCGTCTACAGAGGAAAAAACCACCTCTGATGAAGGTGGGGATGTGTACTTGGCTTCTTCAAGTACACATGTATATCACGAGGCATGGTTGATTGACTCAGGCACATCCTTTCATTTCACTTCCCATAGAGAGTGGTTTTGCAAGTATGAGAAATACGATGGTGGTGATGTCTTCTTAGGAAATGATAGGAAGGCTAGAATCGTTGGTCACGGAAAAGTAAAGTTGAAGTTGCAAGGTGGAAAGGTTATAACACTTCTGGGTATTCTAAATATTCCTATTGTTATCACTCAGGTTGTCCCTGAAGGTTAAGAAAGGGATACGGCCGAGGTAACCACAAACCAACTTTGGACTGCAGGTTCTAGCCAACCTGCAATCAGAGAGGGCTCTCTCTTTATGATTTAGCTTTGTTGAAAGGGATGATTTTAGGCTAGATATGATGCACAGGGGTTTTGATTGAGTTTTGGTGGGAAAACTGACACATTCAGGTAGAGAGGCAGAGTATAGTCTAAATCTTTCAAGCCATTGGGCGTTGAGTCGAGGAGGGGAACTGCTGGTGCGTTTCCTTAATAACAGTGAGGGAACATGGAGTAAGATAGCTGAGGTTGAAGCAATCTTCAGGTTTAAGGGATGAACTGAATGCTAAAGAAAGAGAGGCAGTTAAGAATCTCTCCAACAGATTAGTAGAGAAAATAACAGGGCGCTACCTAGGGGCAGTTAAGAATCTCTAAATAATTGGCCAACACAGGTGAATTGGGGTAAATATGAGCCGGAAGGAATTCAATGTTCATAACCAATTCTTTTAGAGGAAAACATCAAGAAACAGCAGAAATTGAGCATAGAGAGTATTTAAACTAATTCTATGCTATTCCTTTTTCCTGCTATTTAGATAACGGCAAACACATAAATAGAGATAGGAGGCACTTATTGCTTCAGGCCGCAGCGCAGGAATTCCATCTTCAACTCTTCAAAACATTCATCAACAACAGACAGTTCGCTCTCCAAGCTTTAAGCAATCTTTGATTACAGAAAAATTCAGGTATACACAGCGAGTCTCTAGCGAAAATTCTCAATTAACCAACCCTTAAAACTATATAGAGAGTGGTATATATAGGGCAAAACTTTCTATCTACTACTTTTATTACATCTTGACCTAATCAGGTCATAAAACATAATTTATTGACCTAACTCTATCTGGAATTAAATGCAAAAAATCTCTTGAGCGGCGTTGAGGGTCGCCGTATCAGAAATAAGTGAATGATGTGGTCCTTGGTGGCTTGCTCTAGTGTCTTCTGAAATAAATATGCATGGGTTCCTGCTCCTCGATGTCTGCCTGCATTTAAAGTTTAAGCTATGATTTGAGTGCAGGAATGGGCTTTAGCTGCTTGATTTGACTTTCTGGGGGGCTCATTAATTCTTAGCTGCTTCGAGCCACTAAAATATCTTCGGCTGATACTCTTTGGCGTTTTTTCCTTCTCTGATACTCTTTGACAAAATCTGGACTGCTGATCTGATGTGCTGCGGGTCTAATCACTAATAAATGGCTGTTGTTCGGCCTCTGTATCTTCTGAAATTGTCTTCTGCTCCTTTTAGTGTGCTTTGTGAAGAAAACAGATTATTTGTGCGCCCTTTCGGGCTTCCTGGGGCTGCATGGTGAGAAGATTCCTTAAAGATTCCCTGAAGATTCTCCATTTCGACCTAAAAAATCCTGCGATGAGGCGCAAATCGCTCATCAAAAACTGCCTCAGAATTGGATTCCGGGGCTCCGAAGTGCGACTTTTGCGCCTCTGCACCCAAAAAAGTGTTGATGACGTCAGCATTGTACGGCGGGTGACGTCAGCAGGGCGACGTGGCGGGATGATGTCAGCATGACGTCATCACGTACGGACGATGACGTGGTAGGTACGGTGGCGGGGACACGTGGCAGTGACGTGGCAGGAGGCCACGCAGGCAGGTGACTCATCGGGTGACTGGACAAGGGGTGACATGGGGTATGGCGTCACAGGGTGGTAAGCGGTTTTGTGGCGCACCGCTTATGGGCAAAGGCGATCTCGGGGGAAGGGGCTCCGCCACGCCCCAGAGCCTGACGCGTGGCGGGAGTACGGCGGCAAAACCGCCGAACTCCCGGACGCTAAAGCCCGAGCGAGTTGCATATAGGAAAGCCTGCCAGCCGTTGATCTGTGGGGTGGGCGATCCAACGGTTGGCGGCGATCGCGAGGTGACGGTGGGTTAGCGGGTGGGAATATTTACAGGAATATTCCAAATTTGATACGCGCGGCGGACGGGTTTTAGACTTAGGTTTAGTGGGTTATGGGGTTTAATAAAGGGCGCATCAATGTATTTACAGTCGGACTTAGGGATATGAGTGAAATATGGGTTTTTGACATGCGGGGTTGATATATTATGCACGGAACGAGGGAAAAAGGTGCAAAAAATGGGTTTTTTGAAGGTTTTTTTAGGGGTTTTGGTTTAGGGAAGAGGTTATTATTCTGACCAGATGTCAGAGTAATCCCTGGACACGGATGGGCTAAAAACAGTCCCAGATGGACTGTGATTTCCCTAACTTAGTAAAAATATGGCTATATTGCCAGGGGGAATATTTACATAAGGGGATTTATATACATGATTTAAATAGGGGAAAGGGGAAAATTGTTAGGGAGTTATATAATAAAGTTAATAGTTAATATGGAGATGAAAAGAGGGCACTAAGGTCTGAGACCTTAGGCTTTGTTGGGGAAAAGAAGGCTCACAAACACTGAGTGAGAAATTCTTGAGTGAAGCAGATGTTCACCAAGTCTCATGTCATGGAAATGATGAAACTGAGAGGCTCAAGCAGATCTTGACCTCTTGGGGGATGTTAGTAAGTGACCTGGGGGATGAGAAGAAAGGGGAGGTTAGTGAATCTCCAGCTTGAGTACCTCCTTTGAATGCAAAATTGCCTGATGACTGTGATCTGAAAAGATAAGACATTGTGAGATACAAAATTGATCACCAATCATGATTCTACCACATCAAAGCTACCTACCTAGCCTACAGTCCTAACATCTTTTCTTCTTTTTTTTTGGGTGCACTTAGACTTGCAGACCCATCCTCACAATTTTTCCTTTTTTCTATTTTCCTATCTAAATCTACACTTATTTCTGCCAGGGCCCAGATTAAACAGTTGGGTCCCTTTGATTCTCTACCTATCTACAAATCTGCCAAGATTAAACTGTTTGGACATATGTCATTCTCTATATTCTAAAACAAAAAATTGAAACCTAGGGAGGCCAGGATTAGACTGTCTGGACCTCCCTTTAATAAATTCTTCAAAACTGAAACAACTCATCAAAATTGGAAACAACAGTGGCATTTGAATTGGCACACTTTATTACTCCTTCTATGGAAAGATGGAACCTTGCTGTAAGAAAGATGACATATTTGGCATGTAAAAATGTCAATCATGAAAAATGAAACCTGTTGCAACAGGTGGCTAACAGTGGCTCCACTTGGGGATGGCTTTTCCTTGTGAAAAGTCAAGAACAGCAAGTCAGACTGCCTTGATCTCTGTTGTCACCGTAAACTAAAAAACTTCTTTGCTCTGGCTGTTAGAAACATGAAACTCTATGACAAAACAACCTTCTCCTCAAGTGAATCTTTGTGAACTGCTCAGCAACGCCTGCTTTCTTCTGTGTGCTGGATTATTTTGTACAATGCTGCTTGAGAATATATCTTTGAAAACATGGATTGCAAATTGATGTACTTCCTTCAGCTTTGGTCTGGAAAAATTTGCTGAAATTTTTCCTCTTCTGTTACCCTTTTCTTGCTTGAAAATTGCAAGTGCAAAACAGCTTCTCTTTGACCCGAATTGCTGTTATGACATTTTTACTCTTGCTGCCTTGCTGAGATTGATACAAAGATAGGTCTTTAAAAACTGGACAATCAGCACCGGCTGTGCCTCCATGAATTTACTGTTGTTCCTTCAATAATCGGCCTGCTTATCAAAAGGAATTAAAAACAGTGCTCATATATACACAATATAACTGCACAAAGATATTTACAGAACTTGCATTGTTTCAACAACAAGGATCGTGATAATGTTTCAACATCCTGCCATTCACAGGGCCTTCTCCAACAGTGCTGTCCTCCATAGATCTGAGAAAATAGGCATTGTTTCCTTGAACAGCAGAAATAATAAATGGGCCTTTCCATAGGAAATCAAACTTTGCATGCTTGCCCTTGTCTTCTCTTCTTGAGTCCCACTTCAAAACTTTGTCACCAATACTGAAATTTTCAACTTTAGCCCTCTTATCAAACATCTTTTTGAGCTTTTCTTGTAAGATTTATGCTCTGTCATAGACTTGTTCTTTGGTTTGCTGAAGATGAATTGTCTGATTAATTCTTCTTTGAATGTCATTTGGTTCAGCCTGAATTTCCTGTAACAGCTTGATAGTAGGAATGCCCAGGGATGAAGGAAATCTAGCCTCCATGCCATATACCAGCTCATAAGGGCTCATTCCAATTGATCTTTTGCTTGAAAGTCTGTCTGCCCATAGGGCATTCACCAGCTTTTTGTGCCAGTTTTTCTTGTTTTCTTCTAGCATTTTCTTTATGATGTTGATGAGGCTCTTGTTAGATGATTCGGCCAATCCATTGCCTTGAGGGTAATATGTTGTAGAATGGCCCAGGGTGATATGAAATCTGTGGCAAAAATTAATCATCTTTTTGGATTTGAAAGCAGCGGCATTATCAGTGATGATTTTCTCAGGGCAGCCAAATCTGGAAAGGATGTTGCACTCGAGGAATTGGATAATAATGGTATCATTGGCTTGTCTACAGGGAATGGCTTCAACCCACTTGGTGAAATAATCGGTGGCTGTTAGGATCCATTTATGTTGGCCTGAGGAAGATGGATGAATTTCTCCAATGAAGTCAAGACCCCATTATTGAAAAGGTTTTTCGGTGGAGATGAGTTTAAGGGGCATGGGCAACAATTTTCTCTTGCCTTCAAAAATTTGGCATTTGTGGCACGACATGGAAAACGTTTTAACATCTGCAAAAAGAGTGGGCTAGTAGAAACCAGCCCTCAAGATTTTATCTGCTGTGGACTTCCAGTAGAGATGTCCTCCACAATCACCTGCATGGAATTCTTTCATGACATTGTTAGTTTCATTCATGGTTAAACAATTCAGCAATATACCTTCATGATTTCTCCAAAATAGTGCACCATCTATAACACAAAATTTCAAAGCCTTCATTTTCAAAAATATTTTCTTTGTTCTGGACAATCCTGGGGGAGCACACAGGTTTAACAATACATAGCAAATATCAGTGTACCAGGGGCATTGCAGAAATATTTCACTGATCTGTGGAGTCGCTAGCTCCGGTTCATTGTCCAGCTGGTTAATGTCTAAGGCTTGAAAATTTGTTTCGGACATCAGTTTAGCTAAACCTTGTCCCTTTATCAGCTTGGTTGGTTTTATTTCAATGTTGTATTCGAGGATACTTGTGATCAACTTTCCCATTTTTCCTTCTAATCCATCTTGAGTCAATATGTCTTTTACAGCAGCGTGTGGGACGTAGGCAATCGCGTGTGAATACAATATGTACACTCTAAAATCCTTGATGGCCTTGACAAGTGTGTAGGCCTGTTTTTCCATTATCGGGTACTTCAATGGGGCGTCTCTTAAGGCTCGGCTGAAATGCTTGCTTAGCTTCCAGGGACCATCTTACCTTGGCATCTTTCTTTAACATGTTGCTTAACAATCTTATTAATTCAGCCAGATTTGGAATGAATCTTCTCAAAAAGTTGATTTTTCCAAGGAATGCTTGTAGCTCTTTTATGTTTCGGGGGTATGGAATTTGGAGGATGGCCTGTATTCTCTCAGGGTCAATTCTGATCCCATCCTTTGATATAATGTGGCCAAGCAATTTTCCTTCTTCAAGGCCAAATAAGGATTTCTTAGGATTCAAAGAAATCCCATATTTCCTGCATGTCATGAAAATTTGCCTGAGGTGCTTGAGATGTTCTTCATCAGATTTGGAAAATGGGGTTAAATCATCAAGGTACACAACCAGGAAGTCATGTATTTCTTTGGCGAAAGCAATATCCATTGCTCGTTGAAAAGTAGCACCAGCGTTTTTAAGTCCAAATGGCATTTTTACATACTTAAATGTTCCCCAGGGTGTGGTAAAAGTTGTTTTGTCTTGGTCATCTGGGTGAACAAGTATCTGGTTAAAACCTAAAAATCCATCTAGTAAAGAGATTCTACATGATCCCACTACTCTCTGAAATATGTGGTCCATTTTGGGCAAAGGATAGTGGTCTTTTAAGGAGACTTGGTTTAAGTTTCTGAGGTCTACACAAAGTCTGATTTCACCTGTCTTTTTTCTTGTAGGAACAAGATTGGACACCCACTCAGAGAATCTGATAGGGGCTATTATGCCTGCTTCCCACATCCTTTTTACTTCTTTTTCAATCGGGGGAAGCAGCACAGGGTTGATTCTTCTCAATTTCTGTCTTCTGATTGGGCTTCAATGGGATTGTGTGCTGAATCACTGATGTATCATAGGACTTCAAATCCTCATAGCTCCAAGCAAATACATCTTGAAATTCTTTGAATAAGTCAATGTACTTGGGCTTTTGATCGGGTGGCAAATTTTTGGACAGTTTGATCATTTTTGGATTCTCTGGTGTCCCAATGTTGTGTTCTTCAATTTCCATGTTTATTGGTTGCAGTTTTGGTTTTCTGGGAATGTCATTAGAGTCAAACATGTCTTCTAGCGGAGTTAGTCCAGCAAGCAAAAAATTATCCTTTAGGTCAATGATTTCTACTTCTATTCTGTCTGCTTCTTCTGCCTGTGTTTGTTTCAGCTGTTCAATGTTTTCATTGTCAAAAACAGTTGGCTTCAGAATCAGTTTGGCTGTTGCAGCATCTAGAGCTTGCTGACTTTCATTTCTCTGCTGTTCAGAATCTGTCATGGCATCCGTGTCAATGTGAATATTTGAAAATTCGTGCGCAAGGGTAAGGAAATTATTGATCTGGGCATCATTCTCGAATACTTGCCAATCTCTGACATTATTTGGGATGGTGGGCCTATGTTTTATTTCGGCTGTGAAACGATGATTCGGGTCAAAAGGAAGCTTGCATGTACTTGCGAAGGTGGCTAGGCTGTGTGCATGAATGTTGTGATTTCTGGAAATCTTGTCAAGCTTGAATTCAGTGAATGACTGGAGTATGTCAGTAGCAGCTGTTCTGTAGGCTCTCATTCTATTGTCATTGGTAACAAAATTACCTTTCATCTGTTGTATAACTAGATCAGAGTCCCCTAGGATAGATATTTTAACAGCTCCTAGAGTTTTTAACAGTTTAAGGCCTAAAAGCAGAGCCTCATACTCTGCCATGTTATTTGTGCATTTGAAATTCAGTCTATAGGCATGTCCTTCTGCATGATTATCATATGTATTGTGAATCCAGACACCTGCCCCTACTCCTAACTTGTTAACAGAGCCATCAAACTCTAGAAACCATGTGATTTCTTGCTTGTGATCAGTATCAAGAGATTGAGCTGTTTTAGGATTGGGCAGATTTAAAATTTCTGTTTGGGGAGGTTCTTGTAACATGCTGGTTGCATTTATTGTTTTGACGATTTCTCTATTGTGGGCAACCGTTTCTTCATTGATGTGCACTTGTTGTTCTAGAGCCAAAGGCTCCTTATTAGTGGGCAGATTTGAATCATCATTGAATAAAATGAAAGAATCCATATCGGAGTGAATTGAATAAATGGGAAAATTTTCAGGCTTGCTTTCACTACTTACTACGTATTTCATCAGCGTTTCTCTGTACAGTCTCTTTGGTTGCCCAAAGACTGAAATGGTAGCATAGGAAAGGTCTAGTTGAAGGGATCCTTGAAGCTTTGCTCCCCATGATCTTGACAGGAGCATACCGTACTTGGGAGGAATGTCAGCGACTACTACATCCATGAGGATGGTTTTGTTCAGATATTGGACTAAGGAAACACACAGGTCTTTGATGAGACCTAGACATTTCACTTGACTTGAGTCAAATGAGTATAAATCTTTGTAAGGCCTTGTGATGTCGAGATTCAGTTTTTCCATAACTGCTTTGGGCATAAGATTGTGCGATGCCCCTGAGTCAAACATAGCGTTGTGTAAAACTTTGTCATGTATATGCAGACTGACATAAAAGGGTGGGACAGGTCCGTGGGTAGATTTTCCATTAACTTCTGGTCCAAACAATAGCTCAGGGGAATCATCCAAAACATTTACATCATCTTTGTTTTCTGTAATTTGAAGTGACCTTTGAATTTGTTGCCTATACACATCGTGTTTAGCCAATTCTGAAAGAGGAATGGCTATCTTGAGTTTTCCAATCTCTGTTTCTAAACTAAAAGGCTTCTCCAATGGAGTCTTGGTATTGGCATTGGCAGTTTTTCCCTTTTCATTTGAATTCTCAGCGACTTGCTCTTGTTTATCAATGCTATGGGAAGTATTTGCTTGCGGTTTGGCAACTTCAGGAGTACTTTTTGGGATGCTGTTTGAATTTTCTTTTGAGAAAGGAGGCGTCAAAGGCTGCTCAACAGCAGGCTGCGTGTCTGTTATGTCCTCTACAGTCACTTGACTTGAGTTTGAGGCAGTCGTATCAGCTGGTTGGGTTATAACAACTGTGTTTTTAATCTTGTTGGGCCGTTTGGTTTCCTTTATCTTGCTAGGCTCAGAGATGTCAATGGTCCTAGTTCTGAGCTTATACTGTTTGTGTACCTCATACACAACAGTATCATAACCCTGCTTGAAATCAAAATATTCACCAGTTTTAGTCTGAAATTGACTGCAATCATGTTCATTTTGGTCTTCTTGTGTCAGGAAAGTTTGATGCTCACCCTTTAGGTCCACTAAATTCATGTGATCGTCTTCTATGGGTTGACTAGAAGTAGATCCTTCTACATAGTTATGTTGAAAAGGGGGTCTGATGTCTTGGTCTTGGTTAGACCTACCATCATTTATGTTTTGTTTTTTCCTGAAATTTGGATTTCTTATGGTGTTGGACTGCTGTCCTTCCCATGATGCTTTTCTCTCAACATTTTCTACTCTTTCCCCTAGTCTTTGCAGGCCATTAATGATAGCATCAAGCTTCTGGTCAAAGGCTGAGGGCTCTTCTTTAAAGGTGGTTCTCTTTTCCATTCTCGCTCTGTTTCTCTTGGCAATTAAGTTAGCTTCTACGGTAACAACAACCTTTTGGGCGTCTTCAAGAGTTGTAGGGGCTCTTTCTTTCAACTGATATGCCATATCCGGGTCAAAACCGTCAGGAAATTTGTACAAGGCCAGATCGGGTGGAGGCCTTAAATTCTGTGGTATCGCATTATATACATTATTGAATCTTGCACAGTATTCTAAAACGGTCTCTTGAGGACCTCGTTTAATTGTATCATATTTAGCTAGTATGTGCAAGGGATATTTCTTTTTCTCCCATCTGTTAGTAAAGGATAGGTAAAGCTCCTCAGGAGTGGTTATGGAATTTGCAGCAAGTGATCTGAATCAAGTTCTTACATCACCTGTTAGACTCTGAACAAAAATTCTCATCCTCACACTGTCATCATCTATTTCATAATTCTCGAAATAGTCTTGCATCTTTTTGGCATGCTGAATGGCTGTGAAGGGACCAGTGGAATCAAAATATGAAATTTTCGATTGGTAATCTTGGGGTAAAGCCGCAGCGTTAGCAGGCAATTGCAGGGGTGCATATCTATTAGCCATATTGGTGGGGATAAGAGGAACAACAGGGATTACAGGGACAATAGGAGTAACTGGAACAGTAGAAACAACAGTAGTGGTAATGGGAATATGTGCAGTGAATGAAGGTGTGAAGGGAGGGCTTTGAGATGTAGATGATGAACTAGGGGAAGCAGGGGTAGACCGGAATAAAACCTTGACAGGAGTTGGAACAGAGCTAGGATAAGCTGTTTCAGGACTCAAATCAGCAAAATTTTCCTGTCTTTGTTGCTTCCTAAGGTTTTTAGGGATTATGTTAGGGTTTTCAAAAATAGCTGGAGGATCTGGGTCTGGGTTTGACCTTGTATATCGCGGATTTTTCTTGGGAGCCAACTTCCGAGCTTGTTGTTCTTTTTATTTTTATTTTTATTTTTTTGTATTCACAAGGGCCAGATAAGATTTTGGAATGGCTGTATATATCTTAAAACTAGCATGAAGATTGACTGAAGCAGCTTTTATCTAAACCTGTTAATGTAAAACAAAAACAGTTTCAAAGGCTTCCTGGCTGACATTCAGGCTTCATCTGTGGTTTTAGGAAATATACAACAATTAGAAAATCAATTTCTACAGGGGGTTTTTAACCTTCTTCGTGAAACTTTGTAAAATTAACTGAGGAAGCTCCCCAGCGGAGTTGCCATTATGTTATAACTCAAGTTGTCCCTGAAGGTTAAGAAAGGGATACGGCCGAGGTAACCACAAACCAACTTTGGACTGCAGGTTCTAGCCAACTTGTAATCAGAGAGGGCTCTCTCTTTATGATTTAGCTTTGTTGAAAGGGATGATTTTAGGCTAGATATGATGCATAGGGGTTTTGATTGAGTTTTGGTGGGAAAACTGACACTTTCAGGTAGAGAGGCAGAGTATAGTTTGAATCTTTCAAGCCATTGGGCGTGGAGTCGAGGAGGGGAACTGCTGGTGCGTTTCCTTAATAACAGTGAGGGAACATGGAGAAAGATAGCTGAGGTTGAAGCAATCTTTAGGTTTAAGGGATGAACTGAATGCTAAAGAAAGAGAGGTAGTTAAGAATCTCTCCAACAGATTAGCAGAGAAAATAACAGGGCGCTACCTAGGGGCAGTTAAGAATCCCTAAATAATTGGCCAACACAGGTGAATTGGGGTAAACATGAGCCGGAAGGAATTCAATGTTCATAACTAATTCTTTTAGAGGAAAACATCAAGCAACAACAGAAATTGAGCATAGAGAGTATTTAAACTAATTCTAGGCTATTCCTTTTTCCTACTATTTAGAAAATGGCAAACACATAAACAGAGATAGGAGGCACTTATTGCTTCAGGCCGTAGCGCAGGAATTCCATCTTCAACTCTTCAAAACATTCATCAACAACAGACAGTTTGCTCTCCAAGCTTTAAGCAATCTTTGATTACAGAAAAATTCAGGTATACACAGCGAGTCTCTAGTGAAAATTATCAATTAACCAACCCTTAAAACTATATAGAGGGTGGTATATATAGGGAAAAACTTTCTATCTACTGCTTTTATTACATCTTGACCTAATCAGGTCATAAAACATAATTTATTGACCTAACTCTATCGGGAATTAAATGCAAAAAATCTCTTGAGCGGCGCTGAGGGTCGTCGTATCAGAAATAAGTGAATGATGTGGTCCTTGGTGGCTTGCTGTAGTGTCTTCTGAAATAAATATGCATGGGTTCCTGTTCCTCGATGTCTGCCTGCATTTAAAGTTTAAGTTGTGATTTGAGTGCAGGAATGGGCTTTAGCTGCTTGATTTGACTTTCTGGGGGGCTCATTAATTCTTAGCTGCTTCGAGCCACTAAAATATCTTCGGCTGATACTCTTTGGCGTTTTTTCCTTCTCTGATACTCTTTGACAAAATATGGACTGCTGATCTGATGTGCTGCGGGTCTAATCACTAATAAATGGCTGATGTTCGGCCTCTGTATCTTCTGAAATTGTCTTTTGCTCCTTTTGGTGTGCTCTGTGAAGAAAACGGATCATTTGTGCGCCCTTTCGGGATTCCTGGGGCCGCATGGTGAGAAGATTCCTTAAATATTCCCTGAAGATTCTCCATTTCGGCCTAAAAATCCTGCGATACTGCCTCAGAATTGGATTTCGGGGCTCCGAAGTGCGACTTTTGTGCCTCTGCGCCCAAAAAAGTGCTGATGACGTCAGCATTGTACGGCGGGTGACGTTAGCATGACGTCAGCAGGGCGACGTGGTGGGATGACGTGAGCATGACGTCATCACGTACGGACGATGACATGGCAGGTACGGTGGCGGGGACACGTGGTAGTGACGTGGCAGGAGGCCACGCAGGCAGGTGACTCATCGGGTGACTGGACAAGGGGTGATGTGGGCTATGGCGTCACAGGGCGGTAAGCGGTTTTGTGGTGCACCGCTTATGGGCAAAGGCGGTCTTGGGGGAAGGGGCTCCGCCACGCCCCAGAGCCTGACGTGTGGCGGGAGTACGGCGGCAAAACCGCCGAACTCCCGGACGCTAAAGCCCGGGCGAGCTGCATATAGGAAAGCCCGCCAGCCGTTGATCTGTGGGGCGGGTGATCCAACGGTTGGTGGCGATCGCGAGGTGACGGCGGGTTAGAGGGTGGGAATATTCGTAGGAATATTCCAAATTTGATACGTGCAGCGGATGGGTTTTAGACTTAGGTTTAGTGTGTTATGGGGTTTAATAAAGGGCGCATCAATGTATTTACAGTCGGACTTAGGGATATGAGTGAAATATGGGTTTTTGACATGCGGGGTTGATATATTATGCACGGAACGAGGGAAAAAGGTGCAAAAAATGGGTTTTTTGAAGGTTTTTTAGGGGTTTTGGTTTAGGGAAGAGGTTATTATTCTGACCAGATGTCAGAGTAATCCCTGGACACAGATGGGCTAAAAACAGTCCCAGATGGACTGTGATTTCCCTGACTTAGTAAAAATATGGCTATATTGCCAGGGGGGAATATTTACATAAGGGGATTTATATACATGATTTAAATAGGGGAAAGGGGAAAATTGTTAGGGAGTTATATAATAAAGTTAATAGTTAATATGGAGATGAAAAGAGGGCGCTAAGGTATGAGACCTTAGGCTTTGTTGGGGAAAAGAAGGCTCACAAACACTGAGTGAGCAATCCTTGAGTGAAGCAGATGTTCACCAAGGCACATGTCATGGAAATGATGAAACTGAGAGGCTCAAGCAGATCTTGACCTCTTGGGGGATGTTAGTAAGTGACCTGGGGGATGAGAAGAAAGGGGAGGTTAGTGAATCTCCAGCTTGAGTACCTCCTTTGAATGCAAAACTGCCTGATGACTGTGATCTGAAAAGATAAGACATTGTGAGATACAAAATTGATCACCAATCATGATTCTGCCACATCAAAGCTACCTACCCAGCCTACAGTCCTAACATTTTTTCTTCTTTTTGTTTTGGGTGCACTTAGACTTGCAGACCCATCCTCACAATTTTTCCTTTTTTCTATTTTCCTATCTAAATCTACACTTATTTCTGCCAGGGCCCAGATTAAACAGTTGGGTCCCTTTGATTCTCTACCTATCTACAAATCTGCCAAGATTATACTGTTTGGACAGATGTCATTCTCTATATTCTAAAACAGGAAATTGAAACCTAGGGAGGCTAGGATTAGACTGTCCGGACCTCCCTTTAAGAAATTCTTCAATACTGAAACAACTCATCAAAATTGGAAACAACAGTGGCATTTGAATTAGCACACTTTATTACTCCTTCTCTGGAAATATGGAACCTTGCTGCAAGAAAGATGACATATTTGGCATGTAAAAATTTCAATCATGAAAAATGAAACCTATTGCAACAAGAGGCTAACACTTACATTGGCCAAAAATCTGATCTCTGTAAGTAAGTTAGATGATGCAGGTGTAAAAATAGTGTTCGATAAGGATACATGCAAAATGGTTCGAGGAGCATTGGTATTGATGCAGGAGTTCGGATTGGAACTCTGTACAAGCTGCAAGGTAGCACTATTGTTGATAGGTGCAAAAATTTTGTGGTTCCTGAAAGTGGAGAAGAAAATCTAGTGGACTCTGGAGAAAAGAACATGCTATCGCATCAAAGGCTTGGACATATTGGAGAGAAGGGCCTTCGAATACTTCATGGTAAAGGTATGGTAGAAGGTATGACTAATAGCTCTCTGGCTTTTGATTTTTGTGAAAATTGCGTATATGGTAAGTAGAATTGGGTGAGTTTCCCCTCTAGTGGCAAGAAGGTGAAACAAGTATTAGAGCTTGTGTACAGTGATGTGTTTGGACCTATGAGGGTTTCATCACTGGGTAAGTTGTGTACTATGTATCATTTATAGATGACTTCTCAAGGAATACATGGATATATTTCCTCAAGAAGAAATTTGAAGTCTTTGACAAGTTTAAAGAATTTAAGGCTTTGGTGGAAAACCAGACAGAGAAGAAGATAAAGGTGCTGAGGATAGATAATGGTGGAGAGTTTTGCAGTAAGGAGTTTGAAGAATTCTATAAGAAGTGTGCTATAGCACAACAAAAGAGTACTCCATACACACTTGAGCAAAATGGAGTTGTAGAAAGAATGAATAAGATGTTGATGGAAAAGGAAAGAAGCATGCTCAGTGGTGTCGAGTTAGGACAAGAATTCTGGGCAGAGGCAGTGGAGACAACAAGTTACTTGGTCAATAGATCACCTTCATCAGCGTTGGAGGATAAGATTCCACAAGAGGTATGGACTGGTAAGAAACCCTCTCTTTCACATCTGAGGGTATTTGGATGTGATGCATATGTAATGTTTCAAAGGAGAAAAGAACCAATTTGGATAGTAAATCTGAAAAGTGCATCTTTATTAGGTATAAGGATGGTTGAAAGGGTTATAAGATTTGGAACCCGGTAACTAGAAAGGTTGTGTACAGCTGAGATGTGGTGTTTAGAGAGGTGAAAGATGTTATTAAACATGAAGTCCAACCAAAGGAACCTGAGAAGATAGAGTTTGAGCTTAAGGAAGAAGTATCAGACTCTACAGCAAAGGAGGAATCAAAAGATCAAGACCCACAAACGCTGGGTGTGAGAAGATCAGTTCAAGAAAGAAAGCAACCAAAAAGGTATATTCCATTTGCTTTCTGTTCAAATTTTTCTTTATCTGTTACTAATGATGATCCCACAACTGTAAAGGAAGCAGTAGATTCATAGGATAGAAAACTATGGAAAGAGGCCATGGTTGATGAAATGCATCTTTGCACAAAAATGAGGCTTGGGATCTGGTGGAGTTGCCGGTTGGAAGGAAACCCATTGACAGCAAATGGGTGTTCAAGAAGAAGACAAATTCAGAAGGAAAGGTGGAGAAATATAAAGCTCGGTTGGTAGCAAAAGGTTATTCCTAGGTGCTGAGAATTGATTTTGGTAATATTTTTTCTCCTATTGCTGAGGTAGCTTCTATTAGATTACTTTTATCTCTTGTTATTGCTTTTGATTTTGGGGTAGAATAGATGGATGTGAAGACAACATTTTTTCATGGGGATCTGGAAGAGGAGACTTACATGAAGCAACCTGAAGTCTTTGCGATAAAGGGTAAGAAATAACTAGTATGCAAATTAAAGAAGTCTCTGTATGGGTTAAAACAGTAACCAAGGATGTGGTATCAGAAATTTGATACATTTATATGGGGACTTGGCTTCACTAGAAGTAAAGAAGATCACTGTGTGTATTTTAAAGTAATTGGTGATCGTGTTATTTATATGGTCTTGTATGTGGATGATATGTGGCTGGTTGGAAATGACAAAGAAATTATCTAGGATTTGAAGACCCAATTGTCCTCCAAAAATACATGAAAGATCTTGGTGCTGCAAACTATATTTTGGGCATTGAAATTAAAAGATATCAGGCAAAGAGGAAGCTCTGGTTAAACCAGAGGAAGTATGTCGAGACAATAGTGCAGAGGTTTAATATGTAGGATAGTAAACTGGTGAAGGTTTCTATTCCTGTAAGTGTGAAGTTATTTGCTGAAAAGTGTCCCAAGACACAAGAAGGGGAAGAGGACATGTCCCGTGTTCCATATGCAAGTGCAGTCAGTAACTTGATGTATGCAATGGTCTATACTAGACTAGACATTTCACATATAGTGGGAGTATTGAGCAGGTTTATGTCAAAACCAGGGAAGAAGCACTGGACAACATTGAAGCTGGTTTTCATGGATTTGTGTGGCACTAGTGATTATGGTTTGTGCTACCAAGGAAGACCAGGATTGGACAGAGTGTTGGAAATTTGTGGCTTTGTTTATGCAGACTGGGCTGGAGATCTGGATCAAAGAAGATCTACAAGTGGGTATCTTTTTAACCTATTTGGAGGAGCAGTCAGTTGGATGAGTAAGAAACAATATGTAGTGGCACTATCAACTATAGAGGTAGAATACATGGCAGCCACTCATGCAAGCAAGGGAGCAGAGTAGTTGTAGAGGTTGTGTTCAAGTATGGGGTTAGTAAAGGGAGCTATAAGGATAGACTGTGACAACCAAAGTGAAATTTTCTTGGCAAAGAGCCTTTCTTATCATTCAAAGACAAAGAACATTGATGTTCAGTATCACTTTATGATGGATATGATAGAAGAAAAAAAGGTGTTGCTGGTAAAGGTGGACACTTTGAAGAATATTGCAGATGCATTGACAAAATCTATGAGCTCTAAGAAGTTCTCTTGGTGTAGAGAAACAATGGGCATTTTAGGGTTGGATAAATAACTAAGCTCTCCCGTGGCCCCCTGTGGAAAGAAAACGACAAGTGGGAGAATGTTGGGTTGTGTTATATTCTTTCCACAACTATATTAGGTTGGGCAGACCTACCTATGGTTTTGTGCATGGTTTTTGCACATGGTTTTGGACGTGATGGTTTTCGGTCTATGGTTTTGGACGTGATGGTTTTCGTTCCATGGTATTGGATGCTTCAGTATGTATAAACATGTATTGTAACATTGAAAGGAACATAATGAAAAATCAAGCTGGTAGTCCCGGTTTTTGGATCCAAGGGAAATCTCTGTGTATATGTGTTTTATGTGTTGTGCTCTCGCATTGTTTATTTTCTATGTTTTAGAATTCGTATGCAGGTAGTTTCTGTACGGGGTTAAAACTTACAGAGATTGAGTCATGTAAAATCAAACTTTCAATGCAACCACCGCATGAGTTCTCAACCTACAAAAAAAAATGGTATCAATGATTAGAACCAGTAAAAAGAATTGTCCAAAAATAAAAATATTCACCTATAAGTTATGGACAATAGCAAGAAGGTGATGGCAGATGCCTATTAGCAGGAAAACACACCAAAAAGTATTGTTCTAGCCAAGCTACAACTCTATCCTGATAAACTAAATGATAAACTCAAAAATCCTGAGCATCTGTCCACAATACACATTTATTTGTTCTTAACCCTAAATCAAGCATAAGAGGGAGAAGATACCACTCGCTTGTGGAGGAATTTTCCAAATAAGACTCATCAAGTTGGTCAAAAATCCTATCATGATTTCCAACATAATTAGCTTGAAAATATTGAAAGTCTTTAAAGAATGAGCATTCATCGAAAACCCTAATTTCAGAAACCGTAATTTGAGCCTATTCTTGGATTTCGTCAAGGATCTAAGGACCTAACATAACCATTCACAAGAGCCGAAGTGCCTCACCATCCTGACAAACTTCTGAATGCTCAATTTGTATATCATTGAATATTGATAGTTTCGATGGATCTCCATATGAATGCACACTGTCATAATCAGTTGTGACAGGAAAATGAGTAGTGAATATATTATTGGTTTTGACCAAATGTTGCAGTACTGACATATTCACAGTTAAAAAAATCAAATTATTCTAATTTCCAAGATGAAGATGAATTAACCAAATTAGTCTCAAGAAAGAGATGAGTCATGTGATATGTTCCCTCACATACAGTGGACTGTGAGATTGCACTAGATTGTACCTTATCATTGTAGGTTTTAACCCTATACAAAAATTACCTACAAATGAATTATTAAAAATATAAAATATATAATGGTGAGAAATACAAAACAAATACACAAATATTTCCCTTGGATCCCAAAACTGGGACTATTAGATTGATTTTCATTATTTCCTTTCAATGTTACAATAGATATATATACATGTCGAAACATCCATAAACCCCAATCCATTAACCCTGGATTAGAACATAATCATAGTTCCCTTGACCGGATCTACAAAATACCATGGGCAGAAAATTGTACTACCAAAAACCATGTGCAAAATCCATGCACAAACCATAGGTAGGTTTGCCCACCTAATATAGTCGTGGAAAGAACATAACACACACCCAACATTCTCCCACTTCTTGTTTTCTTTTCCACACAGGGTGTCACAGGAGAGATTAGTCATTGTCCTTTAATGCCCATTGTTTCTCTACACCAAGGGAACTTCTCATTTCTCACAAACTTTGTCAATGCATATACGATATTCAACAAAGTATCCACCGTTACCAGCAACACCCTTTTTTCCTCCACCATATCCCTTACAAAGTGATACTGAACATCAATGTGCTTTCTCTTTGAATGATAAGTAGGGTTCTTTGCGAAGAAATTTGTACTTTGGCTGTCATAGTCTATCTTTATATCTTGTTTTAATAACCCCATACTTGAACACAATTTCTAAAACAAAATTGTTTCCTCACTTGCATGAATGGTTTCCATGTATTTTTCCTCTGTAGTTGAAAATGCCACTACATACTGTCTCTTACTCATCAAACTAACTGTACCTCCAAATAGGTTAAACACATATCCACTTGTAGATCTTATATGATCCATATCTCCAGCCCAGTCTACATCAACAAAGCCACAAATGTCCAAAACTTTGTCCAATCCTGGTCTTCCTTGGTAGCACAGACAATAATCACTAGTGCTACACAAATACCTGAAAACTTGCTTCATTGTTGTCCAATGCTCCTTCCCTAGTTTTGACATAAACGTGCTCAATACTCCCACTGCATGTACAATGTCTGGTCTAGTACATATCATTGTATACATCAAGCTACCAACTGCACTTGCATATGGAACATGTGACATAACTTTATACCTATAGGAATAGGAATCTTCACCAGTTTACTATCATGCATATTAAACATTTGTAGTATTGTCCCAACATGCTTTCTCTAGTTTAACTAGAGCTTCCTCTTTGCCTGATCTCGTTTAATTTCCATGCCCAAAATATAGTTTGCAGCACCAATATCTTTCATGTCGAATTTGGAGGACAATTGGGTCTTCAATTCCTAATAATTTCTTTGTTATTTCCAATCAACAACATATCATCAACATATAAGACCAAATAAATAACATGGTCACCAATTAATTTAAAATATACACAATGATCTTCTCTGCTTATGGTGAAGCCAAGTCCCCGTATATATGTATCAAATTTCTGTTACCACATCCTTGGTGACTGTTTTAACCCAAACAAAGATTTTTTTAACCTACATACAATTTCTTTTTTACCCTTCACCATAAAGTATTTAGGTTTCTTCATGTGTATCTCTTCTTCTAGATCCCCATGAAGAAATGTTTTCTTCACATCCATCTATTCTACCTCAAAATAAAAGGCAGTAACAATAGATAAAAGTAATCTAATAGAAGCTACCTTAGGAATAAGATAAAAAATATCACTAAAATCAATTGCCAACACTTAGGAATAACCTTTTGCATTTATCTTCTTCTTAAACACCCATTTGATTTCAATGGGTTTCCTTCCAGTCAGAAACTCCACCAGGTCCCAAGCCTCATGTGATGCCATTTCATCAACCATGGCATCTTTCCATAGTTTTCCATCCTTTGAATCTATTGCCTCCCTGACAGTTCTGGGATCATCATCAGTAATAGATAAAGAAAAATTTGAATAGAAAGCAGATGGACTATACCTTTTTGGTTGCCTTATTTCTCGAACCGATCTTCTCACAACTGTAGTTTGTGGCTTTTCATATTCTGATTCCTCTCCTTTTGTAGACTCTAATTTTTCCTCCTTTAGCTCAAACTTTATCTTCTCAAGTTCCATTCATAGGACTTCATGTTTAATAACATCTTTCACCTCTATTATCTCTCACTTCATTATGACTTTTCAGTTGTCCCAAGTGCCAAATAATAGTGAATTTTAAAGCCATTTTTCAAGCCAAGAAAGATCTCAAAGCTAAATCAGACCCTCTCCACTCGATAGTGCTTGTAATAAGATTTCCAGCAGTAGGTGGAAATCCAAAAATGGACTCCTAGATCAGAGGTTAGAGAATATTCAACATACCCTTTGAAAGCCATAAAACAAAGAGGAAAAGACCAAGGGGAGGCTCATCTTAATCAAAATTTTTCTAAAAGTAGTAGCAGTGGAGTGCAGCGAGGGAAGCAATCAGCAATTGTTGATATCACAAATTTCAATTAGAGGTTCCAATGCAATGCAAATCAACGATCACACTCAGAGCTGTATTAGAAATTGGTGATCAACATTTTTGAAGGTTGCGAACAGATACGATGTCATAAACCATCGAACGTTGATAATGTTAAAAGTGTTGGGGAAGGACTGTAATGCAGGTATATTCTAAGTGTGGACACAAACAATTCCTCTATCCCAAGATAGCGGCTCTAGTCACAAACAAAAAATCTATGGAATATCTCCTTAAGCTAGAATCAGTTAAGAAGGCCTACCTCTTAGAATGCTATCCTGCTTGGTGATGATTCTGCTTTCTCGCTCCAGTTATCTTTCATTTCCTTCCTTCAAACACCTGAAACAAGAAAACAATGAAAAACAACAAATGTAATAGCATACAATATTGTATTCATCCTACTTAACAGGTAAAGGAACATTAAGCCATAAAGATGTAAAATGACACTTCATGTAGGAAACCGATCGACAGTTGCATTTATATAAATCAGAAAGAGATTGAAATTGGTGCCTTGACATTATTGGTCTCCTCCGATGTATCTGAGTTCCCACACTTCTGCTAGCACTTCATGGACAGCCCCAACAATACAGGTTTTAAGGCCTCTTTCTCTCCAGTCTCAAACCACACCAAAGCACACTATTCTCCCTCAAACATACACTAGAACACTTCAAGCTTTAGATGTCTTGATGATTACTCCAATTCTAAAAGCTCTAACTCCAAACTAAAAATTAGCTTTTCTTGGGAAAAATAGCGGTTTATATAGCATGGATCAATGGAATATGGTTCCTCGCTTAATGGGAGAAGGTCTTATCTCTTGAGTTTGTTCCCTTCTAATAGGCGAAAGGAGCCCAAATTGACCTCCTCGACTCCATCTGGTCTAACCATTTACCAGACATTCGTTATGAAGCTTCTAGAGCTGGAAGCTTCGACTCCATATTTAAAAAACTTTCCAAAAGAAGATCAGCATGAATGAGAAAGGGCTTAGTCAATCCGATTGGTGTTAGTGACAATTTTAGTCCCTGCACATTAGGATGAGGAGGACGTTGGTCTTCAGCACTAGTCTTGTAAACTAGGGTAAACAAAAGATTTTTGGGAAATGATGCAAAAGAGAATTTCTCTTCTCATGAAGAGGGACATAATGGGAGTTTCTTCATGGGAGGAAAACATGTGGGGTTCACTATAGAGGTCCTCTAGGATCATGGATGGGGAGTATAGGGACAATTACAAAATTTTGTGTAATAGATGCCCCCTAAAGCATAAAGGTCGAACTAGAGTGAGGAGTGAAATGCTTTACAAGTGCGTGCAGGGAACCGAGGTCTGTCATCGACGAACCTACAAGCAAGCATAAATACATATAGATCATGGAAAACTCTGACAAATGATACATGAATCATGGTATGGATGAAGCCATCTAGAGAATGATCATATAAATGGATCCAAGGCATGGGTGAAACCATCCAATAGAGAGGATCATAATGAAACCAAGGTATGGTCACAACCATCCAACAATGAGAAGAATCACATATAACAACTCATGGTATGGTCGTAGCCATCCATATGAAAGCAACATGTATATCAGCATGATCATGTCACATCGCCTTGCAACCTAGACATTTGTAATCTAAGCCTAGGGTCTTGCGCACCAACACGACCCGATCATTGTACAAATTCTAACATGTGAATAGATGTATTGAAGTCGAACATGCTAGAAAATCGCTTCATTACCGGTCAATGATGAAAATCGTTAACAAGAGCAAGAGAATCCACTAATAATGACTCTCAAGGTACTAGTAACACAATCCACAAATGTGAATAAAGGTATTGAATTCAAACACCCATGAAATCACCCGATCAAAATCCAATGATGTGAACTTGTTGTCGAGTGCGAGGAGCTTGCCATTAGGGCATGCAAGCTCTAAGCTACTGGAAGGGAGTCCCTCGTTTAGCTTCCTAGATAATGAGCTGAAGTCAACAGGATGTGACCATGTCAAAGGAGGGCCATGATGTATCCCACATCATCGACACGAGGCAAAGGGATGCAAATGATTTCAACTGGTACAAAGAATCAGGAGTAAGTGCAATTGCAGAGGGACTAACT
Organism: Pinus tabuliformis; assembly: GCA_031772625.1. Classification (NCBI taxonomy): domain Eukaryota; kingdom Viridiplantae; phylum Streptophyta; class Pinopsida; order Pinales; family Pinaceae; genus Pinus; species Pinus tabuliformis. The sequence goes on along the minus strand of CM062820.1, from coordinate 903,906,059 downwards.
CTTGAACATATCGGTAACACAATTTTGGATTTTGGCAGCTTTTGGATCCATGGTATTTGTGGTCATGATGATGTGGTAGAGATCAAATGGAAGGCCAAGTGAAAGGCCCAACCCATCAAAGTCAATGATGAAATGAGGATATCCCAACTCGACATGAAATAGAGAGTGTCCTATTCAAGAGTGAGCTACCAACACGACTAATAGGATTTCCAATTTTCCCCCACCATTTCTGGTAGGTACCCCAATTAGTTTTTATCACAAGCTTAAAGGGGATAGCATGTTCTTACACTGTAAGTTCATCCTTCGGATGAATCCGACCTATTTAGTTTAATGAGCCTTAGGAAGGAGAAGCTTATGTTCGTCATGGTGATGAATCTGAAGTTGTTTAATGCTTTAACAAGTCTGACAAAGGTGTAACTTGGTATCTTTTTCATGTTTAGAGAGTTTGAAAAAGACACAAAAAAGAAAACTCCAAATGGTCCCTTTTCATACATTTGTGTCTCTCGAGCCCGAAAACGTAGAAAATGATACTTCAGAGAACTGCTTGACCATTTCAGTTAAGGAGTACTGTTTTCGTAAATAGTTTATCCCAACTCGAAAAAGGGGTAAACTTATACTAGATAAATGATGTTTTGCATCCTTTAACAAGTTCAAAATGACAAGAGCTTGGAAATATTTTCGTGTTTAAAAGTTCGGAAAAGAGTTGAAACCAGACCCCCCATTTTGTTCTCTTTAACGAGTCAAAAGGGAAAAATACTAGGTGATATTCTCATTTGATTTTTACGAGCCAAGAAAAGAGCTGAAACGGGACTCCAGTATCATCATCAACAATCTGTCACTTATCGATGCTCAAGAAAGGTAAATGCATTATCCAATTCTGAGGAAAAATAGGTTAAAAACACTTTAAAAACCTAATATTTTCATGAAAAATGAGCAAAATGGGGAAAAAGTAATTATTTTTTTACCATTTACCATTTTACCTTTGTGTGAAGAGATTTTTACCCATTTGTGCCCTAATTTTTATGGAGCAGATTACGGGAGATATGGGAGGTCGTTTGCCGAGCCATCAGTTGCAGGTAAGAGCCAAGACCTTAAGCTCCATTTTCATACTATTGTTACCTATTTTTATGCATTTTTTGTATTTCATGGGAAGGATTTGGCAAAAAAAAATCACCCTCGGTCGGTGCGATTTCCTGGTACGGATCCACGCCTAAGGGTTAAGAAAATCATCAATCACGCTGTCAGCACCACTATTTTTAAAACAGTCGTGCCGGTGATGTGAGCAAAGAAAAAAGATGTTTTTTTTCTCAATTAGACCGTTTGAATCCAAATTTTTCTGTCAAAATATGATCATTGACTTGATGAAATGGTTTTTGTGGGAAGAAAATCATTGAAAATGGTGGATTCGAAAGAACGAGAGCCTGAGGATATCAATACTCAAGCAATAGCCAATCCAAATTGCTTAGAGGCTTTGAGGAACTATGGGCTCCTCAAGCTATTTCTCACACTAGAGATGAGGGTTCAGCCCGAATTGCTATGGTATATGATTAGCCTATGGGACATGAATCGAGAAATTTTCATCATTGTTGACCAAGAGCTGGAGTTGGAAACTTCAGACATTTATTTCATTAGGGTACTGTCCCAGAGAGGGGAACCCATCAATATATATGGGTCGAGGTTGATTGGGACAAGTGTGACCATGCTACTTCCTGAACATTGCCCAGAAGCTCTCAAGTCCAAAAGTGGCAAGATCGAGATCGCGACTATTCGAGATCTTGTGTTGAGAGTGTTACTGTTGACCATCAATAGAATGGTTGGGTCCCAAGCGCCACATGAGACTAACAAGTCAAATTTCCTGTACGCTATTGAGTGCATAGCACACACTATTTTTAACTAGGCGGATTCTATGAAAATCAACATGAAACTCCAGCTATCAAAAGCTAAGGTCGGAAACCTGAAGCAGTTTTCCTTTGGGTCGGTACTAGTGACCTGCTTCCTGGAGCGGGTTCCACTGTTCCAATACCAGCTGACTGAGGTGGATCTGCCGATGACATGAAAACCACATATGGTTCATTAGAGCGAGTTGATGCCCAGGGTTACGAGGGCTAACTGATGTCATATAAGACCGCTTTTTTCTCATGGATATGACAATAGCTAACTGTAATGGAGGATTGGCCTTACAGCGGTATCGAATTCCATGGAGATCTGGATATGCCACTCCCAGAGGGGGAGGAATTTGACGATGACGGTAAAAAACAAACAATTTTTTAATGTTTTGATGTTTTTTATTGTTTTTTAAATATATGTATTCGTGACATTTCAATTTTCTGAATGCAGATGTTCAACCAGAATGCCCTACCGGGATGTCCCCAATTGCCAGGCACATTGCTTGTCAGTTTGATGTCACTCTTTATCAGGAAGGAAGTAATAAGGCGGAAGAGATCGCCGGGAACCTCGAGGGATTGACCCACAGTATCCCAGAGTATGCGTGGGTGGGTGATATCCCATGCAAGTACCAAAGGCATATGGTGGGGGTATTAGATTGGATCCGCCAACTGCTAACTCATGTAGTCCGAGAAGTCACATGCTACCATGAGCATCATGCTAATTAGTGCGTAGGTATAACATTCCACATTTTTTAGCCCTGCGAGCCATAAGATGTTTTTGAACACACATATTCTTTTTTGTGTTTTGATGTATGACAAACATTATTGACATATCTATATATATATATATATATATATATATATATATATATATATATATATATATATATATATATATATGCTATATTTCCCTACTTACTATGATACAAATGATTTGTTTTTTATTTTTACATGTTTCACAAATGTCTATCCAACACATAATTAGCTAATGCATCTATCAATGTATTCATATGTCTAGGAATATGATGATATGTAATGTAATCAAAATTTCTCTCCAATAGATGAATATGTAGATACATTCTCAATATCTGAGGGTTTCTGATGGAATATTTCCCATTGACTTGAAGAACGACAAGCTGCGAATCAAGGTTGACAACCAAATCTCGGATGCTAAGAGCGATAACTTTTGACAATAATTCGATAACTACATTATACTTAGTGATGTTATTAGTTATTTGACCTAGAGAAATACCTTTAAGATCAATCAACTCACTATGGGGGTCATAAATGGCCCATGACGTAGATGATATATTATGGTTACTTCGGCAAGCATCATCAGCAAAACTGATGTGAGGAGACACTGACATCTACAAAGTAGGCAAAAACATAATAAGCAAGAAAGATGCTTGCAAAACAACACTCCAAACCACACTGCAAAAAAATGAATGACACATTTATTGTACAGAAGTAACCATGCAAGATGGCCTAAGCGTAATACCTTTTGAGATAAATCCCATTACGGGGCTTGTCTAAGGGATTTCCCTCATAGGCAATAAGCTCATAGGCCCCTTTCTATAACACGTGTTTAACAATGTAGGTCCCATGCCACATGGGTTCAAACTTGCCTGCCCCCAGCTTATCATTAGCCTGAAGGACCAAATCACCTTCGGAAAAAGCTCGAGGAGAAACAAACTGATCAAAATGGGATTTGAATCATTTGTTTTGTGCTTCAATGACCAAAGAAGCAAGACAACGAGTCTTGTCCATTAATTCTAAATACAAGAGACACTCTTCCTGAGGTGAGGTCTCGCGGAGAAGTTCGACAGCCAGCTTGAGGGATGGAATTTCGCACTCAAACGGTAAAGTTTCTTCCAGACCGTAGACTAGTTGGAATGGTGTAAATCTAGTTGCATCGAGTCCACATAGCTGAAAAGAGCATGAGATTCCAATTTGACTTGCGCATCCCAATGGTGCGTTGAATAGCATTGTAACTAAGACTTTGTTCACAACTTCAACTTGGCCATTAGCCTGAGAGTAATACGAGGTTGATCCATCGTGGCGTAAACCCAACGTAGAGGTTAGCTCAGCCATCATGTAATCTCGGAAGTGGGAGCCATGGTCAGTGACAATGGCCTGAGGCACTCCAAACCTAGAAATAATGTGATTGAATAGAAATTGAGCCACCATTTTACCGTCTGCAGAGTATGTAGGCATCGCTTCGGCCCATTTGGTGAAATAATCCACAACAATGATAATATAGCCATGCCCCCTGGCCGAACGAGGGTTACATGTCATATAGTTGATGCCCCATTTGGCAAAAGGACCAACGGTAATAACAGGGTGTAGGTGAGTGGGCAGGGCTCACATTTTTCGCTGGTAAATTTGGCACTCATGGCATTTGCGAACAACAAGGATGCAATCCTTGAAGATGGAGGGCCAGAAGTAACCAACGTGAAGTATTTTTTGAGTAGTAGCATATCTAGACATATGACTGCCACATGCCCTAGAATGGCAGTCATTTAAAACTCTCTCAACCTCCTCGAGAGTAAGACATTGGCGAAGAACTGAATCGACACCGATGCAGTATAAAGTATCTCCAATAATACGGTAGGGTTGGGAGTGATGCCAAATGTGTCGAAAATCATCCTTAGTCAACACAGACTGGAAGGAGGATGTCTGGAGATACACGACGATATCATCGTACCATGGGTTGAGGGTGCTAATCAGGAAAAGAGTCTCATCTAGAAGCTTCTTGGTGGCGCCAGCAGAAAGAGATGTAGAAGGAAAGGAGAAAATCAATTTGACAAAAACTAGTGATTTCTTAGATTTAACAATCGTGAACACCAAATTTAATTCTTGTAGGAATCCATTTAGAATACTTCCCCCCCAGCAACTGACGAGTCAGGATGTAGGTCATGGGGTTACAGTGGTAGTGCGTAGGAGAATGTAGTGTTGGAAGCACTGAACGACCTGGACGACAGCCAAAGCCAACTTCTCAACATGAGCATAACTTGTCCCAGTGTCGAGGATATTGTGATTGAGGTAGTAAATAACATGTTCATTTCCTTCATCATCATCTTTTACCAACACCATAGCGATGGTGCTAGAGGCTGGAGCTAGATAAAGGAAGTAATCTCGATGATAATTCTTGGTATGCAACAAAGGAGAATGTATGAGAACAACCTTGAGGTCATCGAAGGACTTTTTGGCAATTTCATCCCAAGGAAAGGGTGTTCCTTTCTTGAGCAACCCGGTTAACCCTGAAGCCAGCTTAGCATAATTTGGTACAAAATGATGGAGGAAATTTTCTTTTCCCTGCAGACTCTGTAGTTGGTGCAATGAAGATGGAGGGGGTAAATTAACTATGGCCTCGACTTTAAGAGGATCAAGGTGAATGCCTACCTTAGAGACAATAAAGCTAAGGAGTCGTCCGAATTCGATGCAGAAGACATACTTATGCGGATTAAGTTGAATGTTGTAGTGTCAACAATGAAGAAAATATTGTCGGAGATGATCAGGGTGATCACGACGCTTACGAGAATGAGTGAGAAGGTCATCCAAGTAAGGTTGAATGATGTTTCGAATGTCATGGAACACATAAGACATCGCTCTCTGAAATGTAGCCCTATCATTTTTAAGGCCAAAGGGGAGATTTTTGTACGCGGAAGTACCCCACACACAGATGAAGGTTGTCTTATCTTGATCAGCCGGCGTAGTGTTGATCTAGTTGTAGCTAGAAAAACCATCCATGAAAGAAAATAATTCACTCCCATCACATTCATCAATGATTTGATCAATGAAGGCAGTTGGGTAGTTATCCTTGGGATAGGCATGATTGAGATCATGGTAATCAACACAAATGTGGATCGTGCCTTCATTCTTTGTCACTAGTATGATATTCGACACCCAATATGTAAGAGGGATTGGATAAATAAATCTAGCTTTGAGAAGAGTTTCAAGTTCACCCTTGATGGCAGCCGCTTTTCTAGGGTGCACTGGGCGGAGCCGTTGGTAACGAGCTTTGCTTGAGGATAAATTGGTATTTCATGCATGACTATACTTTGGTCAATGCCGAGAATTTCTTCATATGACCACACAATAACATCCCTGAAATCTTGGAACAGACGACTATAAAGCTTGATCTCTCCTAGAGAACAAGTTACCCCGATATGGACATTTTCAACGACACCAAGCTTAATAGAAATATCAATTGGCATCATTTGGGTAATGTTACCCATGTTCCCTTCCAACCAAACTTCATGAGTCATGATCATTGTCTGAAGTGGTAGGGAGGGGAATTGAGAAGAGAACTCCTCGAGAAAAGTAGACAGGACCACGGGGCTAGGCAAGAACGAGTAACAATGATGAGTATGATTCCAAGGTACTTGTTGTAGAGACATTACTTCCATGATACTCTCGTCAGAAAGAAAAGTCTCAGCTAAGGGATCGGGAGATTCTGAAGTAGCAAGCCACGGGGATTGAGAATACAGATCAAGAGAGGTTTTCGAAACATGATAATCAGTGGACACTGAAGGCGCACCTGAAACAATTTCCATGTAATTAATTTCCACGGGACTTAATGGCATTACCTCACCCCATGTACCAACAAGATCCAAAGAGGGAATGAACCAAGGATCATACTTGATCGAAATCATGTTAATAGAGGCAACATGAGGAGGTGGGAGTGGAAAAATACCCATCAGAGCAGGATCTTTAAAGATTCCTGCCCCCACACTCTCATAAGGCGCACCGGTGTGCTTGACATATGAAACATTGCCATCCAAGGAGGAAGAGGCAAAGAAGGACAATTGATCAACTGTGACTATCTTCCCTTGATGGGGAAAATGAATCACGTGGAATCAGGAGGAGGCTACAACATGCATGACATGGGTCCAACTCTGTCTGAGTAGAATATTATAATTGAGATTAGCATCAACGATCTCTACTTCGACGTGCACTGTCTTTCCCTCCAAAGTAATCGCAAGGTTGGATAAGACACTGAATGGCCATGAATCGCTCTTGTCAAAAGCTTTGAAAGTGTTAGGGGACTGGTTTAGAGTAGGAGAACCAATTGCCTTCCAACAAGCGACATACATGATGTAGGTGGAAACACCTTCATTGATGACGGTCCTTGTGAATGGTTTTCTCATTGATGATGACTTGAATGAGAAAGGAAATTTGATGAGGCAAATGTGGAATGTGGTTTTCCAAGTCAAAACAAATAAGATTAGAATCAGTAGGATAAATACCCTGAATAGCCGACAGTAATGATTTCTGTTGAGAAGGAAAGCTTTGAAGGACCTCGAGAGTAGACATAGTTAATGGTACTTGAGACAAGTCATCAACATTATTATAATGCTGAGCGTCTTGAGTGTTTGGATTGTATGAGGACTTTCGTCACACACCTCAAGAAGGTGGTCGAACAACGGAATCAGGATTAGGTCACTCTATATGGAGAGGACCAGAACTTGATGGGGTAGAAGAAGAAGGGGCACCTTCTTTTTCTTTCCCTGCTGTCGGAGTAGGAGTTTGATTATATTTTGTTCTGGTAGCCACATTGATCGATGTACTAATCATGAACACATGTGAACCTGAGGAATCGAATGACTAAGAATGGTCTACCATTTGGATCTGTTGGGATAGAAAGGGCTCTTTCAGGACAATTGGGGTCCCTTTGAGCAACTAACTAAGTTCAGACCATCTGGGGCAATCCTTAGTATAGTGAACTTCCTCACAGATGAGGCATGGATACTTAGGCTTCCGTTGAGAAGCATCACCAGTAGATGACTTAGGAGGACCCTATTTTGGCGCATCAACTTTACCCTTCCCTTTCCCTTTCTTCTTACCTTTCAAGGATTTGACTACTACAGTAGACTAAACAACATGGACCTCTGAGGTTTTACCAGGTCCAGGTGAATTCTGAAAGGGACTATTGGAAGCAATGTTCGAGCCCAACTTCTATTTGGAAAAAGATTTTGCAGGGGCCTAGGACATTGAATGAATTACTCCATTAACAGGAGGTGTAGCCTGTGGCTTCGATGTTGTTGGATCAGATCATGGCCTCGAAGCATCGGGTAATAGCTCATACAAAGTGATAGACTAAGAGTAAATGAGATCTAAGTACTGGGCATGAGCAATGGCTTGCTCCTCTGTGACACACCCACCCATAGCGATATCACGAGCAATTGGAGCGACAAATGATTTGATGAACCATTCGGTCAATAACTAGTCAGAAATCTTGATTTTGATCATGCGATGCCTACGTCTCCATTCATCGATGTGATCAGAGATGTGGGTCGCAGTATTTTTCTTGAGCGATGTAAGAAAATAGGTGTCAATTTCATAGCGAACCGAAAATTGGAAATGCGTGAAGAAATTCATAGCTAAAGAGTTGAAGTCATGATAAGTACTTCGAGGGAGCTTGATGTACCACTTGGTTGTAGCACCTATGGGATTTCATTCGAAAAGACAAAGAAGAATAGAATCGTCAACTTAAGAATCCAAAGAGCACTAAAGGTGATATGTCATCACATGGGCTTGAGGATCTTCTTTCGTTTTCCCATTGAACTTTGGACAATCGGTTAGGATCTCGGATGGGACCGGAGGCTAGTATGCGGAATCAAGAATTGGATCATTCATGATTTGAGACACATCTGACAACTCTAGTGTAGCCAAGAATGGAAATTGAGTATTGAAAGACATTGGAGGTCGATAAGCGGGTCCAACTAGAGGAGCCCATCCCTACTAGTAAGGATTTTGTCCCCATAGTGGAGGGTTTTGTCCATATGGCATTTGATTTTTCCCCCACTATAGGTTACCTTGCCCGTAGGGAGGATTCTAACCTTGAAAGCCTTGAAATTGTCCAGCCATAGGTTGTTGATAAGCAACATATGGGTTAAAAGGCTATTGAGCCTGTTGACCCTGGACATATGGGTTTTGCACCTGTTGTCCAATGGACATACCGGTTTTGAAACTATTGGCCCTGAATAAGAGTATTTTTGACATGCTACCCATGGACATAAGGATTTTCCACTTGTTGCCCTTGGACATAAGGATTTTGAACCTGATGTCCTTGGACAAAAGGATTTTGAACCTATTGCCCTTGGACAAGATTTTGGGCTTTCTACTGTAGGACTTGACCCTGACCTTGTCTTTGGAAAGTTTGACCCTGTTGGTATGTATATAAGGGTTGTTGCTGCCCAGGTTGGCCTTGTTGCAACAAGGGCTGACCTTGTGGCTGGAAAAGTTTTCCCTACAGCTGCAAAGGTTGGCCCTGCAAAGACATAGGTTGGGAGGTTTTCTGAACGTACTACATTTGCGGCTGCATGGTTTGCTGAAACTATTGCAAGGGTTGTCCCTGCGGCTATTGCAGTGGTTAATACTGCTGTATCATCAGCCCCTCTGCAGCATGGATGGCCCTTGCTGCAACGAAGGCTTCCCTTGTTGCTGCAGAGGTTGTCCTTATTGCTGCAAGGGTACTTGAGCAGTTCCTGGATAGAAACCTTGAAAATTTCTGAACTGCATCTGGCCATAGCCACAATGAATGGTGGTCGGACCAAGCTAAATGTATTATCTAGGCTGAAGGACATAAGGTGGATTTACCATTCCTTGGGAACCATATGGAACAGAAGGAGTTTGGTACTGAACCTAAGCTTCATAAGGTTGTTAATACTGGAAATCGCTTGACCCAAACGGACCAACGGGATTTTGGACCTGTTGGTGCTGGACATTTCTTGATCTAGCAGGACCAGTAGGGTTTTGAATAGCACCAGAAGAAGGCTATTTCACCCCGACCATGTGAGCCTGTGAGCTACTCACATTAGTTGTGCCTAACACCATAGATACATTTAAATTTTTTCCCCCTAGGTGATGGTACAACCTGCGCACTTACTAGAGGGATCAATGGATTGACCAAAGTGGGACTCAAGACCGTCAATTGCACCAAATGGGTGACTTGGATTGATGAGACAAGAGGGTTCGGAATAGTGGGTTGTACCAGGACTGAAGTAATTTCAGAAATCACTGTCTGTTGGGGGTTCGAGCCCCGAATGAACGGACTTGTGGTAAGCATAGCACCAGATGCCCAAACAGGATTATGATAAAGTGAAGAGGCACTAGGTGTACGCGATACCAACTGTGCTAAAGTCACATAATTAGGAGGTAAGTCCTGAAAAACACTGATGGGAATGCTTCCCATGTAGGGGAAACTTTCTGGAGGAAACCGATTTTCTTCCTCTTCAACAGTGTGTGGAGTGGAAACCTTCAAGTGACCTAGAGAGGAGACTAGAATTTCACCTTTGGGTTCCATGGGTGGAAACAAGCGATGATGAACAACTAAAGATGTTGGAGGGGATAATTCCAAAGGAATACCTGGCTGATCGTATGGACTATACGGATGTTGCGGTGATATCACAACAGGGTCAAACAAAGGATTCAGAGGATAAACAACTAGTCCAAGCTGACCTTCAGTAGTCAGCTAATTCTCAGGAGTCTGGATAGGGTTATTCGGAGATTTCAAGCCAATATCAAAAAGTGACCCAATATCTAAGGGAGGTGGACGACGAGATGACAAAGGTTGAATGCTTAGAAAAATTCCAATTTCAACACCTTGGTCCTCAAGTGACTGCGTTAATTCAAGGAAATGGCTCGTCAAACAATCTTTTAGATGAAGGAGAGGAAGAGGAACTAGGTGAACCAGATGGTTCAACCACGATGGCTTCGTCTCAAATAATAGGAAAAGAGAGATAAATTCTAAGGTTTTAAATGTACTTAAAAAGGAATACTCATGATTTGGTCTAGAAAAGACTAACATGGATGTTATGAGATCGTGGTGTTACACTAAAAAATGTCACCATGACTATTTACAGTTCGTATGGCTCTATCAACAGTCGTGCTATCCTCGTGGGCAAGTCTTATGCCTCTGCTCTCCATGTCAAAACTCCAAAAAGAGAGAAAGTCTTTATAAATGTATTTATCTCTGGGTACGCAGGTTCTCTCAACCTTACCTGCGGATACGCACCTAATGTTCACAAAAGCTGCGTACTTGTACGCTCTGTATGTAAAGGGGCAGGTGCGTACCCCTGTAAAGGTCAAAATGCGCAAGTTTCATCTTTAAAAAGTTACTTGTGGTCATTTCTAGAGCATTCTAGAAGGTTGTTCGACGTGTATTGAGCACCTCCAGATGGTTCATGTACCCCTACCAAAGAGGAACTTATCCCATCAATAAGGGAGCTATCCCATCCAAAGAGGGGATTATCCCATTGATGGTGGACCTGAATAACTTCCTCTTGAGCACTATAAATACAGGCATTGGGCCAGAAGGAGGGGAGGTTGGAAGCTAAACATTTCTAAGGGTAGATGCTGCTGGAATTAGGACTCCCATTTAGAAGCTTGTGAGGAGAGATTGCCATCTTTGCTTGTTCTATTTGGAAGTGGGTGAGCTTTGTCAAAGTAAAGGAGAACTCTTGATGGACCCTGGGAGGGACTTGCACAACACCAAGGCTCAGGTTGTAATTGTTCCTTTTGTTTCCTATTAATGCAAATGAGTCCATTCTTCTCAATAACTTGTTATTTATGAGTTGTTTCATGTACTCCTTGGTCTATGTGTTAAATATGTTTTATTTTATGAGATTATCAAGTGCTATTTAATCATTTGATTGTTAGTGAATGCAGGTTTCGAAGTGAAGGAGGAGCTCATCCGGATCAGCGAGGCTGGACTGCTACAATAGCGTTGGACTACAGGTAGGATCTAAACACTTGATTTCTTATATAGTAAATGCATGTTTAGAGAAGGATTGCTCTTATTTGTCTTGTTTGTCACTAGAGAGTCTTAGGCTCCTAGGGAGGTTGGTTGTGTCCGCACTATCGACTCTTTCTGCCTGACAAAATGGCGACTCCACTGGGGACTCCATTGATGTGAAAGTTTTTTCCTTTATATGCAACTTTGATCTGAGAAAAGTCATTTATTTTCTGATTTTTGGCTCTGTGACTTTGTATTTGGGTGGGTTAGCTTAGGGTTAGATTGAATTTAGTTTTTCTTGGCTTTTTCAGTAGTACGCACCCTCTGAGTATTGCACAGTGCGTACTTGTACGCACTGTTTCTGTGTGCACAGAGCGGGCCCGCACCTGTCTTAACGGGTTGCCTGCGTACCCTGCTAAAAATTAAGAAAATTCCATTTTTTACATTTTTCCTCTTAGATTTTGCTTTTTCTTAGGTTTTACTGCCCAGATCCATTAGTCTCTTATCAAAGATCTTCACCTAAACTTGTTTCGATAGAATTGAGTGGATTTCATAGAAGTTTAAGCCCTAGGGTTTGATTTTTGAGTAGGTCTTGTAGTGACTTTGGAGGTAGAAGTTGTCAAACCTTAGATCTCTCTGGTTTTGTCAGCCTTCTTAGAAGTCGGACCTGTCATAAAGTCTACCTGTGAGAGCAACTTACCTTTGAGTGGTCTCTTTGGCAAATTTTGAAGTACTTGTTGATTGAGTATTGAACTCCATTTTACAAAAAGAACAAAAAGATTTGAGTTTTGTTTTGACTGGTCTTTTGATTCTACATTAGCTGGTCCTTGGCTTGATTCTGGTCAAGTAAAACAACCTAGAATCATCTTTGTAGGCTTTTGCCTCGTTAGGTTTGCTTAGAGTAAATTTCTTTTTGATTTGCTTGTGAGTCAAGTTTTCATAGGTTTTATAACTTTTGAGATTGATTTTCGTTAAAATAGATTTATATGCTTTATTAAATAAGAAAAAATACAAAAACATCTCCTTTGAAAAGTTTTGTTTCAAGTAGCTTTGAGGGGTTTTGAAAGAAAAAGAATTTTTCGTGCACGTAAGGAGTGGTCATGTTTGTATGCTTGGAAAGATAAAGAGAATTGTTTCTTTGATTGTCTTTACTAAGAAAGTTGTTTTCTATAAAATTTGCATTTCTCAACTCTCTTAGTCAAGAATTTCATTGAAAGAGAAAAGTAGCGTAAATCATCTTAGGTGCATCTTTGTAGTGGTTTGAGTCGAGTCTACACACCATTGGTTTCATTTCCGCTACCTTTTGTCTTTAAGAAAAAACCATAAAATTAACGCTTAAAGTAAAATCAACGTAGTAACTTTTATTTACTATGGCTCTGAAACACCAATTTAGATCAGGCTAGTGTCTTGGAGTAGGAGAGTAATTAACTCTCCAAGACAACAAAACCAAACAAGTAGCTTATCTTGTGATAGAATAAATCCAATTGTCTCATTTGTACTCTGGGAAAGCTCCTATTAAAGGAGAAGCACGAGCTCGTGTCTGAACCAGTGAGGGGATCAATCCTCCCTCGTTGGGAACGATGCCAGACACGCACGTATTACAAACGGTAAACCTCGGATTAACCATTGTCGAGGAGCCAGGGGTCACTTGTCGGTAAACCTTGGATTATTGTCAAGGAACCGGCAAGGGGATTGAGCTTGATACTCTGCCCTTGCGTGCTGTCGGAGTGTAGACTGTTCCCCCAGGTGCATTTGTTGTGGTTGGTAACCTTAGTGACCATTATCTTTAGGATTCTACCGAGGTGACAGTGGAGGGAAGATCCCACTGTACCTGGAGCAGACGTCGGCTAGACTCACTTGGATTTTCCGGGGGGTTCACTTCACTCGAGACGGTTAAAGTGGAGGAACTTCTGCCGGTCTATTCATTAAGCAGGTTGCCGGGGTAACTGTTCCACCCGCCACTTCTGTACTGAATCCGACGATGTTGGGTTTCATCTCCAACTAGCGTTTTTGGTCTGGAAGGCTACTGTTTGTGCTTGGTTTGATGCCCTAGATTCTTTATGCGTGTGATTCAAATTTGTTTGGTTCTTTAGAGACTTTAGGTGGTTTGATTTGAGATTTTACTTTATTTTCGTGTGTAGTAGTTAAAATTTTTTAGCTGTGGCGGAATTACCGAGACAGTCCTGTAGACTTCGGGGCCATTCTCCTGAAGTTGTTTCTGTGGCCGAATTGTTGAGGAGATCCCGTAGACTTCGGGGTGAACCTCCTCGAGACGACCCCAGTAATCTAGAATGTTTGAAGGTCCTTGTAACTCCTCCTAGTGGCAGTAGAGTAGGTTCACCTGAAGAAGGAGAATCTTCCTTGGTAGTCCATCTAGATTACCAAAGTCTAGAGACAGGTTATAATCCTGAAGCTGTTACAGTTTCTGAGCTTGCTGGTAGTTTTTCATCTACTAGTGATATAGGCGAAGAACCTGAAATATCTGAACCCGTTACTCCGACTTCTAGTGTTCCAGATTCACCAAGAATAAACGAGTTATCACCGAAAATCTTCCTAGTGGTTTGATTGCTATTGAAGAACTTGCTCCAGAGGAAGAAATAGGCATCTCTAACCTTGAAGATCAACTTACTATTGACCTCAGGGAGCGTGAATCTATCTTTTACAGTCCTCCTAGAAGTACCACTTGGTACCTTTCGTTAACCAATTATTTAGACAACTCAGGGGTAGGTTTTTCTACACCTCGTACTCCTTTTCCACCTAGAGGTATTTATACTCCTGTAAATATGTCTGGTCAGTCGTCCGTGTTTACTCAAACTCCTGAATCTTTCTTACACGGTGGTCCTTCTGTTCCCACCGGGTATCAATCACTTTCTGGTACCTTTGCGGGGGCATCTCCTCAACCCGTTGATCATGGGTTATTAGCTGGAAACAATGGTAATATACCATTGGGTGTAGGAGACATTTACATGATGTCAGGTTCAGTTCCCGTTTCCCAACCTCAAGGTGGCCAATTACCGCCTGGGGGGCAACCTCAAGGTACACAAATCGTGTCTGGGGGGCAACCTCAAGGTCAGTATGTACCTATGGTGCAATACATGCCTCAAGGTCAACCCCAGCCTCAATATGTACCCCAGGGTCAACCTTAGTATCACTATTTACCTCAAGGGTATCAACCCCAAGGGTATCAACCCCAAGGGTATCAACCTCAAGGGTATTAACCTCAAGGTCAAGGTCAACCCCAGTATCCGTATTTACCTCAAGGTTATCAACCTCAAGGTCAATACTCGAGTCAAGGTTATCAACCACCTCAAGGTCAGTCATATGTTCAAGGTATGGGAACTGCACCTTTCAATTATCAATCCTATCCTCAATCTGGTTATGGACCTCAGTATTCTCAACCTATTACGGGTCAATACCCCGGAATGTTAGTGTGGGATCCATCACAAGGTCAACAGGTGTTGCAGCCAAGTATACAGTTGGTTCCTCAAGCTGGACAACCCGTAGTTTCTGGTCCACCCCAGCAACCGCAACCTGTCCAGTCAAATATTCAAACTTCTGTAGCTTCGGTAGTTACTCAGCCGCCAATTGCACCTAGTACTCCATCTCAAATGGCTGCTGCAACTACCGCAACATCTGCCGCACTTACTTCTGGCGTATCGACAGCTCCGGTTTCTACTGTCTCTGCAACCACTCCTCAGACATCTGTACCCTTGTCTGGATCTACGATTCAAACTACGGTTCAGATGCCTGTAGGTCAGCCTGGTATAAGTACGGTTGTCACTACTCAACCTCAATTTGTTCAACAACCATACCAGGGACAGTACCAACATGGGCAAGCTGTCCAACAGCCGGTTTACCAGTATCAACCGTATCCTGGGTACACTTATCAACAACCTCAGCAACCCCAGTACGATCCGGTTAATCCTAGTTTTCCAGGAGGATACAATATCCCGAATGCAACGCCTATTCCAAGTTATCTTGGATATCCTCCTCCTGGGGCTGGTGTCATGACTCAGAGTTTTAGGGATCCGAACCGACAATTGCCGTTTATCGCAACTTTGGATTTACCAGACTTGACGCGCCTAACGAATGATCCAATTCAATATCTTCAGTTCTGGCCGCCAATGCCAAATAAGTTGCCCAGTGATATACCCAAGTTCGAAGGTAAGTCTGGAGAGGATCCGTCCAATCATGTGATGACTTACCACCTCTGGTGTGCTTCAAATTCTATCTCGGATGATTCGATCTGCTTACGTCTTTTCCAGCGTACACTCATTGGTCTCGCGGCCAAGTGGTACATTGAGTTACCACGGGCCTCTTTTTACAATTTTAGCCAGTTAGCTACCTCGTTCTTAACTCACTTTCAGTTGCCGGTCAGATACGATAACGGCACGGAGTTATTAACTTCACTAAAACAATCAACGTCCACGTATATTTCTGATCACATTCATGAGTGGAGACGTCGAAGAAGGCTAGTGAAAGTTTTTATTCCGGACCAAATCTTAGCTGAATGGTTTGTTAAATCATTATTACCGAAGATTACTGAAGATGTAGCTAAGGCCGGGGTAGTTACTGAGGAGCAAGTCATTGCTCAGGCGCAGTACCTTGACTTAGTTTATACTCAGTCGGGTACGTTACACGAGAAGATTCCAAATCTTCCAAAATCAAATCAAATCGCTGCTGCTCCTTCGGGATCTCATGCCACTGATGGTATGATTGGCATCGTGAATACAAAGAGCAAAAAGAAATCTTCCAAGGCTTCTACTACTCCTATAATCACTTTGCCCGATTCCCCAACAGGAGAGTCTTCTCCTGAACTTTCCACCGATATTCACGCTGTAGAATCATCTACGGCCAAATCAAAAAACAGTGGAAAGAAGAAAGGAAAGAAGAAGGCTAAAGCAGACAAGGCTCCGAAGGAGAAAACGGAAAAGTCGGAAACCAATGACGAAAAGCGCAAACCTCGATATCCTTGTCTTATTTTTGAAGAGGATCATTTTACAAGAGATTGCCCTCATCGGGCCGAGGTTGTGAAAATAGTCAAAGGTTCTCCCACTCCTGCTGTGTTAAAAGATCCATTTCCAAAGCAGGAGAGTAAGATGATACGTTCTTCCTCGAGTGCCAGTGAAGAACCCATTTTGATGATGTCTCATGTGAGGATTGCGACTCGATCGCAAGATTATGGTAGTAAGAATCCTGTTGATGGTAGGGAAGCAGAATCTTCTCATTCTAATCCATCAACCTCAGCTCCTGGTTCCGATCCACTACAGATCGAGAAACCTAACCCGGACTTAGTAATCAAACCGCCCGCCAAGGGTGTACTTCGAAGGTCTGCTTTCAATCCACATGCGAGAGCAACCCAGAATTACAACATTGTTGAGGACTTAGCTGTTTCACCCTCAGCAATGTCGGCTTTAGAAGTGCTGCAATCATGCCCAACACAACGAAAATTACTTTTGTCGGCTATCGGAGCTGTTGATGTTCAGGACCCAAATCTGATAATCTTCGATCTAGAAAATAGTACACTGCGTCTACCCCATCAAATGGCTTTCCAAATTCCAGTGATAGTAAAAAATAGGCCTATTCATCGGACTGTGATTGATGAGGGAGCTTCTACGTGTATTATGTCGATTCAATGTTGGAGATCGCTTGGTTCTCCTTCGTTGAACCAATCCCCGACCATCCTTAAGGCCTTTGATGGCCGTGGGTTCCATCCGTTTGGTATTCTATAGGAATTGCCTATAGGGGTAGAAGGTAAAACCGTTAGTTTGGATGTGGAAGTGGTTGATGCCCCTCTAGACTACAACCTTCTTTTGGGTCGAAGTTGGTCATATGCTATGACAGCGGTTGTTTCATTGGTCTTGACTCTTCAGAGTAATAAAGTTTCCACATAACGGTAAGATCGTGACAATTGATCAACTGACATACTTTTCGTCCGACCCAGCCTCTTCAGAGAGTATCCAGCATGTCGGTAAGACGACAATCCCTTATAGGGACGTTGGCGTAGGTTTAGTTAAAGATTCCGGTTTACTGGGAACTTTTCCTTTCCCTCCAATCAACGCAGACCCTTCATTTGCATCAATTCATATGATTACATCAGACAACATTATTTATGATGATCCTTGGATTGTCCCATCTGAATCTGAGATAGACTCATTCGGTGATGCTATGCCTTTGAGTCCATATGAAATTGCTTATGAAGCCGTCATGTCTTTTACCGACTCGCGTTCAACCCAAATCGACCAAATGAATGTGGTTAGTGAAGAATCACCTTTCACATCAACCTTAGAATGGATAACATTTCCCGAAGTCGTGTCATCTGACGAGCAACTTCGCGAAATCCTAAGTGTAGACGATCTACCATGGGAAGATCTCCATCACAGATCTTCGTTTTTACCTAAGGATGATGCTTTTGAAAATGATTTTTCATCTATCTTTACCGCTGAATATGTCAAAGACGCTCAGAATCCAATGAAACATTCTGATTCAGAGTTGAATTTAGGGAATATTTCTCGCACTATTCCCATTGATATTTCAGTGAAGCCCGGAATTGAGGAAAACATTCATATAGGTGCCTCATGTACAAAAGAAGAAATTCAAACTTACAAGGCCCTATTCCAAGAATTCCGCGATGTGTTTGCCTGGTCTTACGAGGAAATGCCAGGAATCGACCCTGCCATTGTTGTTCATGAAATAAAGACCTACCCGGACGCTAAACCCGTCCGGCAACGGTTGCGTCAGATTCACCCTCAGAAAGCGGCTGCGATTAAAGCAGAAGTCGAGAAGTTGTTAAAAGCAGGTTTCATTTATCCAATCCCGTTAACGGATTGGGTATCGAATATTGTTCCCGTCAACAAGAAACAAGGAACAATAAGAATCTGTATCGACTATAGGGATATAAATCGAGCTTGTCCAAAAGACAACTATCCTACACCTTATATCGATCAAATTATTGATGATTGTGCCGGAAGTGAAATGTTTTCCTTCATGGATGGTTTTTCGGGCTATAATCAAATCAATATTCTACCTGCCGACCAACCAAAAACGACATTCATTTGTCCATGGGGGACATTTGCTTATTGCAAATTACCTTTTGGACTTAAGAATGCCGGGGCCACTTTTCAACGGGCGATGTCTTACACATTTCATGACATCAAGCACATTGTGCAACCGTACCTCGATGATTTGCCTGCTCATTCTTTACATCGAGCTGATCACCTTGTCCACTTACGAGCAATCTTTATGAGGTGTAGGCATTATCGAATTCGGTTGAATCCCCACAAGTGTGTGTTCTGTATAGAGACGGGTCGATTGCTGGGATTTGTTGTTTCAAAAGACGGCATTCGCGTCGATCCCTCGAAGGTCGAAGCTATCATCAAATTGCCTCCTCCTTCGAGTTTGCGCCAACTCCAAAGTTTGCAAGGGAAAGCGAACTTTTTACGCCGATTCATTCCAAATTACGCCGAGGTCACTAAAGGTTTTACACGGTTGTTGAAACAGAACGCTCAATTCTTTTGGGACGAGATTGCCCAACAATCTTTTGATGCACTTAAGCACGCGTTGACCCATGCACCGTTGTTGCATCCTCCCAACTACAACCAGGACTACTTCTTATACCTCGCAGCTTCGCATTCCACCATTGGAATGGTGTTAGTTCAAGAAGATGAATTCGGAGAGGAACATGTGATATATTATCTTAGTAGGACATTAAACCCCACTGAGCTAAAATATTCGCATGTGGAGAAATTGGCCCTGGCAGCCGTTCAAGCTGTCCAGCGTTTTCGTCACTACATTCTTCTCCGTAAAACTACAGTTATTTCGGATTGCAACCCTATGATTTATATTTTGACAAAACAACTGCTAGGGGGAAAGTACTCTAAATGGATCGTTATCCTGCAAGAGTTCGACTTGGAGTTTGAGAAGTCCAAGTCTAAGAAATCCTTAGTTTTTGCGGAATTGATGTGTGATTTCCCGCATGCTGACACGGAAACTGTGGCAGAGGAGTCCATTGCGGACGAATCTTTGTTTCTTATCAGTACTTTAGATCCATGGTACGGGGATATAATCATCTATCTCCAAACCCAAACCTTTCGGCCTAAAGCTTCAAAGTCGGAACGTCGAAAAATTCGGTTTCAATCCCAGCAATACAAGATTATTGGAGATACACTTTATCGCCAGGGGGCAGACTTAGTTTTTAGACGTTTTTTAACTCACGAAGAGGCTGAGAGGGTTTTGAATGATTGTCACTCTGGAGCATGTGGTGGTCATATGTCTGGGTATGCCACAGCTCAGAAGGTGTTTCGCGCTGGCTATTTCTGGCCGTCCATGTTTAAAGATTGTATCATTGTGGTTCGGAAGTGCCACAACTGTCAAGTGTTTGATCGCAAGATGCGCGCACCACCTGCTCCTCTCCATCCTATAATTTCCGTTGGTCCTTTCGCCAAATGGGGTATCGATTTTATTACTTGTAACCCTCACTCGGCCGGGGGGCATGCGTATATCATCCTCGCGGTTGATTATTTTACTAAATTGGCCGAGGCGATGCCTACATTCGACGCAAGCGGCAAAAATGCTGCAGTTTTCGTATTCAATCATATTATAACTAGGTTTGGTGTCCCACAAGCAATCATCACTGACCATGGGAGCCATTTTCGAAACATCATGATGACTGAGCTTACAAGCCAGCTTGGTTTGCGCCACGATAGCTCTACTCCTTATTATCCGCAAGCCAACGGTTTGGTTGAGTCTATCAACAAAGTTCTGGTTATCATGATCCGACGAACCATTGGTATTCATCGGTCGAATTGGCACAACATGTTATTTTCAGCGCTATGGGCATACCGAACCTCAGTGAAAACTTCAACAGGGTTCACTCCTTTCCAGCTAGTTTATGGCTTGGAAGCTGTGTTACCCATTGAATGTGAAATCCCATCACTTCAAATGGCTGTCGAATTACTCCCAGCTACTTCCGAAGAGGAGAAACGTTTATTATACTTAGCTCAGTTAGATGAGACTCGACGTGACGCTGCATTGGCAATCGAGACTCACGCGAAGCAAATGAAAGCTCAGTATGATAGAAATGTGACCCCTCGAAGTTTTTCGGAGGGAGACCTAGTGCTATTATATGATCAAGCTAACGATAAGCTAGGTGCTGGAAAATTCGTTCCTATGTGGCATGGACCCTACATTGTAAAGCGAAAGCTAGCAAAAGGGGCCTATGAGCTGGTAGATTTTGATGGGGACTCTTTAGGTAAACCCAGAAATGGACTTTACCTTAAGAGGTATTATGCTTAAATGATGGGTATGGAGAATGTTAAGTTAGGTTAGGCTTTCTTTCTAGCTAGTATGTTTGTTAGTTTAGTTAGTGTGCTTAGCTTAGAAAGTGTGTTTTTCGTCGTTATTCTGGCTTATCTTGGTTTTACTCTTGATATTGCAGATGTCGACGCCTCTCCAAACATACATTGGATTTGCTGATGGTGCTTGTCGTAGTACACGGAATATCTCTTCCGCAGCTTGGGTTATCTATTCGCCCTCTGACGAGTTAGTTTCTATGCATGGGGTGAGCCTCGGTCAAACGACGAACAACATTGCAGAATACAGTGCAGTGGTTGAATTATTGTCTGAATCCATTTCATTTGGAATTCGACGTTTGATAGTGAGGTTAGATTCTGAACTCGTTGTATTACAGCTTAATAGAGTATATGCCATTAGAAATCCTGTGTTATTAAGGTTGTTTTTGAGAGTGCGTCTCTTGGAACGTGAATTTGATTACATTGAATATCAGCATATTCCAAGGTCTTTAAATACATTAGCAGATGCAATTGCTTCTCGAATGTTGGACAGACATTTGTGATAATCATACAAGTAAATTTAAAAACATTTCATCACATATGTTAAACAAAATGAGCCGGTAATAATGATATATATATAGATAGGAGTGTGTCAAAAAATATACATCGTCTTCGATCATAGGTTGAAAAACACCTTATGATCGGCAAAAATGATAAGTGCAAAAAACCAAAAATGTCATATGTGTCTACAAAAGTGACTGGCCAATCACTGGTGATGCTCTCTATACGAGGCCACTGCCCGCGCTACCCTACACATGAACCTCCTAAAAGGTCCTGGGACTGCGACCACATAGCGCTGAAGTCGAATGGGAATGTCATCTATGGTGGTCTCTAGTATATCCGCCGTCAGACGCTCTAGATCCTGTTCCAGCTCGGCTAAGGTCTCTGCGGCCGCATCCTGTGGGGCCGGTGCTGGTTCAGCTGGTACTCTCCTCTCAAAAGCCCGGAGGTTGGCTAGACGTCGTGGACCTACATCTGCATTTTGAAAAATTTGTTCTGTCAGTTTGAGGCGATATATAAAAACAAAAAAAAAATACATAATTTAAAAACTCGTGTAAAATGAAATACCTCTGTCGTCCCATTGTTCTCCCTGTGGAAGAACCATGTCCGGATCATTCCGAAAATCCATTCCGGCATAAGGAAAGTCCTGAATAGCAAAGACCTGGCTCTCTAGCCAGTGAAAGTAACCATCAGGAAATCGAACAACTGCCGCGCCCTCATCAGGATGTCGGGCCATTACCGCAACCCATCTCGTCAACTTAGGCTCCTGAGGCACCCCAACTGGAAGTGTAAGATGCTGGGGAACCAGCATTGGAACTCTCTCTAGGGCAAAGCTTACAACTATAGGCCCATATCCAAAGGTCTTCAGTTGTCCTATCTTTGCCCTGGTTAGTTGGCCCTTCAAATTAGCCAACACAACATCACACCAGTTGAAAATGGTGCCATGGAAACAGTCTATAGCCATCTGCATTTGGGACCCGGTGGCTTGGTGCAAAGCGGCTGCGCCGCAAATTCTGGTAACAGTAAAGGCTATCACCATAAGTTCAGGTCGGGATATGTACTTGATTTCTATCCCCTTCTCCTGGTTTTGGTTGTTGCACCACTCTAGCCGGAGACTAGCAAGGGATTGGCCACCCGGCCTAGTCCCGAATAGAGAAAGTTGCTCGCCCCTGTTAGGCAAGCCAGTGAGAAAATATATGTCGGAGGGCTCTATCTCGAGCTGGTGCTCTCCGATATAGAAACATTGCTCCTGAATGTTCCACCTTTCAACCAACCACTCAAGAAAAGGCACTTGGCCCCTCATGCCAGGTATGGCCCAGTATTTGTACAGTCCGCACACTTTTAATGCATCAATGGAAGGTTGATGACATATAGCGGCCAAATCAACATCCTCGTGCTCTCTTTTACGCCAATCAAGCATGGTGTGCTCCCTGCACATCATAAAACATCAGTTAGGATCCATAAAATTTAAAAATTTTGGTCTATTTTGGAGGGCCAAGGGTTTCAATTTGTGTTTTGCGGGGTACGGACCCCAGCCTTTAGGGACAGAGCGCCCGGACACAGGTTCCCTTAAGGCCGGGTGCGTACACCCCGTAATTTTCCCATTTGGAAAATATCTGGGTACGCAGGTCAGCAGTGCATGACCTGCGTACCCCGAAGGGCGCATTTTGAAACCCCAATGCCCCCAAAAAATCAAATAAAAGCTTAAAACTGAATTCTAAACAGATGGAAAACAAGAGAGGGGTGTTGTAGAATACCTGGTGAAACGGCGTTCGATTCTGACGGTCGGATTCTCCGCAATCTCCACGGGAAGTTTCTTGTCAAAAGCCCTTTTCTCAACCTCAACAATAAAATGGTAAAAATTACATGGTAAGAAGTCTTTTTATAGGTTTTTTGGATAAATAAATGCTAGATTTGTTTATTTTTCACCATGAAAGGACATTTTCAATTAATTTTTTCCCATCTTAAACAGGTATGAGTAATGTGTTGTTTTTGTGCAGGACAAAGGGACTTTAGGGTAAATTATCATTTTTCACGTCAGAGTCATCTTTTAAGCTCTTTTCTGACTCCTAAAATATGAAAAGGTCGCCGAGCGTTTCTTTTACACTCGTTAAAACAGAATTAAAAGACAGTCCCCTTATAGCTCTTTTCTGACCGTAAAATCAGGAAAAGATTGCCGGATTTTTGTCGTTTCAAACTCGATACGGAAATAAAACGACGTGTCCTTGATCGCTTTTTACTTTTCAGGTCAGAGACACTAATCATGAAAGTACTCCTTGGTCGCAAGATCAAGCGGTTCTCCCAAGTATTATTTTATACTTTTTCGGGCTTGGGGGACACAAATTTACGAAAAAGTTCAACCTGGAGTCTTCTTAAGTTTTTCAGACTCTCTAAAATTGAAAAACATCGAGTTTCTCCTATACTGGGCTCGTTAAAATTTCACAGTAAAGGACCTGTTCAATTACAAACAGGAACGAACCACTCCTTCCTAGGGTTCGAATCAAAACTAGGTTGGACTCATCCGAAGGATGAGCTTATAATCAAGCATATGTTATCCTCCTCAAGCTTGTTAAAAATAAAGAGGTACTTGCCAGAAATGGTGGGGGAAAAGAGAGAAGAATGAGCCTTTTTGTTATCTTTTGTCTCAGAAGAAACTTTATTACCACTCTTGGACACGACACTTTTCATTCACCTGGGTTGGGAAATCCTTTACCTCACAGTTGATCAAACCACATTGAAAGTCTTCAGCCAGGTTCCGGGGATTAACTTTGAGTCGTTTATCACCAAGCCATCTGTTGTGTCGTTATGTGTTCAAGAGGTCTGCAAGCAAAACTTTCATCTGAAAAATACTTGTCGTCCATTTGACCATCCCTGAGTCAGTCCTTACAACAACATTTCTTCAACTTGAACAATGATTTCATGTTGTGGGATTGCCTGCAACGGGTCGCTTTCTATCGACATCAGCACATTATCTAGAGAGGTGACTTAGAAATCATTAGTACTTTGAAGTCTGCATGCATCAATGGCAGGTTTCTCGCCTTTGACGTCAGTTTACATCATTGACTTTCGATCGAAGGATTTCGTGAAATGTTCGACATCAACTCATTCATTCACATCTCATGGATTGTACTGGGTACTTTGAGAACCATTGACATTACTGGTGGTCTCTCTCACACTTGTTAACAGTTTACATCATCGACTGGTAATCAAGTGGTTTCTACCATGTTCGACATCAACCCATTTAATCGCATGGCTAGAATCGTACCAATTCGGGAAGGAGAAATGAAGACCCTGGATCTAGTTTCCACCATCCAGGCTGCAAGGAGTTTTGTATTCATTATCTAAGTAGACTAATCATAAACAGATGGTTGCGCCCATACTGTGTCTACAAAAGTCTATAATTATGATGTACTGCAAGATCATTCGTATATCAGAGTAATTAGTCTGTTAGTTAAAGTTTTGATCTGAGTATGGGAATGCCTACCTCAGTGTTGATATAATTTTATACATGTATTTTGTGTTGAAAATTGCAGGTTCTGACCAGGCTCTCCACGAGATAATCCTTGAAATGATAAAGCGCTTCACCCTTCCTAGATAATACAAAACCCTAATCTACTACAGGCTTCGCACTTTAGGGGGCAATCTGTTACACTAAAAAATGTCACCATGACTATTTACAGTTAGTATGGCTCTATCAACAGTCATGCTATCCTCCTGGGCAAGTCTTATGCCTCTGCTCTCCATGTCAAAACTCCAAAAAGAGAGAAATTCTTTATAAATGTATTTATCTCTGGGTACGCAGGTTCTCTCAACCTTACCTGTGGATACGCACCTAATGTTCACAAAAGCTGCGTACTTGTACGCTCTGTATGTAAAGGGGCAGGTGTGTACCCCTGTAAAGGTCAAAATGCGCAAGTTTCATCTTTAAAAAGTTACTTGTGGTCATTTCTAGAGCATTCTAGAAGGTTGTTCGATGTGTATTGAGCGCCTCCAGATGGTTCATGTACCCCTACCAAAGAGGAACTTATCCCATCAATAAGGGAGCTATCCCATCCAAAGAGGGGATTATCCCATTGATGGTGGACCTAAATAACTTCCTCTTGAGCACTATAAATACAGGCATTGGGCCAGAAGGAGGGGAGGTTGGAAGCTAAACATTTCTAAGGGTAGATGCTGCTGGAATTAGGACTCCCATTTAGAAGCTTGTGAGGAGAGATTGCCATCTTTGCTTGTTCTATTTGGAAGTGGGTGAGCTTTGTCAAAGTAAAGGAGAACTCTTGATGGACCCTGGGAGGGACTTGCACAACACCAAGGCTCAGGTTGTAATTGTTCCTTTTATTTCCTATTAATGCAAATGAGTCCATTCTTCTCAATAACTTGTTATTTATGAGTTGTTTCATGTACTCCTTGGTCTATGTGTTAAATATGTTTTATTTTATGAGATTATCAAGTGCTATTTAATCGTTTGATTGTTAGTGAATGCAGGTTTCGAAGTGAAGGAGGAGCTCATCCAGATTAGCGAGGCTGGACTGCTACAATAGTGTTGGACTACAGGTAGGATCTAAACACTTGATTTCTTATATAGTAAATGCATGTTTAGAGAAGGATTGCTCTTATTTGTCTTGTTTGTCACTAGAGAGTCTTAGGCTCCTAGGGAGGTTGGTTGTGTCCGCACTATCGACTCTTTCCGCCTGACATGTGGGCAACAATTTTTTAAGATGCATAAACAAACTAGTGCTCTTTCAAGTTTTAAGAGTCGAGAAAGAAGCAAAGGCGACTCTAGCACTTTCGATTCGAAGCGAGCTCGAAAGTGAAATTGCTCGGATGATCTTTCAAGTTTAAAGAGTCAAAAAATATCAAATGACTAATGAGGATGATCTAGGTAGAAAGGATTACCAGGTAACCGTGAATTGCAGAATACCTCCCAGCGAACCAAGAAGTATGAGTAGGAAATCTCACTGAATGTTATGTTTGGTGTATCACATTTACAAGGCAGTAGACTCAGCTTCCAATGGATAAAGGATTGTAACCTAGTGGGGTCTCCCTTTATATACTCGACAGTACAAGGAGCACAAGTTCGTACTATCGTTGTCTAATGCCGATGTGAACGACAACTGCTAGGTTTAAAGAAGTTGGAACATGTCTCTAGCCTAGACCTTCTAGATGTGATCATTAGGTTTCAAATGTGCCTTAGGTTCATTGAGTTCATTTTAAAGTTTATATTGAATTATGTCTCGGTTTTCAGGTCTTAGCGTTGTGACTTGAAAAATCCTATATGCAGCTAAATGAGACAAGACTCTTTCAATTCAATGAATTGTTTACACTAGAGAGGGTAGAAAGCACAATCAAATGCAAACAACCAAGCAACTGAAAGCAAAATGATTTTTTCACTACTTTACTTTTTAAAACAAAATAATGAAAATCATTTTCCAATTCCTATTTTCCTAACAAGTGCACTTCAAGCAGTGCTTTCAAAAGGAAAGATAATTCTTTTTCTTTTCAAATGCAAATGCAACTCTAGTCTTCAATGAAGCTAACTAACGTAGCATATTTATGTAGCAAACTAGAATTTTGTACTTTTCATGAAATGACAAAAAGGAATTTTTCGAAAAACACTTAAATGAAAATGTTTTTGAGACAATCAATCCTCAAAAAAATGAAAAGACACAAAAAAGAACTTCT
The DNA here is from genome assembly GCA_031772625.1 of Pinus tabuliformis. Classification (NCBI taxonomy): domain Eukaryota; kingdom Viridiplantae; phylum Streptophyta; class Pinopsida; order Pinales; family Pinaceae; genus Pinus; species Pinus tabuliformis. Next base: position 903,878,901 of record CM062820.1, on the reverse strand, counting down.
TCCAAACTAATGACGCAATGACTCTACAAAAAACAAGACAAGCAACGTGATATATGCCAGAAAGGAGACGTTTAAACAATCAAATGAAACTTTTCAAACTTGAATGATGGAGATCAAAGCAATAAGAAAACTACAAATGAAATGCAAGGAGTAAATTCACCAAAAACTTGACTCATGAGTTCACAATCACTTCAATGGATGACAACCTAGATGTCCTAGAACCACTAACCATCCAAAGACTCAAGAAATCAAGCAAAAGAAGGCAAACCAACAAGCACATAAACCAAGCCAAATCAAGCTTTCCAGTCAGGGAGAAACAGTCTAAAACAAGCTAAGAGGTAGAAATCAGGAGAGCAAGACACACTAGTTGAGATCTGGGGTAAACCCTAATCTCCACCTACAGACATCAGTGCGATTGACTAATTGACAACAAGTGCCAGAAGGGGGTCGGCACGATTTTTTTTGATAAACTTGACCCAATCGGCACGACTATTTTTGCAAAAACCGCACTCGCCGAGGATTCAAAGGAAAAAATAAAAATTTCCTTAGGTAAAAACTAGACTTTCTACTGTAAATTTCAGACTTAAAGCAGTAAACTAGGCAAAGAAGAGAACACTAGAGGGAAATGGTGATACTAGAAAAGTTCACACAAAACCATGAAATTACAATCAATCAAACAAAAGGATTGGATCCCCAGTATGGTCACCAATTTGTGATGCAGGTAAATTCTAAGTGCGGACACAAACAATTCCTTTAGCTTGAGAGAGCGGGTCTAGTCACAAAAAAACAATCTATGGGAGATCTCCTTAAGTTAGAATCAATTAAGAGGGCCTACCTCTTAGAACGCTATTCTGCTTGGTGATGATTTTGCTTCCTTGCTCCAGCTATCTTTCGTTTCCTTCCTTTGAACACCTGAAACTATAAACAATGGCAAACAACAAACATAATAGCATAAAATATTGTTTAGCTACTTAACATGTCAAGGAACATTAAGCCATAAATATGTAAAATGACACCTCATGTAGGAAATCAATCGATAGTTGCATTTATATAAATTATAAAGAGATTGTAACCAGGGCCTTGACATTGCTGCTCTCCTCCAACATATCCGGGTTCCCACACTTCTGCTAGCACTTCATGGGCAACCCAAATAATAGAGGTTTTAAGGCCTCTTTCCCTCTAGTCTCAAACCACACCAAAGCACACTATTCTCCCTCAAACATACACTAGAAAACTTCAAGCTATAGATGTCTTGTTGGTTATTCCAATTCTAAAAGCTCTAACTCCAAACTAAAAACTAGCTTTTTCTTGGGGAAAAAGAGAGATTTATATAGCTTGGATGGATGGGAGAAGGTTACTCTCTTCATGGTTGGAGGTCTTGTCTCTTGAGTTTGTTCCATCCTAATAGGAGAAAGGAGCCTTAACTGACCTCCTCGGCTCCATCTGGTCTAACCATTTACCAAACTTTCGTTACGAAGCTTCTAAAGCTAGAAGCTTTGGCTCCATATTTAAATTTTTTTTGAAAAGAAGATCGATGCGACTGAGAAAGGGCTCAGTCGATCTGATCGATGTTGGTGACAGTTTTGATCCCTGCATATCAGTGTGAGGAGGATGCAGGTCATTAGCTTCGGTCTTGTAAACTGGAGTAAACAGAAGATTTTTGGGAAATGATGCAAAATGGAATTGTTCTACTCATGAAGAGGGACATAACGGGAATTTCTTCATGAGAGGAAAGCATGTGGGGTTCACTGTAGAGGTCCTCTAGGATTGTGGATGGGGAGGACAAGGATAGTGACAAAATGTTGTGTAAAAAGGACCGATTGGATTAACAAAGGAATTTAGTGAAAAACCAAAGGCATGCGGGCTCTTTCTCTCTCATTCAATAGGGCCACATGGCAGGACAAGATTAGTCCTGAGAAAGACACATGGCAATTGATGTCAACATGATGTGGCGATATGGAGGACACGTGGCACATACATCCAGAATTTTTAGGGGTCCAATGGGGATATCCAGGCACCACATTTCACCACTCAGGAAGTGACATTTGGCACTGATGATGTCATCAATCCAACAAATCGGTGATCGATGATCTCACAAGTCAAAGTCCCAGTCGAGATGTGATATTTTATACAATAGACTTAAAATTTTGTTGGGTTCGTCCCTTTTCAAAGGCCATAGATTAGTTAAACATACCCCATCTCTTGATGGACCAAATTGACTCTGCCCAGATCGATGGCTAGCAAGCTTTTCCAGCCCCCCCTGCCATGTTTCCCTTTATCAGTGAGGAGGGGGTCTGAAAAAGTAAGTTCCCTGCGAGGCCCTGCTGCTACATGTCCCTCTCATATTATTTCGCACCCCCCTCACTTACCACTTATTGCTTATGTCCCCCTTCAAATTCTACTCATCCTCACACTCCTCATATTACACCATAATTGCATCACCAGGCATATCAGGGTATCGATACTACTTTACAGGGATTCTAGGAGGGTGGATGAGTTGGTAGCCACTTTCAGAGTCTGCTATCGCCATGATGGGTAACCACTCCCGCTTCGTGAAAGAGAAGGAACGATACTATTAAAGGCTAAAAGTGACAAGGAACTAGCAAAGAACAGTGGCATGGAGATATTTTCAGGACCATCATTTCAATTTCATTGGTTAATTCTGTTTTTGTTGTTTTCGATTGTTGTTGTTGTTATTTTGATTTATTTTCAAGAAAGGTATCTTATGGTTGTAATAATTAGAGGCTTCATGTTGAGACAGCTAGTCATATAGACAGTTGTAAACTCCATGCATAATATATTTTTGTAACTGATTTCCTTGCTTCCCCTTTCCTTATAAAAGGGAGGAAGAAACATTTAGAAAATTTTCTGAATTTTGTGGAAAAACTAATGTAACTTCTGAAACTATGTTAGTTCCAGATTTTCATCTTTTATATTATAAATGAAATAGTCGCAATTCCAACCTTCGAGTATTACAGTATGTTATTTCTCTGTTAAACTTCCCTTATGTTCACATTTCCTCTTTGATTTCATGCAATTGTAGCTACTAGAAATATCTTATATGTTCTTACAGATTCATTTGTGTTGACTAGCTAAGGCACATGCCTGTATGTAATTCTGAGATTACATCTTTAAATTTGTGCTCCATGAATCATAGCATCCAATCCTCTTACATCCATATGTCTATCTTTAACTTAGATAAGTAAGGAATTCTTGAGGTTTAAAGCTCTATGTGATGAGTTAGTCTTCTCCCTCGCTTCTTTCATTACTCCACAAAAGTTGATTAAATTGTAAGTCCTCGAATTACTCGACCTCCACTAGCTTTTACCTATATTCCTGTGAGTTGTATATGCTAAATGATACTAGAAATACATGGCTTATATCCTTGAATGAAGTAACCAATACATGTTGTTATTTGTATATTTGTAACTACTATGTGTATAAGATGTATATGATGTCTTCACTTTCTTGAAGATCATATAAGACACATAAAGATACATGTTACCGGGCACTGGACTTGTAAGCAATCCATTGTTGTCTTTGGAAGTGAAAAAAACCTCTATAAACACCACATCATGGTTGTACACAACCTTCCTTTTTCTAGGTTCCAAAGCTTATAACCTTTTAAACCATCCTTATACCCAATAAAGATGCACCTTTCGAATTTACTACAATTTGGTTATTTTCTCCTTTGGAACATGTACATATGATCACAACCAAATACCCTCAGATGTGAAAGAGAGAGTTTCTTACGAATATATACCTCATGTGGAGACTTATCCTCCAATTCTGATGAAGGTGATCTATTAACTAGGTAACATGGAGTCTCTATTGCCTTTGCCCATAATTCTTGTCCTAACCCGACACCACTGAGCATGCTTCTTGCCTTTTCCATCAATGTCTTGTTCATTATTTATGCAACTCCTTTTTGTTGAGGTGTGTATGGAGTAGTATTATGCCATGCTATACCACCCTTCTTACATGACTCTTCAAATTCCTTATTGTAGAAATCTCCACCAATATCTATCATCGACACCTTTATCTCCTTCTCTGTCTGGTTTTCTACCAGAGCCTCAAATTATTTAAACCTTTCAAAGACTTCAAAGTTCTTCTTGAGGAAATATATCCATGTGTTCTTTGAGAAATCATCTATAAATGATACATAATATAAAGACTTACCCAGTGATAGAACCAACACAGGTCTAATAACATCACTGTGCACAACCTCTAATATACTTTTCGCCTCTTAAAACTAGAGGGAAAACCCACCCAATTCTGCTTCCCATTTAACACAATGTTCACAGAAATCAAAATCCAGAGAGAATTTAGAGATACCTTCTACCATACCATTACCATGAAGTATTCAAAGGCCCTTCTCTCCAATATGTCCAAGCCTTTGATGCCATAGGATGGCCTTTTCTCCACAAACCACTAGATTTTCTACTCCACTTTCACGAACCACAGAACTGTTGCACCCGTCAATAACAGTGCTACCCAAAAGATTGTACAGAGCTCCAATCCAAACTCCCTGCATCAATACCAGTGCTCCTCAAACCATATTGCAGGTATCTTTCTCGAACACGTTTTTTACACCTGCATCATCCATCTTTCTTATAGAAATAAGATTTCTGGCCAACGTAGGAATATGCAGAACACCCGTATGTGTTAGAATCCTTCCACCTTGCAACTTCAGCTTGAATTTTCTGTGTCTGACGATTCTAGCCTTCCTATCATCCTGTAAGATGAAATCACCATCATTATATTTCTCATACTAGCAGAACCACTCCCTATGGGGAGTGAATTGAAGAACCTAATTCAATCAATGATTCCTCGTGATCTACATGTGTACTTGAAGAAGAAGCCAAGTACACATCCCCACCTTCATCTGAGGTGGTTTTCACCTCTACAGAAGGACCATCATCATGTATTTTTCCTTTCTCAGGAGCTTTAGATCTACAATCATTTTTGAAGTTCCCTTCCTTTCCACATTTCTAGCACACCTTTAAGAGTTTTCCTGGAGATTTAGATATCCCTCTAGATTTAGATCTAGCACTCAAGGACTTATTTTTGTTTCTTTTCTAGGATCGTCCTTGTACACACAAGGCATCTCCATTCTCGCCCTCCATATTTTTTTGTCTCATCTCCTTTGACAACAAGGATGAGACTATTTCATCAAAATGCAAGGTAGTTGTATTGCTACCTATTGCAACAACCAGACTATTCCACGAATTTGGTAGAGAACACCATACACTGATGCACTTATCTTCATCTAAAATTTTAATATCAACAGATAACAACTGGCTTACCATAGTATTAAAGACGTTCAAATGCTCTGTCACTGAGTCTCCATCCTTCATCCTCAGGTTATACAACTTTTTTCATGTTGTTTGTGTTATATTCTTTCCACGACTAGCCCATGTAGTTAACCAGGAGTTTAGAAGGGGGGCAGAGCCCCCCCTTCATTGCATCGATTGCATAGTGGGGGGGTCACAAGGGGGTTTGAAGGGTGCAGGTAACCCCACTCTATGGGTTTCGAGGTAGCACCCCAGAAAATTTTGGTTTTGGACCCTATGTTAGGTAGGGCAGACCCACCTATGGTTTTTTTGCACATGGTTTTGGACGCGATGGTTTTCGGTCCATGGTTTTGGACGCGATGGATTTTTGGTCCATGGTATTTGATGCTTTGACATGTATAAATATGTATTGTAACATTGAAAGGAAAATAATTAAAAAGCAAGCTGGTAGTCTCGGTTTTGGGATCCAGGGGAAAGTCTCTATGTATATGTGTTTTATGTGTTATGTTGTTGCATTGTTTATTTTCTGTGTTTTAGAATTCATATGCAGGTAATTTTTGTATGCGGTTGAAACCTACATTTGGTATCAGAGTTGTTTTGGCTTCAAGGGGACACCTTTGTTACTGAGCGTTTTTGTTCGGGCCTGTGGTAGACCCTATTCAGTGGGAGATCTGCGAGATCAATTCTGGTGGTGAAAGAAGATGGTGAGTAGTGGAAAGATAGAGATCGAGAAATTTAATGGTCAGAGTTTTGAGTTGTGGAAACTCAAGATGGAGGATCTATGGGTGGATAAAGATTAGTGGATCGTGGTAGATCTAAGTACTAAACCAACGTGAGTGTCTCATAAAGAAAGGAAGAAGTTGGATCGGAAGGCAAAGAGCACAATATGATTGTGTGTCTTAGATTTAGTATTACTGAATGTATCAGTGGAAGCTACGATGAAGGCTTTGTGGGACAGGTTAGAAACTTTGTACCAATTTAAGTCTCTGGTGAATAAAATGTTTCTGCAGAAAAAGTTGTATAACCTGAGGATGAAATATGGAGACTTCGTGTTATAGACATTTTTGGGCACTACAACCCCAATCATAAAATGTCCATAAACCAAGGGCTCCTAAGTCCTTAAAAGTGTTGTTCCAACCCCTAAAGGAACAAGGTCAACTGATTACAGCTTCTCCCAGAAGTTCCGCATGAAAAACTACTCAGAACTGGTCAAAACAAGATCATTTCACCTGCTCCATAGGCAAAGTGTGTTGCATCTCACCTAAGTACACTTAGTGGGTGCGTTGCATTTCAAAAAGCCCTTCTATGGGGTGCGATGGGCGAGAAGAGACATATGGCAGTGTCAATCCGCGAGGTGGAGAAGCATGGAATCTTCCAGAAACTTCTCCTGTGACACTTGCCATTCTGAGTTCGACCAAGAATGAGTAAGAGATCATCAATCTCCAAGTGGAAGCAAGAACTATCAGAGGGAAGACACTAATCAAATCACAAGCTGACTCATCTCCCTTACAGATATCTATATATGGATCCCTCATCCCAGAGATCCAGAGGCTGGAATTTTGCATCTTGTAAGGAATTGTTGTTGGTTTCTTGAGGCAACATCATAGTGTTGGATGATCTAAGCTTTGCATGAGGTGAAGAAGGGCTTACTTGCTGAGAGGATGATGCTGGGTCAGAACAACTGGTTGTAACTCTCTTGGCTCTTTCTTGATTATCAATAAAGATATTCAAGTTTTCCTCCATACTCTTGTGTCATTTATGTTTCATGCATTTGTATGGTTAATTTACATCTGATCCTAGATTGTTTATGATAATAGATCCATGTTCTTGTATAGTGTTATGCTACTTTGATTCTACAGGTACTATGTGAAGCTGGGTGTACAAGGAAGCAAGTAGCAAAGGACTATCAGAAGAGAGAGGAATCGAACTAGGAACCAAGCGCAAGACAGAGGTTGGTCTGCTTTATTCTTCTCTCCTCTACATTTCATAAAGGAAAATGAAAGTAGCTTTACTTTGTTTGTTTCTAAGGTAGCTACCACACCTTAGTGGGATTAGTAGTTCTGCATAGACACTTTTCCCTGTAACAAAATGGCGACTCCACTGGGGAGCGACTAGGTTGTTTGTTTATCTACATTTGTTTACTTTATAAACTTACAGATAGGGCCTGAAGTCGAGCTAGGTAGCTTTCGAACTACATTTTCTATTTAAATGCAAAGTAGATAAATGCCGCTTCAGTCAATCTCCGGGTTTTGTTTCTGAATTAAACAACTGATTTACAAACTCTCTAATTGCCCTTGTGGTGGCTCTAGTAATCTCCTTAGACTTACCCCCGTTGTTGATTTACTGATTACCACTTGCTCGACCAAAATCCCTGAACTGAACCGCAAACTGTGACCCGGAACCCAAGCAAAGTCTCATCCCTGGCCCAGCGCACTCATTGTTCTGTGAATCTGAAATTCAGCGCACTTCCCGAGTGTAGTAGGTGCGCTGCATTTCAAATTCACTATGTTACAGGTGTGCTGATCAGACTAGGCATTGTTCTTGAATTTTCGTTTCTGTGTTCATTCTTTTCAGTTCTATTCATGAGTTTTGCTACCTACGGTCAGTACACCTCTGTTTGAAGCCCCTTTCCTTGCTCATATTCCGCCTCCATTGTGCAAAGAACTGTAAATGTTTTTGTGTATTTGTTGAGTCATTTTCAGTTCTCCTTTGCAAAAAAGTAACGTAATTGTACTGTCGTTTCTTGATTTGAAAGTGTCGCAAGTGTCGTTTTCAGTCATAGAAGAGGGTCTAATTGCTCTTCATAGTCGATTACCCTGTTAGTGTTGTATTTGATCTAAATTTTTAGTTTTTCTAGTGCCAAAAGCAAGTCTTCATTTCCAAATCGCAAAGTGTTGTCATTGTCTTCATTTTGATTTTGAAAAGAAACTTGTTAGTAATTGTCGCTTGAAAAGTAATTCAAATTTGCGCATTAGCTTTCTTTTTATCATTCACATATTAAGAAGGCTGAAAACAAATACATGAATGTGCATTTGCATTTAGACTGTTTGATTGGTTTGATTTAGGATAGTGCATATAGTGTGTGCTCTTTTCTCTTTGTTGAAAGAATTCTGTCTTTCTTTCCTTAGTAGCTAGGATTTTCATTGCACAAAGAAGATAAAAGACTGTTTATCATCTTAGATTGCATTTTAGGAATTGTACATCTACATCACGCGGTGAACCTGAAAGGAAAATTTCTTAAGCAAGATCAACTATAAAATAAATTTAATGAATCTAACAACGCTTTGGAACCTAAAGCACAACATCTAGAAGTCTAGGCTAGAGACGTATTCCAGCGTCGTAAAGCCTAGTAACTGTTGTTCTCACTGTTGGTTGGGTGATTCCTCCACTTTGAGATGATAAGTGCCAGTACAGACTTGTGCTCCCACATACTGTCGAGAATATTTTGGGAGACCACAATAGGCTTAATCCTTTATCCATATGAAGCCGTGTCTGCCGCCCTATCGATCGCAATGCACTAAACACAGCATTCGGGAAGATTGACTGCCGTACCGTAAAAAGTATTCTGCAGTTTTGCGATTGGTTTGGTAATCCCTCTACCTAGATTTCCAGAGCAGTCCCTTTCATTCCTTTTTAGACTCCTTAACAGAAAAGGTCCATCTGAGCACTTGTCACTTCAGGCTCATTAAAAATCGAAGGTGACTAGAGTCATCTTTTGTTTTTTCTTGACTCTTTAAAATTGAAAAAACAAGTTGTGTCAAAAGCATCTAAAATTCATCTAATTCAGAAACATACTTCCCCTTTATTTTTAGTTGATCGAGTAATCCGTAATCGTGGAATACATTCAATTGAAACCCCGTCGTTCAAGGAGGCTTACGAGTCAACCTTCTTTGTCTCCGGAATCGAAACTATTACGGACAAAGCGAACTTGTTTAACTGGTTCCAAATCTCCTGGTAAAGTTATAACAAGTGTTCCAACAACATCAGAGACTCCGGTTACTCCAAAAATTTATGGTATCCCTCCCTTTACAGAAGAAGTTCAGCAGCCACCGAAGGATAGTAGTACTGATCCTAGTCTGAGGGTAAACACTTGTATCACTGAACCAGTTCCATCTACAACTGGTTCAGAGAGTGTTGTTCCCCAAACATCTGTCGTTGTAGATTCCATACCTTCATTAGCACCAGAAATATTCTACGGACCTGACGGTCTACCTCTTCCACCTGGTCTGATTGCTATAGAAGAGATTGTGGAGGATCCTCCATCTAGTACTCCATCGCAATTTGGAGTCAGGATCACTCTGTATCCTTCTTCATCAGAAATTAGTCTACCACCAGTGGAAGCTCCTGTAGAATCACTAGGTAATCTTTTGGATAGACTAGAAATGTCTGAACAACCGTCAACATCTAGGACTGTGTCATCCGACACAGCGACGACAAAACTTCCTGCTATCACTCCAACAATGTTCGCCGGTATACCATCTGTCCCAACTAGTTCTCAATCGCTAGAAGGAGCCCACTTAGGGGCTATTTTGATAGTATGGTCCGTTCCTGCTTGTTCATCTAGAATAGTATCCGGAAACTCTTATGTTGAGTCTCAACAAATTGATCCATTGGGATGTCAACTTGGGCAGTCCGGTTCTCAAGGGAAAACCATTCATTTAAGTACCAGATTACTGCCGTATGGGGGGCAGTATACCCTTTCGTTGTACCCTCCGGGAGGATAGCCATACAGGAGTTCACAACAAAATTCAGGTTATGCTGGAATTATGTCTAGCGGTTGGGTACCGATACTACCTCAACAACCAAGAGTTGTATATTCGATGCAACAATGTTTACCTATGTCAAATATACCAACTACGCCAGCTATTGTGATGGTGTCGCAAGTACAAGCGCTGCCTGTTGTATGCGAACCTCAGGTTTCTTAGGTTGTAATGCAACAGCCCCTTGACCCTGCGACTCAACCACAATCGCCGACTAGTGGAATGACACAGGTCCAAACGGGTACAATTACCCCTCATCTTGGTCAAACAGTTAGTATCGGACAACAGCACATGGCTTCACAACCATGGCTAGTGCAATCCCAACAATCGCAATTCCAACAAGTATACCAAGGATCTGAGCAACAAATCTTTGCAAATAGTGGGCAGCCGTATATTCAAAATGGTTAAAATCAACCATTCTACAATGGTCATGCCCACCAACCTGACCAAAGTTACCAGCATCAAATGCATTATGCTGGTATGCAAAGACCAACTGCTCAGGCGATTCCATCTTATCCTGGGTATGCTTCACCTAACCTGAATCAACAGTTACCCTTCGTGGCAACTTTAGAGTTACCTGATTTAAATCGGTTAACAAATGATCCAATCGCTTACGCCCCTTGGTGGCCAGCGATTCTGCATAAAATTCCATCAGATATTCCTAAATTTAATGGAAATCTAGGTGAAGATCCGTCAAATCATGTGATGACCTTTCATCTGTGGTGTTCATCAAACACCCTAAACGATGATTCGATTAAGCTTTGCCTTTTTCAGAGGACGTTAACTGGTCCAGTAGAAAAATGGTATATCGAATTACCCAGAGCTTTGTTTGACAACTTCAGTACCCTAGCCACAACCTTTCTAACCCATTTTCAGTTACCGATAAGGTACGAAACGGGAACGAAACTTCTTACCAATTTCAAACAAACAACGACCACTCACATATCTGATCATATACATGAGTGGCGACGTCGTTGTAGAATGGTAAAAACGTATGTTCCTGATCAACTTTTAGTTGAATGGTTTATGAAGTCATTATTGCATTCCATTACAGAAGATGTGGCAAAAGGGGGAGTCGTCACCGTAGAGCAAGTCATTGCTCGTGCACAATATTTAGACTTGATTTATACTCAGTCTGGCACACTCTACGATAAAATACCTGACGCTCCCAGACCGAAAATTTCGGTCCCCCCTCCTCCTAAATCAAACAATGACTCTCATGCCGGCGATGGCGTGATAGGCGCAACAGACACAAAATCGACAAAGGCTACATCTAAAAAGGCCCGTAAGATTTCCAGTCAAAATGCAAAAGAGGAACTTCTTGCCTCGGAAGTAAATGCCGTCTCAACAGATAAAGGCAAAGAAACGAAGAAACCAGGGGGAAAGAAGAAAAGCAAAGGGAAGAAGAAGAAACAGGAGGAATCATCACCTGAAAAATCTTCTACAAACCCTTCTAGAAATAGGAAACAAAAACATCTATGCTTTATATGTGATGAGGATCATTGGACAGCAGATTGTCCACATAGAGCTGAGCTTAAAAAATTCTTCAAGAATTCAAAAACCTCGGCAATATTAACTGATCCGTTTCCAAATCGGGGAACAAATCTGGTTGACAGTGGAAATGCTTCCCTGTCTTAAGTGTTGATGTTGTCGATTTCCAAACAGAAAAATGATGCTTTGATATCGACAAGGAACAAAGATTACGGGAATCCACAGCTGTCGAACAACACGGATAAAGATCAACCTAGTAGTTCGACAACAACTTTGACAGAGGTTGCGCCGCCCATCATTCCTGAGTTGACAATAAAACTGCCAAAGGGAGTAGTACACAAGTCGACATTTAATCCTTGTGCTAGAGTGGCACAGCATTATAATATAGTGGAAGATCTGGCCCAATCGCGATCCGCTATGTCGACACTTGAGGTACTGCAAAATTTCCCATCCCAAAAGCAGGCTTTATTATCGGCCATCGGTGGGATAGAACCAAAGGATTCCAATCTTGTATCCTTTAATCATAAAGGATACGATCCTCAGTTGCCATCCCAACTAGCTTTCCTCGTTCAAGTGAAAGCCCTCAACAAAACTGTTCATCGAACAATTATTGATGAGGGGGCATCTACATGTATTATGTCGATGAGTTGCTGGAAAACTTTAGGATCTCCAACCTTGTCATGATCTTCGACGACATTAAAAGCATTTGACGGATGAACATATACCCCATATGGTATTCTAAGTAACTTGAAGGTTGAACTAGGGGGGAAAACAGTAGAAATAGATGTTGAAGTAATCGACGGAAACCTCGATTACAACATCCTACTAGGAAGACCATGGATATATGCTATGGTTGTTGTTGTGTCGACCTATTTTAGGAAGATTGCATTTCCCTTTCAAGGAGGGATTACAATTGTCGATCAACAAACCTTCCTCCCCATTGGTTCTCAAGTTACGGGAAGCATTCCAATGATCCATGGAAGCCCCCATTCGCTTCAAAATATCGGAGTAGGCCTACTAAAAGACCCTATATTAATGGGAACTTTTTCCCTTCCACCTCCAATCAATCTGGTGGAAGTAGCGTCGGTAGGAACCTGCAATATGATATCTTCGATTAAAAAGATCTCAGAAAACGATATCAACATGGATCATGCGCAGGTATTGCCTCCAAGCCCAACAAGAATATTGTAGCAATCAATGTTCCTAGCATGGGAGGCAAACCCAAATCAACGCTCATCAAGCGTTTGGATAGATAGATCTAAGGAATATGGCACCCCTTCAGATCCTTGGTCATGAGTGCATGACACCGACGAAGGAATTGTTCAATCAATGGTAATTGAAGGGGCACCATGGGAAGATTACCACCATCGTTCCCTTCTTCCGGATTATGAAGAAGATACTCCTGATGACCTTTATCATCCTTCAGTTTTTTATTTTCTATCAAATACTGTAAACACGGTGGATTACGAGTGAAACTTGTCCAACATTGAAGAGACTATCGCCATAAATATCTCGACCAAAACAGATGTTGTAGAGAAAATTTATGTTGGCAAATGTTGTTCTCCTTCAGAACTAGAAATATATAACGCTCTTTTTCACGAATTCAGAGATGTCTTTGCTTGGTCATATAATGAAATGCCAGGCATTGACTCGAGTATCATTGAACACGAAATCAAGGTGTATCCAGATGTCAAACCAGTACGACAACAACTACGGCAGGTGCACCGCAAGAAAGCTGTTGCCATCAAGGCAGAAGTTGAAAACTTCTCCATGCTGGTTTCGTTTACCCGGTTCCTCTAACGATTGGGTATCGAATATTGTTCCTGTTATGAAGAAACAAGGAACGATTAGAGTGTGCGTCGATTATAGGGACGTAAATCAAGCTTGTCCAAAAGACAACTACCCTACACCCTTCATTGACCAGATAATTGATGAATGCACCGGATGTGAAATCTTTTCATTTATGGATGGATTCTCTGGGTATAATCAAATAAATATCCACCCATAGGACCAGTCAAAGACTGCATTTATTTGTCCATGGGGCACATTCGCATATCGAAAATTACCCTTTGGTTTAAAGAACGCAGGGGAGACATTTTAGAGGGCAATGAATTATGCCTTCCATGACATCAAAAACATCGTTCAACCATATCTCGACGACCTTCTGGCTCATTCGCGAAAGCGGACTAATCATCCGCAGCATTTAAGAGTGATATTTCTACTTTGCCGACACTACAAGATACGACTCAATCCACACAAATGTGTGTTCTGTGCTAGTTCTGGTCGTTTACTTGGCTTTGTAGTCTCGAAAGATGGGATTCGTCTCGACCCATGTAAGGTTCAGGCAATCATAAATTTGCCTCCACCTTCGAATTTGCTTCAGATTCAGAAACTCCAAGGGAAAGCAAACTTTCTAAGGAGGTTCATTCCAAATTACGCTGAACTTGCTAAAGGTTATACTCATCTATTGAAAAAGGAAGTGCCCTTCATTTGGGATCAGGTCGTGCAAGCTTCCTTTGATGCATTGAAAGACTCCCTAATGAAAGCATCATTAATGTATGCTCCTGATTATCAAAAATACTTTAACCTGTATCTGGCTGCAGCGGATACAACCATCGCAATGGTTTTAGTTCAAGAAGACAACGGAATTGAACATCCTATATATTATTTAAGTAAGAACTTAAATGATACAGAAAGCAAATATTCTTATGTTGAAAAGCTAGCACTCGTAGGTGTTCAAGCGATACAGAGATTTCGACACTATGTCCTCTTTCGAAAAACTACCATTCTGTCATATTGCAACCCCATGACTTATATATTGTCGCGACAGTTGCTGGGGGGAAATATTGAAAATGGATAGCAATTCTACAAGAGTTTGATTTGGAATTTGTAAAATCCAAGTCAAAGAAAGCACTGGTTTTTGAAGAGTTATTATGCGATCTCCCATCGTCATCCAACGATGAAACATCCGAAGAAACGATCGTGGACGAAAATTTGTTTCTGATATCTTCAAGTAATCCATGGTATGGAGATATAATAATTTATCTCCAAAACCAAAAATATAGGCCCAATACCTCCCGTTCCGAACAAAAATGTATTCGATACCAATCAAAAGACTACATGATCGTCGGTGATACACTTTACCATTGTGGTGTCGATACAGTTCTTGGGAGGTGCCTAACTCATGAGGAGGCCGAAAAAGTCCTGAATGATTGCCATTCAAGCGCATGTGGGGGGCATCAATCCGGTTACGCTAAAGTGCAAATTTTTTTATAAGCAGGATACTTCTGGCCAACAATGTTCAAAGATTGCATAACCGCAGTCAGAAGTTGCCATGCCTATCAAATTTTTGATAGCAAAACCAGAAGACCACTCGCACCTCTGCAGCCAATAGTTGCTATTGGGTCATTCGCCAAGTGAGCCATCGATTTCATGACATGTAACCCCACCTCGACCAGGGGGCATGGGTATATCATAGTCGCAGTTGACTATTTTACCAAATGGTCCGAAGCGATGCCTACATTAGATAACACAGGTGAAACAACTGCCCTTTTCTTTTTCAATCATGTAGTCGCCAGATTCAACGTCCCACAGGCTATAGTCACAGATCATGGATCGCATTTTCGCAATCACATGATGGTCGAATTAGCTGCCAAATCAGGGTTGTCTCACGACAGCTCTACTCCATATTACCCGCAAGCCAACGGACAAGTTGAAGCAATCAACAAGGTCCTAAAGCACATGTTGCAAAGGATGATTGGAGTTCACAAAAGGAGTTGGCACTTGATCCTGTACTCAGCCTTGTGGGCATACCGAACATTGGTAAGAAATGCAATTGTGTTTACACCTTTCCAACTGGTGTATGGCCTAGAAGCAATTTTACCTATTCAGTGCGAAATCTCGTCCCTCAAACTCGCAATCGACCTTCTCCCCGGGACTTCAGAAGAGGAGGCTCGTTTCTTGGAACTAATCCAATTAGATGAAACCCGTCGTGATGCCACTTTGGCTAACGAAGCCCATAAGAAACAAGTCAAGGCGCAGTTCGACAAGAATGTCAAACCCCGTGTCTTTTCAGAAGGTGACTTGGTCTTGCTTTATGACCAAGAATCTGATAAATTGGGGGCAGGTAAATTCAAGTCTTTATGGATGGGCCCCTATATTGTTAAGCGAGTGTTAGCAAAAGGAGCCTACGAGTTAATGAATTATGATGGGATTCCACTGGCACAACCTCATAATGGGTTGTATCTTAAGCGTTACTATGAGTGATTCGGTGTGGTAACCTATATGCTTTTGTTACATTTTTTTTTCGCTAAAGTATTTGTTTTGGTCAAGTAAATCCACTTTTTAAATTTGTCGCAGATGTCGAACCTATCGGAATCTTTTGTTGGATATGCCGACGGAGCAAGTCGTAGTTCACGGAACCTATCTTCTGCGGCCTGGGCCATTTTTGACCCAAGCGGCGAGTTAGTAAGTTTTAGAGGGGTATGCATTGGTCGGTCAACGAATAACATTGCTGAATATAGTGCGTTGATAGAACTTCTCTCTAATGCCATCACACATGGCATACGCCGACTGGTCGTCAGGCTAGACTCATAGCTCTTCATACTACAACTCACTGGTATCTACTCCGTCTGAAATCCAACTATCTATCGCATGTTCCTAAGGGTCAAGATTCTGGAAAGGCAGTTTGATTTTATTCAATATCAACATATTTCCAGAACCTTAAACACATTAACTGACTCATTGGCAAATTATGTGTTAGATAGGCATTTGCAACATTTATAAAAAGAAGCATCTCATCAATATTTGCATCAGGATCATGCAACTTAACTAAAATAAAACTCCGAAAATAAAAAATATATATATAACTGTTTATGGTTTACACATGATGTTCTGTAACCAAGACAAAATCGGTAAAATGACCCAAAACTCAAAACGCTAGGGGGCACCCTAGTCTAATGATGCTGGTGATAACAAGTCACCGCCTGTGCAATCATGCGTAAAAGCCTAGTCCATCGATTTGGCACGCCAGTAGTATGCCGTTGCAACCTCAAAGGCAGCTCGTCAGTCCTCAAATCTGGAATACCGAGAGTGAGGCCCTCGACCTGATCCTGTAGTGCTGAAAGAGTCTCGGCCACATCAAGGTCGCAAAGGATAGCCCTTCCAACAGCCTCTCCTGCTAGGGCGGCAGCTGGCACTCTAAGGCGTACTACTGGCCGAACAGGACCGACATCTGCATGAACACATGAGTTTTGATTAGTCTTGACAGAATAAAGCATGAGGAAATTATAAAAGAAAAACGATAAACAGGAATATGGTCAAAGAATTTACCAATGGCACCCCAATGTTCGCCAGCCGGCAGTACCAAATCTGGGTCACCTCGGAAGTCCATACCAGCATATGGATACTCGAAATAAACCATCTCTTGATGATCAAACCACTTGAAGAAGGTATCGGAAAAGGAAATCTAAGACTGACCAGCATGCCTAGACATATGGTCGACCCATCTCTGCATACATGGTTCAGTTGGTGGAGGTAAACCAAGTGAAATATACTGCGGCTGCATCAGTGGTATCTTTTCCAAGGCGAAGGCAGTCAAGATAGAACCATATCCAAAGTTCTTCAGTCTCCTACTCTTCACCTTGGTCAACTGTTCTTTCATCACAAGGAGTACTACGTCACACCAGTTGAACACCTTCGGTTGGAGACATTCCAAGGCGTACTGCATATAAGATTAGTTGGCCACATGAAGAGCCGCACCACCAGCCATCCTACCAAAAGTGAACAGAATAGTCCTCAGGGACCTGCCAGTGACATCTCGGATGATGATCTTGCCGTCTTTACTCATCTGAGATCCCTCTTTGCAATACCTGCGAACATAATCTCTCACAGATTCACCTCCTCGGGCCGAACTTGATAAAGAGATGGGGGTACCCCGCCTTGATAAGCCGGTCAAAAAATAGATGTCCACTACAGTCAAGGGGATGGATTTGCCCCTAATCTGGAACACCTGGCTGGTAGGATCCCAAGCATCGAGCAAATACTTTAGCAAGTTGATTTGTTGTCTCATGCTAGAAATGCGGGAAAACTTCAGCAAGCCACAGTTCCACAGTGCGTTTACTGTAATCGGATCATGTAAAGCAAGCATGTCCTCTTATTCATGCTTTCGTCCTCGCCATGTAATAGTCATCTTGCTCCAAAAATCTCTGAAAACAAACAAGAGAAGAGTTAGATCCTAATTTGGTGAGAAACAGACAAAATTTCCATCAAAAAACTGTGCATAAATTTCCTTCCTTGCGCTCATCGCACCTACAGTAGTGTTCTGGGTGCATTGCATGTCAGTTGGATAGTAGACAGGCTAACATCCAACGCACCTTTCGATACACAAAGGGTGCGATAGAGCCAGGGCGAGTTTTTCAAACCCCAAAGGCTCAGAAAAACCAGAAATCAGGCTCAGAATGCAAAATGGAAAGAATGAAATTAAAGAGCTCAGGTCTAGCTCCTACCTGGTCCAGACAGCGCCGAAAATCATCCACAGAATCTCCCAGAATCAACTGATGAAAATCAAGGGGGGAAAGCACCTCCAAAGCTCCAACAAGCCAAAGTTCAAATGAAATGCTAAAATGAGAGGTAAAAGAAATTTTAAATTACTTTTTACGTAATTCGAGTAAAATATTAGTGTCCTAACTCATTTTTCAAACATATATTGTTCATTTCTAACTAGTTTGATGAAGCAATTGAGCATGTAGTACAATCTTTGAAAGGACAAAGCTATTTATGGTAAAGTCAAGAAATGATCGTTATATCGAGCAGTTTTAACGCGGACTTCATGCTCGTTAAAAAATAAACATAAGCAATGAGCAAGTGTTTCCCCCAGCGTTTAAGCTCAATAAAAAATGATCCAATTCCCGGTAAATAACCATCGTGAAGGTAGTACTTCGGCCTTTAAAGCCTTGGTCATGTTCCCATCATCACCTCCACTCTGTATCGGTCGATCATTCACCTCTAGTTGATTGTTTACCCCTTTTGAGGAATAGCTGCAAAGAGTGATCCCGCTAGCCATCCTTGTAACACTGCCGTGATTGGAAAATTCCAAACCTTACCTGGAATCAGCTGCTACCCAATTTTATCACTCGTTCCTCAAAGACGAGTCTCCTTTAGGCTCTTTTCAACTGACTCGTAAAATATGAAACGATTGCTGAGCTATTGGCCTCTCCAGCTCGTTAAAGGGACCGGAAGTGCTATCCCTCCTTTAGATTTTAATCTTTTTGGACCTGAGGGATTATTACACAAAAAGATCGAGCGCTTGTTTTGTTCGGCTCGTTAAAAGTATCGAAAATTCATCCCTTCTGTATTGTTTTATACTTTTTCGGACTTAAGGGATTAGATGACGAAAAAGGATTTTGGAGTTTCCTTTACGTCCCTTTTCAGACTCTCTAAAATCGAAAAGGACCGAGTTATCTTTGTCGTTAAACTCGTTAAAACCTAATAGCGACAAACTTGTCCATAGCAGACAAGAACAAGTTTCACTATCTCTAGGCTCGTTAAAACATAGCGATGGGTTTGCCCGAAGGGCAAATTATAGAACAAGCATATGTTATCCTCCTCAAGCTTGACAAAAATAAATAGGTACTGGTCAGCAATGACTGGGGAAAAATTGGGAAGAAAACTTGAAGAAACTTTGTTGGTAGCAAGTCGCTCTTGAACATGACACTTTCACTCTGCATCCAAGTCAGGTTGGGTTGTTTCATTCACCAGTCACATCACCATGGTCCCATCACACCATCCACATTTGGGGTTAATGCTACCAATCCATCACGTCAATGTCACCGATATGTTCAAGAGAAGTTAGAGAATTCACCTGTGTCTCACCCACTGCAATACATTTACGCTCCATTCTTTCATGACCGCCACCCTGAACCTTATATCACCAAATTGTTTTCACCTCCATTAAAATCATTTTCTCCGTTCCATGTCATTGATGTGGGATTCATTAAGGCCCTCCTATGATGGATCGCTTCTTGTCGACATCAGCTCATTATCCAAGAAGTCGATCTAGGGACACCCCTTTCAGTACTTTGAAGCTTGCATGCCTCAATGGCAAGTTTCTCACTTCCGACGATAGGTTTACATCAATGGCGTTCGACCAAAAGATTTTGTGTGGTGTTCGACGCCAAGTCCTTTATTCACACCACCTGAATTGTACTATAGTACCTTGAGGGTAATTATCATTATCGGTGATTCCTCTCGCGCCTGTTAACAACTTACATCATTGGCTAGTAATCAGGCGATGTCTTTCCATGTTCGACTCCAAAACATCTCTCACGTGGATCGACTTGTACTTTGAGTGAAGATCGAACGAGATTGAAGACCCCGGATCTAGTTTCATCCATCTGGGCTGCAATATATATTCAGGGAAATAAAGACATCAAATGTACATCATTGCTGCACAGATAATCATCCAATCAAAGGGATGATGGCTCTGCCAGAATCATCACTCTACACTCAGACGATTGTCTGTCCTTTGTACATGAAAATGAATTTATAAAGTTGAGCATGGGAATGCCCGCCTCAACTAGATCATGAAAATATTATGAAGATAATGTATTGTATTGTATCTTATTACAGGTCTCCTCCCAGCTTGAAAGAACTTCGGACCCTCATGATAAGGCATTTCACCCGACATCAAAAAAAATTAATGACCTCATGCTTTAGGGGGCAACTGTTCTAGACATTTTTGGGCACTGCAACCCCAAGCATAAAATGTCCATAAACCAAGGGCTCCTAAGTCCTTAAAAGTGTTGTTCCAACCCCTAAAGGAATAAGGTCAACTGATTACAGCTTCTCCCAGAAGTTCTCCATGAAAAACTACTCAGAACTGGTCAAAACAGGATCATTTCACCTGCTCCATAGGCAAAGTGCATTGCATCTCACCCAAGTACACTCAGTGGGTGCGTTGCATTTCAAAAATCCCTTCTATGGGGTGCGATGGGCGAGAAGAGACAAATGGCAGTGTCAATCCGCGAGGTGGAGAAGCATGGAATCTTCCAGAAACTTCTCCTGTGACACTTGCCATTCTGAATTCGACCAAGAATGAGTAAGAGATCACCAATCTCCAAGTGGAAGCAATAACTATCAGAGGGAAGACACTAATCAAAATCACAAGCTGACTCATCTCCCTTATAGATATCTATATATGGATCCCTCATCCCAGAGATCCAGAGGCTGGAATTTTGCATCTTGTAAGGAATTGATGTTGGTTTCTTGAGGGAACATCATAGTGTTGGGTGATCTAAGCTTTGCATAAGGTGAAGAAGGGCTTACTTGCTGAGAGGATGATGCTAGGTTAGAACAACTGGTTGTAACTCTTTTGGATCTTTCTTGATTATCAATAAAGCTATTCAAGTTTTCCTCCATACTCTTGTGTCATTTATGTTTCATGCATTTGTATGGTCAATTTACATATGATCCTAGATTTTTTATGATAATAGATCCATGTTCTTGTATAGTGTTATGCTACTTTGATTCTACAGGTACTCTGTGAAGTTGGGTGTACAAGGAAGCAAGTAGCAAAGGACTATCAGAAGAGAGAGGAATCGAACTAGGAACCAAGCGCAAGACAGAGGTTGGTGTCACACAGAATCAGTCAAAAGTGCGGACACAACCGACCTTCCTAGAAGTCTAAGACATTCTAATGACAAACAAAACAAACTGGAGCTATCCTTCTCTAAACATACATTATGATATGAGAAATCAAGTGTTTCATTCTTAACTTTGTCCAAACGCTGTTGTAGAAGTCCAAGCTTTGTTGATCTGGATGAGCTCCTCCTTTTCTCCAAAACCTGTAATCACCAACAGTCAAACAATTAAATAGCACCTGATTATAACATAAAACAAAGCATATTCAACATATAGACCAAGGAGTACATGAAATAACCCATTAACAACAAGTTATTGAGAAGAATGGACCAATTTGCATTAAAGGTAATCAAAAGGAACCATTACAACCTGAGCCTTGGTGTTGTGCAAGCTCCTTCCAGGGTCCACAAGAGTCTTCCTCTACTTTGACAAAGCTCACCCACTTCCAAATAGAACAAGTAAAGATGACAATCTCTCCTCACAAGCTTCTAAATGGGAGTCCTAATTCCTGCAGCATTTACCCTTAGAAATCTATAGCTTTCAACCTCCTCTCCCTCTGGCTCAATGCCTTTATTTATAGTGCTGTAAAGAGGTTATTCAGGTCCACCATCAATGGGATAATCCCCCTCTTTGGGTGGGATAGCTCCCTTATTGATGGGATAAGTTCCTCCTTAATAGGGATACATGAACCAACTGGAGGCGCATCCATTTCATCAAACCGACCTCTAGAAAGTTCTAGAAGTAACCACAAGTAACTTTTTTAAGATGAAACTTGCACATTTTGCCTTTTACAGAAGGACGCACCTGTCCCTTAACATACAGAGCGTCCAAGGACGTAGCCTTTGTGAACATTGTGAGCGTCCCCGCAGGTAAGGCTTGAGAGAACCTGCGTCCCCAGAGATAAACACATTTTTTACAAGACTTTCTCTCTTCTTTGAGTTTGAGATGGATAGCAGAGGCATAAGACTTGCCTAAGAGGGTAGCATGACTGTTGATTGAGCCATACTAACTGTAAATAGTCATGGTGACATTTTTTAGTGTAACAGATTGCCCCCTAAAGTGCGAAGCCTGGAATAGATTAGGGTTTTGTAATTCTAGGAAGGGTGAAGCGCTTTATCATTTCAAGGATTGTCTTGTGGATGACCTGGTTGGAACCTACAATTTTCAACACAAAATACATGTATAAGATTATATCATCACTGAGGTAGGCATTCCCATACTCAGATTCAAAACTTTAACTAATGGACTAACTACTCTGATACAAGAATGATCTTGCAGTACATCATTTTTATAGACTTTTGTAGACACAGTATGGACGCAGCCATCTGTTTATGATTAGTCTACATAGATAATGAATACAAAACTCCTCGCAGCCTGGATGGTAGAAATTAGATCCAGGGTCTTCACTTCTACTTCCCGAATTGGTACGATTCTAGCCATGTGATTAAATGATTTGATGTCGAACATGTTAGAAACTACTTGATTACCAGTCGATGATGTAAACTATTAACAAGCGTGAGAGAGACCACCAGTAATGTCAATGGTTCTCAAAGTACCAAGCACAACCCGTGAAATGTGAATAGATGTTTTGATGTCGAACACTTCACGGAATCCTTTGATCGAAAGTCAATGATGTAAACTGACGTCAAAGGCGAGAAACCTGCCATTGATGCATGCAGACTTCAAGGTACTGTCGATTCCTAAGTCATCTTTCTAGATAATGTGTCGATGTCGATAGAAAGCGACCCGTTGCAGGCAAGCCCGCAACACGAAATCATTGTTCAAGTTGAAGAAATGTTGCTGTAAGGATTGACTCAAGGATGGTCAAATGGATGACAAGTATTTTGCAGATGAAAGTTTTGCTTGCAGACCTCTTGAACACATAACGACACGACAGATGGCTTGGTGACGAATAACTCAAAGTTAATCACCGGAACCCGGTTAAAGACTTTCAAAGTGGTTTGATCAACTGTGAGGTAAAATATTTCCCAACCCAGGTGAATGAAAAAGTGTCGTGTTCAAGAGTGGTAATAAAGTTTCTTTTGAGACAAAAGGTAACAAACAGGTTCATTCTTCTCTCTTTTCCCCCACCATTTCTGGCAAGTACCTCTTTATTTTTAACAAGCTTGAGGAGGATAACATATGCTTGATTATAAGCTCATCCTTCGGATGAGTCCAACCTAGTTTTGATTCGAACCCTAGGAAGGAGTGGTTCGTTCCTGTTTGTAATTGAACAGGTCCTTTACTGTGAAATGTTTAACGAGCCCAGTATAGGAGAAACTCGGCGTTTTTCAATTTTAGAGAGTCTTAAAAACTTAAGGAGACTCCAAGTTGAACTTTTTCGTAAATTTGTGTCCCTCAAGCCCGAAAAAGTATAAAATAATACCTGGGGGAACCGCTTGATCTTGCGACCAAGGAGTACTTTCATAATTAGTGCCACTGACCTGAAAAGTAAAAAGCGATCAAGGACACATCGTTTTATTTCCGTATCGAGTTTGAAACGACAAAAACCCGGCAATCTTTTCCTGTTTTTACGGTCAGAAAAGAGCTATAAGGGGATCGTCTTTTAATTCTGTTTTAACGAGTGTAAAAGAAACGCTCGGCGATCTTTTCATGTTTTAGGAGTCAGAAAAGAGCTTAAAAGATGACTCTGAGGTTTCACTTTTTCGTAAGTTTTAATGAGTTTGAAAAAATGATAAAAATGTACTCATATGGCCGACTTTCAATTTAATTTACGAGCAGGAAAAGACGGAAAGAACTCGGCATTTTCATTTGTTTTACGAGAATGAAAGATAGAAAAATAATCTCGGTATTTTCATGAGTTTAATGAGTCTTGAAAATAACTGAAATTGACTCGACATAGGTTTCATTTTTACAAAAGCTTGAAACAGAGAAAAACTATGCTTCAAAGTAGTTTCATTTTTACACAAGCTTGAAACAGAGAGAAAACTGTGCTTGATGCCCCCTAAGCGTAACTGCTAGAGCGCATGCCCCCCAGCTTCATTTCATTCAACCAGTTGGATGAAATGAAGGTTGAGTTACGAGATCATTTGTAAGACTCGACCTAAAACTATAAGAAAATTATGCAAAAAACTGAAATAACTAACCTAAACATTTAACATCTATGAGATCTAGTCAAACTCTTGACTCAAGTAGAGGAGGATTTGTTTCATTTTTTAACGAGCTTGACACAGGAAAAGAACTATGCTCGGATTCGGTTTCATGTTTACGCAAGCTTGAAACGAAAAACTATGCTTGTTATAAGTTCACATGCCCCCAGCATAATGACGCAAAACGAGGTACATGAGTTGTTTCATTTTTTAGTGAGGTTGACACAGGAAAAGAACTATCCTCAAAACCCTTGTTTCATTTTTTAAACGAGCTTGACACAAGATAAGGAACTATGCTCATAATTACTCTCTACAATCTTCCTAACAAAAACTCTACTCTAAAACCTTGATTCATTTTTTAACGAGCTTGACACAAGACAAGGAACTATGCTCATGACTCCTTGTTTCTTTTTTTAACGAGCTTGACACAAGACAAGGAACTGTGCTCTAAAATCCTTGATTCATTTTTTAACGAGCTTGACACAAGACAAGGAACTATGCTCATGACTACTCTCTACCATCTACCTACTTAACCTACCCTTGTTTCATTTTTTAACGAGCGTGACACAAGACAAGGAACTATGCTCAAAAAGTTTGCATGCCCCCAGCATAATGATGCAAAGCGAGGTACATGCCTCCCAGGCTTCATTGCATTCAATCGGCTGGATGAAATGAAGGTTTACTTTCAATATTTAACTTGAAAAGGGAGTTGTTTCATTTTTAAGGAGGTTGACACAAGAAAAGAACTATCCTCATACCTGATTCATTTTTAAACGAGGTTGACTCAGTAACAGGAACTTTCCTCGTACCTGATTCATTTTTTAACGAGGTTGACTCAGTAACTGTCCTCATAGCTGATTCATTTTTTAACGAGGTTGACTCAGTGACAGGAACTGTGCTCAAAATCCTACTTTATACAATCTATCTACTTAACCTAAAATCTAGCTGATTCATTTTTTAATGAGGTTGACTCAGGGAAAGAACTATCCTCATACTAGCCTGTTTCATTTTTTAACGAGGTTGATACAGGAAAAAACTATCCTCGTTCCTGATTCATTTTTTAACGAGGTTGACACGGGAACAAACTATCCTCACACTCACTGATTCATTTTTTAACGAGGTCGACACAGTAAAAGGAACTTTCCTCGTACCATCCAATTTCATTTTTTAACGAGGTTGAGAGAGGAACAAACTATCCTCGTTACATTGATCGTGGCTTCCAACTGGAAGAAAGACATTTCAATGGACACACCTTGATCATGGCTTCCAAAAGGTCTTCATCTGAAGGAAGAATAGTTTTTTGGAAGGAACACACGTCAAGGGACTCAAAAGGGATAAGAACATCGTGTTCAAATAATCCCATAGAGTTTTCCATGTCAATTACCGGATCTAAATCAAAGGAAGATGAGAAAACAGTGAGAGGCTCACTTACGTCGGTAACTGAAAACATGGGACCAGTTGCCACATAATTAACCCGTGGCAGGGTAGATACCACTTTAGGATCAGGAACATTTAGGGGTGTCATATTCTTGGTGGTTGAAACAAGACTAGGGAACGAAAGCTGGTCTACAGTCACCATACTGCCATTGTGAGGGAAAGACATCACGCGAAAGAGTGTCGATACGACAGCTTTCATTGCATAAACATAGTCTCGCCCAAGGAGTAAATTGAAATCCAAGGGACCTCGAACTACCATAAGATCAATACAGACAGTTTTACCTTCCAAGGTAATAGAAAACTTAGGAAGGATCCCTAAAGGTTCACTAATGGTTCTGTTAAAAGCTTTCAGATTCTACGTAATAGGCGCAAGCTGAGGGGAACCCAAAGCTTTCCAAACAGTTGAGGATAAAATACTAACAGAAGCACCCTCATCTACCTGAGTACGATGTATGTCCCTACCACCAGCCTTGACAATGATTTGGAAAGGGATGGAGGAAGGAAGACGAGGTTCTGTCAGTCTATTCCAATCAAAGGAAAAGACCTCAGTGCTTGGAGGGGGTTCTGTAGAAACAGGTGAAATGCCCCCCGGCATAGAAGAATCTGAAGTAACAAGAAGAACTTGAGCGGTATGAAGTTCACTCTCTAAATGGAAAGTGGGATCGACCGAATGTGAAATTGAATCGACCACTTGATCAACTAATTGATCATCAACCTGAGTGACATGAGTTTCACTCTCCAATGGAAGAGTGTGATTGACTGTGCTTGAATTTAGATCAATCACTCCGTCAGTTGATGGTAGGTTGGGAGAAAGTTTACGGTAACCAGTTGGAAATTCTTGCTGTGGAACAGTAAGGTTTTCCAACAATGTTGAGGCATCATCCATGTGAGGGCAAATGTGAGTTTGATGACTCCCTTTGCATAACTTACAAGGAAACCTAACTTTACCCTTTTTCCCAGGAACCTGACTATCACTGGTTGATGGATCAACGGAAAGTTGATGAGATTTTTTCAACCATACTTCCAAGACCTTTGGAATACCAGGACAATTGACAAGGAAGTGGTCACCCTTACAAAGCTTGCAAGGGCATTTGGGTTTATGATGCATGTCGGAATTTTCCTCAACACAACCAACACTTACAGCCATGGTTGGTTGGTTGACTTCTTTCTTATCTTGCTTCTTCTTCTTCTTCTTCTTCTTCCCTTTCTTCTTCTTCTTAGCCTCCTGGTCACTAGCATCAAGGCTTTTACCAGGCGAAGAGGAAGAAATGGAGGAAGAAAAATTAGGCGAAGAAGGTAAAGGGTCAACAGAAGGTTGGTGATGTTGAGATGGTGAACTCTGTTGAAGTGAAGCATCTGGTTGAGATGGAACAATTGGAGTACTTTGGGCCAGCGAAGTTGAAAATAACCATATCAGTAATCCTATTGTAAATCCAGGTAATGACAAAGTAGCCATATAAGGAGGACCAACATTTCCAAAGTAAGGAAAAGTACTAGGATTCTCATTGGGAGGGGTTCCTAGGTTGATAAATTCCAGAACATTTGCCATTATATTCAACTTCAGTGAATTTTATTAACAATTTAAAACTAAAATTAACAATTCACAATGCACACTTAACAATTAAAATTCACAATTCACACCTATGGTCTCTAAAAGTAAAAACAAACAAATTAACACGCGCTATCAAATCTAGGAGTCAAACCACACACAAACAGTAAGCTCTCCGGACCGAAAACACTAGTTGGTGATTAAGCCCAACCTCGCAGAATCCAGTACAGAAATAGTGGGTGGAACAGTTACCCCGGAAACCTGCTTAATGAATAGACTGGACCAAGTTCCTCCACTTTAACCGTCTCGAGTGAAGTGAACCCCCCAGAAAATCCAAGTGAGTATAGCCGATGTCTGCTCCAGGTACAGTGGGATCTTCCCTCCACCGTCACCTTGGGTAGAACCCTAAAGATAATGGTCACTAAGGTTACCAACAGCAACAAATGCACCTGGGGGAACAGTCTACACTCCGACAGCACGCAAGGGCAGAGTATCAAGCTCAATCCCCTTGCCGGCTCCTTGACAATAATCCAAGGTTTACCGACAAGTGACCCCTGGCTCCTCGACAATGGTTAATTCGAGGTTTACCGTTTGTAATACGTGCGTGTCTGGCGTCGTTCCCAACGAGGGAGGATTGATCCCCTCACTGGTTCGGACACGAGCTCGTGCTTCTCCTTTAAGAGGAGCTTTCCCAGAGTGTAAATGTAACAATTGGATTTGATTCTATCACAAGATCAGCTACTTGTTTGGTTTTACTGTCTTGGAGAGTTAAGTACTCACCTACTCCAAGACACTAGCCTAAGCTATGTTGGTGTTTCAGAGCCCTAGAAATGTAAAAATTACTAGATGAATTTTAATTAAGCGCTGTGTTATTAAGGCTGTTATTACTCAAATGGGTAAATGGATACGAAACCAATGGTGTTATGACCCGACTCAACTGAATGCAATCGAATATGATAATGCAATCCTTTCAATTCGATGAATCCTAACTAAAGTAAGGAGAGAGTTTCCATTCACTTCCAACAATGCAAAAATTGATCACTAAGAGAAAATATAACAGATTCTCTAATGCACTAATTTTATCAAGAAAAACTAATGCAAATCAATTCCAAACCAATTTTTTTATTTTTATTTTTGTGTAAATTCAAATCCAAGAAAGCTGATCTAAATCTATGATTGATTTTTCATAATGTAAACTATGCAATGGTAATCTATGCACAATTCACTTGAAAAGTATGCAAATGTAATCTATGCACATTTTCCATTCATATTCCGAAAATGAGAATTCTAATTATGCAAATGTGATCTATGCAAGAGAATTCTCAAACACAAGACGATTCTAATGTGATCTAAGAACCAATCAAGTGCAAGTCGAGAAAATTGGGTGAGAGTTCCAAAGATCAAAACATAAAAACACTCAAAGGCGATTAACACTCATACACAATTTAGCCCCCCCTGGCGAATGAGGGGGAAATTTTTTTGCAAAAACAGAAGCAAAAAGATGCAAAATTGTGAAAAGACTGAGACAAACCTCCAAGTAATGAACAAAGGAAATCAAATCAAGAATTTCTCAAAAAAGAGACTCAAAACACCCAATTGATGAAAGCTTAGAGTAGGAATGCTGATGAAACAAGATTAGGTGAAGATCTTTGACAAGAGACTAATGGATCTGGGTAGAAAAAACTAAGAAAAAACAAAATCTAAGAGCAAAAAATGCAAAAAAAATGGAATTTTCTCATATTTTAACAGGGGACGCAGGCAACCCATTAAGACAGGTGCGGGCCCACACTGTGCACACAGCGACAGTGCGTCTAGGGACGCACTGTGCAGCACTCAGAGGGTGCGTCCTACTGAAAAACTCAAGAAAACCCAAAATAAAACTAATCCTAAGCTAACCCACCCAGAGACAAGGTCACAGAGCCAAAACCAGAAAAATAAACCAATTTTCTCAAAGCAAAGTTCACACAAAAGAAAAACTCTTCTCATCAATGGAATCTATCCCCAGCGGAGTCGCCAATTTGTCACACGGAATCAGTCAAAAGTGCAGACACAACCGACCTTCCTAGAAGTCTAAGACATTCTAATGACAAACAAAACAAACTGGAGCTATCCTTCTCTAAACATACATTATGATATGAGAAATCAAGTGTTTCGTTCTTACCTTTGTCCAAACGTTGTTGTAGAAGTCCAAGCTTTGTTGATCTGGATGAGCTCCTCCTTTTCTCCAAAACCTGTAATCACCAACAGTCAAACAATTAAATAGCACCTGATTATAACATAAAACAAAGCATATTCAACATATAGACCAAGGAGTACATGAAATAACCCATTAACAACAAGTTATTGAGAAGAATGGACCAATTTGCATTAAAGGTAATCAAAAGGAACCATTACAACCTGAGCTTTGGTGTTGTGCAAGCTCCTTCCAGGGTCCACAAGAGTCTTCCTCTACTTTGACAAAGCTCACCCACTTCCAAATAGAACAAGTAAAGATGACAATCTCTCCTCACAAGCTTCTAAATGGGAGTCCTAATTCCTGCAGCATTTACCCTTAGAAATCTATAGCTTTCAACCTCCTCTCCCTCTGGCTCAATGCCTTTATTTATAGTGTTGTAAAGAGGTTATTCAGGTCCACCATCAATGGGATAATCCCCCTCTTTGGGTGGGATAGCTCCCTTATTGATCGGATAAGTTCCTCCTTAATAGGGATACATGAACCAACTGGAGGCGCATCCATTTCATCAAACCAACCTCTAGAAAGTTCTAGAAGTAACCACAAGTAACTTTTTTAAGATGAAACTTGCGCATTTTGCCTTTTACAGAAGGACGCACCTGTCCCTTAACAT
Source organism: Pinus tabuliformis (assembly GCA_031772625.1). Lineage (NCBI taxonomy): Eukaryota > Viridiplantae > Streptophyta > Pinopsida > Pinales > Pinaceae > Pinus > Pinus tabuliformis. Next base: position 903,848,775 of record CM062820.1, on the reverse strand, counting down.
ACAGAGCGTCCAAGGACGCAGCCTTTGTGAACATTGTGAGCGTCCCCGCAGGTAAGGCTTGAGAGAACCTGCGTCCCCAGAGATAAACACATTTTTTACAAGACTTTCTCTCTTCTTTGAGTTTGAGATGGATAGCAGAGGCATAAGACTTTCCTAAGAGGGTAGCATGACTGTTGATTGAGCCATACTAACTGTAAATAGTCATGGTGACATTTTTTAGTGTAACAGTTGGTCTCCTTTATTCTTCTCTCATCTATTTTTTGATAAAGGAAAATGAAAGTAGCTTTACTTTGTTTGTTTCTAAGGTAGCTACCACACCTTAGTGGGATTAGTAGTTCTGCATAGACACTTTTCCCTGTAACACTCAGTGACAGAGCATATGAACAAATTTAATACTGTGGTAAGTCAGTTAGCATCTGTTGATATTAAAATTTCAGATGAAGATAAGTGCATCATTTTGTTGTGATCTCTACCAGATTCGTGGGATAGTCTGGTTATTGCAATAGGTAGCAATGCAACTGCCTTGCAGTTTAATGAAATAGTCTCATCCTTGCTAATGAAGGAGATAAGACAGAAAAATATGGAGAGCTAGAATGGTGATGCCTTATCTGTACGAGGACGGTCCCACAACAGAAACAAAAATAAGTCATTGAGCAGGAGATCTAAATCTAGCGAGAGATCTAAATCTCCAAGAAAACATGTAAAGGTGGTGTGTTGGAAATGTGGAAAGGAAGGGCAGTACAAATGGGACTGTAAATCTAAAGCTCTTGATAAAGGAAATGGATCTGATGATGCTCCTTCTGCGGAGGTGAAAATCACCTCAGATGAAGGTGGGGATGTGTAACTCACTTCTTCAAGTACACATGTAGATCATGAGGCATGTTTGATTGACTTAGGTGCATCCTTTCACTTCACTCTCCATAGAGAGTGGTTCTACGAGTATGAGAAATATGATGGTGGTGATATCTTCTTGGGGGATGATAGGAAGGCTAGAATCATTGGCCGTGGAAAGGTAAAGTTGAAGTTGCAAGGTGGAAGGGTTAGAACACTTCCGGGTGTTCTACATATTCCTGCATTAGCCAGAAATCTGATTTTTGTAAGAAAGCTTGATGATGTAGGTGTTAAAACAATGTTAGAGAAGGATACCTACAAAATCATTTGGGGAGCACTGGTATTGATACGGGGAGTTTAGATTGGAACTCTGTACAAGCTGCAAGGTAGCAATGTTATTGATGGGTGCAACAATCCTGTGGTTCTTGAAAGTGAAGCAGAAAATCTAGTGGTCTCTACAGAGAAAACCATGTTGTGGCATCAAAGGCTTGGACATATTAGAGAAAAGGGCCTTCGAATACTTCATGGTAAAGGTATGGTAGAAGGTATGAGTAATAGCTCTCTGGATTTTGATTTCTGTGAAAATTGTGTATATGGGAAGCAAAATCGGGTGAGTTTCCCCTCTAGTGGTAAGAGAGCAAAACAGATATTAGAGCTTGTGCACAGTGATGTGTTTGGACCTGTGAAGGTTCCATCACTAGGTAAGTTTGTTTACTATGTATCATTTATAGATGACTTCTCAAGGAATACATGGATATATTTCCTTAAGAAGAAATCTGAAGTCTTTGATAGGTTTAAAGAATTTAAGGCTCTGGTAGAAACCCAGACAGAGAAGAAGATAAAGGTGTTGAGGATAAACAACGGTGGAGAGTTTTGCAGTAAGGAATTTGAAGAATTCTGTAAGAAGTGTGGTATAGCACTGCAGAAGACTACTCCATATACACCTCAGCAAAATGGAGTTGCAAAAAGAATGAACAAGACATTGATGGAAAGGGAAAGAAGCATGCTTAGTGGTGCCGGGTTACGACAAGAATTCTGGGCAGAGGCAGTGGAAACAACATCTTACCTCGTCAACATATCACATTCATCAGCGTTAGAGGATAAGACTCGAGAAGAGATATGGACTAGTAAGAAACCCTCTCTTTCACATCTGAGGGTATTTGGATGTGATGCATATGTACATGTTCCAAAGGAGAAACGAACCAAGTTGGATAGTAAATCTGAAAAGTACATCTTTATTGGGTATAAGGATGGTTTAAAGGGTTATAAGCTTTGGAACCTAGTAACAAGGAAGGTTGTGTACAGTTGAGATGTGGTGTTTGGAGAGGTGCAAGATGTTATTAAACATAAAATCCAACCAAAGGAACGTAAGAAGATAGAGTTTGAGCTAAAGGAGGAAGAATCAGACTCTATAGAAGAGGAGGAATCAGAAGATGAAGAGCCACAAACTCCAGGTGCAAGAAGATCAGTTCGAGAAAGAAGGCAGCTAGAAAGGTATAGTCCATCTGCTTTCTATTCAAATTTTGCTTTATCTATTATTGATGATGATCCTAGAACAGTGAAGGAATCAGTAGATTCAGAGGATGGAAAACTCTAGAAAGAAGCCATGGTTGATGAAATGGCATCTTTGCAAAAAAATGAGGCTTGGGATCTGGTGGAGATTCCAGCTGGAAGGAAACCCATTGGCAACAAATGGGTGTTAAAGAAGAATACAAATGGAGAATGGAAGGTGGAGAAATACAAAGGTCAGTTGGTAGCAAAAGGTTATTCCCAGGTGTCGAGAATTGGTTTTGGTGATATTTTTTCTCTTGTTGACAAGGTAGCTTCTATTAGATTACTGTTATCTATTGTTGCTGCTTTTGATTATGAGGTAGAACAGATGAATGTGAAGACAACATTTCTTCATGGGAATCTCGAAGAGGAGATCTACATGAAGCAACCTGAAGGTTTTGCGGTGAAAGGTAATAAAGAACTGGTATGCAAGTTAAAGAAGTCTCTGTATGGTTAAAACAATCACCAAGGATGTGGTATAAAAAATTTGATACATTTATACGGGGACTTGGCTTCACCAGAAGCAAAGCAGATCATTGTGTGTATTTTAAATTAATTAGTGACTGTGCTATTTATCTGGTCTTGTATGTGGATGATATGTTGCTGGTTGGAAATGAAAAAGAAATTATCCAGGATTTGAAGACCCAATTGTCCTCCAAATTTGACATGAATGATATTGGTGCTACAAACTATATTTTGGGCATGGAAATTAAAAGAGATTGGACAAAAAGGAAGCTCTGGTTAAACCAAAGGAAGTATGTCGAGACAATATTGCAGAGGTTTAATATGCAGGATAGTAAACCGGCGAAGGTTCCTATTCCTGTAGGTGTAAAGTTATCTATTGAATAGTGCCCCAAGACACATGAAGAGGAAGAGGACATGTCCCGTGTTCGATACGTAAGTGTAGTCGGTAGCCTGATGTATGCGGTGGTCTTTACTAGACAAGACATTACACATGCAGTGGGAGTATTGAGCAGGTTTATGTCAAAACCAAGGAAGGATCACTAGACAACAGTGAAACGGCTTTTTAGATATTCGCATGGCACTAGTGATTATGGTTTGTGCTACCAAGGAAGATCAGGATTGGACAGAGTGTTGGATATTCATGGCTTTGTTGATGTAGACTGGGCTGGAGATCTAGATTAGAGAAGATCTACAAGTGGGTATGTGTTTAACCTTTTTGGAGGTGCAGTCAGTTGGATGAGTAAGAAACAATCTGTAGTGGCACTATCAACTACAAAGGCAAAATACATGGCAACCAGTCATGCAAGCAAGGAAGCAATTTGGTTGGAGAGATTGTGTTCAAGTATGGGGTTAGTACATGGAGCTATAAGGATAGACTGTGACAGCCAAAGTGCAATTTTCTTGGCAAAGAACCTCGCATATAATTCAAAGACAAAGCACATTGATGTTCAATATCACTTTGTGAGGGATATGATAGAAGAGAAAAAGGTGTTGCTGGTAAAGTTAGACACTTTGAAGAATATTGCAGATGCATTGAAAAAATATGTGAGCTCTGAGAAGTTCTCTTGGTGTAGAGAAACAATGGGCATTGCAGGGTTGGATAAATGACTAAGCTCTCTTGTGGTCCCCTGTGGAATGAAAACAACAAATGAGAGAATGTTGGGTTGTGTTATATTCTTTCCACGACTAGCCCACGTAGCTAACCGGGAGGTTAGAAGGGGGGCGGAGCCCCCCTTTCGTTGCGCTGATTGCGTAGCGAGGGGGTCCCATGGGGTTTGAGGGGTGTAGGTATCCCCACTCTAGGGGGTCTGGGGCAGCGCCCTGGAAAATTTTGGTTTTGGACCCTATGTTAGGTTGGGTGGACCCACCTATGGTTTTGTGCATGATTTTCGCACATGGTTTTGGACACAATGGTTTTTGGTCCATGCTTTTGGACACGATGGTTTTTCAGTCCATGGTATTGGATGCTTCGACATGTATAAATATGTATTGTAACATTGAAGGGAAAATAATGAAAAATCAAGCTGGTAGTCCTGGTTTTGGGATCCAGGGGAAAATCTTTGTATATATGTGTTTTATGTGTTATGCTCTCATATTGTTTATTTTCTGTGTTTTAGAATTCGTATTCAGGTAATTTTTATATGGGGTTAAAACCTATATTTCATAGGAACAATGTATTCACCAAATACTTAGATTGGTACAAAGTCCCTAACTTGTCCCACAAATTCTTCTCCGAAGCGCCCCCTAATACATTTAACAATACTGAATCTAAGATACACAACCATATTGTGCTCTTTTCCTTTTGATCCAACTTATTCTAGTCTTCATAGGACATTGACATTGGATTAGGACCTAGATCTACCATGATCCATTGATCTTCATCCACCAACAGATCTTCCATATTGAGTTTCTGTTAGCCTCCTATACCAATAGGGTCTCATTTTTCATGATTGACAGTGGAAATGCCAAAAATGTTCATCTTTGATGACACAAAGGTTCTATTTTTGTGAAGGAGATAGACAGTTAAAAAATGTAAAGAGGGCATGCCTTAAAAGAATAATCAAAAGGCAAGAAAATGAATTGGTACAAAAAAAATAATAATTGAAATGAACCCCAAAGAAAGACCAGGAAAGTGGCCAACCAAAATTCCACTGCTATCTTGATGGATGGCCCAACAGTTCAAGCTGGGCCATGCCATGTTTTAAATTGCCTGTTCTAGACTAGAGAAAGAAAAATCTGTCCAAACAGTTTAAGCTTGGCAGATTGGTAGTTAGGTAGAGAACAAAGGCGCCCAACTACTTAATCTGGGCCCTTGGAAGTGATAAGGGTAGTTTTAGATTGCAAATTATTTGAAAAGAAAAAGAAAAGATCAATTGAGGGTTTGCAAGTCTAAGTGCACCCTCCCTGAAGTAACAAAAAATGCTAGGAACTAAGATGGGTAGGTAGTCAGGGGTTACCGAAGCCTGATTTCCTTCATGAGTTAGCTGGACAAAGAAAATTTATATCAGCAAGAACAGAACTGTTACTCAGCATCTCGATAACAAAATATGGAAGCATGTCTAACTTCCCCAGTTTTTCCCAGGAAATCTTTTTCTAACATCCCTCTAATGGACCTTGGAATTCGCTCAACAAGTCCTAGCATCACTTTACCTTTTGTGAAATATTTAGCCAAGGTGTTGGTTTCTATCACACAAGAAAGCCACATTTCTTGTGTAAAATCATTTCTTACTCTCATCTGCTGCTAAATCTAAGTTTACTCCTTAAAACTTAGCTCCCTGTTCCTGTTTCACATCTCCAATTCATATTGACTTCTAACCTTACTATTTAACTCCCTAAGTGTTCCCCTCCCCCTAATATTACCATATTTTATAAAAAAACCCAAAAATACGTACATACCCCCCCTTGGGCATTATAGCCATATATGTTAAAGTTCGGGAAGCATGACAAAATCTAAGGCTTTCATGTATATAGTTCTCCAGGCTATGTTCGGGAATTAAATTAACACCTGGTTAATTCAATAACCCTCACCCGCTATACCCTTCATAATCTTAAATTCCCTCTTTTCCGCATCACTTGTGTAAAGTTCCCATAAACCCACATTTACCATTTACCCAAGGTTTTGTTTCTCCGCGCTGTATCAAAAGAAATAATTTTATAATGGTTGGGCCCTGCCGCTATCACGCTGGCGGCTTGTCCTCCCGTCCGCCGTCGGATCTGGGCCCTCCCATCCGACGGTCATCGGGCATTTCGGAGCCCCTCTACTATCCGTCCGTTAGCGCCCGAAAACTGTCAGAGGGTGACGTAGTGCCAGGGACGCGTGCCCATTTGTTATTGGATCGGGTGGCCTCTGACCATTACCAGGCCCGTACCAAAAGCGGTCCGATAATACCGCTTACCACCATTTGCTTCCCGCCCCTACGTCATCGCCCACATCAGCAGACACGCCAACTGCCGTTTCACTTTTTATCCGACATGGCCGCCGCGTCATCCCTCCACGTCAGCCCAGTCATACATCGCCACGTCATCCCTGCCGTACCCAGGCCCGACCAGTGACGTCATGCTGATGTCATTTACAAAAAGGCGCCAAATCCCTTTTTTTTTCATATATTCGCCCAAAATCATCGTTTTTCCGCATTTTTATTGGACAATTGATGTACGCCCTTCCATATTGTTCTACGTCATTTGTCCGCCAACTACAAAATTCACTCCCTAAGCTGTTGGCGCTATAAGTTCATTCAAACTTCAACACCGTCGGCCTCACAGTCCCCAGGTATTTACCAATTTCCTCTGCATACCCTGGTCTTCCAAGTTCACTGTATTAAAAGAAAAGAGAAAAAAAAGCACAATAACTACTCAAATTCCTAAGTACTAAGAACCTCCATCTGCTAGCTTAGCCCCAAGTTCATCTGAAGGAGGTCCCATTGTTCAAATTTCGCTGAAATCTCACAGCTTCCTGCGCATTTGCGACTTAAAACCATTAGCAGACAAAGTCCACTAAAAAGGCAACACTCACTCCCAGCATTGGTTACTTTCACCCTCTCAACAAGCTGTTGCTCCCTGTTAGCCCAATTCACCTTCATTCTCATCACTGCAAGTCATCCCATCGACCATAAATTATTGTTCACTGCCAATTTTGCTAAACCAAAGCACAAATTCAACCCCAAGTGAGAACTAAGCAATGGAGACCCCTGTGGCATTGAATATTGCACCCCTGAATGCCCCACATAAGAACCTGGAATGGTTGGCCCTTGCTGACCGGGATTATCAAATCAAAGAAACAGTTGAAATAAGCAACAAATATCATATAGAAACTATTTGTGAGCTGAAGAAGAAACACATAAGTGGTGCTGATGACATAGGTATCTGGAAGTCCAACTTGCCCATTTATTACCTTCCACAAGTCAATGTGTTCCCAGACTTCATTCATCAGTGTTGTGAACACTATGAACCCTCTCAAAGAGCAGTTTTGGGTCCATCTGGGACTATTTTATTTCACATTACTCCTCAATCCATAAATGAAATGCTAAGCTTTGAGCCAACTAAACCTCTGGTGCCCCTTTCTATGAATTTTCTGCTCAAACAAGGTGCCAAGCTGCCCAGCTCAGAGGTCACAAGGATTGGCCAGTTGTTCATGCAGCCAGATTATCAGCCCCGGCAACCTCCTCCTTATCTACATGTCTGGTTCAATGAAACAGGGAGACTGCTAGTGGATATGATATCCTGCATTTTAGGATTCAATACCAATGAGTTTGTGGATGAAACAACCTTGGTAATGCTATCCATGTTCACTCCAGGACAGCCCCCTACTGTCCAGTATGATTATGCCACATTCATTGCTGACAGAATTCATGAGCAATTCATGAATTTGGAGAGAGAGAGGGTATTCAAATACACATCCTATATATATCATTTGATATTATACAATCAGCCTGACAGTTTCCCTATTTTCTTGAAAAAGCTGGATGCAAAAGGAAACAGGAGGTCAGTGGTATTCTGGACACCAGTCTGTCACCATATCTTTTACTCTCCATACAGCTACTGTGAGTTCATTGATATGTTCATCCATCCAGGCTTGTCCTTATTGCAGAGTTCTCCTCCTCCTAGACTCACCGATGAAATGCAGAAGATTCTCCAGCTTTCAAAGAATTATAGCATTGGAGATTGGTACTTCTACCAAGACCACACAGTAATCAGAGTATATGGCTGTGAGCTAGCCCCCTACAGACTGCAAAAGTACGTTCCCATGAGACTTTTTGCATTAGAATACTTCCGGAAATTTGGAAATGCAGACATGATCCACTTTCATAGCAGAAATAAGAAAGTGCAGCTGAAAATTAAACACCAACTGGGTCCATTCATCTTTAACAAGAGGGAAGAAGCTTGGGGAGAAGCAGACAAGATCCTAAAAAGCCTCCAGATGAAAACAAGCTTCTATTGGGCACCATATGACCCTAATCACTTCATAAGCCACAGAAGAATCAAGTATAGGATTGCTACCTATGATCACTTTAACATTCCAGAAATTGAAAAATATGCTAACCAACTAGAGTGGAGAGAAGGCACTTTAGTGGAGGATTATTCTGAAGAAGAATTAGCAGAGAGAGCATTTAAAAAATTAGAAAAAGCAGTTTACTTGGAATATTTTGGACAGGTTTGGTCTCCAACCCCTCGGCATCTTGGAGAAAGTGCTCATCCTCCACTGTTCCCCAGCAATCTGCCAAAGCAACTGGCCAAGCAGCAAATATAGCTAAAGGCAAAGAAGTACAACAAGAGGAGTCACTTCCCAATTTGGAGCAGCAAGCAGAGTAGCAAGAAGAAATGGCTAAAATGCCTGCCTCCACAGAGCAGCAAACCCAAGAGCAGATCCCTCCAAGGCAGGAGGTGACAGTTGAAACTACAGTCTTACAGACACCTGCAAACGAGGAAAGAATGAGGAAAAGAGATAGGCAAGAGGAGACTCCTCCTACCACTTCGACAGATCAGCAAGGTGAGAAAAGGCAAAGACTTAACCCTTTCTCTGAGGAGGAAATGCCTGAAAGACCAACTGATACTATGCTCCCTCCTAGCATCGAAACATCAGCTAGCTCCTTACAGCAAGAGCAAGAACTGCAACAAGGAACAGAAGTAAGTTCTTCAAGGCAGCGGACCAAGGCAGATTCTAGCATCAAGAAGTAGTTTACAGACATAAAAGCAAGGAATGAGCCGGTTAGATACCAACTCTATAACCAGCTGCTCAGAATGGCACCAACCAATCAAGAAAGGCTCATGTCAGCCTATGATATCCAAGAAGGAAAAATGACTCTTAGTCATTTTAGGCCTACTATGCAGCAACCTCAATCAACTGCATACTACATCAGAAATAACTTGGAGGTATTTGCCAAAGACATCCACCCCATGGACCAGATCGAGCTACACAAGCAAACAGGGGAGATGCTCTATTCTACATTGGTTGATAAGACTCTATTAGCACACCGCTTGCAGAATTCTCCACACAATATTGCTGCTGAGCTGGAATTAGAAAAGGCATCATCTCAAGCCAAGGACAACATAATTAAGTCCTTGGAGGAAATTATTATAGAGCTAGGACATGATCCAAATGATCCTAAGGGTGTGCAGGCATTGATGAAGAAAAAAGATGAGGATATAGCAGCTTTGAGAAAGCAGATCAAAATACCACCTACCCATCACCCTCAGACTGAAGGGGTTGCAGAACAAAAGAAAGATCAAGATGTGGTTGCTCTACTCTTGACCTTGCATAACAGATTGGTGGAAACAGAGGGTGCCTTGGAGGTGGCATTTCAGGCAAAACAAGGAGAATTACCAACTCAGCCAGCACAGACATCTACAGCCATTGAAGATGCGCCTCTTGTAACTACTTCAGCAGGTCCTCCCACTAGACAAACATCAGAGGCAGGCCCTTCAGGCTCAGCACCAGCTCCAGAAGCGACAGCACCAGCAACAACATCAGAACAGGTACCTAGCCTTGACATGCAAAATATGAGGACAGAACTAGAGGCTCTTGAAGCACAGATGGAAGAACTAAAGGTGGCTAAAGAGAAATTGGCTACGCTTGAAGAAAAATATGACAAATCAAAGCAGAATATAGCTGAAAGAACAAGAGAGGTAAGGGCTCTTGAGAAAAGGATAAAGGAGTTAGAAAAAGAGCTTACTCTGGACAAAACTATAAGTGAAATCAAGAAGATTCTATGGGCCAACATTGGTCAATCCATTACAGACCAATGGCAGTCCATTGAAACTCTCCATGAGCAAATGGATCTCCTAAGCAAGGAAAAAGCAGAAGGTCAAAGAGCCCGGGCATCCTTGGGAAGTATGCCTGAAATAGCCAACAGAATGATTCAATTGCTTAAAAACCGCACCGGCCTTCAGCTAGCAGGAATGGGTATCAGAGACAGGACTGATACCATATTACTAATAAAGAGGGTGCTTACCTTGAGGAACTATGTGCAAACGTTGGACAGAAGATGTCAAGAAATGTAGATAGAGGTAAATGAATTCATTGCAAAAATCACTGCATTGCATAACAGAGGTCTTCCCAGCTTGGTAACTAGTGCAGGAAGGTTGTTATCACATGAAAATTATGCCAAGAGGGTCAAAAATTATGCAACAAATCAAATAACAGCATCTACAAGCAGTCCAGAGGAAGTAGGGCCCCCATCTGGGCAGACTCTCTATGAGAAGTTGGAGAATTTGTTTTTTATTGAGCATGAGATCAAGCACCTTTTTGAAGCACCTCCAAATTACTACAAATATACTGAAGCTGATGAGACTCTGATTAAAATAAAGAGACACCAATTGCCTACTGAAGATTGGTGGAGAGGTATGATAGAAACATTTCTCTAAGAAATCAAATTTGGAAGAGCAACTGAATGACAAAGATGATGACCAGGCACCAATGGATGATTGCAAGTGATGCGACCACAACAGCAGCATCGTGGCAAAGCAGCAAGAAAGCAAAGACTTTCGAAATAAATGCAAATCAGTCGGCCAGCCCAGTTGGTTCCAAAGTCAAGGATCTCTGACAAAGATAAACAGCTGTTTTTTAATTTTTTAATAGCAATAACTTTTTGTATCTACTATTCGTAGAAAGTTGGTAAGAAAGTTATGAGTTAATGACTCATCTTTCAGATATTTTGTGAAACACTTTTGTATATATACCCCCACGCATAACTTATTTGGGGTTGTTGATTTTTCTTCTGAAGAGCTACACTGTAATTACAGACTTTGAATACAAGAAGCTAATGAGGTTCCTGAAATTTTGCATTGTTTGATGTGTTGTGATGAGATTACTTGTTGCTGCAGGATTCCTGCATTATTTCATGATACAATAAGTTTTCTAAACCGTGTCTTTATATTCTCTTCGCTCACAAAACCCATATATGTTGTATATTGAATGATCTTAGCATCAGAGAAAAAGAGTAGTTCAGGATTTGTTTATTAAACACCCTAAGCTCAACCTCTTCTGTTAATTATGTTTTCTTTAGAATTAGTTATGAATGTGAAATTCTTAATTGCTCACATTTACATTGAATCTTTCATAGTAGATATTGTTCAGGAATTCTGATTTTCTCTTGAGCAATATTACATTTCTCCATCTCACCAGCATAGTGAAAGAACCTTAATTGCCTCTCACTAACTGATCGAAACCCATACTTCCCAAATTTGAAGGTTGTTTCATGAATGCCCATCTGGCTCTGCAGTATCATCATTCTCACCAAACATCTCAAGCAACACATCATCACCGACTCCAATGCCCAATGGACTAAAACCCTCTGAACGTTGCATTGCAGCTATTAGAAGATATCATTCAACCAAACTTTAAACAAAATTTAGTGCATCATAACTAGCCTAAAATTCCCAAAACAAAGCTAAATCAGAAAGAGAGAGACCTCTCTGATTGCAGGTGGGCTAGAACCTGTGATCCAAAGATTGGTTAGTGGTTACCTCGGCCATATTCCCTTAGGAGTCAAACGGAACAACCTGAGTGATAACATAATTAGCAACTCCACTAGGGAGCAGAACGAATTTTTCAACTGATGTCTGCTCTAGATAGCTGTTCCAGAATTTGAGCAGTTCCTTGATACTTCTGAAAATATTCTCAAAAATACCAAAAACCGATTTGGAAGCTGGCTCCTAAAAAGAGAACCAGGCATACCAGGTCAAATCCTAACCCAAATCCTCCACCTATTTTCGATAATCCTAATTTGATTCCCAAGGTTCTTAGGAACCAAAAGGAACCAGAAAAATTTGCTGATTCCAGCCCTGAGGCAATTCAGAAAAGTTATAGCCCAACCCCTGCTAAACCATCAGTTCATCCTCTCATAACCCAGTCTTCCCCCTCTTCCTCGTCCACTTCCCAAAACATACTATTCACACCCCCATCCAATACACAAACTGCTATTGTTTTCCCTGTTGTTCCAGTTGTTCCCCTTCTACCTGTTGTCCCATTAATCCCTATAAATATGGCAAATCGTTATACCCCCCTTCAGCTACCTGGTAATCCTAGGGCTATGCCTCAGGACTACCAAAGTAAGATCACTTACTTTGATGGAACCAGTACATATACTTCCCTACAGCATACCAAGAAAATGCAAGATTACTTTGAATACTACGAAATAGACGATGATGATGTGAGAATGAAAATTTTTGTCCAAAGTTTAACAGGTGAAGTAAGAACTTGGTTCAGAGCACTTGCTGCAAATTCCATACCCAATTCGGCTGCTCTTTATCAGTCCTTCCTGAACAGATGGGAAAAGAAAAAGGACCCTCTACATATTTTATCTGAGTATGACACTATAAGGAGAGGCCCACAAGAAACTGTCCTAGATTATTGTGCTAGATTTAACAATGTTTATGATGCCATTCCTCAAAATCTTAGGCCTCCACCTGATTTAGCCTTAATCAAATTCTCGGATGGGTTTGATGCTGATATGGCATATCAACTAAGGGAAAGAGCCCCTGTGACCCTGGCAGACATGCAAAACATAGCTGTAAGTGTAGAGGCAAATCTGATTGCCAAAAGGAATTGGGCAAGAGCTGAAAGAAGAACTACTTTTAAGGAAGAACCCTCAACATTTGAACAAAAGCTAGATGCAATCATCAAAGGCATGGACAGACTTGGGGACAGGGTAGAAACCATAGAAAGAAAATCATCATGGGAAGGTCAACCAAGTACTGCTAGAAACCCTAATTTTAGAAAGAATCAAAATCCAAATGTTGGAAGGGCTGATCCTGACCAACATATTAGACCTCTGTTTCAAGAAAATTATGCTGAGGCTTCAACATCTAGCGAACCAACCGAGGATCCTCACATCAACCTAATGGGTCTAGACAGTGAACATCAGGTCTTTTTAACACAAGAAGATCAAGAGGTCTATAATTGTAATCAATTTCAAACTAAGTCAGGAGAATCATTTGATTTTAGGGAAGGTTATGATGCAACAGTATATGAGGTACATAAACAGTATAAACTAAGAAGTAGAACTATAGATGTACCTGAAACTCTTAAACCAAAGGACAGTAAGCAGCCAAAAAAGACCAAGGACAAGACTGTTCTTCCAGAATCCGCTGCTAACTCAAACCCCCATACCACAGAAGTCACTGTGGAGGATATCTCAGAACAACAGCCCTCTAAAAACCAGCCAGCCCTGCCCCATCCTTGGAAGGCAAGTTCAAACACTCCCCCTGAAAACAAATTTGGTACCAATTTCACTCAAAATCATACCAATCATGAAGAAAGGATTACTGAAGATCCAGCTGAAAAGGAAAAATCTGCTGCACCTAATGCCAAGACCCAAATGGAAAAGCCCTTCAACTTAGAAACAAAAATTAGTAAGCTAAAGATAGCTGTTCCTCTTTCTGAATTGGCCAAGCACGAAGTCTATAGACAGCAGATCAACAGGTCACTACAAGTATCAGACAATAAAGATGCTGTGAATGTTCTTGATGACCAACCTGAGTTATTGTTTGGTCCTGAGGTTAACGGAAAAACAGCAAATGGAGGGGTTCCACCCTTCTATGTCAGTTTAAACATTCATGACAAGGTTTTACACAATGCAATGTTTGATTCCGGAGCCTCACACAACTTAATGCCCAAGTCTGTAATGGAAAAGCTCGACCTAGATATCACAAGACCTTACAAAGATCTATTCTCATTTGATTCAAGCCAAGTTAGGTGTTTAGGCCTAATTAAAGATTTGTGTGTCTCCCTGGTCCAATACCCAACCAAAACAATTTTGATGGATGTAGTGGTAGCTGACATACCTCCTAAGTATGGTATGCTCTTGTCCAGATCTTGGGGGGGCAAACTTCAAGGATCTTTGCAATTAGACATGTCCTATGCCACCATTTCAGTCTTTGGACAGCCAAAGAGATTATACCATGAAACACTAATGAAATATGTGGTGAGTAGCCAAGAAAAACCCCAAAACTTCCCCATCTATTCAATACATTCGGACATGGATTCATTCATTCTGTATAATGCTGACATGTGCAACAAGGCTTATTCTGAATTATTAATGGCAGCACAGGCAGAGGAAGTGAATGAACAATTAGCCTCCCAAGACCAAAAGACTTTTGGCATAACTGATATAATAAAGGATCATGATGTGTCAAGTGACTTGAAAGGAACCAATCTGCCCCTGATCCAACTTTCTAAAAATCTCAATCCAAATCGTGATCATGAAACCTTATGGTACCTAGAATTTGATGCCTCTGTAAACAGGTTGGGAGCTAGGGCAGGAGTCTGGATTTACAACATGCAGAATGACCAGGCTGAAGGTCATGCATATAGGTTGAACTTTCAATGCACAAACAATATGGCTAAGTATGAGGCCCTTTTGTTGGGTCTCAAACTCATAAAAAATTTAGGTGCAACCAAAATTTCAATCTTAGGAGATTCAGATCTGATCATACAACAGATGAAAGGAAACTTTACCACAAATGATCTTAGGTTGAGAGCTTATAAGGGAGCAGCTATCCAAGTACTTGATACCTTCGCAGAATCTCAGTTAACTAAAATTTCTAGAGAGCTCAATCTACATGCTCATAGCCTGGCAACCTTTGCCAGCACTTGCAAGCTACCTTTCAAACCCAATCACACTTTCACTGCTGAAATCAAACATAGGCCTGCAGTCCCGGACAACATCAAGAATTGGCAAGTCTTTGAGAGTGATACACAAATAAATAACTTCCTTACTCTAAAAGAGGAATTTTCCAGCATTAACATTGATTCTAGCACTATGGATGATCAACAGCAGGCACACACAGCCAAGCAAAATATATCAGCTGAAACAGCAAATTTGGTTTTGAATCCTACCACCTTTAACAACGAAAATATACAAGAATTGAAGCAAATAGATGTAGATGAAATAGCTGAAACAGAAGCCGAGGTAATTGAGTTAAAGGATAATTTTTTGCCCACAGGTTTAACCCCTTTGGAGGATCTGTTTGATTCAAATGATATCTCAAGAAAACCAAAAATGCAACCACTGAATGCAGAAATTGAAGATTGTAACATTGGAACTACACAAAATCCCAAAATGATAAAATTATCTAAAGCATTACCAGCTGATCAGAAGTTAAAATACCTTGAATTGTTCAGGGAATTTCAAGATATTTTTGCCTGGAGTTATGAGGACCTAAAGTCATATGACACTTCAGTCATTCAGCACACCATACCTTTAAAGGAAAACCAAAAACCTTTCAAACAAAAGCTTAGGAGAGTGAACCTATTGCTCCTTCCCCTCATTGAAAAAGAAGTAAAACGTATGGATGAAGCAGGAATCATTGCTCCAATCAGGTTCTCAGAATGGATTTCAAACCTAGTGCCTACTAGGAAAAAGATGGGAGAGATCAGACTCTGTGTTGACCTAAGCAATTTGAACAAAGTCTCTCTCAAAGACCATTACCCCTTACCAAAAATGGATCATATCTTGCAAAGGGTAGTGGGAGCCTCTAGGATTTCATTATTAGATGGATTCTCTGGATTCAATCAGATTTTAGTACACCCTGATGATCAAGACAAAACTGCATTTACAACCCCTTAGGGGACTTTCAAGTATGTCAAAATGCCTTTTGGGCTTAAGAATGCAGGGGCCACGTTCCAAAGAGCAATGGATATAGCCTTCGCCAAGGAAATCCATGATTTTCTGGTGGTCTACCTGGATGATCTTACTGCCTTTTCAAAATCAGACCAGGAACATTTAGAACATTTGAGACAGGTTTTCTTAATTTGTAGAAAATATGGCATATCTTTGAATCCCAAAAAATCACTGTTTGGCCTAGAGGAAGGTAAGCTCCTAGGGCACATAATCTCAAGAGATGGTATTAGGATTGATCCAGACAGAATTCAAGCTATCCTTCAGGTTCCCCATCCAAGAAATATCAAAGAACTACAAGGTTTTTTAGGAAAGATTAATTTCTTGAGAAGATTCATTCCTAATCTGGCCGAGTTAATAAGACTGTTGAATAATATGTTGAAGAAGGATTCTAAGGTCAAATGGACCATGGAAGCTAAACAGGCCTTTGAGGATATCAAAAGAGCATTGACAAACACACCAGTCCTAACAAGCCCTAGGTTTGATAGAGATTTCATCATTTTTTCCTTTGCATCTGAGCATACAATTGCTGCTGTCCTGTTACAAAAAGATGACCAAGGATGTGAAAAACCCATTGCATTTTTTAGCAGAGCCCTTAGAGATGCCCCCTTAAAATATCAGATTATGGAAAAGCAAGCCTATGCATTGGTAAAGGCCATCAAAGACTTCAGAATCTATATTTTATACTCTCATATAATTGCCTACGTCCCAAATGCAGTGGTTAAGGACATTTTAACCCAAGAGGGAATTGAAGGCAGGAGGGGCAAATGGATTGCCAATATCTTAGAATATGACATTGAAATCAAGCCTACCAAACTGATAAAAGGACAAGGTCTAGACAAGCTAATGACTGAAACCAACTTTCAAGCCCTTGACATTAATGAACTGGACAACGAAGAGGAGATGGCGACTCCACAGATCAACCAAGCCTTTTTGCAATCTCCCTGGTATGCTGATATATGTTTTGTATTGTTAAACCTGCAAGCTCCTCCAGGGTTGTCCAGAACTAAGAAAAGGTTCTTGAAAATGAAAGCATCAAAGTTTTGTATCATAGATAATGTTTTGTTTTGGAGAAATCATGAAGGAATCTTACTCAAATGTTTAACATATGATGAAACTGACAATGTCCTCAAGGAATTTCATGCAGGTGACTGTGGAGGACATTTATACTGGAAATCCACAGCTGATAAAATCCTAAGGGCTGGTTTTTATTGGCCCTCCTTGTTTACTGATGTAAGAAAATTTGTAATGTCCTGTCACAAATGCCAAATTTTTGAAGGCAAGAGAAAGCTGTTGCCTTTACCACTCAAGCCTATTTCAACTGAGAGACCATTCCAACAATGGGGTTTAGACTTCATTGGTGAAATCCACCCTTCATCCTCTGGTCAGCATAGGTGGATTTTGACTGCTACATACTATTTTACCAAATGGATAGAAGCCATCCCTTGTAGGCAAGCCAATGACTCCATTATTATACAATTTTTAGAAACCAACATCTTGTCCAGGTTTGGCTGTCCAGATAAAATTATTACAGACAATGCTGCTGCTTTCAAGTCCAAAAAAATGATCAACTTTTGCCATAAATATCATATGACCTTGGGTCATTCCACAGCTTATTATCCGCAAGGCAATGGCCTAGCTGAGTCTTCCAATAAAATTCTCATCAACATCATCAAGAAAGTCTTGGAGGAGAACAAAAAGAATTGGCATAAGAAGCTGGTAAATGCACTATGGGCAGACAGGTTGACCACCAAAAGATCCATTGGCACAAGCCCATATGAACTTGTTTATGGAATAGAAGCAAGATTTCCTTCATCTTTGGGAATCCCTGTAATCAAGTTGCTGCAAGAGATACAAGCTGAGCCAAATGACATTCAAAGAAGAATCAATCAGACAATTCACCTACAGCAAACAAGAGAGGAAGTCTATCAGAGAACCCAAATACTGCAAGAGAAGCTCAAAAGAATATTTGACAAAAGAACCAAAGCTGAAGACTTCTTCATAGGAAGCAAAGTGCTGAGATGGGATTCCAGGAGGGAGGACAAAGGAAAGCATGGTAAATTTGATTCCTTGTGGAAGGGACCATATGTCATTTATGTTGTACAAGGTAATAACACCTATTTTCTAAAGAGTTTGGATGGCTCAAACACTGAGGAAGGCCCAGTCAATGGGAGGATGCTCAAGCATTATTTTGACTACCATTGAGGAAACACTACAGAACCACACATTGTACATAAATATTTATATTTTCAGTATGTTTATTTACATCAGATAGATAAAGGTCCAAGTGAACTTGATTTTGAGAAGGACCAAGGTGCTGCACCATCTTTGATATATATTTTGACCCTATCATTGGAAAGCAAGAGAAAACACATGGGAACTATCAAGGTGATGAGGAACACTCAGAGAAACAAGTAAAAACAGAGCTGTAATTTCACAGCAAATCAGCTTGCAGGCTATTTCATATAGGTTCCTAAAGATTCATATGAATGGCTTTAACAAAAGGAGGATTCAGGCTGCAACAAGATTGGGAAAAACAAGGCGATCTGACCTACTGTTCTTGACTTTTCATCTGGAAAAGTCATCCCCAAGTGGAGCCACTGTTAGACTCCTATACCAATAGGGTTTCATTTTTCATGATTGACAGTGGAAATGCCAAAAATGTTCATCTTTGATGACACAAAGGTTCTAATTTTGTGAAGGAGACAGACAGTTAAAAAATGTAAAGAGGGTATGCCTTAAAAGAATAATCAAAAGGGAAGAAAATGAATTGGTCAAAAAATAATAATAATTGAAATGAACCCCAAAGAAAGACCAGGAAAGTGGCCAACCAAAATGCCACTGCTATCTTGATGGATGGCCCAACAGTTCAAGCTAGGCCATGCCATGTTTTAAATTGCCTGTTCTAGACTAGAGAAAGAAAAATCTGTCCAAACAGTTTAAGCTTGGTAGATTGGTAGTTAGGTAGAGAACAAAGGTGCCCAACTGCTTAATCTACGCCCTTGGAAGTGATAAGGGTAGTTTTAGATAGCAAATTATTTGAAATGAAAAAGAAAAGATCAATTGAGGGTTTGCAAGTCTAAGTGCACCCTCCCTGAAGTAACAAAAAATGCTAGGAACTAAGATGGGTAGGTAGTCAGGGGTTGCCGAAGCCTGATTTCCTTCATGAGTTAGCTGGACAAAGAAAATTTATATCAGCAAGAACAAAACTGTTACTCAGCATCTCGATAACAAAATATGGAAGCATGTCTAACTTCCCCTGTTTTTCCCAGGAAATCGTTTTCTAACATCCCTCTAATGGACCTTGGAATTCGCTCAACAAGTCCTAGCATCACTTTACCTTTTGTGAAATATTAAGCCAAGGTGTTGGTTTCTATCACACAAGAAAGCCACATTTCTTGTGTAAAATCATTTCTTACTCTCACTTGCTGCTAAATCTAAGTTTACTCCTTAAAACTTAGCTCCCTGTTCCTCTTTCACATCTCGAATTCATATTGACTTCTAACCTTACTATTTAACTCCCTAAGTGTTCCCCTCCCCCTACTATTACCATATTTTATACAAAAACCCAAAAATACGTACATACCCCCCCTTGGGCATTATAGCCATATATGTTAAAGTTCGGGAAGCATGAAAAAATCTAAGGCTTTCATGTATATAGTTCTCCAGGCTATGTTTCGGAATTAAATTAACACCTGGTTAATTCAATAACCCTCACCTGCTATACCCTTCATAATCTTAAATTCCCTCTTTTCCGCATCACTTGTGTAAAGTTCCCATAAACCCACATTTACCATTTACCCAAGGTTTTGTTTCTCCGCGTTGTATCAAAAGAAATAATTTTATAATGGTTGGGCCCTGCCGCTATCACGCTGGCGGCTTGTTCTCCCGTCTGCCGTCGGATCTGGGCCCTCCCATCTGACGGTCATCGGGCATTTCGGAGCCCCTCTACTATCCGTTTGTTAGCGCCCGAAAACTGTCAGAGGGTGACGTAGTGCCAGGGACGCGTGCCCATTTGTTATTGGATCAGGCGGCCTCTGACCATTACCAGGCCCGTACCAAAAGCGGTCCGATAATACCGCTTACCACCGTTTGCTTCCCACCCCTACGTCATCGCCCACATCAGCAGACACGCCAACTGTCGTTTCACTTTTTATCCGACATGGCCGCCGCATCATCCCTCCACATCAGCCCAGTCATACATCGCCACGTCATCCCTGCCGTACCCAGGCCCGACCAGTGACGTCATTTACAAAAAGGCGCCAAATCCCTTTTTTTTCATATATTCGCCCAAAATCATCGTTTTTCCGCATTTTTATTGGACAATTGATGTGCGCCCTTGCATGTTGTTCTACGTCGTTTGTCCGCCAACTACAAAATTCGCTCCCTAAGCTGCTGGCGCTGTAAGTTCAATCAACCTTCAACACCGTCGGCCTCACAGTCCCCAGGTATTTACCAATTTCCTCTGCATACCCTGGTCTTCCAAGTTCACTGTATTAAAAGAAAAGAAAAAAAAAGCACAATAACTACTCAAATTCCTAAGTACTAAGAACCTCCATCTGCTAGCTTAGCCCCAAGTTCATCTGAAGGAGGTCCCATTGTTCAAATTTCGCTGAACTCTCACAGCTTCCTGCGCATTTGCAACTTAAAACCATTAGCAGACAAAGTCCACTGAAAAGGCAGCACTCACTCCCAGCATTGGTTACTTTCACCCTCTCAACAAGCTGTTGCTCCCTGTTAGCCCAATTCACCTTCATTCTCATCTCTGCAAGTCATCCCATCGACCATAATTTACTGTTCACTGCCAGTTTTGCTATTGAATATTGCATTGAATATTGCACCCCTGTGGCATTGAATATTGCACCCCTGAATGCCCCACATAAGAACCTGGAATGGTTGGCCCTTGCTGACCGGGATTATCAGATCAAAGGAACAGTTGAAATAAGCAACAAATATCATATAGAAACTATTTGTGAGCTGAAGAGGAAACACATAAGTGGTGCTGATAACATAGGTATCTGGAAGTCCAACTTGCCCATTTATTACCTTCCACAAGTCAATGTGTTCCCAGACTTCATTCATCAGTGTTGTGAACACTATGAACCCTCTCAAAGAGCAGTTTTGGGTCCATCTGGGACTATTTTATTTCACATTACTCGTCAATCCATAAATCAAATGCTAAGCTTTGATCCAACTAAACCTCTGGTGCCCCTTTCTATGAATTTTCTACTCAAACAAGGCGCCAAGCTGCCCAGCTCAGAGGTCACAAGGATTGGCCAGTTGTTCATGCTGCCAGATTATCAGCCCCAGCAACCTCCTCCTTATCTACATGTCTGGTTCAATGAAACAGGGAGACTCCTAGTGGATATGATATCCTGCATTTTAGGATTCAATACCAGTGGGTTTGTGGATGAAACAACCTTGGTAATGCTATCCATGTTCACTCCAGGACAGCCCCCTGCTGTCCAGTATGATTATGCCACATTCATTGCTGACAAAATTCATGAGCAATTCATGAATTTCGAGAGAGAGAGGGTATTCAAATACACATCCTATATATATCATTTGATATTATACAATTAGCCTGACAGTTTCCCGATTTTCTTGAAAAAACTGGATGCAAAAGGAAACAGGAGGTAAGTGGTATTCTGGACACCAGTCTGTCACCATATCTTTTACTCTCCATACAGCTACTGTGAGTTCATTGATCTGTTCATCCATCCAGGCTTGTCCTTATTGCAGAGTTCTCCTCCTCCTAGAATCACTGATGAAATGCAGAAGATCCTCCAGCTTTCAAAGAATTATATCATTGGAGATTGGTACTTCTACAAAGACCACACAGTAATCAGAGTATATGGCTATGAGCTAGCCCCCTACAGACTGCCAAAGTATGTTCCCATGAGACTTTTTGCATTAGAATACTTCCGGCAATTTGGAAATGCAGACATGATCCAATTTCATAGCAGAAATAAGAAAGCGCAGCTGAAAATTAAACACCAACTGGGTCAATTCATCTTTAACAAGAGGGAAGAAGCTTGGGGAGAAGCAGACAAGATCCTAAAAAGCCTCCAGCTGAAAAAAAGCTTCTATTGGGCACCATATGACCCTAATCACTTCATAAGCCTCAGAAGAATCAAGTATAGGCTTGCTACCTATGATCACTTTAGCATTCCAGAAATTGAAAAATATGCTAACCAACTAGAGTGGAGAGAAGGCACTTTAGTGGAGGATTATTCTGAAGAAGAATTAGCAGAGAGAGCATTTAAAAAATTAGAAAAATCAATTGACTTGGAATATTTTGGACAGGTTTGGTCTCCAGCCCCTCGGCATCTTGGAGAAAGTGCCTCATCCTCCATTGTTCCCCAGCAATCTGCCAAAGCAACTGGCCAAGCAGCAAATATAGCTAAAGGCAAAGAAGTACAACAAGAGGAGTCACTTCCCAATTTGGAGCAGCAAGTAGAGCAGTAAGAAGAAATGGCTAAAATGCCTGCCTCCACAGAGCAGCAAACCCAAGAGCAGATCCCTCCAAGGCAGGAGGTCACAGTTGAAACTACAGTCTTACAGACACTAGCAAACAAAGAAAGAATGAGGAAAAGAGATAGGCAAGAGGAGACTCCTCCTACCACTTCGACAGATCAGCAAGGTGAGAAAAGGCAAAGACTTAACCCTTTCTCTGAGGAGGAAATGCCTGAAAGACCAACTGATACTATGCTCCCTCCTAGCATTGAAACATCAGCTAGCTCCTTACAGCAAGAGCAAGAACTGCAACAAGGAACAGAAGTAAGTTCTTCAAGGCAGTGGACCAAGGCAGATTCTAGCATCAAGAAGCAGTTTACAGACATAAAAGCAAGGAATGAGCCGGTTAGATACCAGCTCTATAACCAGCTGCTCAGAATGGCACCAACCAATCAAGAAAGGCTCATGTCAGCCTATGATATCCAAGAAGGAAAAATGACTCTTAGTCATTTTAGGCCTACTATGTAGCAACCTCAATCAGCTGCAGACTACATCAGAACTAACTTGGAGGTATTTGCCAAAGACATCCACCCCATGGACCAGATCGAGCTACACAAGCAAACAGGGGAGATGCTCTATTCTACATTGGCTGATAAAACTCTATTAGCACACCGCTTGCAAAATTCTCTACACAATACTGCTGCTCAGCTGGAATTAGAAAAGGCATCATCTCAAGCCAAGGACAACAGAATTAAGTCCTTGGAGGAAATTATTATAGAGCTAGGACATGATCCAAATGATCCTAAGGGTGTACAGGCCTTGATGAAGAAAAAAGATGAGGATATAGCAACTTTGAGAAAGCAGATCAAAATACCACCTACCCATCACCCTCAGACTGAAGGGATTGCAAAACAAAAGAAAGATCAAGATGTGGTTGCTCTACTCTTGACCTTGCATAAGAGATTGGTGGAAACAGAGGGTGCCTTGGAGGTGGCATTAAAGGCAAAACAAGGAGAATTACCAACTCAGCCAGCACAGACATCTACAGCCATTGAAGATGTGCCTCTTGTAACTACTTCAGCAGGTCCTCCCACTGGACAAACATCAGAGGCAGGCCCTTCAGGCTCAGCACCAGCTCCAGAAGCGACAGCACCAACAACAACATCAGAACAGGTACCTAGCCTTGACATGAAAAATATGAGGACAGAACTAGAGGCTCTTGAAGCACAGATGGCAGAACTAAAGGTGGCTAAAGAGAAATTGGCTATGCTTGAAGAAACATATGACAAATCAAAGCAGAATATAGCTGAAAGAAAAAGAGAGGTAAGGGCTCTTGAAAAAAGGATAAAGGAGTTAGAAAAAGAGCTTACTCTGGACAAAACTATAAGTGAAATCAAGAAGATTCTATGGGCCAACATTGGTCAATCCATTACAGACCAATGGCAGTCAATTGAAACTATCCATGAGCAAATGGATCTCCTAAGCAGGGAAAAAGCAGAAGGTCAAAGAGCCCGGGCATCCTTGGGAAGTATGCCTGAAATAGCCAATAGAATGATTCAAGTGCTTAACAACCGCACCGGCTTTCAGCTAGCAGGAATGGGTATCAGAGACAGGACTGATACCATATTACTAATAAAGAGGGTGCTTACCTTGAGGAACTATGTGCAAACATTGGACATAAGATGTGAAGAAATGCAGATAGAGGTAAATGAATTCATTTCCAAAATCACTGCATTCCATAACAGAGGTCTTCCCAGCTTGGTAACTAGTGCAGGAAGGTTGTTATCACATGAAAATTACGCCAAGAGGGTCAACAATTATGCAACAAATCAAATAACAGCATCTGCAAGCAGTCCAGAGGAAGCAGGGCCCCCATCTGGGCAGACTCTCTATGAGAAGTTGGAGAATTTGTTTTTTATTGAGCATGAGATCAAGCACCTTTTTGAAGCACCTCCAAATTACTACAAATATACTGAAGCTGATGAGACTCTGATTAAAATACAGAGACACCAATTGCCTACTGAAGATTGGTGGAGAGGCATGATAGAAACATTGCTCTAAGAAATCAAATTTGGAAGAGCAACTGAATGACAAAGATGATGACTAGGCACCAATGGATGATTACAAGTGATGTGACCACAACAGCAGCATCGTGGCAAAGCAGCAAGAAAGCAAAGACTTCCGAAATAAATGCAAATCAGTCGGCCAGCCCAGTTGGTTCCAAAGTCAAGGATCTCTGACAAAGATAAACAGTTGTTTATTAATTTTTTAATAGCAATAACTTTTTGTATCTACTATTCGTAGAAAGTTGGTAAGAAAGTTATGAGTTAATGACTCATCTTTCAGATATTTTGTGAAACACTTTTGTATATATACCCCCACGCATAACTTATTTGGGGTTGTTGATTTTTCTTCTGAAGAGCTACACTGTAATTACAGACTTTGAATACAAGAAGCTGATGAAGTTCCTGAAATTCTGCGTTGTTTGATGTGTTGTGATGAGATTGCTTGCTGCTGCAGGATTCCTGCGTTATTTCATGATACAATAAGTTTTCTAAACCGTGTCTTTATATTCTCTTCGCTTACAAAACCCGTATATGTTGTATATTTAATGATCTTAGCATCAGAGAAAAAGAGTAGTTCAGGATTTGTTTATTAAACACCCTAAGCTCAACCTCTGCTGTTAATTATGTTTTCTTCAGAATTAGTTATGAATGTGAAATTCTTAATTGCTCACATTTACACTGAATCTTTCATAGTAGATACTGTTCAGGAATTCTGATTTGCTCCTGAGCAATATTTCATTTCTCCATCTCACCAGCATAGTGAAAGAACCTTAATTGCCTCTCACTGACTGATTGAAATCCATACTTCCCAAATTTGAAGGTTGTTTCATGAATGCCCATCTGGCTCTGCAGTATCATCATTCTCACCAAACACCTCAAGCAACACATCATCACCGACTCCAATGCCCAATGGACTAAAACCCTCTGAACATTGCATTGCAGCTGTTAGAAGATATCATTCAACCAAACTTTAAACAAAATTTAGTGCATCATAACTAGCCTAAAATTCCCAAAACAAAGCCAAATCAGAAAGAGAGAGCCCTCTCTGATTGCAGGTGGGCTAGAACCTGTGATCCAAAGATTGGTTAGTGGTTACCTCGGCCGTATTTTCTTAGGAGTCAAAGGGAACAACCTGAGTGATAACAGTTTTCAGAACTCAAAACTCTGACTATTCAATTTTTCAATCTCTATCTTTCCACTACTCACCATCTTCTTTCATTGCACGAATCAATCCCGTAGATCTCCCATTGAGCAAGGTCTACCACAGGCCTGAATAAAACCTCTTAGCAACAAAGGTGTCCCCTTAAAGCTTAAACAACTATGATACCAAATCTAAGTTTTAACCTTGTACAAAAATTACCTGCAACCGAATTCTTAAAAATAGAAGATATACAATTGCGAGAAACAAAAAATAAATACATAAATATTTCCCCTGGATCCCAAAACCAGGACAACCACATTAATTTTTCATTATTTCCTTTCAATATTACAGTACATATATATACATGCCGAAGCATCCATAAACCCCAATCCACTAACCCTCGATTATAACATAACCATAGTTCCCTTGACCAGATCTACAAAATACCATGGGTAGAAAACCATCATGCCCAAAACCATGTGTAAATCCATGCACAAAAGCAACCTAATATAGTTGTGGAAAGAATATAAAACACACCCAACAATTACAATCTACACCAACTAGGCAAGAATCAGAAGGATTTGAAACAATGTCATTAAAAGTGATGCATAGTATCCAATGAAAGATGAAAAGATTCTCTCAAAGAAACATCACTTGGATCAAAAGCTTTCAGAGATGAGTTTCCATCTAGTGAGATGGTGATGAGAGGAGAATCATGCATGGAAACTATAATATGAATTTTTTCAGGGATCTCATCGAGACTGTGAGAACCTGACATATCCATCGGAAAAAGTTGAAGTGCCTCAACTTCTTGAAGAGTCCCTAAATAATCAAAATTCAGTGGCTTGGTATGATTGACAAATGCACATGAACAATCATCATTATAGGTGTTACTGAATATGTTGTTAATGGGACGACATTATTAAAGACATTAATTTTATCAAGTTGCACATTTGACACATGAGACTCTTGAAGGATTAAGGAATCGAATAGAGTTTTTTATCGAACCTTTGGAGATGTAGAATCTTCTTCTTCACCTATTGAAGATTTCATATTGAAAAGATCATGAAATCTCAACATTGATATCTACCTGATTTCAATTAAAGCCAGTAGGGTAAAGATCTACAAAGGCTTGAAGAAACAAATGGTGTAGTAGATTCATCAAATAAATTAGGTCACAATAAACAAAAAGGATTAGGTGAAGGGACAACACTTCCATCCAAGTATGTTTCAGGACACAAAACCTGCACATCAATGTCAACTTAAGAAATAGATCAATTGACATGCATTTTATGCTCCATGGAGTTGATAGGATATTTAGCTTTATCTAAGACAAGACCTAGGTCATTGCAAACAATGGATTCAAGTAAAGGGTTAATGGTTTTAAGTTGGGTCTTATCATTAAGGGGATGTGTTTTATTATCTTGATTCTTGTGTTTTCCAATTTCACCGGGATGTATGAGAGTTTTAGATTTAGACAAATTGGTTCCTTTCCCTACAAATACTCTTCATCGCCTAGATTATCAATGATAGAAATTTCATTTGGTGATAAAGCTGCAGGAGGATGAGGAATTTCACTAGCAATAATTTTCTACTTAGAGGCTTGAGGCTTTTCCCAACTTACAAAAATTGGCAAGACTAGCTTAGAGATATGATCTGGTTGATTTTTAACTTACAAATTATCATGATGAACATTAGAATCAAGATTCATTTAAGATTAGAATTATTGCAGAGAAACATAAAACAATCGCTGAAATTTCTCACTCAAATACATCCAATCCACATATCTTTTAGGAAATTCATAACAAAGGTGAACAAACCTATCAAAAAAATCCACTAATTATTCTTTGAGTTTCATTCTAAGCTAATTTATCCTTTTTAATAGATATTGATACTCGTACCTGCCCAAAATCTTAATGAAGTTCGTTAATCAAGTTCTCAAATGAATGAATTGAAGTTGTTAGTTATGCGTGGCATCATTACTTGACACGAACTTCGAGCATGAGGGTGAACAATATGCCAATCACATATTTACAATGTATTTCATTCGAATGACAGAATTGGATAACTTGACACATATGTCTTAATATATTTTTTCGGCCCTCACCATTAAATTTAAAATGTGACAAGTGATAAAAAATTTATTCAGGCACTGAAAGATTAATACTTAAAAAAAAAAACCATAATAGAGATTTGGGAAGGAGCCATTTCAAGATATGGCATTAAAATAAAGGCTTCATGGGCTCATCTTTCCATCTACTCCTCCTTCTAGTGTCAAAAATCTATTGATGGGATGGAATGTATCACCAACAACTAGGGGGTCTCCCTAGTGTGAAGTCCCAATTAGACCTCACTATGTTTGGGATAGGAGCTCCATCCAGTATGTAGGCCCGACTGTCATCATGTTAGTTTTCTCTTGGCTATCAAATGATGAGATGTTAGAGCAAGGAAAATAATGAAATGGAAGGTTAACCCAAGATTGAAAAATTACATAATGATATATAGGAAGGTAAAAACAAAAACAACAACAACAAGTATGCCATGAGAAAGATCAATGAGATAAAACCATCTCATACATACATGAATAGGAACATGCCCAAGCTTAATTACAAATAAGTCCACAAAAAGTACCGACATGACATGGAATAATTAATTACATATTCAAATCAAACATGGAATCCATAAGCTAAGAATGACTTCATTAACATATTCCCACATGAAAGAACACATACAAACATGACAAAAATACAAGAAATCTAGTAAAACCATCATAAAGATGCACATGAATCCATACTAAATGTAAATAAATTCTTATTAATGTTGCTGCAAATACATGTCCAAGTCATGCAAACCATCAAGCCCAATCATGGAACATGGTTTGTTCATACCATCATCTAAAGTAAAACTCTAGCCTCAACACAACTCACCTTACAAGCTGCCAAGAGTTGAATGCCTCTAGCTTCTCAAACAAAAATTAGCAATCTAATCCTAGCCCTAGCGCAAGTGCTAAAAGTCATTTCAAACGAAGCATAAGAGTTTATTTATAGAGGTGAGGAGGATTCCCTTTCACCTTCTCATGTGACCTTTCACTTTCCCTCATGACTCTTTACCTTCCTCATGATTATCTAATGTCTAATGGCTATTACATGCCCAATTGGTGTTTACGTCATTGTTTCCATTATCATAAGAAACATTCACACAATGAGAGAAGAGAGGTTATGAGGAGAATAAATAAGGTTTTTGGAAACCATATACAATGTTTTTTCCAGGTCTTGAGAGAAAGTCACATCGTTACTGTATTGAATGTCTATTTGACTTCTCATGAACTTGTTAACGACAACTATGTGCCAAATGTTTGTCAGTTTTCTTTTGCACCTCATTTTCATGGAATTGATCATCCAACTAAGATCATGCATCTAGTATGTATATTAAGAAAGTGTTACACAATCATAAACCTTACAAGAACACAAATGCTAATTAGGACTGAAAATATTAATAAAAAAAGATATAACTATCATAAACAAACAAAATATTCTAATGAGAGATTTTGGCACTGAGATAATAATTTCCAAAAATTTGACTAGGCCATCCTCCATCCTTTGTCATTGTCATATTTGTCAATTTTTTGATGACTTCATATTCCTTTTATTGCATTTTAAACATGATTTGTTGCCTTGGCATCCCTTCATTTCAGTGTATACTCATGATCTTCTTCAATATAGGGCTTTAAATTCTTTGTAACATACTTGGATTTGTCTATTTGTAGCACTCACATGTCATGCTTACAACTCATGTGTCCATATGATATTGTTATATTAAATTTTCTTTGTATTCTTCTAATGCATTAATTATTGTGCACATTACATAATATGCGCAACCCTTAATATGTTTATTTTTTTGCTATCATTTTGTAATGTGTGGGAGAAACCATTTATATGTTCAACATAGTGTAAATATCCTTAATTTTATTACTTGTCTTTGGTCATTGTACCATGCTAACAAAATTTAACTTGCCTTTTAAATATACTAACATTCTTTTGAATTCCCTTTACGCTTAATTCCCTTTATCATCTCCCAGCATGGTGGTGTACTATTGCAATCTCGAGGCATGAATCTATAATTTTTCAATGCATTTATGGGCCTAGTATTTCTTCAACATATTTACCTATGCACTATTTGTGTTATTCCTCTAGAGAATCTTCATGTTTCATTCTCGATTTAACCTTATGGGCATGGTTCCATATTATCTTGACCCCTTGTATTCAATGTGCGACCTGCACAAATCTTGCTAGATTTATTCTTTGGAATGGTTTCCTTGTGTCTTGAACAACTTTACTTAACCACACCATTTCCTACTATCGCACTCGACTGCACTAGTCTCTTACATGTTCGAGTGACTACTATCTTTTGAATGAATTCATATGACTCCACTTGTTTGGTATATCTC
Source organism: Pinus tabuliformis (assembly GCA_031772625.1). Lineage (NCBI taxonomy): Eukaryota > Viridiplantae > Streptophyta > Pinopsida > Pinales > Pinaceae > Pinus > Pinus tabuliformis. The sequence continues at coordinate 903,818,703 of CM062820.1, read as the reverse complement.
TGTCTTAGGTTCACGTCAATCATGGCATTATTTATAGCACTAATATATTCTCATAAATCATACCAAATTAGACTCTTGAATTGATACCTTAATGCTTAATATCGTAGGTGAAAGCATTAGGAGAGGTTTAATTTTTGGAAACCAATGCAAGTTGCAGATTTTAGTTGCAGCAACGGGGACCAAAAATGTGACCTGCCACCTCATGGAATTAGCTAGTCACAATTACAGTAGAGAGTGATGTTTCAAGTGGCCTTCAATACACTTATTAATAATTATGCTAATCATAATTGGGAATGTTCCTTGAGGAGTATTGCAGAAAGAAATTGTGATCTGTGGGATTTTGTAAGTTTCTGGTCACGTTTTCTAGTTGCAGGGGAGGTCACATATTTGCAATGTAGTTTAGGTCACATTTTCTGGTTGCATTGGTTATTGGAAATATATTGTCATCGATCACAACAGGTGTCAAAGGTGTCAAAAAGTTTCCTCAGGATATCAGGTTTCAGGCACAAGAAGAAGAATGAAGAGAAAAATGGATGAAACATATGAAGACACTTTGGAGCCATTTCTAGTGCATTATATCATGTCAATTGTAGATGGAACCCAAGTAGATGGATATATGTTTGAAAAATATTTCTAGTCATATGCAGAAGTCTGAAAATGGACTCTTAGTTTGAAATATAGAGCTAGTAAAACTTACAGTACTCCTAAATTCAAATATGCAGAGCTAAAGAAGTTGGAAACTATTTTGGCGCATAGCCAAGTTTGGCAAAGAATCCAAAATCAGTAGCAAGAATGGATGAGATTCCATTGAGAGTATCAATTGTACAAGGGAATATAACATAGAAGTGGAGAACACATGTGATTGGCCATTGGTGGTCCCCTCTCACAACTAAGCCTGACAAATGTAATCCAGTGGTAACACCCTAGAGAAACCTTGAGGAGCACAAGGAGAATAAATGGGCAGAAGCGGGAGAAACAACAATGCAGAAAGGATTTTTATTGGTAAAATTGGAGCCTACTTAACACATCAGCTCCGTTGTTGTTATCCCAACGATAATAACCCAGAGAAAGTTTAATGAGATATTAAGGGTTAAAGCAGGATGAAATAGGATGGGTTGACATGTCCCTAACATCAACACATCGAAATCAGTTCATTGGCTTAAGACTCAAGTGAAATTCCCCCACAATTGATAGTGAAGCCCCTAGAGGTTAGCCCAGAAGGATTCAAAGCAGTGTGCAGAGGTGTGTCGGCCTAAAGGAAGGATTGAGCAATGCAAAGGAAATAAGCCAGTACCCCTTTAAAATTTTAACAATGGAATATGGTGAAAAACAAGGTTGTGGGACCTTTATCTCTCCTCCCTGAAGATAGGATCGTAGGAAGTACATTATTTCTTGAAGATGACATTAGCACTAGAAAAATGGGAGTGTGACATATGGCAAGAAGCTTCAGTGCTTTTGAGTACCTGAATGGCCCATTTCTAGGTAACATGTGGATTGATCACATGAAAACACGTGGCACATGTGACACAACATGACATCATATCGTTGGTCAGAGACCAAAAGAAATAAGCAGTGCAAGCTCATGACATGAAGGTTGATTGGGTGCTAGCCTAACGTAGGTAGTGTCAAAGTTGACTCAACTCGACTACATGGTGATTTTCTCTTGGTTGCAATAATATCTAACCCATTAGGACAAATAATCCCGTAAAGGAAATCTCGATGATTTTTAAAGGATCACATAGAGAAAGCGTCAAGAAGCGGGCATCAGGCTGATGAGGATTTATAGTAGAATGACAACCAATGAGATTGAGGCAAGGCAGGCCCTACGGGACAACAAATCCCATAAGAAGGATCCCAAAAGTTAACAAAGGAGCACAACCAAAACCATTGGGATTGGGGGATATAGGCTAAGCGTTAGCACAAGATTATATGTACCAATTAGTCCAAGGGTGTAGGGAGTTTATAAATGAAAATAAGACAACAAAGGCTTAAAAAGAAGTCAATTTCCTTAAGTATCAAGCTAGTGGTCACAACACCGGGTCCTATGGAAGAAAGTAGACAAGGCGTCAGCAAAAAAGGAGCTTACGACCAATTATAGCAGATTTGGAAACATTGTTAATGTAATTCTAAAAAGGGCCACAAAGTTTAAGATTAGCATAGTTTGCAATGATGGTTTATTAAAAGGCTTTGGGCCTATGGTAAAGTGATTTGGGCACATGCACGGATGGATTGAGTCAGTAAATATTTTGGAAGTGTTTTGTTTTAAAATCCTTCGAGCTTTGACATGATGAGTGAGAAACTAATTTTATTAGAGCCTTTGGGCTTGCCGATGGAAAGAGTTGGAAACTTTTGGTCTTTCGAAATATGGCCAAAATAATAGTTAATAAAAGTTACAACTGTAGACAAAACTAAAACTAAAACCCGTTAAAAGCCAAAATAGCAAAATTAAGCAGAAAAACTTAGAGTTTGAGTCTTAAACAACAAAATTAGAATCTAAAAATTGGAGAAAAGATCTAGAAGACTCAGTTGAACTGGACAAAGGAAAAAATTAAAGACTCATAAGAATACAAGAAAAGAAAAGATTCCAAAATTAGCAAAGCTAAATATTTATAAGTAGGCTCGAGAAAGAAAGTTAAACAAGCCTTTTGTGTGGAGAATTTTATGTGAGTTTATGTTGGTTGTGTATATAGTAATCAGATATTGTTGAAGGTATTGGTGATTAAGGAAGAAATTGTTTTCTTTTCAAAGCAGTGGAGGCATTCATGGTTCTAGTATGAAAATGAATGAAATATGAATCAAATAGTGTCAATAAATTTATATCTTGTAGATTAGGGGTTGGTGCTCCTTCTAGTGGGTGTTGGTAAATATTTTAGGGTTGGTGCTCCTTTCAATTGTAGCTTATGAATCAAGAAGTTGTAGCTTTCTGCTAGTTGTAGCCAGAGAATTGTAACAAGAAGTTGTAGCTTTCTTTGTGAATTAATTGGAGAACAATTTGAAGAATTTGTGTGTCCCATTGTGATTGCTGATATTATTTCTTGTCATGCTTATTTAAATTAATTATTGAAGTAATTTGTGATGTCCTATAGTTCTTTCACAAGTGAAACAAATTTTTTAAATTGGTAAAATTCTTACAATACTGATTCACCCCCTTCTCAGTATTGTCCTAATTTTTAACAATTTGTATCAGAGCAAGGTTACCTCAAATCGGTTTAACAATTGGAAGGAAGATCAAACACCATAGAAAACTAGGAAGGAGGATTTACCAACAAGGCACCAACATTTAATTGAACAAATTATGTGCTTTTGAAAGTAAGGACGAAAACCTATATTCAATCACTTGGAGTTGATCTGTGAGATGTTATGGAAGAAGAATATCAAAAGTCTCCAACAATAATTACCAAATATCAAAACATGGAGTTCACATATTGCAATGTTAAAGCCATGAATACCCTTCTTGTTGGCTTACCTGAATTAGAACTTGTCAAAGTGATGAACTGCACATCTACCAATGTTATTTGGGAGAACATGGGTAGCTTCTATGAAGGTGACCATAAGGTAAAGAAAGTTAACATTCAACAGTTTAGGATGCAATTTGAGTCTTTAAGTATGCATGATGATGGAGATATTGCAAAGTACCTATTAATAGTTGGTGAAGTTTTGAACACCATAAGAGGGATTGATGAGAAGCTAGATGAAGATATGGTAGTTCCAAAGGTGTTGAGATCTCTTACTAAAATATTTAATCCCAAGGTGTCAAACATTGAAGAAATGACCAATATGAAATCTCTCACTCTAAATCAACTCTTGGAATAATTATTTCTTATGAGATGATAATTTGTAATGGCAAGCCTACAACCACATAATCAACCTTTAAAGCATAAAAGTAGTGCGAAGATGAGCATGATGACCCTTGTTTTGAATTAGATGAACAAGAAGCTAACTTTGTGTAGAATATCAAGAGAGGATCAGGTAAATATAAAGGTAAGCTAACTTTTAAGTGCCTGATCCAAGATCTTTTGCTTATAGATGTATTAAAGAATTGAATGCATAAATTGTAGCTTAACGTAGAAATTTAATGTGCACATGAGAGAAGAGGAGAAACACATAAAGCATGAAAGAAGACAACAAGACTTGATAATGGAGTCCGTCTGACTTGGACTTATGTCTTTAGGCCCTACTTGATCAATGGGGAGGCCTTCATTCATTAAGTGGCATGAGAAAGAAGAGTACAAGAATCAATTACAAAAAGGGAGTTTTATACCTCCATAATGAAAAATGGCCGAAAAATGCAGAACTTTGATGGAGAAACAAACAGCGCCATTGCGTTTGCGGCATCAAGAAACGCTAAAACTATATAAAATTTATCAAAATCTGACAAAGTGAAAATTCGACCCTCCTGCAAAATTCTACCTCAAACTACGTGCATTGCTTCCTCTACCTGGGCACACTGGTGAACTGAGTTTAAATGATAAACAGGTGGAAAATTTCTCAATAATTCCATTTGGTAATTGGTTTCATATTCGTTTGTTACGGAGGAGGTCGGGCGGTCAAACCTCACCTCCTCCATTTTTTATACATCAAATTTTTTTAATTTTAAAATGGGTCAGCTTGGGCCCACCTTGGGTAGCCCGCCCACCCCATCTCTGCCAGCTCCGTGCCCCAAGGGCTAGCCCACCACCCGTCATGTATTGATTAATGATTCTGTTGTGTGGTTGTGGGGTGACGGGGTCATGGCTGCCCACCCCACTTATTGGTTGTTGGTTTCGTGGGAGGGTCCGGGGGTACTGGCCTACCCCTCCACTAATATAAATTGTTGTTACGTGGATAGGAGCTGGGGTGGTGGGGTTGTTGGCCCACCACCCGTTATTTTTATATTTTGTTTCTTATATAAAACAAACTACACATTTTTGAAAATTCAGATTTTGATCGAAGGAGTCGTTTTAACTAGGCGACAATTTTGCTCGGAATCTGGCTGGAGTTGGCCGGATTCTGTCTACTGGAAAAATTCCAAATTGTGCCTTCATTAATCTTTCCCAGTCATAAAAAATTCAACCTAACTTTTACTGCCTCTATCTCCTTCATACGAACTTAGATTGGAGTGTCATTCACACTGTTGGAATTAGGGCGACGAGCACTTCGATCATCTGCACACAAAACTAGTACATTTTTTTTTTTGCAATCATGCACACCACACATGACTTAAAAACCCTCCCTTGCTAAGAGTTTATAGCACACACTCATTGGCCAAGGATACATAAAAAGTAATAAATACCTCAACTACTAGTAAAGAAAGGCCAAAATTTCATCATTGCATTTTGAAGTGATAGGAAACCATCACTTTTACATTTACTTGCAATGTATGATTTACAATGGTGGCCATAACAAGCTACTACCTTAGAAAAACCAACTTAACAAAGTAGACCACCATGAATGGGGTGGTTTCATTTGTTGAACATGTTCACCTTTCAGCTCCTCCAGTGATGTTTCCAGAGCATGGAGCATCGGACATGCGGTTTGTTGGTGTCCCTCTTTGTTGCAATGGCTACAACGATTATTTTTCCTCCAAACTTTTAGGGTTGCCTTGGGGCACTTTCCCCTGGTGTTCCTTTGATAAGTGTTTGTGGGGCCCTCACTATCATTAGACTGTGAGGAGAGAATTTCATCGTTTGTCATTGACTGGTTACTAACTGTATTGGAGCTTTCTCCCATTTCCTTTCTAGTGTATCCGAGTCCCGCACGATGTGGAAATTCCTCGACTTTGATGGGGTTTATGATGCCTTGGCCTTTGATGCTGAGGCCCTTTCCTTGATAACCCATCTTCTTCAATAGTTTGGATCCAATACATGTAGTATATTTTTCAAAAGCAGCAAATTCATCATCATGAAAATCATGTGAAATTGAGGAATCGATTTTTACCTCTGAATAGGGATGCTGCAGCCTTTTCAAGGCCTCATCCTTTGCTTGCAATTGGCATAGTAATCTTTGTTTTTCTTCCGTTGCCTCTTGTAGAAGTCTCCTTTGCTCAGCATTCTCTGCTTAGATGTAGTGGTTGATGTCCTCAAGTTCTTGGAGTCCTGCTGCAAGGAGTGCGCTTTTCGTTATGTTTGTTGAAATCCTTGATTCATGGCCTCATGGACATAATCAAACCCCAAATCTATGGGTCCTCCTACTACAATCCCAAAGGCTGCAAACTTCATTTCATCACTGGAATCAGACCCCAAGTCAATGGGCCTACTTCATGCCAATCCTGTAGCTACGACCTTTTCATCTTCCCCTGACTCGGAATATTGGTTTTGTTGCACGGTGGTTACAACCTTCTACTTCCCCTTTTTGTCATTCCTTTCAGGTCTTAGCTTAGGGTGCAACTTCCAGAAGTTTTCATCATCATGCCCCTGTTTCTCAGAATGTGTACAAGAGGGCTTTGCTCCCCTTCTCTTGGCTACTGTGGCTCTCTTTGGGTGGTCATCCCATTCAGGTGTTCCCCTGTTTTCCAGATGAATAGCCTTTACACTAGCTGAATCAATGGTAGTAGGTTCAAACAACAATAATGAATGTCTAATGTAGGTATGTAATTATCCAATATACTTAGTTACTACTTCAGGTGAATCAAGTGAAATGCCCAAATTAAGTTCTTGCTTTATAAACTCCTCGGTAAAGCTTTGAACATCCTGACCTCTGCCTTGCCTTAAGTATTGCCAATCCATTAAGGCTTTTTTCTTATAACCCAAGAGATAAAAATTTTCCTTTAATGTAGAAATGAAACTAGGCCATGAGGAAAGAAGATTACCCAAAATTTTACTACTTTGCATTTTTCTCTCCCACCATACGAGAGTGGTGCCACTCAGTTGAAGTTAGGCCAACTGAATCTTTTCCTTGTCCTCTTCGATTTGTTGAATCCTATAGTAGATTTCAATCTGCTTAGTCCAGTTATTAAACTTTTCTGCATTACTTTCACCGTTAAACATGGGAATATCAAATTTGACATCAAATTAAAATAAATGTTTCTTAGATACACCCCTTGAATTTCTAAGATGATGATGATGAGAGGAAGAAGAGCTTTCACTCGTGGAAGGAGAAGGAGGGGGTTATTCTTCACCATTCCCATGCACTGAACCTTGTTCTTCTTCCTTTTTCCATTCTACTTTCTCCAACCTTGAAAGCAACTGACCAACATTTTCTACCATTTTATAGAAGGTTTTGTGGAAATTAAGCTCCTCTTCATAATTAGCCTCTTCATATGCCATGTTTCTCCTTCAATGTGCATGCCCCGCTTCGGGATCGAAAGAATTTAGTTTCCCTTCACCTCTTCAGAGCATGTTTCGTGTTAGCATACAAACATGCAATTTACATCTAAAAATAACTTCTCTGGTACCACTTCATCCAAGATATTTTGCTTATAGATGTATTAAAGAATTACATGCATAAATTGTAGCTTAACATAGAAATTTAATGTGCACATGAGAGAAGAGGAGAAACACATAAAGCATGAAAGAAGACAACAAGACTTGATAACGAAGTTCGTCTGACTTGGACTACATCTCTAGGCCCTGCTTGATCAATGGGAGGCCTTCATTCATTAAGTGGCATGAGAAAGAAGAGTACAAGCATCAGTTACAAAAAAGGAGTTTTATACCTCCATACTGAAAAATGGCCAAAAAATGCAGAACTCTAATGGAGAAACAGACAATGCCATTGCATTCATGGCATTGAGAAATGTTGAAAGCATATAAAATTTGTCAAAATCTGACAAAGTGAAAATTCAGCCCTCCTGCAAAATTCTGCCTCGAACTGTGTGCACTTCCTCCTATACCTGGGTGCACTGGTGAATTGAGTTTAAATGATAAACAAGTGGCAAATTTCTCAATAATGTTGTTTGGTGAGTTGGTTTCATATTTGTTTGTTACAGAAGAGGTCAGGTAGCCAAACCCTGCCTCCTCCTTTTCTTATACATCATTTTTTTTTTTTTTTTTTTTTAAATGGGTCAGGCTGGGTTTGCGTTGGGCAACCCACCCACCCAATCTCCGCCAGCACCATTGTAATATCATTGATATGCTTCTTTCTGGGCGTGGTTGGGTCCGTGCCCCAAGGGCCAGCCCACCACTCGTCATGTATTTAGCAATGATTATGTGGTGTGGGTTGTGGGGTGGCGAGGTCATGGCCACCCACCCCGCTTATTAGTTGTTGGTTCTGTGGGAGGGGCAGGGGGTAGTGGCCCGCCCCTCCACTAATATAAATTGTTGTTACGTGGATAGGAGTTGGGGTGGCAGAGTTAGTGGCCCACCACCCCTTCTTTTTATATTTTTTTTGTTATATAAAACAAGCTACACATTCTTTAAAATTTGGATTTTGACCGAAGGAGTCATTTTAACTAGGCAATAATTTCATCCAGAATCTGGCTAGAGTTGGCTGGATTCCATCCATGAGAAAAAGTCCAAATTGTGCCTTCATTAATCCTACGAGTCATCAAAAATTCAACCCAACTTTGATTGCCTCTATCTCCTTCAGTTGGACTCAGATTGGAGTGTCGTTCACACCATTGGAATTAGGGCGATGAGCACTTCGATCTAATGTCAAGTTCATTTTCTTTCCAACACTTTTAATTTTGATCCTTTTCCATGCCACTGGTGTCTGGAGATCCACTTGGATTAGTGCTTTACAAGTGGCAAAGTTGGTCATTATGCATCAAAGTGCCCTGAAAAGAATAAGAAAGATTATGATCCTAAAGAGAGATTCAAGAAAGTACAAAAAGAAAAAAAGAAGGCTGATAAAAGGTGTTTGTATCTTCAATAAGACAACTCCCCTAGAAGTGAAGACAAAGAATCCTCATAAGAGGATAGAGATGATGAAAGCCCAAAATAATTCATACTAATAGCTATAGATAATTTGCAAGTTGAGGATGTCAATTCTAATGATGAAGAGGTTAAAGTAGAACTAGAAGGAGAACTAGTAAGTGCACTTAAGGAAATTAAAATGCTGAGAAAGAAAAATAATTCCCAAAAGGTGTTGTTGAACAAAGAAAAAGTTGAAGTTGTTGAAACATTGCTCCTGCAAATTGAAGAAGATAAGAAAATTCAATAATCATTAAACCATCAGTTGATTGAGAAGAATCAGGCTTGTGAAAGGTTGGAAGTAGGAATCATGTTTCTAAATAAAGGGTCAAAGAAGGCAAAAATGTGGTTGAGCATCAATCATAAATTCAAAAAAGGGACTAATATTTCGAATGAAATATTGGAAGAAGAACGAGTCTCTAGAGATCACGCTGGTCTTGGATTTGAGGATGGGTCGAGTGCAACAAAAAAATTAAAAGGAAAAGGGACAATTGATTTTTTTCTAGCAGGAAAAGAAGGTACTACATAGTAGCAAAAGGAGAATACATAATCTAAGAATTATCAACAACAAAAAAAGGGAAACAACATTGACCAAGAAAATCGAAATGCTCAGAATTCAGCCTATCATAGAATACATCATTCCAGGTACAATTATATATTTCTATGGTATTGTTTCACATGCACTAATTATGGCCACATCGCATCAAATTTTAGGGTAAATCTATCCTTGAGGCAAATTATATCTAAAAGAATCTTTCAACAGCGGAAAAATAGACCCAGGTACAACAATTATTTTTCTCATTTAAACTACAACAATTCTTTCGCTCATTTAAACTATTTGGTGCAATATTTTAAGTGCCAAAATTTTGGGCATAGAGTAGTGAATTGCAGACTTAAGGGGAAAAAGACTAAACTAGTTACTGAGCAAATTGAAAAAAACCCCAAGTTCTGGAAAAAAAGGAGAAGATAGCGCAATGTGATATTATTTTACATGCTCAAAATGAAGGAAATTAGTGGTGTGTGGACAGTGGTTGTTCCAAGAACATGTTAGGAGATAGAAGCAAGTTTTTGACATGGAAACTAGTTTACAAAGGTAATATGATTTTTGTAAACAATACTCCAGGAAAAAATATTGCAAGAGTAGTCAGTCTAACAAATGGAAAAGGTAAAGGAAATAATGTTCTATATGTTGATGGACTGAAGCATAACCTTCTTAGTGTGTCTCAAATGTGTGACCAAGGCTAAGATGTGATTTTTAAAGCTAAAATTTGTTAAATCAAGTCTATAGGCATAGGTGAGTGATTTTTTGAAGCTGTGAGAATAGATAATAATTTTTATATGCTCAAAAAAAGAAAAAAAAAGAGGTGTTTCTTATTAAAAATTGATGAAATATGGTTGTGGCATAGAAGACTTGGACATCTAAACTTTGAATCAATAGTCAAATTGAGCAAGGAGAATAGTTTCAAGGATTTACATAGGTTGTCAAAACAAGAGAATATAGTTTGTAATCTTTCCAAATGGGAAAGAAAACTCAAGTTCCATTCAAGGCAAAAGAGAACTCGTCATCAAAGTCATTGCAATTGGTACACATGGATTTGTGTGGACCATCCTAAACACAATCACCCATAAGCAAATTGTATTTTATGCTAATAATTGATGGTTTTAGCAAGATGATGTGGGTTTGCATCCTTAGAGAGAAATCATAAGCTTATGAGAAGTTCAAAGAGTTCAAATCTATGGATGAAAATAAAATTGATTGCAAAATAAAGAGCATAAGATCTGATAATGGAGGTGAATTCACTCCAAATAATTTGATGAATTTCTTAAGAATAATGACATCATAAGGTAGTTCACAGTAGCAGAGACTCCACAGCAAAATGGTGTAGCAGAAAGAGCAAACAGATTGGTGCAGCAATTAGCCAAGGCGATGATGGACGAAAGGAATTTACAACAAAGATTTTGGGAAGAGGTTATTCATACAACAATGGTTATTCTCAACAAAGCTAATTTTATACCAAACAATGATAAAAATCCCTATGATCTTTGGTATGGAAAACCTGCAATAGTTAACCACTTCATAGTTTTTGGTATTAAATGTTACATCAAAAGAAATGATGATAATCTTGGTAAGTTTGATGCAAGACAAGATGATAACATTTTTCTTTGATATTCACATAACAACAAAGGACACAGATTCTGTAATAAGAACACCAAGAGGATTGTCGATTTTACTTATATCAAAGTGGATGAATACATTGAACCTAAAGAGAAACAACCAGTTAATACCAATGTGAATGAACCAGTCAACATTGGTGAGGAGTATAATGAGCCACCTAATGAAGAAGAAGATTTTGAAGAACCCTCAAATCCTCAATCCAAAGATCCTTCAGGGTATGTTCAAAAACACCGCCCAATTGATCAGATTTTTGGTGAATTAAACTTATGTGTGCAGAAAAAAAGGAAGTTGCTTAATTCCCCTGCACAAGCACATGCTGCCCTATTGTCCATGGAGGAACCAGAGGATGTTTTGCAATCCAGTTAAGACCATAATTGGTTAAAAGATATGCATGAAGAATTGGACGAATTAGAGAAAAATCAGGCATGATAATTTCTTCCAAGACCCACAAACAAAAGTTTTATTGGCACAAAGTGGGTTTTCAAGAATAAAGTGAATGATCGTGGAGAAGTGGTAGGAAACAAGGATAGATTGGTATGCAAATATTATGCTCAAATAGAAGTTTTGTATTTTGATGAAACTTTTTATCTTGTTTCTATATTACAGGTAATAAGAATGTTTTTGGCATTTTCCTATTTCAAGAAATTCAAAATATATCAAATGGATGTCAAAACCATAAGGTTTTTAGCTAATAGAGAAACCATATTATGTTTGCAATCTTAAGAAGACCTTGTATGGTCTCAAACAAGCCCCTAAGGATTGGTATTCCAAGTTAGACAACTACCTACTCAAGTGTGGATTTAAAAGAGGTGAGACTGACAACAATCTATATCTCAAAAAAAGAAATGGAAAACTTATAGTGGTGTTGTGTATGTTGATGACATTATTTTTTCTAGTGATTCAGATTTTATAACCAGTCAATTTGCGGTTGATATGAAGGCCAAGTTCAAGATGTTCATGCTTGTATATCTTTTGTATTTCCTTGGATTGTAGACTTCGCAAACCCACAAAGGGATTTTTATATCTCAAAGAAAATATATCAAGGATGTGCTGAAGAAATTTGGCATGGAATAATGCTCTTTATTGAGCACTCGAATGGTAACAGGTTGCAAGCTTGGTAAGATGGATGAGTCAATAAAAGTGGACTAGATACAGATCCATCATTGGTAGCCTCTTATACTTGACCACTTCAAGGCTAGATATTATGCAGGCCATTGGTATTGTTGAAATATTCCAAGCAGCTCCTAGACAAAGCCATCTACTAGCATCCAAGAGGATTCTCAAATATCTAAGAGCAACAATTGATTATGGACTGTGGTACCCTAGAGGTTAAGGTTTTTCATTAACTATTTATATTGATGTTGATTGGGAAGGTGATGTAGATGATTGAAAGAACACGAGTGGTGGTGATTTCTTTCTTGGAGAATGTCTAGTTTCATGGTTGACCAAGAAGAAATATTCCATTTCAATATCTACAGTTGAAGGAAAGTATATCGCAACAACTTCTTGATGCACTCACCCATTATGGATGAAGCATACCTTGCATGATGTACAAGTGTTCTATGATCAGCATATTCCTATTATTTGTGACAATGCAAGAGCCATGATCATGTCAAAGAATCATGTTTTTCACTCCAAGAAAAAGCATATTCCAATCAAGTATCATTTATTGCAAGAGAAAGTTGCCAATTAGATAGTGAAGTTGGACTATTTCACTACAAAAGAACAGGTTGTTTACATTCTCACCAAGCCACTTCCTAGAGACCAATTTGAGTACTTGAGGCAAAGATTGGGAGTTATTACTCTTTCCTTTTGGTGATGATGTTGGATACCACCAACATACAAGGGGTCTCCCTATGTAAATTCCCTATTAGAACTCACATTGTTTGGAGTAGGAGCCCCATCTGGGGTATCGGCTCGACCATCATAACACAAGGGTTCACCTTAGCTTCAATAGATAACATAAGATATTATATACATAACCTTTGAATGAACAAGTAAGTTAACATTGTGGAACACTTATTGTAATGTATTAAAGGAGACTTTCACAAGGGGGGAGAAAAAAGTGAGCCTCTAGAAGGAAGTGATAGTAATAACCTAAGAGAGAAACATGGGAAAAGAACACTTTGTTAGTTATCTAGAGAAATAGTTCACATAGAAACAATGATCATTAAACCATGTACAACACACCTTCAACAAGATAAGTACCAGGGCCACCAAAATAGTTCAATTTCCTCAGCACATATGAATGGAAATTATATAGTAAACACCCAAAGAATAGTCCTAATATATTAACAATACATGCATAAATTTTTTTTGGTTCATCGAGCTTCAATTAGGTGAAAGATCCAAGTATACAGTTACAATGATGAGACATTATTTTGAGTAGTGGAACTTTAAGTCACTTCTTGCTTCTCCAAATAATAGTTTTCTCTCCTATGCCAAGTAGAGAAGCCAAGATTAGCTCTCCAAAGCTTAAGCCTCAAAAATCCCCGTGCTTGAGTTATGAGGTTTCTTTTATAACAAAGGGGATGACCTTTCATATCCCCATGACACTTGAGTTACCCTCTTGGATCTTGAACTTAAATTATGACCTTTGGACTTCCATGCAACTCTTGAACTTCTAAATGATTTTTGGACTTCTCTATATGATTTTTTTCCTTATATGACTATGTGATTCCTCATGTTCTACATAGGACTCTTAGACTTCCACACATTAAATTTTTTTCCTTTCTTAAGAGTACAACATTACATTACACATGATGATGTGGCATAACACATAGAAACATATTGACCATTATGATGGCACTTGTACAAGTTACAACTTGGAAATGATAACATGGACTTCATGCTGAGGTGGTAATGCCAAGTTGTCTTCCTTTCTTCTTCATCTTGCATTCTTGATGGTAGATCTGATCTATGCTTCATCTTCATGAAATATCTACTGTGTTTCTTATATTCACCCTCCAAAGGGTCTTTTATCACTATCATAATCCTCTGAGTCATCATGTAATGTCTTCTTTCTGTCTCGGTCCATGATTTGCTTCATTTCCCCATGATATATCTCTTTGGTGCTTCTTATCCTCAAGTGTTTCTTTGTGCTTTCTCCTTGCTATATTCCTTAATAATTACCTTGTCATGATAAGATAGTACTGCTTCTCATGAAGACCATTCATTGCAAGGAAAAATTAGTCTTAAAACATTTATTTTATCCCTACCTAGCTCATGGAATGATTGGCTAATGATAGGTTGGTGAGAGGGTTAAGAGAATAAATTTTCATTAAGAGAGCACAATGAAACTCATTAGTGGTTTAGGAAGGCTCCACTATTCATTTTTATTATGTTGATGGCAGTGAAAGGTAAATGCTCACAAGAGGCCTTCAATTTGTGCTTGCACACTTAAGAAAGGGAGAGAGATAACTCAAAGGCGTAGGTTTGAAGCACGAAGGATAGTCACTCATTAGTTCAGGGTGCACTTGTGTGCTCAAGGGAAAGAAGGAGGGAAAAAAGGGTGCACATCAATGGGACAAAGGTGTCAATATTTGAGCCTTCACAGTGTGCTCATTTGATCAAAAGGACAAGGAAGATGTAATTCTTCAAGTCGAAGGCGTGTTCTCAAATAAAGGCTTTAGGCTTCATGACTATGCCATGTGACCTAAGGGAAGAGGGAAGGATGAAGGCTTCTTTCTTCGAGAGTGCACCATGTGCTCAAAGGGAAGGATGAAGGCTTCATGCTTCAAGAATGTGCCACACACCCTAAGGGAAGGATGAATACTTTGTGCTTCAAAAGTGTGCCATGTGCTTGAAAGCGTTAGGCTTCAAGAGTGTGCCATGCACTTAAAGGATTCGTACTTCATGAGTGTGCCATGTGCTCAAAGGGAGAGAAGGCCTTATTCTTCTGAAGTGCACTTTGTTGTTCTGAAGCATGCTTAATTGTTCCAAATTGTGATTCATTGTTTTGAAGTGTGCTTCATTGTTCTAAAGTATGCTCAGGCTATGGAGGGCACAATTTTCTACAACAACTAATGCTTGTTCATCTGAGATGCGCTTTTCACTAAGGGAGGCAACAAAAGGCTATGTCACTTATCCTAGAAGGTACTAATGCACTGTGAGAGGGAGGAGAGATTAGAAAACACTTAGTGCACATGTATGGGAGGAAAAGATACATAAATTAGGCTCATGAATAAATTATGTTCGTGACCTAGTAAGAGGGTTGATGCCTTTACAACTTACACTGAATAGGAGGACCAAGAAGGGATCCCGAAATGTCTAAGTGTGGAACTAGTAGAGCAGGAGAAATAAATTCATCCTAACATTACTCAAACATGGATCACACACATAAATTCCATCAATACAAGCCAATAAAATGCACAAATCTCATGAACATTAATCACACCTTGAAATGATAGCCAAGCGACACCTATTTCTAAGTGCGACAGTTTAGATGGCACATTAAAATACTTAGAACACAAGCTACAACAAGAGTGACGTCTGTGACACAAGTTAGCCATAAGAATGTGTCTAGCACATATTCCAATGAATATGTAGGACCATGTAATGTATAAGGGTGTGCTAGAACTAACTTTGGTGATACGCAAGGTGTGACACATGCAAGAGTGGAAACAAAAAAAGTGACACCTACAATCCCTAGGAAAACATGAAGACAACACTCGCACAATGTGAAAAACCTTGAAAGTAACACATGCCAGAGAAAAGATAGCATGAAAAGAACATTTACTAAAGTGAACACAAGCAAAAGTTACAACCAAAAATGTGGAAGTGACCTTGTGAAAATGACAGTGCACAAAAGTGACAGTTGAGAAAACAATCCATAATAAAAGTACAAACACAATGAAAGTTTGGGAGACTATCAATGAAAGTGCACACTGACTGTCATCATGAGTTGAACATTGAAGAAGCACTATCTAGATGAGGATGTTATGCATGTTCAAGCTTGCATAAAAGAAGTGTGTTCATGAACCCATCGAAGACTGAGCATGTGTGTGCAAGTGACTTGATAATTTAAAACTAGGAATAAGACTTAAATTCTTTACAAAACATCAAATAACCATGGAGTAACCATAAGATGATAGACTGTAATATCCTTATTAGTCTCCAAAATTCAAGTGTGAGAAAAAATTTTGAGGGTGTTGATCGTAATGACAACACTTGGTGACACACTGGTAGAACTCCAGCTTCTCTATTTAGGTTTAATTCTCTAAGTGCAAGGTCTCAACCTTCAGGAAGTATTGACTCATCTTGCGGATTACCTTGGCTTCCCTACTTAACTAGGTTGGAGATATAGTCCCCTCCATTCCCTTACTTGGTTAAAACACACAAAATATATGCCATATCACAATTGTTTCAATATAGGGAAGGGTAATATGCATGGATAGTTTAAGATGTTCATAGTATGACTTTCATCTCCAATGTTTCTCCACTACCAACAAGCCTGGACAGTACCCTGGTAGAGTCACTAGAGGAATGCAAGCATTTCTTTGCTGTCAGAAAGCCTAGAAAATACCCCGATGAAGTCACTTACTTCACCTCCATGCGTAGGAATCCTTTCTCTTCTTTTTCCCTTTATTTATTTATTTAATAGGACTATGCTTCATCACTTATTATTTTCAACTAGTGGAAGAGGGATCCTGACTTATTGAGATAAGAGGAGGTTTCCCCTTTGGAGAGGTATTTGTATAACCTCTAATATTGTTTTTCTCACTTTAGATTTTCCCCTTATCCTTTATCTACTTGATTGGATTAGTGAGAAAAACACATTATTTACTTACAAAGATGAATTGAGGAATGAGGATCCTAGAATAGATACAGACTTTACAGTTTGACCAAAGGCTTTCCATTTGAATGGATCCTATTTTCCATTCAGACATCATTGACTTTAAATATATGTAAATCCAAGATAGAGAAGAGATAACATATTACCCAAGAATTGTTCGTCACGACAATTTCACTTTTCAAATTCTGCCACATTGTCTTTTGAGCCAACGGGAGCATTTTTCATGCAAAATTGTATTAAACAAAACAAAAGGAACATACATGAAAATACAATAAAACAAAACTGAAGAACAAATAAAATCTAAGTAGGACATAAAACAACATGCAAAATATACAATAAGAAAATAAATAAATGCAAAGACTCAATGGGGAGTAGGGTAGAGGGTGGATGCAATACAAAGGAAACTAAATGCAGTAAGCCTACTCCTAGCCTAACTAACTAGAAGGTCAGGGCTAAGTGTAATGATATTTCCAATGTAGACATTGTTTTTTCCTGACCTGCAAACACGAAGTTAAGAGAAATTACAACTGATATATGATAATGTGCAACATAAAATATATGAACTTGAAAATATTGCAAAAAAAGTTCAAGACCTTTATTAAAGGAAGAAATATGTGTCATGTCACATGACTTTACCAAACTACCACCTTAGATTTTCGACAAGAGTGACAATGAAACAACCCTAGAAGGCTTCTTGTGAATGCACCTATGTCTGTATTATCTTGCTTAGAAAACATGAAGAGAGATTGGAACTTTCTTTTAAAAAATGGTCTTTCTAAGTAATATTCTTCTAATTGATGATATATTGGATCATGAAATTTGAAAAAAAACCTCTTGAAGATCCTAAAATCCTTAAGAGAAACAATTTTCAATTAATGGTATGGAACCAGGATGAGAATCTTGTGAGGCAAAATACATTTTGATCATATTCATAAAGCTTCTCAAGATAGTGATATCTTGACATAACCATCAGGGAAGGTTGAAGTGCCTCAACTACTTGACAAGTATCTGAATATTGAGACGATGAACCATAAAGATCAACTGATGTAAAGCAAGCACATTAGGTATACTAGGGGAAAATGGTCAATTGCATGACAGTTGTTAGAACAATAACCATGATCAGATGGGTTGATTAAGGCATAATATTCTTGGTTAGGAGACAAAAGACATATCAGTTTCGATAGATTTACAAATTATTTGAATGAAACAATCAACTTCCTCATATGTTTAATGTGACAAACCATCTACTTGTGACTGGATACAAAATCGACTTACATCATAATCATTAAAAAAGGATGCCAATATGGCATGCACATGGAGCCAATGAAGATGTAGTGGATGAAAAAGAGGAACTTGATTCAACAAATAACAGAAGAATTCATTGACACTCAAAGATATTTGGTGCCAAAATGAAAATTATTAACATTAAAATATTCACAAGAAATACAAGGAGCTGATTAATTTCAAATAATGTGACAAGTATGAATCCTTCAGCCAAAGATAATCCTTAGAATGATCAATTTCAGACCTTCGCTCATCCATGAAAGGTATACATTCCAAACCTAAATTTGATACAAGAGATTTGCATGAAGATGCATCAATCAAAAAATGACTTTCAATCCAATCAGGAACAAAATCTTGAAATATTGAAAAGTTATACCTGAAATACCACACAACTTTCAAGGAGGAATTTACATCCAATGAAGCCATGCGAAGGAAATAATTTTTAAAGAAAATCTAGATCTGACTTAGTTCAAGGATCCTACTAGAGTCACGAGAACCTAGCATAACAATCAACTGAAGTCGAAGTGCCTCAACTGCCTGATGAGTCTTGAAACTTTCAATACTTGTAGAATAAGATATCAAAGATTGGATCAGATCATGCATGGTACATGGAGAGATACCAGCAGTAATATCAACAAGATTACTACTGTCATGATGGAATTTAAGTACATCACTAATTTTATCAGAATTTACATCCTCAAAAGACAATTTACCCAAGTCATAAGGTTCTTCTAATTGCACGTCTAAGGATGGATAAATTGAATGAATCTCATGAGTAACCTAAATAAAAGAATTTTCTTCATGAAAAATTGAAAATGACAATGGATGGAAAGCATAATAAATTATTTCTTTACCTTCTTCTTGATCATGAATAATCTCACTACCATGTTTCGATTCAAAATCCAACTCAGTAGATGATGAAAATGCATTAAAAGCAGTATAGCACAAGGGATAATGGGTTGAAGAGGAGGTTTCCACAATAACATCTTCTTTAACCAAATTAGATTCAAGACCTAAATATTTCAAAAAAAAGTTTTTTTGAGAGATTAAAAGGTCAAAAGGTGCACTTGGGAAACCATCATTACATAAAATAATGGAGTCAGAATCATCATAATGAAGGCTATCCAAGACTTCAGATTGATTAGGAAAATCAATTCCATTTGATTCATTACTAAGATTCTTAGATTCAAATTCAACCAACGATGGAAAAACATGATCTTGGCATGGATGATTTTGGAAAAGAGAATAAAGATCAAAAGAATCCTCACCTTCTTGCTCCTCTACCTATGAAGAGTGACTACCATGGACCTTATCACTATTTAAATTTGACAATAGAGATTCTGCAGAAGGAGGTTGATCAATTGGATCAAAGGGCAAGGGGTTATGCTAAGAAGATGATATATGATGACAAGAATCCAAATCAGATTCAATACTAGAGTTATGAGTGTCGATACCATCTTGAAGAATGGAAAAATTGGCCTTCACATAGGCTTCATGAACCATTCAGAAGTTTTCTCCATATGATTTGGAACATGAGAGACGGATGAAGGTTGAAGAGGTGCATCAACAATTTGATTTTTATATTTCATAACTTCAACATTATCATAGGGAGGCACCCAAATTTATACTAGAAAAGGAGGAGGAAAAGGAACAAAAGGAATAGTAGGTTCCTCCTTTGAAATTGGAGGTGTCTCACAGTTTACAAAAGTTAGGGAAACAAGAAAATCTAGGTTTTGGATTCAAACTGATTCAAAGAGATTTGAGCTAAATGTTCAAACTTTTTCTTAACGAAATCCCAATCCATATATTCTTCGAGAAATTTGAAACACAAGTGATGGAATCTATTAGTGAAATCCTCATTTGATTCATTAGGCTCCATTCTAATATGATTGATTCTTTTATAAACATCTCGATAATCATACCTATCGAAGGCTTAATGAATATCCTTAAGAAATTGATGAAAATAATGAATGGAAGTAGATGGTAAGGTATGATACCATCGATTAACACGAGCTTCAAGAGTGAGTTGAATAGAATAGACAAAACATATTCATCATTGATTTCATGAGATATACAAAACCCAAGAAAAACATTTATGTGTTTGCATAGAAATGTATCACCCTCACCATTAAACTTGAATTAAGACGAGACATGAACAATTTCTATGGAGATTGAAAGTTTACCAAGAGATAGGTTTGAGAAACACCCCAACTTTATGATTCGGGAAAGAGACATTTAAGATAAGATATTCAAACAAACTGAATGAGCATAGATTGTCATTTGACCCTACTTATAGCACCAAAATGTTCACGATGTTGGATACCACTAACATGCAGTGGATCTCCCAGATATGAGGTCCTAATTAGACCTCACACAATTTGGTGTAGGATTCCCATCTAAAATACTGTTGATTTCCATTTACTTAAATACTCTCAACCTTAGCTTCTCCCTTAGGCATTAGAGAGGTATATATAGTACTTTTGGGTAGAAATTAGTGGCTCTAACACTCCACTATTGGAGTTGGTGATGTTCATTGTACTTATGTATCTTGGAACTTTTTCTTAATACTTGAAGCCTTTTGGCTAGCACATTTTCATGCATGAATTGTATATGTTTTAAGACTATTCTTTTAATTTTTGATATCTATGTTGGATTTCATATGTACTATATTAATTAAACTATTTTGGTGGCTTTGGTGCTGTTGATGCCTCAAAAATCGTTGCATCAACATCGGGGAAACCACCCGGTCCGAATTTTAAAGGCAGCTCCTTTTCCGTTTGGTGTGGTGGCTTCAACTGGATACAATGGGACCAGTTTCCCAATGGTTTGTAAATAGGATGGATAAGTGATTTATCTTCTATTATCTAATGATAATGATGGATGATTTATTCTATAATGCAAAATTATAAAAAACTAATCTATCCCGGGAAATTTCCACTTTAGTGCAACTTTTGATGATCTTTATCCACAAATAGGCATATAGATGACTCCACTTATAAATAAAGACATTCATTCATATGATAATTACTTTGTTCAAGAGTTGAACAAAGTAATAATTAAAACTTTATTACGTTATTCTTTATATATCATTGACATAAATACGATTGAAAGAATAACATTCCTTAAACATTCAATAGTGATAAGTAAAAGGACTGTTGTTAAAGCACATACATATATCTAATGATAGAAATAAGTGAATGAATGTTGATTCATATAAAAGAGTGGAACAAAGACATAGATAATAGTATCATATGTAATTTGAATCCCCTCTGATATCAATCGCATTCAGATCCTGTCTTTCAACTTAGAAATACTCTCACAGAAAGCAATAGTGCATATCTTATCAAAGCAGTCTTCATTAAAATTTAGAATATAGGCCTAGTCTTCAAAAAATAAATATATATCGTAAGCACAATAGTGCAACTCCTGATCCAAGTTTTGATAAAAAAATTGAGAACCCCTTCTAAATATAATGAAGGGGTCTATAAATACTTATTAACTAACTAACTACAAAATAAAAATGCTGTGAGGTGGTGTTAGTGTCAGTTTTTGTAGCCTTCCTCCAGTGATCAAACATGCTCTTACAATGTGATTTTAAGGTGTCAAGGTCAAATTTTGTCATTTCAGTGAGTCTTCAAGCAAAATTTGGTCACTAGGCATTAGGTCTAGGGTTTGCTTTTACTCCCTTCAAATTTGTCTAAATGTCGGTCCATGTCACTGATGAGCCCCAAAAATGGTAATTATATGGGCTCATTCAACCTCCTAATTCAACTTAATCCACCATTATCATTAGTTTATTGCATGTTTTTGATTATATTTATGCTAATAGAGTGAATTGGGTTAGTCATTATGTCAACAAGTCTAATGGGTGCTTTTTGCATATTTTTAGTCAATTTTGAGACAAAATCAAAGGTTTTAATGAGCACTTCGCAGCCAAATTCGTGAGAGAACAAGGGAGAGGATTTGTAGGAAGGTGTCCCCTTCATTTATGGGCCCTTACCTTGAATTCTCCACCATCAGCTCGGAGTTCAAGGGCCACCAAATCAATTATCACAAGGGCAGCCGAGCAAGTGCTAGTAAAAGTGTTGTTAACTACAAGTTTTGGCAGTCGAGTTCCTAAAGTTTAGGAGGGCTGTTGGGGTCCTCAATTTGTATAAATAAGAGGGCTTAGGGCCTCATTTCAGTTAGTCATTTTCTAGGCAAAAGTTAGCTAGTTTATAGTTCGATTTTAATCATTTTTTTAGGCAGTAGGTTAGCTCTGCATTTCAACACATTTTCAAGTTTTCCTTGTGGACAATTTTTGGAATGTAACTATTCTTTTGATCAATAAAGATGAATCCATCTTTGCACCAGCTCTCAATATCTCTTAGGAGGCTGTAGCTCTTGGGGT
Source organism: Pinus tabuliformis (assembly GCA_031772625.1). Classification (NCBI taxonomy): domain Eukaryota; kingdom Viridiplantae; phylum Streptophyta; class Pinopsida; order Pinales; family Pinaceae; genus Pinus; species Pinus tabuliformis. The sequence continues at coordinate 903,796,231 of CM062820.1, read as the reverse complement.
TGGGCCCATCTCCAGTGCCTAGTACCTCCTTTGTTTATCTTTATGTGTTTTTGCTGCATTCTTAGAATAAAATCTGCTAGTTAGATTTAGATCGTGATTTGTTATTTAGATTGCTTTTGATGATTAAAAAGACTTTTGATGTTTAGATTGAGTTGATAGGTTATTAACAGGGAAAAGCTTCAAAAAAGGGCCATCAAGCACCTCTGATTTCACCTCTCCCTCAGTGGGATCAGGAGTTGGGATCAAGGTGATCTTGATGCCACCAAAAACACTATCTTTGCTTCGCCATTCAATCATTAGTGTTCCATTTTTAATTGCAGAAGTTGGTTACATGTTCGGATTATTGATTTATTCGTTGCATAGTTATTATACATGGTTTCATTGCAAATAAACTTCTGTTCATTCTCTTTACTTTTAGCTAGATCAGATTAGGTTAACGTAACTAGGTCTCTGATTTTCCAAGTCTTTGTTGGTTCAGTTGGAGAAACAACTTGCAGAGCACCCGTACCACTTCTCTATCTTCTCATACTCCATCAATCCCACATGCTCCATCCTCTGACTCAGATTCTTGCTTCATGTTCGCCATTTTCTCACTTTGCCCTAATTCCCATATTTTCGTGCAACATTGCTCCACTCCTCCTTGAACAAATCCAACCATCCTTGCCACTCCTCAGCTCCATTCCCCAAGTCCTGGACCTCCTCACACCCCTATCTAACCTCCATACCCACTCCTTCATCTTTCTTCCTCCATCCATCCTCCAAAATCCCATTTCTGAACATCCTGTAGAAAATTACAGGCATCCTGTAGAAATCCCAGAACATCCTGTATAACCCCTGCAGACTTCCTGTAGAAGCTCACAAATGAGTTTTCTTAATAGCCAAACTCTGTGAAACTCTGTGGAAGGGTGCTAGAGACTCCTTAGGCCCTCTTCTAACCTTACCAACCTTCTGCAAGCATTTCCTCTCACCAATCCACCTCTGCACAGTCAAAAACCAGTTAAAAGCACATGCATGATAATTCTGACAACTTATTCAAAAATACAAAAAGATGTTTTTTCAGATGTTACTGTAGAAGTAGCTTAGACACATGCATCTTACCTTCCTAGAAGTCAATGGCATCTCTTTCAGTAGCTTGCATCCTCTTTCTTGCATCAATAGGACTAACTGGTAAAATTAGGGTTTTCTAGGGTTTGCGTTTTCTTTCAGCCTTTCAGTTTGTTTCCGCAAGGAGATTAGCTTCCTTTGAGTTAGCTTCCATCCATCAGTTAAAAGGATTCTTCTCAGAGCTCATAGAAGTTTGGTTAAGCTCCTAGTAGACTTGTGCCAGCTAACCAAGTGACAGCTGCGGCAAGAGCTAGTACTTGTGCATACAACACCGTCGCTTCCAAGTTTGTTACGAACTACCAGGTTGATAAAATTAAAGAAGGGAGTCCCAGGAGTTGCAGCATTATTGCTGCAATACTGGGGCTCACCACTCTTTTTGGCGCCGTTGCCGGGGAAGCGTCAGAGCATTGGTGATTGCTGCTTTTCTTCTATTTTCTACTACAACCTTCCACTAAGTAGTTTATTTCATTTCCATTCTGTAATTTCATTTCCACAAAAGTAGAGTAGACATTTCCTGCTTTCATAGATTAGCATCTCAATTTTGCAATTTCAATTCTGCAAGCATAGATTAGCATTTCAATTCCACAAGCATAGCCTAGTATTTCATTCCTGCAATTTCATTTGAGAAAAATAGATTAGTCCTTGCCTGCTTTCATTTCAAATCTGCATTTTCATTTCAGCAAGATAGTTAGTTGCAGTTCAATCTATTTCAGTATTGCAGGTACAAGAAGAAAAAAACAAAAATCAACCAAAAAGATTTCCTTTCATGCCTTGTAGGAGTACAGATAATTCAGAAAAATGATTGCACAACACCCCCACTGCTTCACATAGCCAACCTTCTCTCTTCTTCTATGGCTGTGATTAAAGAACCCTTAGGTGGACAGCAAGACATATTTGAAGAACCTCAAGGGAAGAAGAAGAAGAAAACATTCCTCTGGAGAAAATGGCTGCAAACAGAAATGTTGGGAATAGTACCTTATCCAAAAACGAATTTGCAAATCAGATGGAAGATTTCAAGAGTGATATGAGGCAGTTTCTTGCCATGCAATTGGATACCTTACAGATCCAAAGGAAGTAAGAGGAAGCAAGAGAACTTTGGTCATCTTTTGTTCTAGGTGCATTAGAAAGAATCCTAGGAACGAATGTCCAATGCACTCCCTAGAAGTGTGTTTCGTCTCTGAAGAATACCATCCTACGAATCAGTGCCCTTCCTTGCCTGGACTTAAAGCTGCATATCAGAGAGCCAAAGGAGCCACTGAATCACTCTATTATATGAACCAAAGGAGGCCACGTGGACCCATACCCTACCAGCAAGGAATGCAAGGGACATCTCATACCTATTACGACCCCTATCAAGTCACTTCCATGCCTTCTTGGGGTCTCCCTGCTCATCCTTCCTGGTCCACACCCCCTCCTTGGTCATATCCTCCTCAATATTATGCCCAATCAGCTGCTCATTCATTTCACTCTTATGCTCAGCCACAGCCTCAGTGGGATGCACCTCATCAGGGGTGGAGGCCCCAGTACAACTCTCCTCCCACTCATTTGCCTCCACCACCTGCCCAACCACAAACCCATCCACATCCATCTCCAAAATTCACCCCCACTCAACTACCCGTACCACCATCTCCCAACCCGCACATTGGAATAGCTCAACCAAAGTGCAAAGCTAAGGCACAACATGTCCAAATGACTCCTCTTGAGCTCAATGATCTTCACCATAGCTCAGGAAGAGTGTTGCAAAACAGAGATTATATTGACAACATTGAAGGACCAAAGGCAAAAGAAGATTCCAAAGGGGAGATCAAAGCACCATGGGCTACACTTGATGAAGAGAAAACATCAGAAGCAGAAATCAAGAAAGCTCCCTCATGGTTACCATCAAACCCTCCATGTAGTCAAGAGAAAAATTAGCACAAAGAGGAAGATGTGAAGGTCATGATAGAAGAAGATATGGAGAATGATCCAGATCAGCAAAAGGACCAAGGATATCAAAGCTATATTGAGACATGGTTCCAGACGGTCACTAAGTTGTAGCAGTACTATCTTCTTCAACTATGTTTGATCCCTTCAAAGTCAAATCATTTGGTCTCTGAAATCCGCATAACTGTCAAAGCATGCATTTCAAGCCTCCACATCATCTTGTCTCTAATCTCGATGTGCACATGGCTCCATTGGAAGTATTCTTATACTTGAAAAGAATTTTGTTTTTCAAGTAGGGTAGGGTAGAAAAAAGAAAAAGAAAAAAGAAAAAATGAAAAAATGGAAATAAGAGGAAAAATCTAAGGTGAAAACCTCCTCGAAGGCGCCTTATATTGGCTCATTGATTGAAAACCTCGATGAGGCGGTCAATGGGTTGAAACAAAAAAGAAGAAAAAAGAGAAAAGAAAAAGAGAATAAGATCCCTGGGTGAAAACCTCCCTTGGAGGCACCCAAGGCAAGCAATTAGGGTGAAAACCTCCATGAGGCGCCCTAGTTGTTTTCAAAAAAAAAACAAAAAAAAAAAGGCAAAAAGAAAAAAGAAAGCGGGACTAATCTCTGTGAAAAATTGCAGGTTGCAGTGAATACTTTGCAGGAAAAGAGGGGCGAGAAAAATGAGGACAGGAGTCCATACTAGGCTCCAAGACATCCCTTCAGACACTCCCTCCATGGCCACTCACCTCTCCTAGGATTTGGTCACGTCCAGGTCAGGATTTGGCTTTCTATAGGAAGTTCCAGGCTTTCCTACAGGAAGTTCTAGGCGTTTCTACAGGAAGTTCTGAAACATCCTGTAGAACCTTCGGATGAACCAAATTCAATTTTAAAATGGAATCTGATGGTTGGAATCTGTTGGTTAGGCCTGCAAGCACCCCTGTTTCCATCCCTCACCTTTCTCCATCATTTTTTCCACCTCATTGTGCTTCTACAGGAAGTTCCTGTAGAAATTAAAGGAAGCTAGAAATGGATTTCAAAAAGGTAGTTTGGTGAACATGATAGCTTCCTCAAGGGTTCAGAAGTCCTCCTGCAATCTTCAAACTCCTCCTCCATCATCTCCATGCTTGCATCACAGCCTAAGTTCATTTTCTTTACCATGCAAAAACTTGCAGAATGCTTTGAAGAAAAAATACATAGAACAGAATTTATTTTTTCCCTAGCTTGAAAACCATGCATCCATTTGAAAAACTGTGACAGGGGGAGTTGTATAGGGACGATGGAAACATGCCCAAGCAATTTCAGCCAATTCCGGTGCACAGTTTCCAAAAAATTAGCCTCCATCACCTTCAGCCATTTTTTCATTTTCTCCATATCCGTGCATCTGTTTCAAAACTTGTTTCATGGGGAGATGAACTTGGGTGATAGTAGCCTACCCAAGTAGTTTCAGCCGATTCCGATGCACGGTTTCCGAGAAATTTATCTCTGTAATATTCCGCCATTTTCCATTTTTCTCGAAATCTGTGCATCCATTGATCGCAATTTTTCTATGGGAGGTGCATCATGATGATAGGAACATGCTCAGCAAGTTTCAAATCGATTCGATCTATCGTTCGGAAGCAATGGTGAAAACAAGTTTCTGTCCTGTGGAAAATCAACATCAGCAGCTTGAGGGTGCAGATTTGAACGTGGAAGCCAGCTTCTGCAGTGTGGATCTGACCAGAGGATACCTGCACAAGAAAACAACCATGAATCAGTAGCCAAGCCATCATGCAACCACCGAAACAAATGCATGCAGCAGCAAAAAGCACCTCACAGCAACCATTCGACTTCCAGGTATGTGACTAAAACTTGTTCCTCTATTGCATGAATCTAATTGAAGAACTGCATGAATGAATGGAATGGTGGGATTAAGCCTTGAATCTAGCAAGGTTAACCCGACATTGCCTTCTCTAGCGCTCAGTCGGAAGTCATGCAGTACATGTGGACAGTCGACTCACGTGAAAATTAAAACAACCAGGAGTGTTGGCCGTTTAAACCTCAGTGCAATTGATGGCAGTGATTACAGGGGGAAAACATACAGTTCATGAACAACACTACCATCTGCATGTGGCCACGTACACTTAGCCACTTAACTCCCTCACCAAAAATCATGCAGCAATTACAAAAATGCTCGGCTGACTCTCACCACCCTCTGTTCAACTGCGGTCACAACTGGAGCACGCATCCACCACGTCCAGATCAGTTAACCAGTGGTTCTCTGCAAGATTCCTACCTAATTTCTCGAGATTTCTGCCATTTTTAAAAAAAAATCCCACCTATCGGGCTTTACTGGAAGCGCAGTTTCATTCTACAGGAAGTCTTCTACAGGAAACACATAAAACAACCATGCAGAAAGAAAACCTGGGATTTTCGGCGAATTTCAAGCTCCAAACGAGGTAGGATCGTGGAAACTTCGTTGTGCATGATTTGTTGGTGCAAAATGGTGAATTGAGCATGGAATTAAATAAAAAAAATGAGAGGAAAAGTCTACCTGCACATTGAAAAAAGGTGAAAAGTCAGCTTGTATATTTTCTGAGTTCTACACAGTTCTTTTTTCCCTCTGCATTCGAAGTCTGGCTTCTTCTTTATCACCTTCTTCTAAAAAGAGAGATGCAACCATAGGAACTAATCCTGTGTGAAAGAATGAATTTGCAAGACTGTCCACTTTTTAGAAAAAAAACTATGTTATTTGTTCTCTAATCTGTCAAAAAAATTGATTTCTTTTCAAAAACTAAGAAGCAAATTCAGGTTGGAAAAGTTTGAAGAGAGGAAAAATTGGAAGTTGTTGTTGTGAAAAACACGAAAATTCCAGGAGCAATAAAAAGTTTACAAGATGGGAAATGAGCTATCTTTTTAGAAGAAAACACGGGTTTTTGCAAAATTTCTGGCTTCAAGAGAAGAATAAAACAAACAGTTTTATCAGTTGCATGTTTATGCAAAATAAGTGATGCAATTCTAGGAAGGAATCAGGCCTGAAGAATGTGAAAAAAACCAATGATGAGGGAGCATAAATCATTCAAGAAGAGGGCGAAAAAAAGGAAGAACTGAAAAGAAAAAGACTATAGCAGAGAAGGCAGAAGCTAAACAAGAGGAGAAGAAAGCCAAAACATAGCGTGAGGAAGAAAGCTAACAGAGGCAGAGAAGAAAAAAGAAGAGGAAAAAAAGGAGGAAGAGCCACATCCAGCCAAGAAGACCAAAACAGTTAAAACAGTTTCTACAGGAAGCATGAAAACCGTTTCTATAGGAAGCCAGAAAACAGTCGGCACAGGACTTTCTATAGGAAATCTGGAAACAGGGCAACATAAGGAAAAATCACCTGAGATTTTAGCCATGGAGGTAGCAGTTGTGCTGGCCACCCTAAGCACATCTCCCAAGCAAAAGGGGAAGTGAAAGAGGGAGCCTTCCCTGTATATTAAAGCAAGGAGGAGCGTGGGGATAAAAACTGGCAGACCCCAACCACAGTCAAAAGAGCCAATTACAATGGTATACACCCCAGCTACACAAAAGGAGAGGTCTCCCTCCAAGGAATCCATCACCTATGAACGGGGAAGCCTGAAGACATCCACATGGAGAGAGAATGAAAATGTTGGACACAACAGCCTCTCTATAGGATGCTGAGACAGTTCTACAGGAAGCTGAGAATTCTCTAGGAAAAGGAGCAGGCAGTGGGAAGAAACTGAGAGAAAAGCATGGTTTCATGACTGAGAAGAGGACATCACTTCAGAAGCTTGGCATGACAGGGAGGCCACCAGGGCCATCAAATATGAAGAGATAGATTGGTTGCTCAGAGGATGAGCAACACTTTCAGTAGGGGGGTGATGATGAACCCCAAAAATGGATAATTATATGGGCTCATTCAACCTCCTAATTTGACTTAATCCACCATTCTCGTTATTTTATTGCATGTTTTTGATTATATTTATGCCAATAGAGTGAATTGGGTTAGTCATTATACCAACAAGTCTAATGGGTGCTCTGTGCAGATTTTTAGTCAATTTTGAGACAAAATCAAAGGTTTTAATGAGCACTTGGCAGCCAAATTCGTGGGAGAACAAGGGAGAGGACTTGTAGGAAGGTTTACCCTTCATTTATGGGCCCTTACCTTGAATTCCCCACCATCATCTCGGAGTTCAAGGGCCACCAAATCAATTATCACAAGGGCAGCCAAGCAAGTGCTAGTAAAAGTGCTGTTAACTACAAGTTTTGGCAGCTGAGTTCCTAATGTTTAGGAGGGCTCTTGGGGTCCACAATTTGTATAAATAAGAGGGCTTAGGGCCTCATTTCAGTTAGTCACTTTTTAGGCAGAAGTTAGCTAGTTTGTAGTTCGATTTTAGTATTTTTTTAGGCAGTAGGTTAGCTTTACATTTCAACACATTTTCTAGTTTTCCTTATGGACAGTTTTTGGAATGTAACTATTCTTTTAATCAATAAAGATGAATCCAGCTTTGCACCAGCTCTAAATCTCTCTTAGGAAGCTGTAGCTCTTGGGGTTGGGCCCATCTCAAGTGCCCAGTACCTCCTTTGTTTATCTTTATGTGTTTTTGCTGCATTCTTAGAATAAAATCTGCTATTTAGATTTAGATCTTGATTTGTTATTTAGATTGCTTTTGATGATTAAAAAGACTTTTGATGTTCAGATTGAGTTGATAGGTTGTTAACAGGGAAAATCTTCAAAAAAGGGCCATCAAGCACCTCTGATTTCACCTCTCCCTCAGTGGGATCAGGAGCTGGGATCAAGGTGACCTTGCTGCCACCAAAAACATTGTCTTTGCTTCGCCATTCAATCATTAGTGTTCAATTTTTAATTGCAGAAGTTGGTTACATGTTCAGATTCTTGATTTCTTCATTGCATAGTTATTATACATGGTTTCATTGCAAATAAACTTCTGTTCATTCTCTTTACTGTTAGCTAGATCAGATTAGGTTAACGTAACTAGGTCTTTGATTTTCCAAGTCTTTGTTGGTTCAGTTGGAGAAACAACTTGCAGAGCACCCGTACCACTTCTCTATCTTCTCATACTCTATCAATCCCAGATGCTCCATCCTCTGAATCAGATTCTTGCTTCACGTTCGCCATTTTCTCACTTTTCCCTAATTCCCATATTTTCGTGCAACATTGTTCCACTCCTCCTTGAACAAATCCAACCATCCTTGCCACTCCTCAGCTCCATTCTCCAAGTCCTGGACCTTCTCACACCCCTATCTCACCTCCATACCCACTCCTTCATCTTTCTTCCTCCATACATCCTCCAAAATCCCATTTCTGAACATCCTGTAGAAAATTACAGGCATCCGGTAGAAATCCCAGAACATCCTGTAGAACCCCTGCAAACTTCGTGTAGAAGCTCACGAATGAGGTTTCTTGATAGCCAAACTCTGTGAAACTCTCTGGAAGCGTGCTAGGGACCCCTTAGGCCCTCTTCTAACCTTCCCAACCTTCTACAAGCATTTCCTCTCACCAATCCACCTCTGCACAGTAAAAAACCAGTTAAAAGCACATGCATGATAATTCTGACAACTTATTCGAAAATACAAAAGTATGTTTTTTCAGATGTTACTGTAGAAGTAGCTTAGACACATGCATCTTACCTTCCTAGAAGTCAATGGAATCTCTTTCAGTAGCTTGCATCCTCTTTCTTGCATCAGTAGGGCTAGCTGGTAAAATTAGGGTTTGCTAGGGTTTGCGTTTTCTTTCAGCCTTTCAGTTTCTTTCCGCAAGCAGATTAACTTCCTTTGAGTTAGCTTCCATCCATCAGTTAAAAAGTTTCTTCTTAGAGCTCATAGAAGTTGGCTTAAGCTCCTAGAGAACTTGTGCCAGCTGACCAAGTGACAGCTTCAGCAAGAGCTAGTACTTGTGCATACAGAACCGTCGCTTCCAAGTTTGTTATGGACTACCGGGTTGACAAAATTAAAGAAGGGAGTCCCAAGAGTTGCAGCATTATTGCTGCAATACTAGGGCTCACCAGTCACCATTCAGCTAAGTGCACCATCATTCATAGGGTTTTCATCATCATGTCAGGGTCCAATGGGTCATTTTACAGCTTGTTCATCCTTCAGTTGTGCCTAGGTAAGGTTCATTTCCCTCTCCCAGGGTTTTGAAGGCAATTTTTCTTGGATGGTAAAATCATCAACAAAACTTGTATCTTGATGTTCATACACCTTTCCCTATCCTTAATATACCTTATTAAACACTTCCCATGACTGAGATCCCCCAAATTCCTCATTTTCGCACAAACCCTAGTTTCTTGCTACAACTTAGCAATTTTCTAGGCTAGACCCATGTTTTTCCCTTTTGGACCCCTTCCCCTCACTCAATATTTGAAATTCCACTTTCCCCTACTTCCTAACATCCCTCCCTACTTCCCAAAATTTTCTCAAGAATTTAGAAGCCCCTTATCCCTTTCATTTCACTTCATTTCGACAAATCCCCTGTTCCACACATCGGGATAGGTTTTACTCCAATGATGTTTCTGAGCAAGAAAAGATGAATTTGGGAAAACTGAGAGAAATTTTGGTCCACAATAGGCTAAGGAAGAAAAAATGTCCTTCACTTTTTACACAGGTGTCATGGTTTTAGAGAAATGTCAAAAATACAGTTGCCTCAGGAGAATTGATGCACCTCTGTAGTGACCTTGGGAAAATCAAGTTTTCTCCTAGCTTGGTTGGCCAAATGACTTTCTTGATGAGTCAAATGATAACTAGACACAAATATATTTCCAATGAGCTATCATGAGTTTAATTTGGGGTTGAGGAGGATCTTCAAAAGTTGACTGCAACAACACTTTTCCTTTAGGCAGCCTCATTTTGCACATTTTGACCAGTCTTGTGAGATTTGATTTTTAACAAGGCAAATGAACCTCAAATTGAAAAATTCTAGTTGGGTTGGAAAGTAGACTCAAAGAATTTTCCAACAAGCTATTGTACGCCCAATTTGGACACCAGGAAGGCCTCCAGATGTCTCCTGCAAAAAGGTGTGGCACACCTGGGTAGTGGCACGACCCACTCAGTGATCTGCACCTTTAACATAGAAAAAGTGCGGTCAGGTCTGCTGGATACATGACCAATGGGTGTGGGACCACAGGTAATACTAAGGGAAGTGTAGAGCTAGAAATTTTTGAGCAGAAACAGATTTTTCTGCCCAATGCGCCGCGCCACCTGGCGCTCGCTTTTGATGGGGGCCTCCAAATGACAAAAACTCAACATCTTTGGATTTGTCTTGGAAAAATATGCTTGCCTACAAATGGCCAAGAAATTTTAATAGGTTTTGAGCCCTCAAAAAGGTCAAAACCACTCAAAAAATGACCTTACTGCCCCTATTTTGACACACAGGAAGCAACATTGGGTGTACTGATGTTTGGAGGGCCAAATAGAGGTCAAATGGAAAAATTCCACTTGGGTTGGAAAGTAGACAGGCAGACCTTTCCAACAAGCACACCTAGAGCTCATTTGGACACCGAGAAGGCCTCCAAAGGTGGGTCTAAAGAGGCACGATGCATAGAGAATCAGGCATGGCACATAGAGGAAAAATTGCCAGTTTGACCAAGTTTTGCTCTGTTTTTCGCCCAATTTTGCCTAGTTTGACTTTTTTACTTTCCTAATGGAAAAGTTGTGATGTAATTTGATGAACATTGATGGATCATGATGTAAGTATGTTAAATTTTCACTTGTAGAGGTAGATTCATCAGTTCAAAGGTTGTTTGAAACTAAATGAATCAGTTCCCTTGTTTCTAGAAGCACACTGTTATGTTGCCTATTTTCTAGTTCTCAGTTTAGAATCAGTTGGATCAGCTCCTAAACATGTGAGCTCGACCCCTAGAGGCAAGGATGAGCTATGTTTGTCTATATTATGTTGTTTTTCAGTCATTAGCATGGTTGGACTCTGGAGAAAGCATTGAGCTTCATTGTACACTCATATTTTCATTTTGGCTAAGGAATTGAGACCAGGATTTGCAGCACTCTTTGGGATTCATGTGGCAGTTTGTCTTGGTACAATGCTTCTCTTAGTAATTGTGAATTTGTTTATGTGATTGTATGCCATTATCTATCTTATTTTTTCTGAACTAAACAAACAAGAGTGTAAGTAGAATTCATTGAAAGTGCAGTGCTCTGCTTGAAGTTTGCTTTAGTTATTTGATGTTTTCATCTATTTGGGGAGGATCCATGATTGCTATTTCCCTATTCAACACCTCACCTGTCTACTCCTTCCATCTCACTAAAATTTCAATGCTAAAATGATTGCCTACCTTGCCCCATTGAGATATCTGTAGAACTAAGCCTCAATCCCCGCACCCCGAAATGTGCCTTTCCCTCTAAGCCAACAAATCATAATTTTATTCAATCAAACTCTCCTGCACTTATAACTAGCCTAAGATCAGAAGGTATTTCAGTCATCTCAAGCCACCATAGATCATAATTTGCTGAGATTGACCCGAAGAGAGCCCTCTCCTGACCTGGTAGGGCTAGCTACCAGGGTGAGCGTGGTTTGATATTGGCCCTAAATCCTACCTTTTCAGCCTGAGGTAAATCTAGGCTCTAACATAGTGGAAACCATATTGGGGAAGAAATTGTTTGTTTGTTAGTGTTCTTCGTTTTATAAACTATAGACAGAGCCTAAAGATTAGCCAAGTAGCCTTCGAAACACTTTTGCTTTGCATTAGCGAAAGTAGATAAAAGCTACTTCAGTCAATCTCCAGTCTAGTTTTATAAACGGAAACATCTAACTTGCAAATTTCCCCAGTAACATGTATCAAGTTTAGATCTGATTGTTGATGGTGGACAATGATCAGACACAAGAAAGGCTGAAATCATTCACCTGGCGATTCCAAATTAGTTTCGAGATCAAATCCAAGGACTCCACTGGAGGATGAACCTGACCAGCAAAAACATGAAAGGACAATATGGAAAGATCAGGTATTCAAGTTGGAATTTCATCCAAGACATTTTGTTCTTTGTCATAAATTATTTCTTCTCTTTTCCCGAGAATGTCAAGAAGGCTTTGCAAAGTATATTGTATTTGAGAAAAGATCCTCGGCCTGCATTTGATTCCTTCCCTTTGAAGATTGTGAATACCAAAGATTTGCATGCCTTTGAGCTTGATCAAGACCTTTCTTCTGAATCTTGTGATGACCATCTTCAAATTGATGAGCCTCAAGAGACCAAGACTGATTCTGCAGCATTTGTACATACCTCTATACCTTGTAAAATTCCAGATCGATACAAGCCTCTAATTTTACCTCCTATATTCCATGCTTTCCCTAAAAATCACGACCTATATCTACCAAGATTTGATGGTGAATGCGACAAAATCACTTCTGAGAGAAATGTTCTAAATTTTGAGTCTTTCCTCTACCTTTTTGAAGTTGATGAAGAGGATGTTAGTATTAGGATTTTTGCTCTTTCTTTGCAAGGCAAAGTCAAGAGTTGGTTCAAAACCCTGCCTGATGCAAGCATCTCAGATTTCCAGTAGTTCGTCAAAGTTTTCCTCGACAGATGGGTGGTCAGACAGAACCCTTTCTTGATTATAAAAGAGTATAACCAGCTGAAAAGACTGCGAGGGGAGACAATACAACAATTTTCTGCCAAATTTAACCAAGTTTATTTTTCGATGCCAGTTAATATAAGACCTCCTCTTGGATCCACTCTCTTGCACTACCTTGATGCTTTTGATCCGGAAATGGAGTTTCAACTGAGAGAAAGGAATCTTACAACACTTGAAGAGATGCAGAATAGTGCAGTAGATGTAGAGGCTCATTTGTTGATCCAAAGGGAAAAATTGAAGGAAGAAGAGATGAAAAACATAGATCCGAAGGAATTGACATCTCTAGAGGTAAAGCTTGACATTTTGGTAAGTGCAGTAGAAGAGATGATGCAAAGGATCACCACAAGGAATGAGTATAATGTTCAAGCCCATCGCTCGCTGATTGAAGAAGAACAAGTTGTTGATCCAAAACATCTTATTTTTTATCCCAATTGTCATAAATTTGGTAATGATTGTTTTGTAGATCATCTTGGAGAAGAGAGATCTGTTGATATGACATGTATGCTTGATGATGTGTTTTATACTGATGATTTTCCTCAGTTTGATCAGTATGATGATGATTATGTTCTCCAAACAGAAGCTAATCTTACAGACAAATCAGTAGCTAGTTTGTGGGAGGAAGAAGTTCACTTTCAGCAGCTCGAATACAATGATCAGCCAATGCATATCAGCTATGACAGTGACGAGGAAAGTGCAACAAATTTTGAAGTAAGTGAAGAATATTTGCCTTTTTGTTTTGATTCGTTTCAGTTCATTAGAAACAACTTTCATGCAATCAGAAATCAATTGTCGACAGGTTTTGATCTGGATCATTTAGAGGACAATGAAAACCTTGTTCAAGACTTCTCATATCTAGATTTGTAGCCCCGAATGCCATTGATTGTCAAGTTGTAGATGAAGACTTGGAAGCTGGCACATATGATTAGATGATGCAAGATGATTCCGTACCTTTTTGTTTTGAATCATTTCAGTTTTTGAAGGGAAAATTGCATAGTACATCTTCAGTAAAGAATGAGAAGCTTATAGAAAATCATGTAATCTAATCTGAAACAATAGAAAATGGGTTGCAACAGTCTTTTCAAGTTTTTCATGATCCAATAGTTGATGTGTTGGATGATGTCTCTAGTCAAAGTTCTTCTCCATTGATTGCATGTGAGCTTGAAACGTGTGTTGATATAAACTTGATTTGGCAGATGGTTTCTTTGTCATTTTCATGGTATGAGGAAAACATAAGTAATCCATTGGATGAGCTAAGTCCCAAGCGTTCATGAATTTCAAGATCCTTATGAAATGTTTTTGGAGGCAGATAGAGAATCCATATCATTCAACGAATCTGTTTCCAAGTTGTTATGGAAGTTTCCTTTCAGTAGTTCTCTCTTGTTGTTCATAAGCAAGCACTGGTGGAGAATGAAAACGGCAGCAGGAATGCTTACTTGGTTTCATTGGTTGTTTCATTTCACTTGATCAGGTGATGAATGAAACTATTAGAGTAGGTTCTGCTAAATAAGCTCTACTTTGAGCATCATTTCCATTTTGTCGATTGTGTTTAAGTATCGAGTTAGTTTTTAGTTGAGTGAGAGTCAATTTGTGTCGTCAAGTCATTAGTTTTTAGTTATGCATTTCAACGTGAGTTTTTGACTCCATTTCCCAATGGATGAAGGCACTGTCTACTTTCCAAAGATCTGTAGTTCTTGGCACCTCCGAGGAGCTACCATCCCCATTGGAGCCAATGTTAGTGTTAGTTTTTGCAGCCTTCGTCCAGTGATCAAACATGCTCTTACAATGTGATTTTAAGGTGTCAAGGTCAAATTTTGTTATTTCAGTGAGTCTTCAAGAAAAATTTGGTCATTAGGCATTAGGTCTAGGGTTTTCTTTTACTCTTCTCAAATTTGTCTAAATGTCGGCCCATGTCACCATTCAGCTGATTGCACCATCATTCAGAGGGTTTTCATCATCATATCAGGGTCCAATGGGTCATTTTACACCTTTTTCATGCTTCAGTTGTGCCTAGGTAAGGTTCATTTCCCTCTCCCAGGGTTTTGAAGGAAATTTTTCTTGGATGGTCAAATCATCAGCAAAACTTGTATCCTGATGTTCATACACCTTCCCCTATCCTTAATTTACCTTATTAAACACTTCCCATCACTGAGATCCCCCAAATTCCTCATTTTCGCACAAACCCTAGTTTCTCGCTACAACTTAGCAATTTTCTTGGCTAGAACTGTGTTTTACCCTTTTGGACCCCTTCCCCTCACTCAATATTTTAAATTCCACTTTACCTTGCTTCCTAACATCCCTCCCTACTTCCCAAAATTTTCTCAAGAATTTAGAAGCCCCTTATCCCCTTCATTTCACTTCATTTTGACAAATCCCCTATTCCACACATCGGGATAGGTTTTACTCCAATGATGGTTCTGAGCAAGAAAAGGTGAATTTTGGAAAAATGAGAGAGGTTTTTGTCCAAAATAGGCTAAGGAAGAAAAACCTCCTTCACTTTTTACACAAGTGTCATGGTTTTAGAGAAATGTCAAAAATATAGTTGCCTCGGAAGAATTGATGCACCTCTGCAATGACCTTGGGAAAGTCACGTTGTCTCCTAGTTTGGTTGGCCAAATGACTTTCTTGATGAGTCCAATGATAACTAGAGACAAAGATATTTCCAATGAGCTATCATGAGCTCAATTTGGGGTTGAGGAAGACCTTCAAAAGTTGACTGCAACAGTACTCTGCCTTTAGGCAGCCTCATTTTTCACATTTTGACCAGTCTTGGGAGATTTGATTTTTGGCAAGGCAAATGAACTCCAAATTGCAAAATTATAGTTGGGTTGGAAGGTATACTCAAATAAATTTCCAACGAGCTATCCCACGCCCAATTTGGACACTACGAAGGCCTCCAGACATCTCCTGCAAAAAGGGGCAGCGCACCTGGGTAGTGGCACGACGCACTCAGTGGTCCGCACCTTTAACACAGAAAAAGTGTAGTCAAGTCCACTACATACATGACCAATGGATGTGGGACTGCAGGTAATACTAAGATAAAGTGTGGAGCTAGAAAGTTTTGAGCAAAAACAGGGGTTTCTGCCCAATGCGCCGCGCCACCTGGCGCTCGCTTTTGATGGGATCCTCCAAATGACAAAAGCTCAGCATCTTTGGATTTGTCTTGGAAAAATATGCTTGCCTACGAATGGTCAAGAAATTTTAACAGGTTTTGAGCCCTTAAAAAGGTCAAAAACACTCAAAAAATGACCTTACTACCCCTATTTTGACACATAGGAAGTAGTGTTGGGAGAACTGACTTTTGGAGGGGCAAATGGAGGCCAAATTGCAAAATTCCACTTGGGTTGGAAAGTAGACAGGTAGAAATTTCCAACAAGCACACTTGGAGCTCATTTGGACATCGAAAAGGCCTCCAAATGTGGGTCCAAACAGGTGCGATGCATAGAGAATCAGGCGCGGCACATAGAGGAAAAATTGCCAGTTTGACCAAGTTTTGCTCTGTTTTTCGCCCAGTTTTGCCTAGTTTGAATTTTTTACTTTCCTAATGGAAAATTTGTGATGTAATTTGATGAAAATTGATGGATCATGATGTAAATATGTTAAATTTTCACTTGTAGAGGTAGATTCATCAGTTTAAACATTGTTTGAAACTGAATGAATCAGTGCCCTTGTTTCTAGAGGCATGTTGTTATGTTGCCTATTTTCTAGTTCTCAATTTAGAATCAGTTGGATCAGCTACTAAACATGTGATCTTGACCCCTACAGGCAAGGATGAGCTATGTTTTTCTATATTATGTTTTTTTTCAGTCATTAGCATGGTTGGACCCTTGAGAAAGCATTAAGCTTCATTGTACACTTATATTTTCATTTTGGCTAAGGAATTGAGACCAGGATTTGCAACACTCTTTGGGATTCATGTGGCAATTTGTCTTGGTACAGTGCTTCTCTTGGTAATTGTGAATTTGTTTATGTGATTTTATGCCATCATCTATCTTATTTCTTCTGAACTAAACAAACAAGAGTGTAAGTTAAACTTTGGATGTCCGCAATTAATCTCTCTTTCTTTGCTAATTCATGTTTGCATTTCTGCTCCAATGCTTTAGCTGATAGCAGTTTACTTGGAGTACATTTTGAAATCAAATTAGATAGATAAAGTGTATCATTAATTAATTCAATCAAATTACCAGTTGTTGATATACATCTTGAAGTTTCCCGCTCTGCTTTCATCAATTGAGACTGCCATTCTAGCAAAAGAATTTCCTTGTGCGATTCCAGAATTTGAGGGAGATTTGTAGCTTGTTCTTCCTTGGTTTCTTGCCAAGAAAGAAATTCTGTTAATGTCTCATCGGCCTGCTCCAAATTCTGTCTTGCTTCAACTGAATTATCAATCATTGATGAAGAAATTTCACAGAGGGGTTTAGCAAGAGAAATACTATGACATAGCAAATTTAATTGATTAACCAATTCTTTTTTGATCTGGAGAGCTTCGGATTTGAACTCTGCTGTTTGAGGACAACCTTTGAACTTTTCTATTTGCTATGACAGTTGAACGATTTTCTCATCTTTTGTTTTGCTCAATTGTTCATTCATTGACTATAGCTTGTCCAATGCTAAAGATAATTCTTTTTGCTTTTGAACTACAATTTGGTCTATCCTCTACTTCTCCTTGAGCAATTGCTTGTTTAGCTAGTTGTTTAATTGCTGTTGCGCTGCTAATTGCTACTCTAACTGCTTTATCCTTTGCTGCCTTTAAGATACATGTGCCTCAAGTGAAACAAATGCTTGATATTTTTCTTTGAGTAAATTGCTGACTTCTGATGCTTTATCCATAGTAGCTGCCGAGTATGCCCCGGAATATTGAGAGAGTTTTGTGAGGTCTTCGAAAGGATTAACTTCCTCTCTCCATATCACATTAGCCATCTCCATCTGTGTAGGTAAAAGAGAAGGTTGATCAATCTTTCTCTTTTTCCTTTGTCTTTTTACTACAGCCCTATGCTTAGGGCTGTAGAAGACATCTAAAGGTGGTATTTCTTTTACAGTAGGATGATTTCATCGGATGGATTTTCTGGAATTATTTCCATATCCTTTTGAGTGATTGGTGGGCCGCTGGTTCCTTCAGTTGGAACTGTATTAGTTGTTGTCTTGTGACCAATTGTCACTTCAGATATGCTAAATTCGTGTAAATTCTTAGTATTGCTTATAATGAAATCAAACTATTGCCATTCTTTAAGAATCTTGGGATCAATCTGAGTATCTATATCCATGAGTTGACTATCTTTTCCCTGTCCCTGTCCCTGTCCCTGTTCCTTTTCTTTTTCAGAGACCTTTTCAATATCAGAAGTCTTACCAGTAACTATTTGTTCAGCCTGAGTAGATGACTGGACTGTAGGAGCTGTGACTAAGAGGTCTAAAGGCAGAGTTTGCAACCTCTGTTCTCTAAGCCTATTAAATACTTCTAGTCCTTCATCTTGATTTTTGATTTTAGCCAATGCTTTAACTTGGAATAATGATTCAGATGAGGCAAATAGATCATCGAAGACATCATCTTCATGATCAAATTTGGAAAGTTTGGCCTGGTCAAGAACATTATAAGCCACCTTTCTGGGATCGTGCTGTCTGTTAGGAATTGTGGCAAGCTCAAATGTTTGCAATTTTTCTATCTCCTTATCTGTGTGCTTATAATCATGAAGAGAGAAAATGTCACACCATAATGGGAATGTAGGCCATACCTATTTCTTGGAATTTTTAAGGGTTTTGGATGTCCCATCTACTGTTATCTGATAAGCTAATTCCCGAGCTAACAGTTTATCGGGCACATACAGGGGAAGGACATGGGGTTTTTTATTGCTACCAAAAAGCCTTATATAAGTGAATTTTTCCTCCCCAAACCAACTACCTACTACTGTCAAATCTGTTTCTACTTCTGGAGATATCCTGGGAGTAGGCTTATCAAAAATAGAGTAATAAATAGGCAAAATAAAACCGTTGCAGATTTTATATAGATGATTTTTGTAATTGGCCTTCCATAACTGCTCATGATAGATATGTATTGGTTTAGGGTCTGCAAGGGTCCATCTCCAACCAAGCAATGGAAATTCAGAATTAAAACAAATAGGATCCATAATGAATGCACTATAATAGAATGGGGGAATGGTCCTAGTAGTATGATATACATTTGCCCTGTACTCTAGAATTGTTGTGGCTAGTTTATCAGATAAAATATTGGCCCAATCCATCACATAGCCATTGATTGCAGCCACCATTAGAGGGGCCATTTCTATAGTGAATTTAGCATAGTCATGTATTCCCCACATTCTATACATCATAGCTTTGGCATAACAATAAGGAGAATCTAATGAGTCTACACAGTACTTACCCGATGATTCGTGCTTATGCTTCTCAGAGAAGTGTCTCCACTGCTTAATCGAGGCTGATTCTGACTTGCTTTCCTTTCCAAAAGCTTCTAGGAATGCTTTATTGTATCGCTTCTCAGGCTCAGGTAAGTGATATATTTTCCTCAGATCATCTGGCTGAAACGAGCTGAATATCCTCCCATCAGTCGTGCCAAAGGTTCTGTTTGTAACTGGAATTTTTCCACCACCCATCTCATGACATCAGTATATGGGAGGACTTTAGCTCGCGCTACTATTCTGTGAAGAAAGGAGCATGCCAACTCTTTAAGAGTTCCTTCAGACTTATTAGTCAAATCAGTCGTAGCTTCTTCTGATAATTCTTCGGGCTCTTCATCTTCAATCAGATTATAGATACTCTCCCAACTAGTGTTTCCCAGTCTGAGACATGTTATGTTTGACATTAATCCCTTTTTAGTCATCCTAGATCTTTTGCTGGAGGAGCTGCTGTTGTAGACTTCTTAGATTTCTTTCCCATTTTCTTCAGATTTATGGTTTCAGTCGAATTCTACACAAGCGATTGAAAAACCGTGATACAGAGAAATGTTTCTACAGATCAATATGATAATGAAAAAGAGTTACGTCGATTGGCAAGTGATAATGGAATATAGTTAAAGTTTGCCGCGGATGAAATCTAAAGAAAATTTCTACCCTTAACTACTTCATTGAATAGTCGTTTAAGCTGTCAATCGTGGTAAAGACGGTTTTAAATGCCCATTATGTCATTTATATGCCAAATGATTAATTCAAGCGTGCTTTAGATTTCTTTGATGGATGATAAACCACAAATCGGTGATCGGGAATGTCAAGGGGTAGGCTTTAATACTTGCTTTAAATATCGTCAATCTCTAAAAGGTGTTATAATGCATGCAAACCATTTTAAATACATTTTCGAGATGTGCACCTAATTAATACATCACAATCGGGATTGGGCTTG
The DNA here is from genome assembly GCA_031772625.1 of Pinus tabuliformis. Lineage (NCBI taxonomy): Eukaryota > Viridiplantae > Streptophyta > Pinopsida > Pinales > Pinaceae > Pinus > Pinus tabuliformis. Next base: position 903,776,292 of record CM062820.1, on the reverse strand, counting down.
GGCTTTCATGTTTTGTCAATGTAATTTTGTCGATTGCCAATTGCAATATGCTTTATCACATTGGATGTTTTGAGCATTTTATGTGTTGGCTTGTTGTTGTCATCACCGATTTGCCGATTGTGATATGCTTTATCGCATCGGAAGAATTAAGGGGCTTGAATATATTGTGCTTGGCATTTGGCTTCTTTGATTTCTCGATTGCAATTACCTTTTCAGATCAAAGAGAATGGATAAGGCTTTTCGTGGCTTTTGCATATGTTTCCTTTGTTATTGCGATATGCGATCTTCCGATCACTTTATCACAATAACAAAGAGTTTTATAATATTTTAAAAGTCGTGTTATTTTCATTCAAAAGGCTTTTATAATAATTCATTTACCTTAAGCCTTTTCAAAAGGGTTTTTTCTTATGATGGGTTAATACCAATTTTATTTATTAACACACAAATCTTACCTAAGTTGATTTAAAGGGACCCATTTCTTATTTAAAATTTTATATAAAGATTTTATAAGAAATGGGGGGTTGTTGTTTAGCACAACAATTGGCGATTTACTGGGAGAAACCATTATCTCTGAGAAAGTAATATAATAATTTAACTTTCTTGATCTGAAAACCTTAATTGATAGAGAAAATCTAATATAACTAGATAATCATAAATTCTAAACATAATGATAACTATTTTTGCTATCTCTTTCTCTACTTAAAACTAAATACATTCTAAGCTTTAGATTAACCTCAATTGGTTGATAATGATAAAAAAAAATACTTTTCCAACTTCGCTTTTATAATGACTCCTTTGTCATAGGTAGAGCCTCTGCTGCCAGCAAACGTCTATAGTCTTGGCAGGGTTACCTTTTAACCATTAGATCATTCATTGTTCCATCCATTTCAGAGTATAATTAAAAATAATTAATTCAAAAGATATGTTTCTACATTTTTTGTATTGAATTTTCTTTTTTCCTTATTTGTAAGATAAAAAGCCATTGTCCTGGTTTGGTGGCCAGCTGTTGACAATGCCATTCACTGGTTGTAATTTAAATGAACAAGTTGGCTCATGATGAGACCCCTTGTCTTATAATAATAAGCCATTACCCTGTTTTAGTATGAAGTATTGGTAATTTCAGTTGAACTATTCCCCCATGATCATGGTAAGCAAGCTTGTAATAAGACCACTTACCTTTTATATCAAATATATTTTAGAATTACACTCTGAGTAATTATAAACTTTGATGAATGGGATGAACAATTTTCTCCTTAAGAGAATATGGATGACAGGGTAAGAGTTGAATATGCTAAGATTGAATTAGTCTCTGTTTTGTATTGATAAGCATTTTTAGGCTTCTAAAACTTTAAAATGATTTACAGTATTTTTAAGTTTTGAGAAGATTTCACAAAAATAAAATGGGGTTTTCAGAATCTAATTATACCTAATTTCCTAGAATCTTCCTTTTCCTTCACGGCTTCCATTTCTCAATAGTAAATCTTAAAACTATTTTCTTTTGAGTAACCCTTTCAACATACCAAAGACCAATGGAAGGCTTTTTACAAATTTATTTATTTTTAAACAAACTAATTTATTCACACAAATCCTGTTGAAAATTGAATATTTACAAAGGAAGAAGGGGTTACCTCATCAATTGAAGATTTTTTTTAGAATAATGCCATTGACAAGAAGAGAATCTCTCTTTCCTGATAGATCTTGAAATATGAATGGAGAAGGGCCTATCTTCTCATTGATTTGGAATGGTCCAAGCCACATTTTCTGAAACTTAGTTTGTTTTCCTTTATCCTCATGGTCTTTGTCCCACTTCAAAACTAGATCACCAAATTGTAAATGTTTTGAGCTGGTTGAAGTTGCATCAAAAGATGACTTGATAATCTACTGATATTTTGCACGTATAATTCAGGCTTTCTCGCATTCTTCCTCTACTTTCAAGACTTAATCATGTCTCACTTGGATAGAAGATGAGGGAGTTTCTTCAATAAACTGTACTAAAGCTAGTGATGGAAGTACTAAATTTGTTGGCATGACAGCTTCATTTCCATACACTAGATTAAATGGAGAAGTGCCTATTGAGGCCTTCTATGTTATTCAGTCAGCCCATAGTGCAAATTTAAAAGACTTGTGCCATTTTTTATGATTATTCTCGATAGTTCTCTTAATGATTTTGATGAGATTTTTATCGGTAGATTCTGCTAAACCATTACCCTGAGGGTAGTAGTTTGTAGAATATTTCAAATTAAATCCCCTTTTGATAGCAAAGTCAAATACAGAATTACCAGAGAAGTAAGAGGCATTATAAAAAATAAGAGCGTTTGGGACACCAAACCTGGTAATGACGAACTGATCTATGAATTTGATAATTGCCTCAGAGTTTGCTGTCTTCAAAGGAATTGCTTCAACTCACTTAGTAAAGTAATCAGTGGCTGTGAGGATATACTTATTTTGTTTGGATGAATGTGGCATTATTTCTCCAATGATATCTAATCCTCATTGTTCAAAAGGCTGTTCAATGTTGACTGGTTGCAAAGGGAAAGCTGGCTTCCTTTGTCTTCCACTATTAGTTTGACAACTTTGGCATTTCCTTACATATTCATGAGTATCTCTGAACAAGGCGGGCCAATAATACCCAGCACGAATTATTTGTGGGTTGTTGTATTAGCTCCAAAATGTCCTCCTACTGGTCCATCATGTAGCTCCTGCAAGACCTTTTGTGCTTCAAATTTTTCTAAGCATCTTAACAGAATTGAATCATAATTCCATCTAAACAATACATCATCTAAAATTATGAATTTTTTTTCTTTTAGTCTTACAGTACGTTTATTTTTATAGGAAATATTAGAAGGAGCATATCTATTTTTCAAATATAAAATCAGATCTGCATATTGGGATTCAGGATTAGTGGTACTTATCTGATTGATTTCTTCAGTATCTTTTGTACCTTCAGGTTCCTGAATGTTAGAAGCTCTTGCCAACAACCTGCGAAAACCTTGGCCTTTGACAACCTTTGTTGGTTTTATTTCCAAGTCATATTCTTGTAGTGCTGTTACCTAATTTTTTTGCTTTTCTCCTAATTCCCTTTGAATTAATAACTGTCTTACTGCTGAAAAAGGGACTATAACTTTTGTGTGAGCTTTCAAGAGAAAGGGTTTGTAGTGTTCGATAGCTTTATATACAACAAAGGGTTGTTTTTCAACTTCTGAGTAATTAAGTTTAGCACCTTGAAGGTTTGAACTATAAAATGAGATTGGTGCTTCCAAGTTTTGATCTTTAATTTGTGTGAATACTGCTACGTAAAACGAATCAGATGCAAGAGTATATAAGATGAAATGATTTGAAAAATTAGGAGTGCTTAAAGCAGGGGCATTTATGATTGATTGTTTGATGGAATCAAATGCCTCTTTTTCTACAGACCCCCATTTAAACACTGAATTTTTCTTAATCATGGTTTGTAATGGTAAAACAATCTGTGAAAAGTTTGGTACAAATCTTTTTACGAAGTTAATTTGACCTAAAAATGATTGCATGGATTTTTTATTATGAGGAATTGGAATATCAGAAATCTCTTTGATTCTATCCAGATCAATATAAATTCCATCTTTTGAAACAATGAAGCCCAAGAGTTTACTTTGGTCAAGAGCGAAAAAGGATTTCTTAGGATTGAGTGAAATACCATACCTTTTGCAACGTTCAAATATTTGTTTCAGATCATGCAAATGACTTGATCTTTTCTTAGAGAATATAGTAATATCATCTAAATAGACAACTACTGATTTATTGATCAGTCCTTTGAATGCTATGTCCATCGCTCTTTGGAACGTAGCTCTAGCATTGATTAACCCGAAAGGCATTTTTTGGTAGGCATAAGTTCCCCACTTAGTTCTGAAAGTAGTCTTAAGTCTGTCATTAGGGTGTACCAAAATTTGGTTATACCCTGAAAAACCATCTAAGAAGGACATCAGTTCAGAACCGGCTACTGAATGGAGAGTTTGCTCCATTGTTGGTAGAGGGAAGTTATCCTTTTGACTTACTTTGTTAAGATTTCTAAAATCAATACAAATTCTAATGTCACCATTTTTCTTCCTAACTGGCACCATATTGGACACCCAATTTGAATGCCTAATAGAAAAAATTATCTTAGCTTTCAAGAGTTTGTTTAATTCAGCTTTTATTTGACTCTCTAAGTTAGGATAAATCTTCCTTAATTTCTGTTGTATTGGTTTTTGTTCAGAAAGAATTGGAATCATATGTTGTATGATAGACGTATCATATGTTTTCAAATCATCATATTTCCAAGCGAAGACATTTTTATATTTATGCAATAATCTAATGAATGCAATTCTTTCTTCTGAAGAAAGTCCTAATTCCAAATTGATGTTTTGTGGATTGTTCTCAGTACCAAGGTTTATTAATTCAAATCTCAAAGTCGAACTTTGAAGCTTTGAATTAGTAACCTGTTTAAACCTGTATTTGATGTCATAAAGATCTTCAAGCTTGACCACTGGTCTAGGTATTGAGTTTTCTTCAAGATTTTGCTTCATTTGAAGGTCATGGTCACTCTCATCAATAATTTGATCATTATAGGATTTGTCAGAAGTTAATAAATTTAAAATATCTTCATCATGATTGAACACTCGCCAGTTAGTGACATTATCAGAAACTGATGGCCTAAAAATTAATTCTACTGAGAATCTATCGGGACTGTAATCTTCATATGGAAGAATCTTAGAAGCAACATTAGCTAGTAAATCTGCTGCTGCATTTTGGGATCTAGGAATGGGAGAAATATTAAATGCCAAGAATTGAGATATTAGGTCTTGTACCAAGGACTGCTAGTGTTTAAGGTTACTAGAAAGGCAATGAACAGTATTTTTGACTTGTCTTATAACAATCTGAAAATCACCGAACACTTTCAAATATTGAACTTTAAGACCAATTGCTTTTTAAAGTCCTTGAACCAATGCTTCATATTCAGCCGTATTGTTTGTGCATTCAAATTCTAGCCTACATGATAGCATGGTCTTTTCTCCCTCAAGACTAACTAAAATACATCCTGCTCCTGCACCTTCACTAGATTTAGACCTGTCAAGATACAATGAACAAAACAAAGATTTATCTACAGTTTTATTTACAGTTTCACCAGTAATTTTAACACACCTTGATGTATCTGTTTGAGAAAAAATTTCAATTTGAGATGTGAAATTATTAACTAAGAAGGGTGATGGTTGATCAATAAAATTGCCAAGGAATGATTTAGATGAGTATTTCCCCAAAATGTTGTTATTGAATGCTATTGGTTTATTTTCTTGTTCAAACTCAGTAACAGTATGAGTCATATGTTTCTCTCGATCGATCTTTATTTGATTTGGCTTTCCTTTATAAGGTAACCACATATGAGACCAATCAGTGGAAATATAACCATGAAGTTTCTCAGACCAGTCTCTACTCAAAATCAAACCATATAATTTAGGTATATCAGCGATTAAAATATCAGTTCTCTGAAACACCCTTGGATCAGCTGATAACCTGATAGTAATTGAGTTGATTTCTCCTAAAACCTGGACCTTAGTTCTATCTAACTAAACAATATGAATTGAAGACTTTTGGGGTTCTATGTTTAGTTTGGAACAAACCAAAGCTGGCATTATATTCGAGGAGGCCCCTGAGTCAATCAAATAGTCATGTAGATTTCTATTATAGATTTCGTAGGTTAAGAGAAAAGGAGGAGTATGGGAATTTGATCTCTCTCTGATTAAAACAACATCAGTAGCTTCTACTCTACTAGGAGGTGGTTTACCTGATTCATTGGCAATTTTGGATAGTACAGCATTAGGAAGAGGAGAAGATGGTACTGCATCTAGCTCCTTAAGCAGCAACTTTTGTTGGTGTTTGAGTTTACTGAGTTCAAACATGGTAATATTTTGTTTTGTTTTATTCATGTCTTCAATAATGTTGTAGTCCATAGAGTCTGTAACCACTAATGTTTTAGTTGTTGTAGGTGGATTTGAAACTGATGGATGATTTTGAGAAGGTGGGGTTGGAGATTTCTTTGTAGGAGTTTACTCTTTTGTAGTAGTACCCATGTTTCATTTCTTTTGATTTATTTTAACAGGTTCAGAAGTACCTTTACTCCTGGTAGTAACTAGGAAAGCTTCTTGTTCATTTTCTGTACCTGAATTAGGTAAAATGAAATCCCACATCCCATGACATTAAACAGTTACTTCTTCTTTAGTTTCTTCAGATGATAAGACAGTCTCCTCTTCTTCATCTTCTTCTGGATCTGAGTCTGCATTGGATATAGCATTTGGTGGCTTTGATTCAGGTTTCTTAAAGTTCCTAAATGGCCTTTTTGTTGAAGTTTCAGCTACCTACTTTTTGATTTCTACCATTTCATTTGACATAGTTTTGAGAACTTTTTGAAGACCCTCCATATCATATGGATCTTTAGCCATTTTCTTCTTTGAATCATCTTTGAAAGAGACATTTTTAGATTTTCTGTCTTTAAGATCAGCTTTCTTCTCCAAAGCGGTGATACGTTTTTCTACAACAATTGCCTCTTTCATGTTTTTTGCTAGAGTAAGTTTTCCTGCTCTATCTACAAAGATGGCTATGTTTGAAGGTAAAGATGTTATATACCATTCACTTCTAACTTACTCACTAGGTTTAGAGGCATTTGGGATCTTATTCAAGAGTTTATTAAACCTGGAATTGAATTCTTTTATAGGTTCTTTGGACACTGTCCTAAGATTTGAAAGATCATTGATTAATGCTGCTACAGATCCGTCATCACCATATTTAGTCAAGAATTTTTCTTGAAAAATATTCCAACTGGTAATGGATCCTGATGGCAAAGAAAAGTACCAAGACCCAACTGATCCTTGTAGGGTATAAGGGAAAAGTCTAACAACCACATCTTCCTCTATAACTCTCTTTAGATTGGCTGATAACATAAAGTTGTTAATATATGTCTGCTGGTATTCCTGCATCTGGATTAAATTTTGGCAACCATTTTTCGGGGTGTGCTGGCAATGGATGCAAAGGTGCAGGCATAGTGATTGCACCAGGACTGCTCCATGGGTTTTGTGCCATTGTCAAGATAGTAGATGATAATGCCAATGAAGTTCTAGATGATTGCAAAAGGGCAGATATTGAGATTCCAGAAAGTTGCGAAGCTGATGTTGAAGTTCCTATTCCCTGTTGAACAACAATTCGTAATGGAGGAGAGAATAGTTGACTTTGTAATGGAGAAGATGAAATGGAGGATGTGATGAGATTGTTTCACTATCAGATCCTTCAGTTGTTTTCCTTGCCCTTTTCCTTTTAAGTAAGGGTAACTTAGTAGGTTCAATACCAAGCTTTTCACTCTGAAGTCTTTTGAGGGGGTGAGAGGGAATGAATTGTGAAGTCACACTGCCTTGAGATACCTTAGATTTCTGTGGTGTTATTGAGAAGCCTTGAAGTTGATGGATTAGAGACTGTACTTCAAGAGATTCAGTACTTAATTTGTCTGAGATATGTTGGGTTTGAGCAATGGTAGTTTTTTCTTCCTCTTCTCGTTTGAAGACTGGAGTTCCAGCATGCAAAGGAGAAGTCGGAGGTGAGGTGGAGGGAGATTTACTCTTAGAATGGGTTGTAGGTTTGGATTTTCTCACCATTCATAGTTCATGCCCTCCTTCTAGCACCAAAAATGTTGATGCCTCGAAAATCGTTGCATCAACATCGGGGAAAACCACCCGGTACGAACCTTAAAGGCAACTCCTTTTTCGTTTGGTGTGGTGGCTCCAACTGGATATAATGGGACCAGTTTCCCAATGGTTTGTAAATAGGATGGATAAGTGATTTATCTTCTATTATCTAATGATAATGATGGATGATTTATTCTATAATGCAAAATTATAAACAACTAATCTATCCTGGGAAATTTCCACTTTAGTGCAACTTTTGATGATCTTTATCCACAAATAGGCATATAGATGACTCCACATATAAATAAAGACATTCATTCATATGATAATTACTTTGTTCAAGTAGTTGAACAAAGTAATAATTAAAACGTCATTACACTATTCTTCATATATCATTGACATAAATATGATTGAAAGAATAACGTTCCTTAAATATTCAATAGTGATAAGTAAAAGGACTGCTGTTAAAACACATACATATATCTAATGATAGCAATAATTGAATGAACGTTGATTCATATAAAAGAATGGAACAAAGACATAGATAATAGTACCATATGTAGTTTGAATCCCCTCCGATATCAATCGCATTCAGATCCCGTCTTTCAACTTAGAAATACTCTCACAAAAAGCAATAGTGCATATCTTATCAAAGCATTCTTCATTAAAATTCAGAATATAGGCTCAGTCTTCATAAAAAAAATATATATATCACAAGCACAATAGTGCAAATCCCGATCCAAGTTTTGATACAAAAATTGAGGACCCTTTCTAAATACAATGAAAGGGTCTGTAAATACTTATTAACTAACAAACTACGAAATAAAAATGTTGTGAGGTGGTATAATCAAATCATGAAAATCTCCTTGAAATAGAAATGCTTGCAGTCGGTAGAATGATTCACTGTTTTGGCTGATTATCTTTTAGATTGAGTTCGAATATAGCGAGCATTGGTTGCAATTCTGGAGGGTGTGCATACGCGAATGCAGTTGGGCTGAATACATAGAATCATTAATTTCAGGAATCATGTAACCGATTGCATCGGATAAACATTTTATTGATGCCTTTTGACTATGGGGTTTAATGAGGAAGAACCAAAAGGTGTCCCAATTTAAACTTTAGATGCTCGCGATTAATCTCTCTTTCTTTGCTAATTCCTGTTTGCATTTCTGCTCTAATGCTTTAGCTGATGGCAGTTTACCTGGAGTACATTCTGAAATCAAATTAGGCAGATAAAGTGTATCATTGATTAATTCAATCAAATTACCAGTTGTTGATCTACATCTTGAAGTTGCCCGCTCTACTTTCATCCATTGAGACTGCCATTCTAGGAAAAGAATTTCCTTGTTCGAGTCTAGAATATGAGGGAGATTTGCAGTTTGTCCTTCCTTGGTTTCTTGCCAAGCAAGAATGTCTATTAATGTCTCATCGACTTGCTCCAAATTCTATCTTGCTTCAACTGATTTATCAATAATTGATGAATAAATTTCATAGAGGGGTTCAGCAGGAGAAATATTATGACATAGCAAATTTAATTGATTAACCAATGCTTTATTGATCTAGAGAGCTTCGGATTTGAACTCTGCTATTTGAGGAAAACCTTTAAACTTTTCTATTTTTTGTGACAGCTGAACGGTTTGCTCATCTTTTATTTTTCTCAATTGTTCATTCATTGACTTTAGCTTGGCCAATGCTAAAGATAATTCTTTTTGCTTGTGAACTGCACTTTGGTCTATCCTCTGCTTCTCCTTAAGCAATTTCTCATTTAGCTGGTTGTTTAATTGTTGTTGCGCTGCTAATTGTTACTCTAACTGCTCTATCCTTTGCTGCCTTTCGGATACCTGTGCCTCAAGTGAAACAATTGTTTGATCCTTTTCTTTGAGTAAATTGCTGACTTCCGATGCTTTATCCATAGTAGCTGCCGAGTATGCCCTGGCATATTGAGAGAGTTTTGTGAGGTCTTCGAAAGGATTAACTTCCTCTCTCCATACCACATTAGCCATCTCCATCTGTGCAGGTAAAATAAAAGGTTAATCAAGCTTTATCTTTTTCCTTTGTCTTTTTACTACAGCCCTATGCTTAGGGCTGTAGAAGACATCTAAAGGTGGTATTTCTTCTACATGTAGGATGATTTCATCGGATGGATTTTCTGGAATTATCTCCATATCCTTTTGAGTGATTGGTGGGCCGCTGGTTCCTTCAGTTGGAACCGTATTAGTTGCTATCTTGTGACCAGTTGTCACTTCAGGTGTGCTAAATTCTTGTAAATTCTCAGTATTTCTTATAATGGAATCGAACTACTACCATTCTTTAAGAAGCTTGGGGTCAATCTGAGTATCTATATCCATGAGTTGACTATCTTTTCCCTGTCCCTGTTCCTGTTCCTGTTCCTTTTCTTTTTCGGAGACCTTTTCAATATCAGAAGTCTTACCAGTAACTATTTGTTTAGCCTGAGTAGATGACTGGACTGTAGGAGCTATGACTAAGAGGTCTAAAGGTAGAGTTTGCAACCTCCGTTCTCTAAGCCTATTAAATACTTATAGTCCTTCATCTTGATATTTGATTTTAGCCAATGCTTTAACTTGGAATAATGATTCAGATGAGGCAAATAGATCATCGAAGACATCATCTTCATGATCAAATTTGGCAAGTTTGGCTTGGTCAAGAACATTATAGGCCACCTTTCTGGGATCATAATGTTTGTTAGGAATTGTGGCAAGCTTTAGTGTTTGCAATTTTTCTGTCTCCTTCTCTGCATGCTTGTAATCATGAAGAGTGAAAATGCCACACCGTAATGGGAATGTAGGCCATACCTATTTCTTGGAATTTTTAAGGGTTTTAGATGTCCCATCTACTGTTATCTGATAAGCCAATTCCTGAGCTAACAGTTTATTGGGCACATACAGGGGAAGGACATGGGGTTTTGTATTGGTATCAAAAGCCTTCTATAAGTGAATTTTTCCTCCCCAAACCAACTGCCTACTGCTGTCAAATATGTTTCTACTTCTAGAGATATCCTTGGAACATGCTTATCAAAAATAGAGTAATAAATAGGCAAAATAAAACTGTTACATATTTTATACATATTATTTTTGTAATTGGCCTTCCATAACTTCTCATGATAGGTATGTATTGGTTTAGGGTCTGCGGGGGTCCATCTCCAACCAAGCAATGGAAATTCAGAATTAAAACAAATAGTATCCATAATGAATGCACTATAATAGAATGGGGGAATGGTCCTAGTAGTATGATATACATTTGCCCTGTACTCTAGAATTGCTGTGGCTAGTTTATCAGATAAAATATTGGCCCAATCCATCACATAGCCATTGATTGCAACCTCCATTAGAGGGACCATTTCTATAGTAAATTTAGCAGAGTCATGTATTCCCCACATTCTACACATCATAGCTCTGGCGTAACAATAAGGAGAAGCCAATGAGTCTACACAGTACTTACTCGATGATTCGTGCTTGTGCTTCTCAGGGAAGTGTCTCCACTTCTTAATTAGGGCTGATTCTGACTCGTTTTCCTTTGCAAAAGCTTCTAGGAATGTTTTATTGTACCACTTCTCAGGCTCAGGTAAGTGATACATTTTCCTTAGATCATCTGGCTGAAATGAGCCGAATATCCTCCCTTCAGTTGTCCAAAAGGTTCTATTTTTAACTGGAATTTTTTCCACCACCCATCTCACGACATCAGTACATGGGAGGAATTTAGCTCATGTTGGTATCCTATGAAGAAAGGAGCATGCCAACTCTTTGAGAGTTCCTTCAGACTTATTAGTCGAATCAGCCATAGCTTCTTCTGATAATTCTTCAGGCTCTTCAACTTCAATTAGATTATAGATACTCTCCCAGCTAGTGTTTCCCAGTTCGAAACGTGTTGTGTCTGATATTAATCCCTTTTTACTCGGTCTTGGATCTTTTGCTGGAGGAGTTGCTGTTGTAGACTTCTTAGATTTCTTTCCCATTTTCTTCATATTTCTGGTTTCTGTGGAATTCTGCACAAGTGATTGAAAAATCGCGATACAGAGAAATGTTGCCACAGATCAATATGATAATGAAAAAAAGTTACGTTAATTGGCAGGTGATAATGGAATATAGTTAAAGTTTGCCGCGGATGAAATCTAAAGAAAAGATCTACCCTTAACTGCTTCATTGAATAGTCGTTTAACCTGTCAATCGTGGTGAAGACAATTTTAAATGTCCATTATGTCATTTATATGCCAAATGATTCATTCAAGCATGCCTTAGATTTCTTTGATGGATGATAATCACAAATCGGCAATCGGAAATTTCAAGGGGCAGGCTTTAGTACTTACTTTAAATATCTCTGATCGCCGAAAGGTGATATAATGGATGCAAACCATTTTAAAAAAAATTTCGAGATGTGCGCCTAATTAATACATCGTAATCGGGAATGGGCTTGGGCTTTCTTGTTTTGTCAATGTAATTTCACCGATTGCCTATTGTGATATGCTTTATCGCATCAGAGATTTTGAGCATTTTATGTGTTGGCTTGTTGTTGTCATCGCCAATTTTCCGATTGCTATATGCTTTATCGCATCGGAAGAATTAAGGGGCTTGAATATATTGTGCTTGGTGTTTGGCTTCTCTAATTTCCTAATTGTGATTGCCTTTTTGGATCGGAGAGAATGGATAAGGTTTTTCGTGGCTTTTGCATATGTTTCCTTTGTTATTGCGATATGCAATATTCCAATCACTTTATCGCAATAACGAAGAGTTTTATAATATTTTAAAAGTCACGCTTTATTTTCATTCAAAAGGGTTTTATAATAATTCATTTACCTTAATCCTTTTCATAAGGGTTTTTTCTTATGATGGGTTAATACCAATTTTATTTATTAACACACAAATCTTACCTAAGTTGATTTAAAGGGACCCATTTCTTAATTTAAATTTTATATAAAGATTTTATAAGAAATGGGGGATTTTTGTTTAGCACAACAGGTGCTTAACTTATTGGAAATGTGTTGTATTGATTTAATGATCATGGAATCTATGTGAACTATTTCACTTGATGTTCAATGATTATTTCTCATTTATATGTGTGTGTCTCCATTAGTTTAGTACTATTACTTATCTTTTAGAGGCTACTTACTTTCTCTCCCTCACAGGGAAAGAACCTTGATACATATACAGTTGAATATTTCATAAGGAACACTCTCTTGCTCATTCAAAAGCACATGTGCACTTCTCTCTTGTGCTAACTACTTAGGCCAAGGAAATATTTAAGTAAACTAAATTCAAGTCATATTTCGGATGGGACTCCTACACCAAAAGGCATGAGGTCTAACTGAGACATCATATGAGCGAGATCCCATATATGTTGGAAGTATCCAACACCGTCAACATTTTGGTGTTAGAAGAAGGGCACATTCAAAGTCATCTATGAATTAGGAAGGCTCCATTATTCATTTTATTGTGCTGAAGGAAGTGAGAGGTTAAGGCTCATAAGAGGCCTTAAAGGTGCACTTATGCACTCAAGAAAGGGAGATAGGGAACTCAAAGGCACAAGGAATAGGTCTGAAAAATGAAGGATAATCATTCATTGGTTCAAGGCGCACTTGTGTGCTCTAGCGACAAAGTAGGGTGAAAGGGTGCACATTGAAGGGATGAAGGGGTCAGGATTCGAGCCTTTGAAGTGTGCTCATGCGCTCAAGAGAAATAAGAATGGTATAGTTCTTTGGGTTGGAGTGTGCTCAATTGAAGGCTTTAGGTTTCGTGACTATGCCATGCACCCTAAGGGAAAAGGGAAGGATGAAGGTTTCATGCTTCGTGAGCGTGTCATGTGCTCAAAGGGAAGCATTGAGGCTTCATACTTCAAGAGTGTGTCATGCACACTAATGGAAGGATGAAGGATCCATGCTTAAATGGTGCACCAAGCTACAATGAAAAACTTTATTAGTTGTACATATGGAGACATGATAATTTCACATGGTCATTCAGTTAAGAAATTTATTCTGCATCAACCTACAAAATATTTAACTAGATTAGAAAATAAAAAATGGATTGATGATGAAAATAAAAGTTAATAAATAGTACAACCAAACTTACAGTTGGTCAAGCTTTAAATTTAAAAGTGGATACTGAAGAAAATGAAATCAATAATTTTGTTACAATTTTTTTATTTCATTCAATATCCTTGGGTGTGCTCTTTTCTCGATCATACCTTAGAAAAATGAATTCATTGATATTGTATGATAGACACTTTATCAAAACTATTTTATTATATGTATTTCATTAATTCAATTTCAAAATATTGTAGTACTTCTATTGATATTAAACCAAGAAAAAAATTAAACATAAATTCTCAACTTGAAGAATCTCATAAAGAATATTAATTCAAAAACTACAAAAATATATTATTTCATTTGCATGGTATTGTATTGTTATTCATGAATTTATCATAAGAAATGTATATATCAAATTTACATTAAAAATAAATCTAGAACAATTAGAAAACCTCAAATACATATGAATCCATTACTAAAACAAACTGTAAAGGAAGAGTCGCAAAATTACTAAATGTGAACTTCATGTATCCTATTTCTAATAGTCAGTGGGTTTCACCTATAGTAATTGTTCCTAAAAGGAATGGTAAATGGTGATTATTTTATTGATGACTATGAAATAGATAAAGCTAAATTAAAAATTCATTTCCCTCTCCCATTTATAGATTAATTTTTAACTACCTTAGCAAGAAAAAATATTATTTCCTTTTCTTGATGGATCTAGTAGCTATAATCAAGTTCAAATCTCTCCAGAAGATCAAGATAAGACCACATTTTCATTCCCATGGGAGACATATTCTTATAGGGTTTTACCCTTTGGGTTATGCAAAGATCTTGCTAGCTTTCAATGTGTTTTCTTAAGTATTTTCTATGAATTGATTCATGATTGTGTCACAAGTTTACACGGATGATTTTACTATTTACAATAATTATTTTGAAGAAGGATTATAAAATATTGAAAATGTTTTTTAGATCCCAAGAAACTAATATTTCATTATGTTATGAAACATTCCATATCTTTCTTATTGAAAGAATTGTTTTGGGTCATTGCATATCATCTAGGAATAGAAGTTGATCCAAGAAAGGTAGAAGTCATTTCTAAACTTATAGTTCCAAAGATTTAAAAGGATGTAAAGAGTTTCCTAGGATGTATAGGTTACTACAAGCAATTTATAGAAAAATTCACAAAATAGCATGATCGTTCTTTAAATTAGTTATTAAAGACAGTTAATTCTTTTGGAATAATTATTTTCAAATTCCTTTTGAAACATTAAAAGAAGAACTTTCTAAAGCACATATATTAGGAGGACCAAATCGGTACCTCCTTTTTCACATATCCATTGGTGCTTTAGGTGAAAAATTAGGAGCAATATTAAGATAATATTATGTCATTTATTATGATAGAAAAAAATTAACATCTGTTGAATTGAACAACATAGTAGCAAAAAATTAATGTCTTATTGTTGTACATGCCATAAATAAGTTTCTACATTATATCATCAACTACGAAATTTGTATTCACATAGATCATTTTTTTATTTGAATTATAATTAACCAATGAATCACAAATGGTAAAATAATAGGTGGCTTCTATTACTAGAAAATTTTAATATTACCATTTTAGATCAACTTGGAAGAAAAAAATATAGTTTCATATTTTCTTTCTAGAATTCATAACAAAGATGAAATAATCCTAGTCGACGATTATTTTCCTAATGAATGCTTATTTTCTATATCTATTAAATATCCTTGGTTTGTATATATTATTAACTACTTAGTTATAATGAACTACCCATAAGTTATCATGGATATGCCACTCTATAGTTCATCACAATAATACTGATAAAAATATACAAAAGACCAAAATGTGTATTATGAGGGTTAATATTCCTTATATTTTTGGATTTATTAAGTTATTGTTTTCTTCTTATTTGTGTAATATATGAAATGCAAAAAATAGAGAATTGGTAAAAACAACACTCACAAACCATAATAATACCAAGATATGACATGGGAAACTCTTTTAGGAGAAAAACTAACTAGAAGTTGTGGCTACTTTGCTCTCTCTTTTTCTAAACAAAAATGAAATAAATAAAAAGGAGTGGGACTTGTGGCTTGTGGGATACTACATAATACAAAACCTTGTTGTCCCAAAGGTCACACAGATGGGGAGTGAATCAGTGTGACATTAATTTTACTATTTCAAAAATTTTCATAATTAAACAACCATATAGTAATGAATCACAAGAATCATATCATAAATTATAAAAATGCATAATCATATCAATAACATATCAAGAAGTCATCACATCATAAAGAGGCTCAATATTTTACTTGGAAACTCATACGGGAGAAAACCACAAATATTCTTCTTCTTTACATTCAATTCATTACATAGAATTGCAAGCTATGACTCATTGGAGGAAACTACCCCCAAGAAATGAAAGATTCCACTTGTGAGGAACCAAATTCAAAAGAATGCAAGTAGTTTATCACTGTAGAACATGATTCATACTCCAACCTCAACGATGAGTAGGCTTTAACCAACTCTTAGCTCCAACCTGATTGAGGCTCGCACCCCAAAAATAAGTAGGCTCCAACTACTCTAGGCCCAAACTTAATTGGCAGTCCAACATCAATGGAGGAACCCACCTCCTTCTCCAACATCCTTGTGGACTTATATTTCATATCACTTTAAAGCTACATCCACTTCCATCATATATCAATAAATCATAAGTACATTCTACAACCTCTAATGGCTGCATAGTCCACAATCACTATCACAACCTGCAGCCAATGCCATTGCAATAACCTATCACCTTTGTCATTGTAATCACTATCATAACCTGCAACCATTGTCATAAATGCTACCAATACCTGTCATAGAAATAATTTTAACTAGCTATCATGTTGTTTCCCAAAATTTTCTTCCACCAATTCATCAATCAAGTCACTCAATCCCTTTTTTGGAACCTGTTTTCATAAATTATCCAAAACCACTGCAATCTTGTTTGTAGAATCTTAAAATATATAAAAGGGATTTTGATCATCCAATAAGTTCCAAAAATATATCATGCGCCTCTGGTTAGACTCATCTTTAAGGTCCAACTTCTTTTGGAACTCAATTTAGACATATATTGACCCCAAAATCTTACAAAAACCATATAAAAATTATAAAATTAAGGGTTCTACAAAAGACCCTTTTCCAAGCACACTTCTATAGAACTCCCTTTCTCTAATAATGAGTATGTATAATTACCATTCTTATTTTCTAAGGATGCAATTGGAATTCCTACATATATAAATAAAATAATATTTTTGAACCTGTCAACTGGTAGGGTTAAACTTCCATCCTTAGAGTTCCCAACAAAGATCTATAGAAAATGTGCTTCCCATTATTGCCTGTAGGGTACCACCTCCAACATGATTTATCGACCACCAAATATTCATAGGATTTGGGTGTAAGGTCCAATCATTTATCCATTCAAACGCAGCCAAGGTTCATTGAATTTTCTGGCCACCCCGCCTATCTGTAACCAAACTATGGCAGCATTTGCCAACACAATCACTAATAAACACAACAAGTAGAACCTTCAATGATTGAATCCTTTGCATTGAGATTCAACTATTCATTTGATTGAATTTTTGTTATATTTGGAAGGTGTAGGTTTTGAATATATAATGTTTCAGTGCCAAGTGATCTGACCAAAAACTCCAAGTGACCTCGGGCTTTAATCTAGGGATTATGTGTGATGACGCCTAGGCTTAGCCCCTCATCAATGTGACCATGCCTTGAGACTAGATGCTTAGGGGTCCTTTGTCTCCTGCATGGTGATGTGTGCATGATGTCATTATGCTACACAACATCCTGGGAGAGGTACCACATGTCACTCACTTTTAGGCATCTCATCGGTCCAATGCTACCATTTGTCCTTACCAAATGGCAACCCTTGGTGGTGCCACATTATCATGATGATGTTAGTTACTAACCTGTCCTACCACATGTTGTCGTATCTATTGCATCATGCCTTGTAAAGTGTTTCCATGTGTCCAAGTTTCTTTGTCATCACTGAGTGAGCATAGGAGTTAAATTTCACAACCCCTTCATTATAAGTTTCAAGCTTATTTGAGGCCTAACCAACTTACTTGCACTACATTACATTAATGAATTTTGACTTTGCCAAGTGACTTAAGGTAGCATGATTAATGTTGTATATTTGTAGACATTTCTAGGGTGGGGAACTGTGCCAAAGAATCAAAAGTAAGGTTTTTATTTTAAATGGATGACCAATGCATTAAACCTTTAAACAAATGTAATTTCTAGTATTTCTGAGAAAATTGAAGGGTTGATTTTCACTCTTTACAAAATTAATCTTTGAATTGATTTGAAAAGAAGAAATAAAGAAGGTATATAACTTGTTAAACATTCATATTGAATATTTAATTTATCATATACAACAGATGTGTGTAGAATTTTTCTACATCTAAACAAAACATATTCAAGAGATGGCAGAAGGCAACAATTAAAAGATTTAGAGGAATTAACCAAGACAAACAGCTCATTTAATTAATCTCTTTTAGTGATTATAACTTTGTAGGGTCTTTCAGGGAGATTGATATTCAATCATTCCTTTCCTAAACTTCTGTTACCTTGAACATGTGCAAAATTAAATATGAAAGACATAATTGATAACAAGACAAACTCACGTAGATACACAAGTTGTTCAGAATGAATCCAAAATCCTTCAATTATCTTCATAATTAGCTTGGACATTACAAGCATGTCACTTGTTCATTACAAGGGTTCAACCTTGACTTCTTTGATCTACTAAATACTTATAGATCGAAATTCTAAAAATATCTTAAGTCTATGCTAAAATTTATTACAAAATGAGATAATATCTTAAACTGTTTATGATTTACAAAAATAGAACTGGAAAATAGTTTTTCTAAACTAATTCGAATAGTCAGCACACGTTTTAAGGGTGTTGTTTGATTATTGTCGTCTTTGACTGATTTTTTACTTTTTTCTCCTCTTTCTCTACTTACTGCTCCTCCTTTCCTGTAACTAGTCACTAAATTTGCTACATTATTTTCACTCGATCAGTTCAAGTAACTTATCCCATCTCTTTTCATCTGGGATAGAAAACTTTGTTACCTTCTTGTATGCTTGATCCAGACTTATGCAGGAATGAAATGGAATATAGATAAAAAAAAAACACAAAGATATAGTAGGAATAAAACTTCATTTCATTAATATGAAATAATTGAAGTATGCTTACATACAGAATGGAAATAAACTAGCTCAGGCGATGGTAGCTTATCTATAAGAAGGGATGTGGCAGCTAAATGCCTCTAAACTCTATTACAATGAGGCTCGAAGACCTATTTATTCTTGAGAAACAATGGAAAACCCTAAACATCCAAAAACCTAACCCTAGGAGATGAAGCGCCAAAACTATGGGCCCCATTTGGGTAAATTGGTACATTAACTTCCCGGGGTTGTAACTTTGGCATGCGATCTTTGTTTGATGAAAACAATATCTTGTTGGAAATATCTATCCAAGGACTATAAATTTTGAATGAAAACATCATTTAAAATGATAAGTTTACCGGGTTTTCCCAAAAAAATTTCATTTACAACCTCAAAACGATTGCAGAAGTTCAGAACCCAAAAAACTGCCAAAAATAGAAATTTGCGCTACAATTAGGGAAACTAAAAAACTGAAAGAGACAGTGGTGGGGGTCCAAGTGGAATAGGTGGGTGGCCACCAATATCCACCTACATTAGTCCTCCCCCCTTAGGAATTAATGGTCCCCATTGCGTTGAGTGGCTCCATGAGATGGGCAAACTTCTGCTGAACTTGGTCCCTAGTGAGCCACTTTCCTTGATGCAAGAGTTGGCCATCTTTGACAACTGAATATAGTTGGATCTTATACTTGCAAGTGTTCTTGATTTGTGTTCTGTTCCATGCAGTTTGGGTTTAACTCTGTTGGTGTGAGTTTTTCTACAAAGTCTGATGTGTCCAGTAATGGTGGGAAGTATGGCTAAAGGTACTCCACATTGAACACTGAGTGCAGGCCAAGGAATGAGGGAATGTTGAGCTCAAAATAATTGTCTCCCACAGCCTTATTAATTTTTTGAGGCCCATATCAAATTGGTCTAAGATTCTGATGGGCATCGGGAAGGTGTTCTTTTTGCAAATGCAACCAAACTTTGTCACTCACCTGAAACTTGTGTGGTACCCAATGTTAATCATGTTTCTACTTGTACTTGGCATTTGACTTCTCCAAGATGTCATGAACTTGCTGGAGGATGTGTTGGATGTGTTCAAAAAATATGGTTGTTTATTAGCCTCAAACAATATGTGTGTGGATTATGTCTGTGTAATCGCATGAAGCATGGTAACATCAATCAGACACATTGATTGGAATCCCAAACCCACTTAAAAGGGACTGCGACTAGTCAAGCTATGGAGAGATCTATTATAACTGTCATGCACATAGGGAATACTCTCATCCTAGGTTCATGGATGCTTGGAGTTTTACATGCGCATTATGTGCACTATCATCTTATTAATGACCTCCATCTGGCCATCAGTCTCGGGATGGAATGCAATCGACTTGGAGAGCTTGGTGTCCAATAGTGCCCAAAGGCTTGAACAAAATGTGCTTGGGAACCTTCTATCTCAATCTAATGTAATGGTCTATAGGATCACAAAATATACCCACACTCATTCAAAGAAGTGGTTGCCAGTGTCCTCTACTGTGATTCTCTTCTTCGACGCCACCAATATAGCCATCTTAGAAAATCTGTCCACGACCAAAAATACACAGTCACTACCATGATTGGTAGAAGGGAGGCTAGACATATAGTCCATGGAGATGGATTCCCAAGGTTGGCTAGGTGTAGGAAGAGGAGTCTACATGACTTTCTTCTTAATGGTTGGCTTGGAGATGGCACAGGTAGTGCAGGATCTAATATATTTCCCAACATCTAGTCGAATTTTTGGCCAATAAAAGTACTCTTGTAGTACAAACACAATTTTCTCCACACCAAAGCTTCCTGTGACTCGGTTGTAGTGTGCCTCCAAAATCATCTTGGCACACTCGCTTGAAGGAACAAAAAGATGGCCTAGGTAGCATAATACTGCATACTAGGGGTGGAAATCAGGGACTTTCTTGCCATCTACTAGCATCTGGTATGTGGAGGCAAACTCCGGATCAATTTTGTATAGTTGCAGCAATAAAGAGATCTTGTGGCCACAAGACTTGAGAACAATAGTCAATGTTGCAATAGGTGGCTGACTGAGTCAGTCTACAACATGATTGGTTCTTCCATTTTTGTATTTAATGTTCAAGTGGAATTGTTGCAGATATGTAGACCACTTCTAATGGTGATCATTGTGCAACTTCCCTTGTGTCTGTATAAATTGAAGAGGTTGGTGATCAATGTCGATGACCATCTCCTCCCCCATAATGTAATGCTTTCATTGCAGGAAATCCTAGATGATGGAATACATATTTTTATCATAGGTGGAGTACTTATGAATTGCATCAAAAAGTGTCTCACTATGATCAGCCAATGGATGCCCGTGTTGGGTGAGGACTGCACCAATAGCATAGTCAGAGGCGTCTATCTCAATTAAAAATGGTTATTGTAGGTCTGGCAATGTGAGTATGAGTGTAAAGTAGAGGGAGTGATTCAACTCAATGAACTCCTTCTGTTGGGACTCGAACCAAGAAAATTTTTCTTTCGCTCTGCCCTTTGTAATCTGAGTCAAAGGCCAAGTGGTATTGGAGAATCCCAACACAAACCTCCAATAAAAATTTGCAAGTCCCAAAAAATTTTCAAGCTCTGTTAGAGTGGTTGGGGTTGGCCAATCCCAAATAACTTGGATATTAGTTAGATCCACATGCACGCCATGCTAATCTATAATGTAATCCATATATTGGATTTGGCTCATTCCATAGGTGCATTTCTCCAGATTGGCACACATTTTGGGGTATTGAAGGGTTTTAAGGACCTGTCGAATGTGTTGCAAGTGTTGTTCCCAAGTCTTGTTTAAGATGAGGATGTTGTCTAGATAAACAATCATGAATGAGTTGGTGAAGTGCCACAAGATGTCATCCATTAGCCTCATAAAAGTAGCGAGGACATTTTTCAACCCGAAGGGCATTAACAACCATTCAAAAAGGCCTTGATTGGATTTTAAGGCAGTCTTCCATACATCTATGGCTCTATTGCAACCTGGTAATATCCATATTTTAGATCGATCTTGCTGAAATACTTGGCCCCCTTGAGTTGGTCCAGAAGGTCATTAATCCATGGGATTGGATACCTATTCCTGACAATGATTTTGTTTATTGCTTTATAACCAATGTAGAGCCTCCATGTCCCATCCTTCTTCTATAAAAGTATAGTCAGGATCCCATAAGGTGAGGAACGTTTTTGGATGTGCCCTTTTTGCAGAAACTCCTATATTTTCCGCTTGATATCTTCATTTTCCATAATGTAGCAGTGATATATCAACCCATTGGGTAGAGGTGATCCAAGAGTCAGATAGATTGAATCCTTGACCTCATAGTGCAAGGGTACCCCTGTGGGTGAGAAGAATATGTCCCTGTATTTTTACACGGTCATATCCACGTGCTTCTACTATGTGGAAGAACCCATTCCTGGGGGCCATGGATGTGGTTACGATCTTCCCCTTACTTTGAGAGTTAATCATAAAGAAAGAAAAAAATCCCGATATGGGAGATGATCTTACTGCATTTCTTAGTAAAGATCAAAGAGATGGTGGTAGGTGGGGCTACCTCTAGTATTCTGTATCACTTATTACCCAAAGAAAGAATAACAATATGAGGCGACGACTCATATACAACATGACGCTTCCACAAGTCTAGTTGGCCTAATAATACATCACAAACTTCAAAAGGAGAAACATCACATAATACCTCATCCATGAAGGGCTTGATGCTTTATGGAAGGTAACACTGCTGGCTGATGCGAAGATATTGTCCTTTGTGAAGGCACCCGATAGTGTATGGCTATGGTTGTGGTGTGGTTAATAGGCCCAACCACTTCATGACCTCTATTGGAATGAGGTTCTTTTAGCTCTCGCTATTGACAATCAATTGCAGTAGTGAACCCTTCACCCACATCTATGAATGGAGGAGATGCTCCTCCTTGTCTAGATCTTTGGGCTCAATCTTCTAGATCTTTTATGGTAAAAATAGTAGCAGTGGGCTCCGCATCAATAATATTCTTCAATTTTTCATTCCCTTTGTTTGGTTCTAACTTAGAGTCAGAACATGCTTCTAATTATGAATCCTTCAGCTTGTCCACCAATGACTGCTTGGCTTGACACTTACCTGTGTTGTGCGTGGGGTTCTTATGGAACTCACACCACTTTCCTATGTCCTTCTTCATATTTGTGGTGTTTTTCTTTTCTTGCATCTTCGACGAGTTTTCCTGGGTCACCCTACCTTGGATTTGTCCTTTTTTCTGCAGTTTGTAAGAGCCTTTCCCTTGCTTCATATTCAAAAATCCAAAGCCTCGCTTCTTATGTTTTAACTTTTTCTTGATCTTAACAGCATATTGGTGGGTAGTGCCAAGCGAGGAGATGTATAGGAACTCCATCTTGTCTTATATGGATTTGTGTAGACAACCGTGGTACTTGAGTACCATATGACGCTCATAATCCTTGATACCCAACTTTGTATGAAGCGTATGAAAAATATTTGTGAACTCTGACACGTCCTGGTCCCTCCCTGTCGTAGTGTTTTCCACTTTATGTGCTTATCTTCATAGCTTCTAACAGGGTAACACTTCTCCTTGACAGCATCTTGGAAAGAGTTCCAAGTGGATGCGGCTAAAAATAGTGAGGTTTCCCTCTCGTCCTTCTGCTCACAGTAGGTTTCCGATCTTTCCTTGACGTCAGGGGCGGATTTGAGTGTTAGGTCCCTATAATACAAGTGATTACCCCATTACTATTGTAGTTGTATCCCTTATTAATATTTTTGTGCCCCTATTGTCCCCATATTGTTATTAATGTGCCCCATAGAATCCCTCTATTGTTATTTTTGTGCCGTTATATTATTATTATTAGGTCGGTTGGGTTATATTGTGACTCCTTAGACTCCTATATATAGAAAGGAGGTTTTTTCATTTGAATCATAAAAGAATCATTCATTTGTGTAATGTAAAGGAGGTTGCCCACTCGATGAGGCTGAATTCTAAGGCATTGATCTATCTTTTCTATCTTTTTGTGAGCTGGTTTCATAACATTTGGTATCAGAGCTTTGGATTCTACGGTTTCGCTGCTCCAAATAGGTCATCGTGCAATTTTCACTATAAATTTTTTTCTGCGATGTTTCAGAAGTGAAAAAAAAAACCCAATTGAGATGAAATCGCATTGAACCTCGGGTCCAAATTTGAGAGATTTTCGCACTATATTTGTGGAGATATGATCTAAGGAAGTTGGTCTTTTTGCAGACTCCTGAATTACATTCCAAACAGGTGACCAGGGAAAAATCGTCATAACTTTCTCTCTAAGCATCGGATTGAAATTTGTAAGAAAGTATAGAAAGAGGACGAACTATAGTTCCTTGTATATATTTTTTAGAGCCAAGGGTCAAAACAAGGACACGTGGCACGCTGTACAAGTTTGCTCTACTGAACTAGTCTATAATCAGGTCACTGTGGGAGATTTGGCATAAATATCCCTTGGAGAATCCAATTTGGATCAGTCTGGTGGGATTGGAAAGAGGACACAGAGGGCTACTGCACGTCGCAATTTTAGAACTAGATGATCTAAAATTACAGAGATACATCAGAGACAATATCAAGCTCCTACAAAGTGAAAAAAGGTGTGTAGATTTTTTTAAATTTTTGCTTAAGCTTGGTTTGAAAAATTATTTTGAAGGAATTCAAAGGACATAGTAAAAAATTATTATCGGTAACTGATGCCCCGAGGAAAGAAAATGCAAACACCTAGTAAGCAACCTAAAAGCTCTAGCATAACTTACGAAGAAGAGGAAGAAATGCAACATGATATATCAAAATTACGAGACCAAGTGCAAAAAATGTCACTCGCACAAAAAGTAACAGAATCTAAGATGGATGGTTTAAAGAAAGATGTAGAAGCTAAGATGAATGACGTGGAAGCTAAGATGGACGATTTGAAGATAGATTTGAAGACAGATTTGAAGACAGGCATGGCAGATTTGAAGACAGATTTGACAAATTTTCTACAAGAAATACTTACTAATGGTGAAAGGGTAGTAAAGGAAACTCATGATGCGAACAAAAGAAATGTTAATCATGATTTCATAGACTATAATGTTGGATTGAAGACCCACCATATTCCAAAAATCGATATGAGGAAGTTTGATGGCAAGGATCTCGCAACATGGATATTACAGATGGAGCAATTTTTCGATCTCAATAATGTGAAAAACACACAAAAGATACATATTGCAACTTTATATTTGGAACCAAATCAGTTTGTATGGTATCAATGGCTTTGCTCTCGTAAACAAATTATCACTTGGGCATTTTTTACAGAACAATTGATAGCACATTATGAGGATACAAAAAACAACACCTTTTTTAGCCAATGGATAAGTCTCCAACAAAAGGGTTCAATAATGGAGCACATTGAGGAGTTACAAAAATTGAACATTAGGGTAAAAAATATTCCAGAGGAGCATAAGATTGATGTGTTCATAGGGACTTTGATAATATCCAGCATGATGTTCGCCTTTGGGAACCTGATTCATTAGAGAAGGCATTCAGGTTAGCAAGAAAAATGGAAAGCAAAATTATGGCAACCAGGAAGCATACCACTCACAACTATAAAGATGGAAGTGTTGTTGCCCCTAGTCTTCCACAACCTATAAGGTTGACACCACAACAATTGGAAGGAAAAAGAGCAAAAGGGCTTTGTTACAGTTGTGTTAGCAAATACACTAAAGGTCATAAGTGTGTTGAGAAGAAATTATTCTACATAGATTGTGAAGAGGAAGAAGAAAAGGAGCAAGAAAGGTCAAAAGAAGAGGATATACTCCAGGAACAAAGCCTAGATAGAGAAGAAATGAATCTGACCATATCTTGTAATGCATTGGCTAGAATTACCACTCCTCAAACCATCAAGATAGAAGGACAAATCAAGAAGAAAAAAGGTAATAGTGTTGATTGATTCAGGAAGTACCCACAATTTTATTCATTGTAAGGTAGCAAAAGAATTGAATTGCTTCCTATATCCAGCACTAGAGTGTCAAGTGATGGTTGCAAATGGAGGAACGATAAATTTCTCTGGAAAGTTCCATAATATCAAGCTATCCATGGGAGAATATGTATTGACTAGCCCAATGCTTTCCATTCCAATGGGAGGTGTTGATGTTGTACTAGGAGTCCAATGGCTACAATCCTTGGGTAAAATAGCTTTTAATTTTCAAGAACTTTTCATGAAATTTTCTATGGAAGGAAAGGAAGTTGAATTAAGGGGTATTGCAGGGAAACCGAGAAAGATAATCAGCTCTAATGGTATGACAAAGCTTCTAAAAAAGGAACAAAGAGGTGTAATTGCACAATTATGTTTGCTAGATGTTTCCACATCGAAATCATCTATTTCTCCAGATCTCCAAAAAGTCTTGGACAATCATTCCAAGGTATTTGAGACTCCCAAAGGTCTCCCACCTATTTGTGATCATGATCATGCTATTCATCTGATTCCAGGAAGTGTTTCTCCAAACATCAGGCCGTACAGATATCCCTATGCCCAAAAGAGTGAAATTGAACGTATGGTTGCAGAAATGCTAGAGGCTGGTATAATTCAACCTAGTCAAATTTCTTTCTCTACTCCAGTAGTATTGGTGCACAAGAAGGATGGATCATGGTGCATGTGTCTGGATTATAGGGAGCTCAACAAGCTCACTATTAAAGATAAGTTTCCATTCCTGTCATTGATGAATTACTGGATGAATTGCATGGATCAATTTACTTCACCAAGTTGGATCTTCATTCAGGATATCATCAAATCATAATGAAGACTGAAGACATTCTGAAACAACATTTAGAACTCATGAGGGTCATTATGAATTTTTGGTCATGCCTTTGGCCTTACCAATGCACCTTCTACATTTCAAGGTTTGATGAATTCCATTTTCAAACCCTTCCTTAGAAAATTTGTGTTAGTATTTTTTGATGATATACTAATCTACAACAAGTCTTGGAAGGATCATGTTGAACATGTTGACAGGGTGCTACAACTATTGGAGGAGAAACAATTATATGCAAAAAGATCCAAATGTTTCTTTGGAGTACAAGAGGTGGAATATCTGGGTCATATTGTATCTCATGAAGGAGTTAAGGTAGACCCTAGCAAAATTAAAGCCATTAAGGAATGGAAAATCCCCACATCCATAAAGCATCTGCGAGGATTTCTTGGGTTGAAAAGGTATTATCAAAGTTTGTTAAGAATTATGGGAGAATAGCAGCACCTCTAACAACATTATTGAAGAAAGATGCATTTTCATGGACTCCAGAAGCAACAAAGGCCTTCGAACATCTTAAAGAGGCAATGTGCCAAGCACCAGTCTTAGCTACACCGAACTTCACAAAAAAATTTATTGTGGAATGTGATGCTTCAGGAAATGGAATTGGTGTTGTTTTAATGCAAGATGAAAGACCCATTGCTTTTGAAAGTCATCCAATCAAGGGAAAGTTTTTACACAAAGCTATTTATGAGAAGGAAATGTTGGCAATACTACATGCACTTAAGAAATGGCGACCCTACCTAATGGGAAGACACTTCAAGGTAAAAACGAATCATGATAGCCTTAAATACTTTTTAGAACAAATATTATCCTCTAAAGAGAAGCAAAAGTGGGTCATAAAGATGTTGGGTTATGACTTTGAAATCATCTACAAGAAAGGGAAGCAAAATGTGGTGGCAGATGCACTCTCAAGAAACGATGAGGATGTGGAAGCATTTTTGTGTGCCATTTCTATTATCCAACCAGATTGGATAAACGAAGCAAGGGAGGAATGGAAGAATGATGAAGAAGTGCGGGAACTTATTCGAAAGTTACAACAAGATTCCAATACATCTGATACATTTAGCTGGCAAAATGATTCCTTATGGTACAAAGATCTCTTATACCTCTGTAAGAATTCCCAACTCAAACAAAAGATTCTTATGGAATTGCACACTTCTCCCTTAGGAGGGCACTCAGGGTTTTTAAAAACTTACCACAAGGTTAAGAAGGAATTTTTTTGGGATGGCCTTAAATTGGATATTCAAAAGTTTGTGGCAGAATGTTTGGTTTGCCAAGAAAATAAAGTTGAAACAATTAAGACCCTGGGTCTATTAAAACCTTTATCCATTCCAAGCCAACGTTGGGAGGAGGTTTCAATGGATTTTATCACAGGTTTACCCAAGTCTGAGGGAAAGAGTGTCATCATGGTGGTAGTTGACAGACTTACCAAGTATGCACACTTTTGTGCAATATCACATCCATTTAAAGCCAGTACAGTTTCTACTGCATTTATGGAAACAATTCAAAAGCTACATGGAAACCCAAAGATTATTGTAAGTGACAGAGATCCCATTTTCACTGGAAATTTTTGGACAGAATTATTTTCTTGTCTCGGTACTCAGTTAGCTCATAGCTCATCTTATCATCCTCAATCTGATGGGAAAACTGAGATAGTAAACAAATGTTTGGAAGGATATCTTCGTTTCTTTGTATCTGATAAACAGACACAATGGGTCAAATGGTTGCCTCTTGCTGAATGGTGGTATAACAATTCCTTCCATACAATAACAAAAATGACCCCATTTATGGCACTTTATGGATATCAGCCACCATCCATCACATCATATTTAAGAGAAAATTCTAAGGTTCAAGTAGTGGAACATCACATCGAGCATCAACAACAAATCCTCCAACTCTTAAAGGATAACCTTGGGTTGGCACAGAATAGAATGAAACAACAAGCAAATCAACATCGCAGTGAAAGAAGTTTTGATGTAGGTGATTGGGTATTTCTACGGCTACAACCATATAAACAAATGTCCCTCAAGCAAGCTAAGAAGTATAATAAATTATCACCAAAGTATTATGGTCTGTACAAGGTGTTGCAAAAGATTGGTACTATGGCATACAAATTGGAGCTTCCTGCAGCTTCTCGAGTGCACCCAGTTTTCCATGTTTCATGTTTAAAGAAGGTTATAGGTGACAAGCTCCCACTTCAAACAATATTGTCAGAACTTGACGAGGAAGGAAAAATTATATTGGAACCAGAAGCAGTCACAGAAACAAGAACTCGACAGCTACGAAATCGATCAATTTCAGAGTATCTCATCAAGTGGAAGAACTTATCCGCTGAAGATTCCACATGGGAGGATGAGAATTTTATACAAAAGCATCCAGAACTACTCAAGTGTTGAGGACAACACTTTTTTGAAGGCGAGGGGCATGTTAGGTCCCTATAATACTAGTGATTACCCCATTACTATTGTAGTTATATCCCTTATTAATATTGTTGTGCCCCTATTGTCCCCATATTGTTATTAATGTGCCCCATAAAATCCCTATATTGTTATTTTTGTGCCTTTATATTATTATTGTTAGGTCGGCTGGGTTATATTGTGACTCCTTAGACTCCTATATATAGAAAGGAGGTTTTGTCATTTGAATCATCAAAGAATCATTCATTTGTGTAATGTAAAGGAGGTTTCCTCCTTGAAGAGGCTAAATTCTAAGGCGTTGATTTATCTTTTCTATCTTTTTGTGAGCTGGTTTCATAACATTGAGGAATGCAAAAGTAACCTTTTCCTTATTGGAAAAATCCTGGACCACAAAATACCCTTCTAGTATATCTAACCATCTATTTGTGGCATCTACATCTATCTAGCCTTCGAATATGGGAATATCAAAGTTCACTTGTACCTTGAAGGGAGTGGTGCCTCCAAAGTGGCTACAGAATGAATATGCGTCGCCTGTGGACATCAGCAAAAGGATCTGGGCAAAGTTTTCCATTATCGCACTCCTATGTCGCTTGAGGGCTTCTTCGAGTAATATTTTGAAGGGATCTCCTACTCCCTCTGTTGGGTCCCTATAATACTAGTGATTACTCCATTACTATTGTAGTTATACCCCTTATTAATATTTTTGTGCCCATATTGCCCCCATATTGTTATTACAGTGCCTCATAGAATCCCTCTATTGTTATTTTTGTGGCTTTATATTATTATTGTTAGGTCGGCTGGATTATATTGTGACTCCTTAGACTCCTATATATAGAAAGGAGGTTTTTTCATTTGAATCATCCAAGAATTGTTCATTTATGTAATGTAAAGGAGGTTGCCCCCTCGAAGAGGCTGAATTCTAAGGCGTTGATCTATCTTTTCTATCTTTTCTTGAGCTGGTTTCATAACATTTGGTATCAGAGCTTTGGATTCTAGGGTTTCGCTGCTCCAAACAGGTCATCGTGGAATTTTCGCTATAACTTTTTTCTGTGACATTTCAGAAGTCACAAAAAAACCCATTTGAGAAGAAATCGCGTTGAACCTTGGGTCTGAATTTCAGAGCTTTTCATGTGATATTTGCGGAGATATGATCTGAGGAAGTTGGTCTTTTTGCAGACTCCTGAATTACATTCAAAACAGGTGACCTGGGGAAAATCATCATAACTTTCTCTCTGGGGATTGGATTGAAATTTTGTAAGAAGGTATAGAAAGAGGACGGACTGTAGTTTCTTGTGTGCATTTTTTAGATCCAAAGGTCGAAACAGTGACTCGTGGCACGTCGTACAAGTTCGCTCTACTGAACTAGTCTATAATCAAGTCACTGTGGGAGATTTCGCATAACTCTTCCTTGGAGAATCCAATTTGGGTCAGACTTGTGGCATTGGAAAGAGGACGTAGAAGGCTACTACAGGTCGCAATTTCAGAATTGGAGGATCTGGAATTACAGAGATACATCAGATTCAATATCAGGCTTCTACAAAGTGAAAAAAGGTGTGTAGTTTTTTTTTTAATTTTTGTGTAAGCTGGGTTTGAAGGAATTCAAAGGGCATAGTAAAGAATTATTATCGGTAACTGATGCCCCGAGGAAAGAAAATGCAAACACCTAGTAAGGAACCTGAAAGCTCTAGCATGACTCATGAAGAAGAGGAAGAAATGCTACATGATATATCAAAATTACAAGAACAAGTGCAACAAATGTCACGCTCACAAAAGCTAACAGAAGCTAAGATAAATGGCATGGAATCTAAGATAAAGGGCGTGGAAGCTAATATGGATGATTGGAAGATAGATTTGAAGATAGACATGGAAGAATTGAAGATAGATTTGAACACAAACTTGAAGACAGGCATGAGAGATATGAAGACAGATTTGACAAATTTTCTACAAGAAATACTTACTAATGGTGAAAAGGTAGTAAAGGAAACTCATGATGAGAACAAAAGAAATGTTAATCATGATTCCATAGACTCTAATGTTGGATCGAAGACCCACCATATTCCAAAAATCGATATGAGGAAGTTTGATGGCAAGGATCCCGCCACATGGATATTACAGATGGAGCAATTTTTCGATCTCAATAATGTGCAAAACACACAAAAGGTACGTATGGCAACTTTATATTTGGAACCAAATCAGTTTGTATGGTATCAATGGCTTTGCTCTCGTAAACAATTTATCACT
Source organism: Pinus tabuliformis (assembly GCA_031772625.1). Classification (NCBI taxonomy): domain Eukaryota; kingdom Viridiplantae; phylum Streptophyta; class Pinopsida; order Pinales; family Pinaceae; genus Pinus; species Pinus tabuliformis. The sequence goes on along the minus strand of CM062820.1, from coordinate 903,744,850 downwards.
TGGGCAATTTTTACGGAAGAATTGATAGCACATTATGAGGATACAAAAAGCAACACTTTTTTTAGCCAATTGATAAGTCTCAAACAAAAGGGTTCAATAATGGAGCACATTGAGGAGTTCCAAAAATTGAACATAAGGGTAAAAGATATTCCAGAGGAGCATAGGATTGATGTGTTCATAGGGTCTTTAAAGGATAATATCCAACATGATGTTCGCCTTTGGGAACCTGATTCATTAGAGAAGGCATTCAGGTTAGCAAGAAAAATGGAAAGCAAAATTATGGCAACCAGGAAGCATACCACTCACAACTATAAAGACGAAAGTGTTGTTGCCCATAGTCTTCCACAACCTATAAGGTTGACACCACAACAATTGGAAGAAAAAAGAGCAAAAGGGCTTTGTTACAGTTGTGATAGCAAATACACTAAAGGTCATAAGTGTGCTGAGAAGAAATTATTCTACATAGATTGTGAAGAGGAAGAAGAAAAGGAGCAAGAAAGGTCAAAAGAAGAGGATATACTCCAGGAACAAAGCCTAGATGAAGAACAAATAAATCCGACCATATCTTGTAATGCATTGGCGGGAATTACCACTCCTCAAACCATCAAGATAGAAGGACAAATCAAGAAGAAAAAGGTAATAGTGTTGATTGATTCAGGAAGCACCCACAATTTTATTCATTGTAAGGTAGCAAAAGAATTGAATTGCTTCCTATATCCAGCACCAGAGTGTCAAGTGATGATTGCAAATGGAGGAACAATAAATTGCTCTGGAAAGTGCCATAATATCAAGCTATCCATGGGAGAATATGTATTGACTAGCCCAATGCTTTCCATTCCAATGGGAGGTGCTGATGTTGTACTAGGAGTCCAATGGCTACAATCCTTGGGTACAATAGCTTTTAATTTTCAAGAACTTTTCATCAAATTTTCTACGGAAGGAAAGGAAGTTGAATTAAGGGGTATTGCAGGGAAACCAGGAAAGATAATCAGCTCTAATGGTATGACAAAGCTTCTAAAAAAGGAGCAAAGAGGTGTAATTGCACAATTATGTTCGCTAGATGTTTCCACATCGGAATCATCTATTTCTCCAGATCTCCAAAAAGTCCTGGACAATCATTCCAAGGTATTTGAGACTCCCAAAGGTCTCCCACCTATGCGTGATCATGATCATGCTATTCATCTGATTCCAGGAAGTGTTCCTCCAAACATCAGGCCGTACAGATATCCCTATGTCCAAAAAAGTGAAATTGAACGTATGGTTGCAGAAATGCTAGAGGCTGGTATAATTCAACCGAGTCAAAGTTCTTTCTCTGCTCCAGTAGTATTGGTGCACAAGAAGGATGGATCATGGCGCATGTGTCCGGATTATAGGGAGCTCAACAAGCTCACTATTAAAGATAAGTTCCCCATTCCTGTCATTGATGAATTACTGGATGAATTGCATGGATCAATTTACTTCACCAAGTTGGATCTTCGTTCAGGATATCATCAAATCAGAATGAAGATTGAAGACATTCCAAAAACAACATTTAGAACTCATGAGGGTCATTATGAATTTTTGGTCATGCCTTTTGGCCTTACCAATGCACCTTCAACATTTCAAGGTTTGATGAATTCAATTTTCAAACCATTCCTTAGAAAATTTGTGTTAGTATTTTTTGATGATATACTAATCTACAGCAAGTCTTGGAAGGATCATGTTGAACATGTTGACAGGGTGCTACAACTATTGGAGGAGAAACAATTATATGCAAAAAGATCCAAATGTTTCTTTGGAGTCCAGGAGGTGGAATATTTGGGTCATATTGTATCTCATGAAGGAGTTAAGGTAGACCCTAGCAAAATTAAAGCCATTAAGGAATGGAAAATCCCCACATCCATAAAGCATCTGCGAGGATTTCTTGGGTTGACAGGGTATTATCGCAAGTTTGTTAAGAATTATGGGAGAATAGCAGCACCTCTAACAACATTATTGAAGAAAGATGCATTTTCATGGACTCCGGAAGCAACAAAGGCCTTTGAACATCTTAAAGAGGCAATGTGCCAAGCACCGGTCTTAGCTACACCGGACTTCACAAAAACCTTTATTGTGGAATGTGATGCTTCAGGAAATGGAATTGGTGCTGTTCTAATGCAAGATGAAAGACCCATTGCTTTTGAAAGTCGTCCAATCAAGGGAAAGTTTTTAAGCAAAGCTATTTATGAGAAGGAAATGTTGGCAATACTCCATGCACTTAAGAAATGGCGACCCTACCTAATGGGAAGACACTTCAAGGTAAAAACGGATCATGATAGCCTTAAATACTTTTTAGAACAAAGATTATCCTCTGAAGAGCAACAAAAGTGGGTCACAAAGATGTTGGGTTATGACTTTGAAATCATCTACAAAAAAGGGAAGCAAAATGTGGTGGCAGATGCACTCTCAAGAAAGGATGAGGATGTGGAAGCATTGTTGTGCGCCATTTCTATTATCCAACCAGATTGGATAAACGAAGCAAGGAGGAATGGAAGAATGACGAAGAAGTGTGGGCACTTATTCGAAAGCTACAACAAGATTCCAGTACGTCTGATACATTTAGCTGGAAAAATGATTCGTTATGGTACAAAGATCGCTTATACCTCTGTAAGAATTCCCAGCTAAAACAAAAGATTCTTATGGAATTGCACACTTCTCCCTTAGGAGGGCACTCAGGATTTTTAAAAACTTACCACAGGGTTAAGAAGGAATTTTTTTGGGATGGCCTTAAATCAGATATTCAAAAGTTTGTGGCGGAATGTTTGGTTTGCCAACAAAATAAAGTTGAAACAATTAAGACACCGGGTCTATTACAACCTTTATCCATTCCAAGCCAACGTTGGGAGGAGGTTTCAATGGATTTTATCACAGGTTTACCCAAGTCTGAGGGAAAGAGTGTCATCATGGTGGTAGTTGACAGACTTACCAAGTATGCACACTTTTGTGCATTATCACATCCATTTAAAGCCAGTACAGTTTCTACTGCATTTATGGAAACAATTCAAAAGCTACATGGAAACCCAAAGATTATTGTAAGTGACAGAGATCCCATTTTCACTGGAAATTTTTGGACAGAATTATTTTCTTGTCTTGGTACTCAGTTAGCTCATAGCTCATCTTATCATCCTCAATCTGATGGGCAAACTGAGATAGTAAACAAATGTTTGGAAGGATATCTTCGTTGCTTTGTATCTGATAAACAGACACAATGGGTCAAATGGTTGCCTCTGGCTGAATGGTGGTATAACACTTCCTTCCATACAGCAACAAAAATGACCCCATTTATGGCACTTTATGGGTATCAACCACCATCCATCACATCATATTTAAGAGAAAATTCTAAGGTTCAGGCAGTGGAACATCACATCGAACATCAACAACAAGTCCTCCAACTCTTAAAGGATAACCTCGTGTTGGCACAGAATAGAATGAAACAACAGGCAGATCAACATCGCAGTGAAAGAAGTTTTGATGTAGGTGATTGGGTATTCCTACGGCTACAACCATATAAGCAAATGTCCCTCAAGCAAGCTAAGAAGGATAATAAATTATCACCAAAGTATTATGGTCCGTACAAGGTGTTGCAAAAGATTGGTACTATGGCATACAAATTGGAGCTTCCTGCAGCTTCTCGATTGCACCCAGTTTTCCATGTTTCATGTTTAAAGAAGGTTATAGGCGACAAGCTCCCATTTCAAACAATATTGCCAGAACTTGACGAGGAAGGAAAAATTATATTGGAACCGGAAGCAGTCACAGAAACAAGAACTCGACAGCTACGAAATCGATCAATTTCAGAGTATCTTATCAAGTGGAAGAACTTATCCGCTGAAGATTCCACATGGGAGGATGAGAATTTTATGCAGAAGTATCCAGAACTACTCAAGCGTTGAGGACAACACTTTTTTGAAGGAGAGGGGCATGTTGGGTCCCTATAATACTAGTGATTACCCCATTACTATTGTAGTTATACCCCTTATTAATATTGTTGTGCCCCTATTGCCCCCATATTGTTATTACTGTGCCCCATAGAATCCCTCTATTGTTATTTTTGTGGCTTTATATTATTATTGTTAGGTCGGCTGGATTATATTGTGACTCCTTAGACTCCTATATATAGAAAGGAGGTTTTGTCATTTGAATCATCCAAGAATTGTTCATTTATGTAATGTAAAGGAGGTTGCCCCCTCGAAGAGGCTGAATTCTAAGGCGTTGATCTATCTTTTCTATATTTTCTTGAGCTGGTTTCATAACACCCTCATATTTCCTTTCTTCCTCCATGGGAGGTTGTTAGGGTTTGTGAGCCTGGCCTTGCAAAGGTTACACCATTTCAAGCCCTAAATCCTTGTACCCTGACCTAGTTGGGGACATGCAAATAAAAAGAGAGAAAGAGCAAACCACTTTGATATCACTAATAAAGAATTATGCATGAATGAAACATAATTTACATATAAACATAAACACAGAGATGTAGCAGGAACAAAACTTCATTTCATTAATATTAAAGAACTGAAATATGCTTACATACAAAATGGAAATAAACTAGCTTAGGTGATGGTAGCTTATCTCTTAGAAGATATGTGGTAGCTACATGCCTCTGATCTATGCTACAATGAGACTCAAAGGAATATTTATTATAGAGAAATAATGGAAAACCCTAAACATCCAAAAACCTAACCCTAGGAGATGAAGCACCAAAAGTATGCGCCCTATTTGGGTAAATTGCTACATCAACTTCCTGGGGTTGTAACTTTGGCATACGCTCTCTGTTTGACATGCACAATACCTCATTAGAAACATATATCTGAGCATAAAAACTTTTGAATGCAAAAAACATAGTTTAGGTCCTAGAAATGGATCCAGAAGTTCAGGACCTAAAAAACTGCCAAAAATAGTACACTTTGCTACAATTAAGAAAATTGTAAAGCTGAAATAGACAGTGGTGGGGTCCAAGTTGAATAGGCGGGTGGCCACCAATATCCACCTAGATCAATGCCTCATTGCATTCTGTGTATTTTTCAAAACTAGGCCTAGTGATGAACAAAAAGTTAAATTCATGTTGAATGAAAATATCATACTCTAGGCCTTCTAGGAATGCTTTGCCACTAATTGTGCCTTTAAATTTAGAAAATTTGGTTCTATATGTTGCTATCTGGTGCAATTTGTACCAATATTCTTCTAATGGAATCAATTGGGCAGTAGAATATCATAGAGCTGGAAGTCTCTTTTGCTGTAGAGTATTAAATTTCCTATGAAATTTTTTAATCTGGGCTTCCAAGTTTTGACACTTGCTTTCTAACTATAACATTAAATTTTTATTTATAAAAAGCATTTTTACCTCTAGGAAAATATCAGTTCTATCCTCAATTCCAAATTATTCTAATTCTTCTTTAGTTTTAGAATTCAGTAATTCAATTATTTTTCTTTCTTCTCCATGCGTATGCTATAAATCTTCTTTGATTCATGTGATGACTAACTTTGATTTGTCCACTAACTCTTCCTATTAAGAAATGATCTGAATTGTTTTCTTTCTTCTCCATGCGTATGCTATAAATCTTCTTTGATTCATGTGATGACTAACTTTGATTTGTCCACTAACTCTTCCTATTAAGAAATGATCTGAATTGATGTCTAGAGTTCAATCATGGTAGAATTTATATCAATCCATATTTTCTCTTTTGCCTCTCCCAATGTTTGCACTATCAATGACTCATTTTCATATTTTTCTATTTGTCTATTTAATCTGAAATTCTTCTGAACTTAGGCCAGATATGTGTTCTCAACCCTTATTTTGTCATTTTGAACTTTCTCTAGTAAAGTTCTAAGTTTCTCAATCTCAATATCTCTCAATGGTAATTATCCCATAGCTTTTGATAGTTTTTCTATTGAATGTTGGCCTATGGGCTTTGTTTCTACTGTAGACACTACTATTGTAGAAATTGGTGGTGTTGAAGTCACTATTATGGAAGTTGTTGTTGTAGTACTGAGTTGCAGTTCCTTTTCCTTGATTAATTTTCCATTTCTGTCTCCATCTTTTCTATATGTATGTTCTTTTCAACAATCATCTGGAGCATGTTCTCCTTCTCCTTCTTTAACTAGATGACTTCTTGAGCCTGTGGATGTTCCGTTGTTGGAAACTTCAATTGTTTCCTCAACGTGTGAATATCAATGTTCCTTCTCTTGATGATTTCCTCATATGCCCTGATATTTTTAATATGTAATCCTAATTTTATAACTAAGTATTCAAGTCCTTTGATTTTGGTGTCGTTTGCTAAAGAAGACATCTTCTCCAATTTTAATTAGGAATGAATGTTGTTGAGAGAAGCTTATAATTTGGAAGTTACCATAGCAGAACCGGTCAAGGATGAATATGTCATTTCCCCTACTATCTTATGAAGGTCAATCTGGTCAATAAGATGAATTTTCTCCGTGTCAAATGAAAACACAGAAGTTTTATAATCTTCTTGGCATAGTGACATTTCGTTCCAAGAATGCTAATTGGAACTAGGCTTTTTCACTATCAAGGCAAAAAGTAATTTGGTATGAGTTGAGGAAGAGTGCTTCCAAAAATCTGCATATGTTGAAGTTTAGGACCTCATTTTTCTTCTTCATTTCTAAGACTTTCGAAAAAATACTTTGTTTTTTTGGAGTGGAAGGAGAAGAAGGAGATTCTAATGTGTCTTTAGGAATACGTTGTAATGAAAAAGGAGGTTGTGTTGATATTACCACTATAGTAAGTTCTTCAAAAGTTTGAGCTTCTGAAGATTCTTCTTCAATAGGTATAGATTTTCTCCTTTTGAATACTTTGCATGCTAATCTCTGCAACTCTAAGCCTACTGGTGATACACTTTCTCTTAGCCTCTTTACATCTTTCTTTGTCATCCTTGGAGTTTCTAGTGATGTTTGATTGGAAACTGACTCTTCAGTCTCCTGCAATGTATTCTTGTCTATTCTTCCCTATTGGCAAACTGCTTTATTTCAAATTTTTCCACATGTATATACGGTGCAGATTTTTGAACAATACTCATTGATGTGATTATTCCTTGTGTATGATTGGACCAAGTAAAACTTAATTTAAACTTCATCTAGCTTAGTAAGTCATTGACCTCATTCTCTGCAACTCTAATATTGACTATAAATGGACTAACATGTGCTTTGAATTTAAACTAAGCCTTTTGTTTTCTGAAAACAAAATGAACCTCATCCATATTTAGCATTTGTATGATGTATTCCAGTGAAAAAAGAAACACTGGAAATTTGTATGGTTGAAGCTCATAGCCATAAATTCAGAGTTCAGTGAAAGTTTGCTATAAATACTAGTCTCCAACCTTTGTCTTCTCACTTAGATGTGTAATTACCTTAATCTCTATTGAGATTCTAGGGATTGCATCACTATTTAACAAATGAGTAGTTGTGTAGAAGAATTAATTTACAAAATCGCCGAAAGAAAACTCTTTAGAAGTTTTCCTCACCAAGGATGTCCAATGAATTGTTGAAAGAGGTTTAACTTCAACATCCAACTTTTGTAAATTAAAATTTAATCTTTCAGATTGATAATATAAAAATAGGTAAACCAAAACTGTCTCGTGTTTAAATGATCCTTCTGCGCTGAACTTTAAAAACTAGTCATGAATAGTATCAGAAAGAAACTAAGTATAGTTTAACATAATTTATGGCTTTTTACCATAAGAAAGTATTGATAGAAAGCCCAAAATAAATTAATCAACCCATCAGTCACTAGGATATCCTAGCAGGAAAGACACTAAAGAAATAACCTGCTTAGACATCTCAAGAAACATGGCGGATGGATAAGGAGGGTTAGCTTTGGGTAATTCTGAGTTTTTTGGTAAAAAATGATTCAAATATGTGGACTCTCTGTGGGAGAGTCAGTTTCTGCTATATTTTCATTAAAGCATCAAAAGAAAAGGGTTCAAGGAAGCCTAAGGATTTCACTAAAGGGCTTCGAAAATTGACTCGGATTTAATATAAAAAAAGGTTTCATTTTTTTGAGCAATTACAGCTCTTTGACTAGGAAGGTATCAGGCTCCACACCAAGCTACAAATTCTGGGAAATGGTGATTTTGAGGCAAGAAGAACCACGGCAATAAGGACTCCCAAAAACTGAACTCATCACTCGCATCTTCAAACTTTTGATATGCCCAATTGTGATGTTCATAGAGATCAAACTCACAATTGGTCTCTTGAATCTTGAATGGAGTATCAACGAGTGGAAATTCATCTATATTGATAATAGAGGGAAGCAAAGGATTATCTATAGGGATTTTTGCTTTTCCTTTATGGGACACCATTAGGAAAATAAATTGTTGAGAAATTGAAATAGAGTTACCCTGAAATATGGTGGTTGGAGGTCGTTGTTCACTAGAATTTTGTTGGTAGCGACATTTTCCATAAATTTCAATGGCAAGTGCAATTGGAAGAATGGAAATTTGGAATGGATAGCAACGTTTACTTGAAAATGAATAACAATTCTTTGGTTTTTAACCATTATTGGCACGGGGGATGTTAAATGAAATTGAACGTTCATAGGAAATTAAATGCACAATGGTCATGTGCTAATTTAGTTGGAAGGGATAGCAATGTTGAAATATATCAGGATGTTTGGCGGGTGAAAAAATGGTGGAATGTTAGATGGTGGGAAGGCAAAGGAGTGGATGAGTGGTTTGCGAGGGCGGTTTGCACGGTAAGTGGTTTATGGTATATGGGGGCTACAATAGTTGTGGAGCTACCATGTAATAAAGTGTGTTTAAATGAATCTTCTTTGCGAAATCCCCCCACTCCTACGTTAATGTTCAAGGATGTGGGAGGTCCCGCTATTGGCTATGAACCGTTGATCCAAGCGGGATCAATCTCCACCATATTTCTTTGCGCCATTTTTAAATGTCAACAATCAATTGTCAAATCAAATCAAATTTATTGCATTCAATACATGAACAATTAAACTATAAGGGGCGACATTTAAATGCGCGTGCGTTTTGGGATTTTATTTTTATTTTATTTTTCCATCCCTTTTATTTCTTTTTCTTTTTCCTATTTTTATTTTCTTTTCTTTCTTTTCTTCTTTTATCTGTTTTTCTTTCTTTCTCTATTTTTAACATAAAGGGAAAGAACTAGAAAATAGTAAAAGGGTAAAAATAAGTTACAAAATTAGCTTATACATTATACGTGTAAATTTCCTTCTTTGCTACACATATCATAATAACATTAGGGACTTTATATTTGGTTTCCAAAATTTCCCAAACTTATGCCCCCAAGGAAATGAGATAAGTTTCCATCCTTATTTTTCAAAATACATAATTAGTCCTGTCAAACATAGGAGGCTTACAAACGTTTCTAGTCATGCCCAATTTCCCTTGAAATTCAACCTTCCACTAGTTCACTTTTGTAAAGGAAACCTACTCTAATACCATTTTTTGGCCCAAAGGTCCCACTGGGAGCGGGTTGAATCATTGTGAGATCAGTTTTACTATTTCATAATCACACAAACATATAGCATTACATCAAAAGCATCATATCATCATATCAACAACATATCAAGAATCCATCACATCACATGAAGACACAAGATTTTATGTGGAAACACATATGGGATAAAACCACGAATCCCATTCTTCTTTATCTTTAATTCATTACATAAATTTTCCGGCAACAACCTATTGGAGGAAACTACCCCTAAGATATGATCGTTACCACTAGTGATAGGTTACAACCTAGTTTAGGTACCAACCTCAAAAGAACACAAGCACATGCACATTTTAGGCTACAACCTGATTAAAGCTCCGACCATGAATATGAGTGGGATCCAACCTAATTGAGGCTCCAATCTAAAAAATGAGTAGGCTCCAAACTCATTGGATCCACCCACCTCCTTCTCCAACTTCCTTATGGACCTCTATTTCATATAATTTTCAAACTAGATCCATTTTCATCATATATTACCTAATCATAAGTACATAGGCTACAACATGTAATCACTGCATGGTCCACAATGTTGAAAATGTAGCAAGAAAATCCTAATTTAATTTTGTCCTTGAATTAAATTGGGAATAAAATTATAACTCCAGCTCTCATGACAATTTTTAATAGTTAACTAAGTTAATTTGACTTAGTTGGCTTCCTTAATTCAAGTGAGGGTCTAACTAGAGTCATGTAGAGTGTCTCCTACAATTAGGAGCACTAGTTGAGTCTATTTTGATTTGAAATTATTTAATTCAGTCTAACTGAGTTATATTCAGTTAAACTAGTTCCAACTGATGGAATAATTAGTGGGGGTTATAGTAGTGGGGTGATTCCTACAGTTAAGTGTGGTGTTTACTGAAGTACAGTGGGGTATTTCTTGAAGTTCAATGGGGTGATGTTGGAAGTTTAGTGGCATGTTTCTTGACGTTCAGTGGGGTGTTTTATGAAGTTCAGTGGGGTGTTGCCTAAAGTACAGTGGGGTGCTACTTGAAGTGCAGTGTGGTGCTTCCTATATGATCAACCAGTAAATTGAAGATTCACCCATAATTAGCTCATGTGTGTCAAATAAAAAAAAGGCCCATTTGTGATTGGAGTTCAAGGACAATGTATTATCAATTGTAAAATCATCTAAATTAAACGGACGGTGCATGCAATCAGAGGAAGGACTATGAGGATTGCACAATTCATAATTGTGGAATTTCTTAATTAAATAGGGGTTAATTCCCAAAGGAACAGTGCAGGGAAATAGGGACTTGGGTAAGAAAAAAATTGGCTAAGTAATGGTTGGAGCTTGTCTAGGTAGCAGTTAGATAGATAGAGATAGTGCAGAGGTTGCTTGAGCTTGAGAAAAGCATTGTATCTCCTCATATTTTATGATTAATGCATCATACCAGATAGCAAGGGTTTTTAGCTATGTATTTCCCCATAAAATCATTGCGTTATATGTGATTGAATTCTTTCTCTTATATTCTTCGTGATTTCATCGATCGTCTATTATTTCTGCTGATGAGTAGAGTAGATTAAATTCAATTGTCTTAGCATATTACAATATCTAGTTTGAATCTACAAGGAATTTCTACATGTTATCAAAGTTGAAAACACTATAGAAGAGGAGAATTCAAGTTTTCCTTTCGCAGGAGAAATCGAATTTGTAGTATGGTACTTCAGATCCAGCAAGATTCCATTCTACGAATCAAGACTCAAATATTCCCTTGAGGGTAGTTCAGACTATATTTCTTGGAAGGACATGGTGGAGGTAGTGATGGAAGAGAATATGCTTAAGGAATTCAGAGACAAAGATATTCCTAAGCTAGTTGATGCTCAAGGTCCGATAGAGTGGAAACAATGTGTGGCAAAGGTGAGAAGGTTTACCTAGAAGGAGTTCGAGATCATATTGTCTCAAACCTCCATGATAAGGAAAATCCATTTGCAATGTGGAAGGCCTTAACCCAACTATTTCAAAATAGTAGTGACCATAGGAAGATGACACTAACGAACAAGCTCAAAAAAATCAAGATGGAGAAGGGTGACAGATACCGAAGTACTTGACCACATTCACCCAATGTTAAGATGAGCTTGGAAGTGTCAGCGTTATTTTTGCTAAAGACGATTTGGTGAGCCTAGCACTTCTAGGCCTTCCCAAGAGTTGGTATAGTTACCAATACTTAGTTAATGGGAGGGAGAAGCTACCAAAGTGGGATCATTTGTGGTCTTACTTGGTACAAGAAGAGATTCGGCAGAACACCAGAGATGGATCCTCATCCAAGCATGATGATGAGGAGAACTGTCCCTTAGCTAGAAAGGTGAAGAAAGGGAAGGGGAAGTCATCTGATTCCAAATCATATTCTATTCAGGGAAAAAAGAATTACATGTCGAATATTAAATGTTTTCACTATCACAAGTTGTGACACTATTCCAAGAAGTGTTCTCATAAGAAGGTTGGAAAGAAGCCCGCAGGAGGAGCAGCAAGTGAAGTTCTTGATTCATAATCAAAAATGGATTTCACCCTCATCGCTTTCATGGTGACATCAGTGATGGGTAGTGTGTGGTACATGGGTAGTGGAGCCTCATTCCATATGGCCGCAATAAAGAGTTCTTCAGTGACTTGGAGGAGAAGGACCTCTAGATGCACTTCGAGATGGGAGATCATGGGAGGTATAACATGATTGGTATCAATACTCTTACCTTTCAAATGGAGTCTTGTTCTCCCCTCACATCAAAAGATGTCATGTATGTTTCCAGTTTGAAGAAGAATTTTGTTCCAGTTTCCATGTTGGAGGACTATGGCTACAATGTGATATTTAGCTCTGATGTCTGCAAAGGCGTTGCAGGAGATTGCAAAGTTGCCTTAGAAAGTGATATCTTATGATGATTCTCTAATGTTTGTAGTGGAGTTGTAGGAGGTTGGACAAGCTCTGAAGGTGCCTAGCAAGGCTATGTAGGAGTGTGGCAGAGTTCTAGGCAGAGTAACCATGATTTTCTTGAAATTAGCACATCTTCATTGGGAAGCTACATAAAACAGTGCCATGACTTAGCATCTTCATTGGGTTCTCATTCTGCCCCAACGAAGACCATGCTAGGGAACCAGGATTATCCCCCACAATGATGCCTATAGGTGAAAAAAATAAGAAACCAAGGGCCAAACCATGGAATTTCCCAAGGTGATGATGTTATTGAAGGGGTTTTAATGTCTATTTGATCCAGTCAACAAAAAACATCAACAAACCAATGTTTTTTCCTATCGTAATCATAAGGTGGAGAGACTATAAATATTCAAGAAGATCAATTGTGTGTGTGTGCATTTTGTGAGATCTATTAGCTCTGGCATTGACAATCCACCTAAATATTTTAAATTATGTTTTGCTTTGTTTAGGGACAGGTGTAAAGAAGTTTGAATGACCATTTACTTTAGATCAGCTAGTTGTGCTTTTATCTTTTGTAGTTGAGTTGATTATTTGACATGTTATGATCGAAAGTGTTAAGTGTCGTGTCCATAAATTTCTATCTAATGAAAGATTCATTTCATCAATGTACAAAGGGCCCAAAAATAATTAAGATTTGATTTATCTCAAGGAAATTGGTTTAAATATCTCATGTTTTGGTTTTTTTATTAAGCTCATCCTTTGACGTGTTATAAGTAAGCTTAGTTCTGGATTGATTGAATATCATTAAACCATTTATAATTCTAGATAAATCATACTTTGTAAACATTTTTAATTCTTGGAGGTTCCTTTGGATTTGATAGTTTATGCACACCATCTAATTGTGATAATGGTTGTTATATATTCTACTGAAAGATGAACACTCCTATGATATATCTAGTGTGACTGTAGGATTTGAAGCATCAAATACTATCACAAATATTTTTTCACGGATTAGAAACAATTTTTATTTAGTATTCATGTTAAAATATGTATTGATGTTGGTGATCTATCTCTATGAACTTATATGCTTGATGTAGTGGAGAAGGGATTATATTGTCAGAGGTATGTAAATGTTTGCATGCTAATGTATTTGTTACAGGATTTTGACAACCATCAGTGAATTCACAACATTTTTTGCAATCAAGGACCGTTAGACGTAGAGATCAATTCCTTGATCATAAGAGTGTGCATAAATTTTATATGACAAGTCTTTTAGTGTGCTTATATTGAGTTAAGGGGTGTATCTTACAAAGATATTTTATGCAGTACTAAAGTTTGATTATTATTATTGGTTGATATACTCTTGAACTTGATTAGAGAATAAGTATTATTATGCTTGAGCTTTAGTGATATATCTTCATCTTTATGAAGGATTCACTAGACATATACTACTCATATTCTATTGTCTAGTTCTATTGTTGAATCATATTTTCTACATGTCATCTGAGAGATGTATTATATTTTTGTTGTTCTTATGAGTCTTAAATGTGTTTTGATTTATTGATTTCTCTACAAAGAAAGGGTGGTTAAATATTTGCAGATATTGCAAATAGGTTCATGTGACATTTTGTTGTTGTATGTGAGGATTTGGTAGAGATATTGAAGTTATATTTCTTGGTTGATGTATTATCTTGTTCATTGAGGAAAGGATTAGATTTTGTATGAATGTGTATGTGATTCTTGTCTGAAACATTTTGATGAAATGTTGCCTACCAAATATGATATTATTATAGGTGGTCCCATTGTGAAAGGTTTTAAAACAGGGATGCCAAGAAGTATGAGGGTTGGAGCCTTTAGTAATGGAGTAGTGGATTCCTTCCAGAAGTATCTAGATAATTTATTGGAGGTAGTGGCCTCCAATATGTAGGAGCCTTCGCACGGGTAGAAGCTTGTACTAGTGCAAGATGTAAAATAAATAATTTTTATATAACAACATTAGTTAAAAATCCATGTAATAAGGTTAATAAAGGAAAAATAAGACTAAGGTCATGGGACATGTATTCCAAGCTAATTTTTGGGCAAAATCATAGGGATGGGGATCACTAGTCATTAATAAATGGCTATGGAAATTGGCAAAGTCAATGGAAAAGGCAAATAGGAATTAATTGGAATTTATTTATGAAAATAATGTAAAGTGGGAGAAAAGGAAGGTGAAAGGTCATAAAATTGCATATGAGGAAAATTGAAGGAAAAATAGAGGAAAATGAAAAAAATAGAGGCCTCAATGATAAAAAGGCTTCTGAGGATCAATTCACAACTTTTTTCAGTTGAATATTTGGCACTTTCATTCTAATCTCTCCTTCTCATACTCTTGCACATTTGGAGAAATATTGTAGCATTGTTGGAGCATGCTTGGAGCACTCTAGTTTCCTTGGATTTGGAAAAGAATGCAAAGGAAAAGTAGGAAATTGCAAAGGGGTAGGGGGATCAACAACTATAGTGGGTTTTCTTTGTAGGTACTAAGTTGCATGTATGAATTCCTTGCTAGTTTTGGCATGCATGGCATATGCATGTGGTTATTTGGTTATGGTCTATCATTGGCATGGAGGATTGCCTTGATTGATAACAGTTTTTATTAGCCTTGCCATTTCCTAGATAGCCATGGTGTTGTAGGTTTTCCAATTTTCTTTATTGGTACTCATATTCCTTATGGCTATGGGTTGAATTATTAGTTCTTGGAGCCTTGGTTGGACAAACGCTCTGGAAGCCCTGAAACAGCCTAGGTTGAGTTAATATTCCTAGAACCCTTTGTTGGAAAAATGCTCGAGATCCCTTGGTGGGTTGATATACTAGTCCTGGAGCCTTGGCTGGAAAAATTCTCTGGATCCCTACAATAATTGTGGGTTGAGTTACTATTCCTTGATTTAGGTTGGAACAAACACTCTAGATCCTTGAATAGCTTGGGTAGATACTGATATGGTGATGGTTAGTGATATCCAACCATGAGGTGGGATCACTGGTTGAGAGTTGAGCTAGTTTGGCTTATGGAGGACCTGGTTTGGTTTTGTTTTGATTATTCCATGAGATCTCACATTCATGCTTGGAATATGAAATGGGGGTGATTGGTTGAAAGAGATATTTTGGTTCAGCCCAATCTATGGTCGGATGGAATGTAGAAATCCCTGACTTGGTTGAATTTTCATATGTTAATATGAGTTCCTTTCCTCTTGTAATTCATGAGTATTTATACTTGTTACTATGTGGATTTGATTGTTGTTCAATCATTGTTATTATTATGGGTATATGTTGGGTATAAGCATAGTTTTATGACATACATTAGTTATGGATCTCATCATGTTTTAATTAGTAAGTGAATCGTTATTGATTGCATGATCTAATATATATATTTGCAGCTATTATGAGAGAGAATTATACCTTCTTGTTGATTCTCATATAAGTATGAGAACCCTATGTTTAGATATGCATTTATGAGCTATAAATTGTATGTTTATAATGTTTTGACAGAATGACTATCATGGTTAGCCCTTTTTACGTAAATTTCTTGTCTAACTTTTATGTTAATGGCTTTTTCCTAGTGTTATTCATCATTCTGGAAAGTTATATCAAGTTTTGGGTAGAGGTCTAGATCCTAGCCCTGAAAAAGTGGCTCAAATCACGAGGTTACAGGCACAAAACTGGGTAAATTAGACTATAGTCATTGCAACACAAGCTCATGCATGTGACTGGAGGCCTACAGTCGCATGGATGTAGGCTTATGCATGCAATTTGGGAGTCCAGGTCAGTGAAAAATCAATATGACTTAGGGTTAGGGCACTTGGAGGGATGATTTATCTCCTGTGGATCCTGCAACTCTTGACGAAGGTCAGTAGGGTTTCAGTTTGTTGATTACACTTCCTTAACTATACCTAGGAGGTTGATTCATATCATAGTAATTATTCATCAAATATTTACCCCAGTGGACCAATGTACTTTGGTAAGTGTGGTAGAAGGGTGTTAAAGAGTGGTATTAGAGTGGGTTTAATTCTCTTTGAATGACATCTGATACCACATAGTGGTATCAGAGCTCCCAGGTTTAACAATTGGACTGGAAGGGCGGAGAGTGCTTTTCATGCATGGATGTAGAGTGTATATGTGCTTGCTATGTATGCATGGTGATGCTCATTTTTGCAGTTGTGTTGTCATGTAGAAGTTTGTGATGTTATTGTTGGGATGTTTTTGTCATGCCTACATGTCAATAGTATATGTGTTTTTTAGACATGTCAGTGTCTATGTGTTTTTTATGCATGTATTGTTACAATTATAATTATCACGCATGAGGTCATGGTGTGTCGTTGGTGTTTTCATGCATGTTGTTGGTATATTGATATGGTTATGTATATATACATGTATCATGCTAATCTAGATTGATTTTACAAATGAGATAGCTTCCCCTGATCTTAATTGAGGCATGTTTGATTATGTTTATGTTTGGTTTATCTGACATAGTATGTTTGTAGGAAGAAGATCAAGATGACTAGAATAATGGTGGAATACAGTTCACGTGACTCTCCCTATAGATCAGATGAGCAACATTGTGATTATTACTCCCTACTTGAGTACCATATGATGCTCATAATCCTTGATACCCAATTTCGTATGAAAGGTATGAAAAATATTTGTGAACTCTGACACGTCCTGGTCCCCTCTGTGTCATAGTGTAGTCCACTTTATGTTCTCATATTCATAGCTTCTAACAGGGTGAAATACTCCTTGATGGCTTATCAGAAAGAGTTCCAAGTGGGTGCGGCTAAAAATAGTGAGGTTTCCCTCTGGTCCTTCTACTCACAGTAGGTTTCTCATCATTCCTTGATGTCAGGGGCAATTTGAGGAATGCAAAAGTAACCTTTTCCCTATTGGAAAAATCATGGACCAGAAAATACCCTTCTAATATATTTAACCATCTATCTATGGCATCTACATCTATCTAGCCTTCAAATATGGGAATATCAAAGTTTACTTGTATCTTGAAGGGAGTGGTGCCTCCAAATTGGTTGCAGAATGAATATGCATCGTTTGAGGGCAACACAAAAAGGCTCTGCGAAAATTTGGCCATTATCGCATTCCTATGTCGCTCGAAGGCCTTTTCGAGTATTATTTTGAAAGGATCTCCTACTCCCTCATATTTCCTTTCTTTCTTCATGGGAGGTCGTCAGGGTTTGCGAGGCTGGCCTTGCAAAGGTTACACCAGTTCAAGCCCTAAATCCTTATACCCTGACCTCGTTGGGAACATGCAAAGAAAAATAGAGAAAGAGCAGACAACTCTGATACCACTAATATAGAATTATGCATGAATGCAACATAATTTACATATAAACATAAACACAAAGATGTAGCAGGAATAAAGTTTCATTTCATTAATATTAAAGAACTTAAATATGCTAACATACAGAATGGAAATAAACTAGCTCAGGTGATGGTAGCTTATCTCTTAGAAGATATGTGGCGGCTACATGCCTCTAATATATGCTACAATGAGAATCGAAGGAATATTTATTATTGAGAAACAATGGAAAACCCTAAACATCCAAAAACCTTACCCTAGGAGTTGAAGCACCAAAACTATGGGCCCCATTTGGGTAAATTGCTACATCTACTTCCCGGGGTCGTAACTTTGGCATACAACCTCTGTTTGACATGCATAATACCTCGTTAGAAACATATATCTGAGGATTACAACTTTCAAATGAAGAAATCATAGTTTAGGGCCTAAAAACGACACTAGAAGTTCAGGACCCGAAAAAATGCAAAAAATAGTATGCTTTGCTACAATTAAGAAAACTGTAAAACTGAAAGAGACAGTGGTGGGGGTCCAAGTGGAATAGGTGGGTGGCCACCAATATCCACCTAGATCAATGCCTCATTTCCTTCTATGTATTTTTCAAAACTAGGCATAGTGATGAACAAAAAGTTAACTTCATGTTGAATGAAAATATGATACTCTAGGCCTTCTAGCAATGCTTTCCCATTGATTGTGCCTTTAAATTTAGAAAAATTGGTTCTATTTGTTGCTATCTGGTGAAATTTATACCAATAGTCTTCTAATGAAATCAATTAGCCAGTGGAATCTCTTATATGTCAAAGTCTCTTTTGCTGTAGAGTATTAAATTTCTTGTGAAATTTTTTAATCTGGGCTTCCAAGTTTTGACACTTGCTTTCTAACTATAACATTAAATTTTTCTTTATAAAAAATATTTTTACCTCTAGGACAATATCAATTCTATCCTCAATTCCAAATTATTCTAATTCTTCTTTAGTTTTATAATTCAGTACTTCAATTATTTTTCTTTCTTCTCCAGGCATATGCTATAAATATTCTTTGATTCATGCGATGACTAACTTTTATTTGTCCACTAAGTCTTCCTAGCAAGAAATGATCTAAATTGATGTCCAAAGTTTAGTCATGGTAGAATTTATATCAATCCATATTTTCTCTTTTGCCTCTACCAATGTTTGCACCATCAATGACTCATTTTCATATTTTTATCATTGTCTATTGAATATGAAATTCTTCTGAACTTCGGCCAGATATATGTTGCCAACCCTTGTTTTGTCATTTTGAACTTTCTATAGTAAAGTTCTAAGTTTTTCAATCTCAATATATTTCAATAGCAATTCTCCCATAGCTTTTGATAGTTTCTTTGCTGAGTGTTGGCCTATGGGCTTTGTTTCTGCTGTCGACACTACTACTGTAGAAATTGGTGGTGTTGAAGTCACTACTATGGAAGTTGTCATTGTAGTACTAAGTTGTAGTTCTTTTTCCTTGATTAATTTTTCCATTTTTACCTCCATCTGTTATATATGTCTGTTCTTTTCAACAATCATCTGGAGCATGTTCTCCTTCTCCTTCTTTAACAAGATGACTTCTTGGGCCTGAGGATGTTTCGTTGTTGGCAACTTCAATTGTTTACTCAATGCATGAATATCAACATTCCTGCTCTTGATGATTTCCTCATATGCCTTGATATCTTTAGGATCTAATCCTAATTTTATAACTAAGTATTCAAGTCCTTTGATTTTGGTGTCCTTTGCTAAAGAAGAAATCTTCTCCAATTTTAATTGGGAATGAATGTTGTTGAGAGAAGCTTATAATTTGGAATTTGCCATAGCAGAACTGGTCAAGGATGAATATATCATTTCCCCTGCTTTCTTATGAAGGTCAATCTGGTCAATAGGATGAATTTTCTTTGTGTCAAATGAAAACACAAAAGTTTTATAATCTTCATCACTTCTTGGCATAGGGACCTTTGGTTCCAAGAATGCTAATTGGAACTAGCCTTTTTCACTATCAAGGCCAAAAGTAATCTGGTATGAGTTGAGGAAGAGTGCTTCGTAAAAACTGCATATGTTGAAGTATTTAGGGCCTCATTTTTCTTCTTCATTTCTAAGAATTTAGAAAAAATACTTTGTTGTTTTGGAGTGGAAGGAGAAGAAGGAGATTCTAATGTGTCTTCAGGAATATGTTGTAATGAAAAAGGAGATTGTGTTGATATTACCACTGTAGTAAGTTCTTCAGAAGTTTGAGCTTCTGAAGATTCTTCTTCAATAGGTATATATTTTCTCCTTTTGAATACTTTGAATGCTGATCTCTGCAACTCCGACCCTACTAGTGATACACATTCTCTTGGCCTCTTTATGTCCTTCTCTGTCATCCTTGGAGTTTCTAGTGATGTTTGACTGGAAATTGGCTCTTCAGTTTCCTTCAATGTATTCTTTGTCTAGTCTTCCCTATTGGAAAACTGCTTTATTTCAGGTTTTTCCACATGTATATATGGTGCATATTTCTGAGCAATACTCATTGATGTGATTACTCCTAGTGGATCATATGACCAATTAAAACTTAATTTAAACTTTATCTAGCTTAGTAAGTCATTGATCTCATCCTCTATAGCTCTAGTATTGACTATAAGTGGACTAACATGTGCTTTGAATTTAAATTGAGCCTTTTTTTCTAGAAACAAAATGAACCTCATCCACATTTAGCATTTGTCTGATGTATTCCAGTGAAAAAATACTTATGGGGAGAAACACTGGAAATTTGTATGGTTGAAGCTCATAGCCATAAATTCTGAGTTCAGTGAAATTTTGGTATAAATACCAGTCTCCAACCTTTGTCTTCTCACTTAGATATGTAATTCTCTTAATCTCTATTGACATTTGAGGGACTGCATCACTGTTTAGCAAATGAGTAGCTGTGTAGAAGAATTGATATACAAAATCACTGAAAGAAAACTCTTCAAAAGTTTCCCTCACCAAGGATGTCCAATGAATTATTGACAGAGGTTTACCTTCGGCATCAAAATTTTGTAAATTAAAGTTTAATCTTTTAGATTGATAATATAAAAATAGGTAAACCAAAATTGTCTCGTGTTTAAATGATCCTTCTGCGCTAAACTTTAAAAACTATTCATGAATAGTATCAGAAAGAAACTAACTATAGTTTAACATAATTGATGGCTTTTTACCATAAGAAAAGATAGATAGAAAGCCCAAAATAAATTCATCAACCCATTGGTCACTAGGATATCCTAGCAGATAAGAAACTAAAGAAATAACCTACTTAGACATCTCAAGAAACATGGAGGATGGATAAGGAGGGTTAGCTTTGGGTAATTTTGATTTTTCTGGTAAAGATGATTCAAATATGTGGACACTCTGTGGGAAAGTGAGTTTCTGGTATATTTTCATTAAAGCATCAGAAGAAAAGGGTTTAAGGAAGCTTGAGGATTTAGCTGAAGGGCTTGGAAAGTTGACTCGACTTTAATATAAAAAAGGTTTCATTGTTTTGAGAAATTACAGCTCTTTGACTAGGAAGTTATCAAGCTCCACATTAAGAGGGGGTTGAATCATTGTGAGATCAATTTTGCTATTTCATAATTCCCTAATCAAACAACCATATAGAATTAAATCATAAGCATCATATCATCAATTTTAATAGTGCATCATCATATCAATAACATATCAAGAATCCATCACATCACAAAGAGACAAAAGATTTTATGTGGAAACACATATGGGAGAAAACCACGAATCTTGTTCCTCTTTATCATTAATTCATTATGTACATTTTCCAGCAACAACCTATTGGAGGAAATTACCCCTAAGATATGATCGTTACCACTAGTAATAGGTTACAACCTAATTTAGGCACCAACCTCAAAAGAACACAAGCACATGCACATTTTAGGCTACAACCTGATTAAGGCTCTGACCTTGATTATGAGTGGGATCCAACCTAATCTAGGCTCCCACCTAATTGAGGCTCCAATCTAAAAAATGAGAAGGCTCCAAACTCATTGGATCCACCCACCTCCTTCTCCAACTTCCTTGTGGACCTCTATTTCATATAATTTTCAAACTAGATCCACTGTCATCATATATCACCTGATCATAAGTACATAGGCTACAACCCGTAGTCACTGCATGGTCCACAATGTTGAAAATGTAGCAAGAAAATCCTAGTTTAATTTTCTCCTTGAATTAAATTGGGAATAAAATTGTAACTCCAGGTCTGATGACAATTTTTAATAGTTAACTAAGTTAATTTGACTTAGTTGGCTTCATTAATTCAAGAGAGGGTCTAACTAGAGTCATGTAGAGTGTCTCCTACAATTAGGATCACTAGTGGAGTTTATTTTGAGTTGTAATTATTTAATTTAGTTAAACTAGTTCCAACTTATGGAATAATTAGTGGGGGGTGTAGTAGTGGGCTGTAGTGGGCTGATTCCTACATTTAAGTGTGGTGTTTCCCAAAGTTTAGTGGGGTGTTGCTTGAAGTTCAGTCGGGTGTTGCATGAAGTTCAGTAGGGTGTTTCTTGAAGTTTAGCGGGGTGCTTCGTGAAGTTTAGTGGGGTGTTACTTGAAGTACAGTGGGGTACTACCTGAAGTGCACTGTGGTGCTTCCTATAGTGATGAACCAATAAATTGAAGATTCACTCATAATTAACTCATGCATGTCAAATCAAATAAAGGCCCAGTTGTGATTGGAGTTCAGGGACAATGTATTATCAGTTATAAAATCATCTAAATTAAATTGATGATGCATGCAATCAGAGGAACGCCTATGAAGATTGTGAAATTCATAATTGTGGAATTTCCTAATTAAACAGGGGTTAATTCCCAAAGGAATAGCACAAGGAACTAGGGACTTGGGCAAGAAAAAAATTGGCTAAGTATTGGCTTAAGCTTGTCTAGGTAGCAGTGAGATAGATAGAGATAGTGCAAAGATTGCTTGAGCTTGAGAAAATCATTGTAATCTTCTCATATTTTATGATTAATGCATCATAAAAATAGCAAGGGTTTTTATCTATGTATTTCCCTATAAAATCATTGTGTTATGTGTGATTGACTTCTTTCTCTTATATGCTTCGTGATTTCATCGATTGTCTATTATTTCTCCTGGTGAGTAGAGTAGATTGAAGTCAATTGTTTTGGCATATTAAAATATCTAGTTTGAATCTACAAGGAATTTCTACATGGTATCAAAGTTGAGAACACTATAGAAGAGTAGAATTCGAGTTTGCCTTTTGCAGGAGAAATAGAATTTGCGGTATGATACCTTAGATCCACTAGGATTTTGTTCTACGAATCAAGACTTGAATATTCCCTTCCGGGTAGTTCAAACTATATTTCTTGGAAGGACATGGTGGAGGTAGTGCTGGAAGAGAATATGCTTAAGGAATTCATAAGCAAAGATATTCCTAAGCTATTTGATGCTCAATATCTGGTAGAGTGGAAAAAATGTGTGGCAAAGGTGAGAAGGCTTATCCTAGAAGGAGTTCAAGAACATATTGTCTCAAACCTCCATGATAAGGAAAATCCATTTGCAATGTGGAATGCCTTGACCCAACTATTTCAAAACAGTAGTGACCATAGGAAGCTGGCACTAATGGACAAGCTCAGAAAAATCAAGATGGAGAAGGGTGAAAGATACCGAAGTACTTCACCACGTTCACCCAATGTTAGGATGAGCTTGGAAGTGTTGGCGTTACAGTTGCTAAAGACGATCTGGTGAGCCTAGCACTTCTAGGCCTTCACAAGAGTTGGTACAACTACCAAGACTCAGTTAATGGGAGGGAGAAGCTACCAGAGTGGGATCATTTGTGGTCCTACTTGGTACAAGAAGAGATTGGGCAGAACATCAGAGATGGATCCTCATCCAAGCATGATGATGAGGAGAACTGTGCCTTAGCTAGAAAGGAAAAGAAAGTGAAGGGGAAGTCATCTGATTCCAAATCATATTCCAGTCAGGGCGACAAGAAGTACATGTCGAATATTAAATGTTTTCACTATCATGAGCTGGGACACTATTCCAAGAAGTGTTCACATAAGAAGGTTGGCAAGGAGCCTGCAGGAGGAGAAGCAAGTGAAGTTCTTGCTTCACAATCCAAGATGGATTTCACCCTCATCGCTTTCATGGTGACTTCGGTGATGGGTAGTGTTTGGTACATGGATAGTGGAGCCTCATTCCATATGGCCAGCAACAAAGAGTTCTTTAGTGACTTGGAGGAGAAGGACCTCCAAATGCACATCGAGATGGGAGATGATGGGAGGTATAGCATGACTCAAATCAGTACTCTTACCTTTCAAATGGAGTCTTGTTCTCCCCTCACATTAAAATATTTCATGTATGTTTTGGGTTTGAAGAAAAATTTTGTTCCAGTTTCCATGTTGGAAGATTGTGGCTACAATTTGATATCTATCAAGGGAAAGGTTTTCCTTCTTTAGATAACCTCTGGAGAGGTGAAACAGATTGGGGTTCGAGTGAAGAACCTATACAAATTCGATGTAGAAGACTATGGTGATTTGGGCACAAAAGAAGAGAAGGTCCAGAGCTAAGACATTGCTGAGTTGTGGCATAGAATATTTAGTTAATTCCACCATGGAGCTTTGAAGATCATGCAAAAAATTTATACAAGACTTCCCAAGGGTACACTAGACCAGAGAGACATGTCCAAAGGGTGTACATTAGCGAAGTACACCAAATATTCCTTTCATGATAAAGACATTCGAGCACAAAGAATCCTTGATAGAGTTCAATCAGATGTGTGTGGACCATTCTCAATAGCTTCCATGGCCAAGCACAGGTATTATGTAATATTTTTAATGATTTTTCTCATAAGTGAAGGATTTTATTCGTGCAAAATAAAGATTAAACATTCTCTAAATTTTGTGAATTTAAAGAAATTGTCAAGATACATAATGCCAAGAAAGTTAAATCTCTAAGAAGTGATAATGGTGGAGAATATGTGTCGAATGAATTCAAGAAATTATGTGTGTAAAAAGGCATTCGATGGGATTTAATAGCACCTCATAACTCATAGCAGGATGGGATTGCTGAAAGGAAGAACAAACGTATTGCGGGAGCTGCATGGGTAATGTTAGATGATCAGGGCCTACCATTGCGCTTGTGGGCTAGAGCATGCAACATAATTCTTTATTTACAAAAAAGAAGTCCTCATCGAATTCTCGAGATGAGTACCCCAAAAGAATATTTTTCAGGTAAGAAACCTGATGTGGCACACTTTAGGATCTTTAGTACATCAGTTTACTGTCATGTTACCAAGGATGCATGGAAAAAGATAAAGCCAATAGCTGAGTTGGGCATACTTTTAGGGTACATTGATACACCTTACAACTATCGGGTGTACCCGACATCCAACAGGATGGAAGTGGTTCAT
The DNA here is from genome assembly GCA_031772625.1 of Pinus tabuliformis. Lineage (NCBI taxonomy): Eukaryota > Viridiplantae > Streptophyta > Pinopsida > Pinales > Pinaceae > Pinus > Pinus tabuliformis. The sequence goes on along the minus strand of CM062820.1, from coordinate 903,719,754 downwards.
AGATATGTGAATTTTTATGAAGAGAAGGCCATGAGATGTTCCCTTGAGAGGGATATTTAGTGAGATGCAAATGAGGATCATTTTGCTCCAAAGGAGGAACCTCGGGATGATGTGGAGCAACCACATGTAGAGGAGAAAAGAGTGAGAGTACCCAATCATGTATATACTTCTAGAGATGGAAGGAAGTGCACTAGAGAGGCTGATAGATTGATGCATGATGATAGAGAGAATGTAGGAGCATCCACATCACAACGCAAGCAGAGGATGTCACTAGATCGATACATTGTCTACATGGGTATGATGAGCCAGAGTGCAGAGGTTGAGACGTCTTCATTTGAGGAAGCAGTGCCACAACCAATATGGGTTGATGGCATAGTTGAGGAGTAGGACTCCATTATCAGAAAAAATGTTTGGGAAGTGGTCCCAAGATGAGCATACAATTCAATGGTGAGTTCTAGATGAATTTACACGGTAAAGAAAGTAGCAGATGGGAGTGTGGAGAAAATATTTGTGGCCATAGGGTTCTCTTAAGTGGAGGAAATTGATTACAAGGAGACCTTTACTCTAGTAGCAAGGTACTCTTCAATCAGATATATTATAACACTTTTAGCATAGATGGGATGGAAGATACATTAGATGTATGTGAATACAACATTCCACAGCTATATGATTGAGGAAGAGGTGTATACTGAGAATCCAAAAGGATTTGAGACCTTCAACAAATATTCACATGTGTGAGGACTCAAGCGAGCTTGTATGGATTGAAACAAGCACCCTATGCTTGGTACACTGGGATTGGCAGTTATTTCACTGGGTTGGGCTTCACCAAAACTGAAGAAGATACTAACCTCTACCATATTGTGGTTGAAGAAAAATTGTTTATTATAGTATTATATGTTGATGATTTGATTCTAACAAGTGATTAGAAGCTAATAAAATATTGCAAAGAAGATCTTACAAGAGAATTTGAGATGAATGACCTAGATCTCATGAATTACTTTCTTGGTATGGAAGTATGGAAAGGAGGTGGGGAATTGTTTGTCTCTTAGGGCGAGTATGCCAATGAGATACTGAAGAAGATCCACATGGAGAGAAGCAAACCCATGGGGACTTCTCTAGTAGGTAATTGGAGGAAGGAAGATGCTACTTCAGGTGAAGTAGTGGAGGCTACTATTTATAAACAACTTGTGGGTTCACTTATGTATTTGGTGAGAACATGACTAGACATATGTTTTGCGATTAACCATCTTAGTCAAGATATGGTTAAGCCAGCCAAATTATATTGGAAGGAAACTAAACATGTGTTTAGAGAGCTCAGAAGCACCACTCAGTTTAGTCATTGGTATAGACAGACAAAGGGAGTGAAGATTCAAGGATTCACAGTTGCAGATTGGGAAGGGATTCCATCCAACAGGAAGAGCTCATCAGGGGTAACCTTCAGTATTTTTTCAACAATAATTTCTTGGTACAACAGGGAGCAGATATTAGTTGCACTCAGTTTAGCAGAAGCAGAGTAAAAAGGCTACTAGTCAAGTATCTTGTGAGGCTATCTAGATGAGGAAGACCATTGTTGGTTTATTTGGTCCACAGATGGTTCCTTAGTGATTTACTGTGACAATCAAAGTTGTATCAAACCCTCTGAGAATCCTGTTTTTCATGATCGGTCCAAGCGTATTGACATTTGGTATCACCATAAAAGATATTGTGCGCAGAGGAGAATCATGTTGTTGAAGTACATTCCAAAAAAGGAACAAGATGCAAATATTTTGACGAAGGCATTATCAAGATGCAAATTAGATTTTCACAGAGGCAAGACTGGGGTAGGAGATAATCCCTTTCTTGTTGAGAGGGATTGTTGAAAATGCAACAAGAAAATCCTAATTTAATTTCGTCCTTGAAGTAAATTTAGAATAAAATTGTAACTCCACATATCATGACAATTTGTAATAGTTAACTAAGTTAATTTGATTTAGTTGTCTTGGTTAATTCGTGTTGAGGGTCTACCTAGAGTCATCTAGAGTGTCTCCTACAATTAGGAGCACTAGTTGAGTTGATTTTGAGTTGTAATTATTTAATTCAGACTAACTGAGTTAAAGTAAGTTAAACTAGTCCAACTAATGGAGAAATTAGTGGGAGGTCTAGTAGTGATGTGTTTCCTATAGTCAAGTGTGGAGTTTCTTGAAGTACAATGGGGTGCTGCTTGAAGTTTAGTGGGGTGCTGCTTGAATTTTAGTGAGGTGTTGTTTGAAGTTCACTGGGGTGTTGCTTGAAGTTCAATGGGGTGCTGCTTGAAGTTCAGTGGGGTGCTTCCTAAAGTTTAGTGGGGTGCTACCTGAGGTACAGTGAGGTGTTGCTTGAAGTGCAGTGTGGTGTTTCCTACAGTGATCAACAAGTAAACTGAAGATTCACTCATAATTAACTCATGTATGTCAGATCATAGAAAGACCCAGTTGAGATTAGAGTTCAAGGAAAGTGTACTATCAATTGTAAAATCATCTAAATTAAAACAATGGTGCATGAAATTAGAGGAAGGCCTATGAGGATTGTGAAATTCATAATCGTGTAATTTCCCAATTAAATAGGGGATAATTCCCAAGGGAGAAATGCAAGGAAATAAGGACATGGGAAAGAAATAAATTGTCTAAGTATTGGCTTGAGCTTGTCTAGGCAGCAGTGAGATAGAAAGAGATACTGCAGAGGTTTCTCGGCCTTCAGAAAAGCATTGTAATCTTCTCATATTTTCTAATTAATGCTATATACAGATAGCAGGGGTTTTTAGGTGTGGATTTCCCCAGAAAATAATTGTGTTATGTGTGATTGAATTCTTTCTCTTATATGCTTTGTGATTTCATCGATCGTTTATTATTTCCATTGATGAGTAGAGTACTTTCAAGTCAATTGTTTTAGCATATTACAATCTGTAGTTTGAACCTAAGAGGAATTTCTACACACAACCACTATCACAACTTGCAACTAATGCCATTGCAATAACATGTCACTACTAACACTACAATCATTATCATGAGTTGTAACCACTATCATAAATTCTAGCACTAACTATCACATAAACAAATTCAACTAATTGTCATGTTATTGTCCATACTCTTCTCCTACCAATTCATCAATGTCATCACTCAATTTTTTTTTCATAAGTTATTTTTAGAATCTATTCAAAACAATTATAGTCTTGTTTATAGCCTCTCTAAACATATAAAAAAGATTCTGGTCATCAAATAAGTCCGAAAAGGACATCACAAAACTCTAGTTAGGTTGATCTCTAAGGCTTTATCATCCATCTTCTTCTAAAACTCAATTTGGATAAATATTCACCCCAAAATCTTACAAAAATCATATAAAAACTACATAAAAAACAAAGGTTCTATAAAAGACCATTTTCTAGGCACACTTCTACATAATGCCCCTTCTTCGATGATGGATCTACAAAATTCCAATTGTAATTTGCTAATAATGCGACATAATGCCTACATATACAAAATAAAAAATAAATAATATGAACCTATCAACCAACAGGGTCGAACTCATGGACTTAGAGTTCCCTATGGATCTCTATACCAAATGTGTTTGCCATTGATGCCTACAGGGTACCGCCTCCAACATTGATTTATTGACCACCGAATATTCATATGAGTTGGGTGCAAGGCCTAATATGTTGGCAACATGATCAAGCATTTGCCTATTAACCTAATCTAAATCTTATGGTAGTCATGATTGATATTCAAATTCTCCCCCTAATACCATAATTCCTTCATCCATAGTACCTGTCATCTCTGCATTTTCTAATTTCCCCCGAAAAACATGCCCACCTCCTTTATTTATATTTGAGATACCATAATCATGTTATGGTAATCAATATAGTTCACATATTGTCCTCATACATGTAGTTTCTTCTTCATGTTTTGATTTGACAAACGATGGTATTGAACAATATTTCTCGAAGGGATTAGATTCGAGGATTCATACCTATTCACGGTCCTCCTTGACCTTTTCTCCATATTGTAACTTCGATAGGAAGTCCCTCTCTATTATACCATCTTGAGTTGAGCATACAATCTTGTGCTACATGAGCTTTGTTGTGACATATGTGACAAGCAATTTTGGGGTTCAACACTTGCGAAAATGGTTAAGGAATTCTCTTGATTTGGTCCACATGTCTTCATCTAGGTACCATATCATATCCCCCATACTTAACCACATCATAGGTTATGCAATCATGTGTTTTGTGTCCAAAATTTGTGCGTAAGAGATGATAAACAAAGAACTTATTTTAATACTCGGATATAGAAGGAGATCTCGCATTTTGAAGTTACTTTTTGGAGAAGCCATGTTCTCTCGTTAATCAATACCTACTTGAGTGTTTCTTGTAAATGGTTCATGAGGAGCCATATTCATTGGTTTATTTCCATCACCTACTTCATTCTTGCTTGTGGATGCTTTATAATGAGCCATATTCATTGACTGATTTCCAACACCTACTTCATTGTTGCTTGTGTATGCTTTATGTGAGCCATATTCATTAACTACCCTACATTATTCATTCTTGTAGATCATTTTTCTTAATTATGGTTTCTTGTATTCTTTCCTTTCATGGAATTATTTTGACTGTCATTGAAATCAATATAATTGGCCCAATGCACCATTTTCTTTGTATCTTCAAGAGAGTTATTGTTGGATTCTATGAATATATGATCAATATTCTTGGAGTGATCTTAATTTATGAGATTGGGGGACCATTTTTTTTGGATGCCTCACAATTTCCTTAATATCCAAGACATGTTTTAATAAGTGGGGACCTTTTCATGTTGAGAATATGATATAGTTATTTATTCCCTTTGTTGATCTTTGAATTGAGATGCTCCAATTATTCTCTTAAGAGGATAACTTCCTCTTCCAACCTTTCATATATTTTTTCCTTCTCATTTATTTGTTTAGATAGAAACTCCTTTATGATTTTTGCTTCTTTCATTTCAAATTCAAAAGTAAGAATGGTGGCATCATTTAGACTCTTGTCTCGAAGCTATTACATCAATTAAATTCCTTTATTTCTGAGTATCCTTATTTCATTCAATGTGATTTTAAGTAATCCCTCATAATCAACTTCTTCTTTAGGTTATTTATCCTAAAAAAATGAATAGTATTTCACCCCTTTCTTCATCAGTCACACTATCAGTTCTTTCACTATCACTTTGTTCTTTTGAGTAAAAATTATTTTTATTACTGGCTCGCTTCTACTTTTGATGTTTGGATTTTAGTATTGACTCATCATCACTATCATTAATATTATCATAATGATATTTAGATGCATAATTACCTATCCTTTCAGATTCAAAACATTGAAAGGAAGATTACCTTTGAACTTTTCGATTCCTCTATTTCAACTTCAGACAAATTTGGCTTCTTCTTTATCAAAGTTAGTGTCTTCTTTCTTTTTTTTCTTTTTTCTCTTATTTCTCTGCCTTTAAAGTTGCTTTTTTGACTCCTGATTTATCTTCCTTGATTCTTAGCTCATATTCAAAAAGGGTTCCTTGATGTCTATCATTGGAAATATTTTCTACTTCTGATAGTTCCTCGAGAGATGATACTTTGGAATTGAATCTTGGCAAAAGTGATGTCAAAACCTTTTGGATAACATATTTATTTGGGACTTCTTCACTGAGACCTGCAATGGTGTTGAGTATATTTTTTACTCAAAGGAAATATGAAGAAATGACCTCTTATTCTTCCATATTCAAAGTTTCAAATTGGCCCCTACGAGCTTGCAAACTGACTTCTTTAACTTTTTCATCCCCTTCATAATAAGTTTTGAGTTTATTACAGACTTGATGACCTGACTTGCACTGTGTTACATTAACGAAATCTGACTTTTCCAAGGCACTTAAGATAGAATGCTTAGCTTGTGAATTATATGTTTAAATTTCCTTGTAGATTAAATTTGTCAAAATAGAATTAGGGACTTTATATTCAGTTTCCGTAATTTCCTAAACTTTTTCTCCCAAGAAATTGAGATAACTTTCCATCCTTATTTTCCAAAATACATAATTGGTCCCATCAAAAATAGGAGGCTTACCCACTACTCTAGTCATGGCTATATCCCTCAAAATTCAACCTTCAAGTACTTAACTTTTCGAAAGGATGCTTTCTCTAATACCATTTGTTGGCCTAAAGGCCACACTATGTTGGGGGGTGAATCAATGTGAGATCAATTTTACTATTTCATGAATTTTCATAATCAAACAAACATATAACATTTAATCATAAGCATCCTATCAACAATTATAAGAATGCATCATCATATCAATAGCATATCAAGAATACATAACATCACAAAGAGACACAAGATTTTACATGGAAACTGATATGGGAAAAAACCACAAACCTTATTCTTCTTTACTTTTAGTTCATTACATATATTTACAGGTTATGGTTTGTTGGAGGCAATTACCCCCATGATATGCAAGCTTCCACTTATGATAGGTTACAACCTAATTTAGGCACTGACCTTGAAATAACACAAGTACATGTCTATTTTAGAATACAACTTGATTGGGGCTCCAACCTTGATGATGAGTGGGCTTAAACCTACTCTAGGCTCTAGCCTAAAGAATAAGTAGGCCCCAAGCTTAATGGATGCACCCACCGCATTCTCCAACTTTCTTGTGCACCTATATTCCATATAATTTTCAAAATATATCCATTGTCATCATATATCATTGAATCATAAGTACACTCTACAACCTATAATCATTGCATGGTCCACATTCACTATCACAACCTGCAACCAATGCCATTGTAATAAAATGTCACCACTATCACTGCAATCACTATCATGAGTTGCAACCAATATCATAAGTGCTACCACTAACTATCACATAAATAATTGTCACTATTTGTCATTATTCTGCCCATACGTTGCTTCTACCAATTCATTAATGTGGTCACTCAATCCCTTTTTCGTAATTTGTTTCTAGAATATATCCAAAACAATTGCAGTCCTGTTTATAACCTCTCAAAACATATAAAACAAATTATGGATATGAATAAGTTCCAAAAGGACATCACACACCTCTAGTTAGATTCATCTCTAAGCCTTGAAAATTCATCTTCTTCTAGAAATAAATTTAGAAAAATATTGAACCCAAAAGCTTGCAACATCCACATAAAATATATATATATAAATTAAGGGTTATATAAGAGACCCTTTTCTAGGCAAGCTTCTACATAATGCCCTTTTTCAATAATGGATCGACAAGACTCCCATCGACATTTGCTAATAATGTGACAAAATTCCTACATTATGAATAAAAAACAATATTTCTAAACATGTCAATCAATGGGGATGAACTCATGACCTCAGAGTTCCCAATGGATCTCTATACCAAATTTGTTGATCATTGATGCCTGTGAGGTACTTCCTCCAACATTGATGTATTGACCATCAAATATTCATACAAGTTGGGTGCAAGGACCAATTTCTTGGTAGCATGATTGGCATTGATGTCAACAAGTTAATAACATGATGCTCTGATGTTTGCAAAGGAGTTGTAGGAGAATGCAGAGGTGCCTCAGAAAGTGATATCTTATGATGATTCTCTAATGTTTGTAGTGTATTTGTAGGAGGTTGGACAAGGTTTGAAGGTGCCTAGAAAGGCTATGTAGTAGTGTGGCAAAGTTCTAGGCAGTGTAACCATTATTTTCCATAAATTAGCAGATCTTCACTGGGAAGCTACATAGAACAGTGCCATGACTTATCATCTTCACTAGGTGCTTATTCTGCCCCTACGAAGATCATGCCAGGGAACTAGGCTTACCCCCCACAATGATCCCTATAGGTGAAAAGTAATAAGGAATCAAGGGCCAAACCATGGAATTTCTGAAGGTGATGATGTTATTGAAGGGATTTTAATGTCTATTTGATCCAGTCAACAAAAAACATCAACAAACCAATGTTTTTTCCTATCATAATCATAAGGTGGAGAGACTATAAATATTCAAGGAGATCAATTAGTGTGTTTGTTTTGTGAGATCTATTAGCTCTGGCACTCACAATCCACCTACATATTTTTAAATTATGTTTTGCTTTGTTCAGGGATAGGTGTAAGGAAGTTTTAATGACAATTTACATTAGATCAGCTAGATGTGCTTTTATCTTCTGTAGTTGAGATGATTATTTGACATATTCTAATCTAAAGTGTTAAGTGTCATTTCCATAAATTTCTATCTACTGAAAGATTCATTTCACCAATGTACAAGGGCCCAAATATAATTAAGATTTGATTTATCTCAAGGAAACTGGTTCAAAGATCTCATGTTTTAGTTTTTTTTATTAAGCTCATCCTTTGATGTGTTATAAGTAAGCTTAGTTTTGGATTTAATGAATATCATTGAACCATTTAAATCATATGTTTGTAAACGTTTTTAATTGTTGGAGGTTCCTTTGGATTTGATAGTTTATGCCCACCATATAATTGTGATAATGGTTGCTATATATTCTAATGAAAGATGAACACTCCTTAGATATATCTATTGTGACTGTAGTAATTGAAGCATCAAATACTATCAAGAATATTTTTGCATGGATTAGAAACAATTTTTCTTTGATATTCATTGTTAAAATATGTAATGATGTTGGTGATCTATCTCCATGAACTTATATGCTTGATGTAGTGGAGAAGGGATGATATTGGCAGAGATATGGAAATGTTTGCATGCTAATGTATTTACTATAGCATTTTGACAACCATTAGTGAATGCACACCATTTTTTGCAATCAACGATCATTATATGTAGAGATCAATTCCTTGATCACAAGAGTGTGCATAAATTTTATATGACAAGTTTTTTAGTGTGATTATATTGAGTTAAGGGGTGTTTCTTACAAAGATATTTTATGCAGTACTGAAGTTTGATTATTATTATTGGTTGATATACTCTTGATCTTGATTAGAGAATAAGCATAGTTATGCTTGAGCTTTAGTGATAGATCTTCATCTTTATGAAAGACTTCGTTAGACATATACTACTCATATTCTATTGTCTAGTTCTATTGTTGAATCATATGTTCTACATGTCATTTCAGAGATGTATTATAGTTTTGTTGTTCTTATGAGTCTTAAATGTGTTTTGATTTGTTGATTTCTCTACAGACAAAGGGTGGTTAAATATTTGTAGATATTGCAAATAGGTTCATGTGACATTTTGTTGTTGTATGTGAGGGTTTGGTAGAGATATTGAAGTTATATTTCTTGGTTGATGTATTATCTTGTTCATTGAATAAAGGATTAGATTTTGTATGAATGTGTATGTGTGTCTAGTCTAAAACTTTTTGATGAAATGTGGCCTACCAAATATGATATTGTTATAGGCGGTCCCATTGTGAAAGGTTCTAAAATGAGGATGCCAAGAAGTATGAGGGTTGGAGCATTTAGTAAGGGAGTCATGGCTTCCTTCCAGTAGTAGCTAGATAATTTATTGGAGGTTGTGGCCTCCAATATGTAGAAGCCTTCGCACAGGTAGAAGCTTATACTAGTGCAAGATGTAAAATAAATATTTTTTATGTAACAGCACTAGTTAAAAATCCATGTAATAAGTTTAATAAAGGAAAAATAAGACTAAGGCCATGGGACATGTATTCCAAGCTAGTTTTTTAGAAAAATCATAGGGATGGGATCACTGGTAATTAATAAATGGCTATGGAAATTGACAAAGTCAATGGAAGAGGAAAATAGCAATTAATTGGCATTTATTTATTAAAATAATGTAAAAAGAGAGAAAAGGAAGGTGAAAGGTCATAAAATTGCATATGAGGGAAATTGAAGGAAAAATAGAGGAAAATGAAGAAAATAGAGGCCGCAATGATAAAAAGGCTTCTGAGGATCAATTCACAGCTTTTTTCAGTTCAATCTTTGGCACTTTCATTCTAAGCTCTCCCTCTCATACTCCTGCACACTTGGAGAAATATTGGAGCATTGTTGGAGCATGTAGCGAGATCAATAGCTATAGTGGGTTTTCTTTGCAGGTACTAAGTTGCATGTATGAACTCCTTTCTAGTTTTGGCATGCATGGCATATGCATGTGGTTACTTGGTTATGATCTATCATTAGCATGGAGGATTCCCTAGATTAATAGTGATTTTTCTTAGCCTTTCCATTTCCTAGATAGCCATGGTGTTATAGGTTTTCCCATTTTTTGTGATTGGTACTCAGGTTCCTTATGGCTATGGGTTGAATTATTAGTTCCTGGAGCCTTGGTTGGACAAACGCTCTGGAAGCCCTAGAACAGCCTCGATTGAGTTACTATTCCTAGAACCCTTTGTTGGAAAGATGCTCGGGATCCCTTGGTGGGTTGACTTACTAGTCCTGGAGCCTTGACTGGAAAAATGCTCTAGATCCCTACAACAAATGTGGGTTGGGTTATTATTCCTAGAGTGAGGTTGAAACAAACACTCTGGAGCCTTGAACAACTTGGGTAGATACTGATCTGGTTATGGTTAGTGATGTCCAACCATGAGGTGGGATCACTGGTTGAGAGTTGAGCTAGTTTGGCCTATGGAAGGCTTGGCTGGGTTTTGTTTTGGTTATTCCATGAGATCCCACATTCATGCTTGGAATATGGAATGGGGGTGATTGGTTGAAAGAGATATTTTGGTTCAGCCTAATCTATGGTCGAGTGGTATGTAGAAATCCCTAACATGGTTGAATTTTCATATGTTAATATGAGTTCCTTTCCTCTTGTAATTCATGAGTATTTATACTTGTTACTATGTGGCTTTGATGGTTGTTCAGTCATTGTTATTATTATGGTTATATGTTGGGTATAAGCATGGTTTTATGACATACATTAGTTATGGATCTCATCATGTTTCGATTAGTAAGTGAATCGTTATTGGATGCATGACCTAATAGATGTATTTGCAGCTATTATGAGATAGAATTAGACCTTCTTGTTGATTCTCATATAAGTATGAGAACCGTATGTTCAGATATGTATTTATGAGCTATAAGTTATATGTTTACAATGTATTTGACATAATGACTATCATGTTTATGCCTTTATACGTCAATTTCTTGTCTAAGTTTTGTGTTAATGGCTTTTTCCTATTTTTATTCATCATTCTATAAAGTTATATCAAGTTCTGGGTAGAGGTCTAGATCCTAGCCCTGAAAAAGTGGCTCAAATCTCGAGGTTACAGGCACAAAATTGGGTAAATTAGACTACACTCATTGTGACACAGGCTCATGCATGTGACTGGAGGCCTACAGTCGCATGGATGTAGGCTTATGCATGCAATTGGGAGTCCAGGTCAGTGAAAAATCAACATGACTTAGGGTTAGGGCACTTGGAGGGGTGGTTTATCTCTTGTGGCTCTTACAGCTCTTGACGAAGGTAAGTAGTGTTTCAGTTTGTCGATTCCACTTCCTTATCTGTACCTAGGAGGTCGAGTCATATCATAGTAATTCTTCATCACATATTTACCCCAGTGGACCGATGTACTTAGGTAAGTGTGGGAGGAGGGTGTTAAAGAGTGGTATTAGAGTGGGTTTCATTCTCTTTGAGTGATATCTGATACCATAGAGTGGTATCAGAGCTCCCAGGTTCAAAAATTGGACTGGAAGGGTGGAGTGTGCTTTTCATGCATGGATGTAGAGTGTATATGTGCTTGTTATGTATGCATGATGATGCTCATTTTTTCAGGTGGTCGTCATGTAGAATTTGATGATGTTATCGTTGGGATGTGTTTGTCATGCCTACATGTTAATAGTATATGTGTTTTTTATACATGTCAGTGTCTATGTGTTTGTTATGCATGTATTGTTATGGTCATAATTATCACACATGAGGTCATGGTGTGCAGTTGGTGTTTTCATGCATGTTGTTGGTATATTGATATGGTTATGTATATATACATGTATCATGCTAATCCGGATTGATTTTACAAATGAGATAGCTTCCCCTGAATTTAATTGAGGTATGTTTGATTATGTTTATGTTTGGTAGATCTGACATAGTATGTTTGTAGGAAGAAGATCAAGATGACTAGAAAAATGGTGGACTACAGTTCATGTGACTCTCCCTACAGATCAGATGAGCAACATTGTGATTATTACTCCCTACTTGAGTACCATATGATGCTCATAATCCTTGATAACCAACTTCGTACAAAGGGTATGAAAAATATTTGTGAACTCTGGCACGTCTTGGTCCCCTCCCTGTCATAGTGTGGTCCACTTTATGTGCTTATCTTCATAGCTTCTCACAGGCTAAAACTACTTCTTGATGGCATATCTAAAAGAGTTCCAAGTGGGTGCAACTAAAAATAGTGAGGTTTCCCTCTCATCCTTCTGCTCATAGTTGGTTTCCCATCGTTCCTTGACGTTGGGGGCAGATTTGAGGAATGCAAAAGTAACCTTTTCCCTATTGGAAAAATCATGGACCATAAAATACCCTTCTAATATATTTAACCATCTATCTATGGCATCTACATCTATATGACCTTCAAATATGGGAATATCAAAGCTTACTTGTACCTCGAAGGGAGTGGTGCCTCCAAAGTGGCTGCAGAATGAATATGTGTCATTTGTGGGCATCAGCAAAAGGATCTGGGAAAAGTTCTCCATTATTTCATTCCTATGTCACTCGAGGGTTTCTTCGAGTAATATTTTGAAGGGATCTCCTAATCCTTCATATTTCCTTTCTTCCGCCATGGGAGGTCATCAGGGTTTGCAAGGTCGGCCTTGTGAAGGTTACACCAGTTCAAGCCCTATATCCTTATACCTTGACCTCTTTGGGGACATGCAAATAAAAAGAGAGAAAGAGCAGACCACTGTGATACTATTAATACATAATTATGCATGAATGAAACATAATTTACACATAAACATAAACACAGAGATGTAGCAGGAATAAAATTTCATTTCATTAATATTAAAGAACTGAAATATGCTTACATACATAATGGAAATAAACTAGCTCAGGTGATGGTAGCTTATCTCTTAGAAGATATGTGGCAGCTACATGCCTTTGATCTATGCTACAATGAGACTCGAAGGAATATTTATTATTGAGAAACAATGGAAAACCCTAAACATCCAAAAAACTAACCCTAGGAGATGAAGCACCAAAACTATGGGCCCCGTTTGGGTAAATTGGTACATCAACATCCTCGGGTCATAACTTTGGCATACGATCTCTGTTTCACATGCACAATACCTTGTGAGAAACATATATCTAAGGATTACAACTTTCGAATGCAAAAACATAGTTTAGGGCCTCAAAATGGATCCAGAAGTTCAAGACCTGAAAAGCTGCCAAAAATAGTACACTTTGATACAATTAAGAAAACTGTAAAACTAAAAGAGACAGTGGTGGGGGTCCAAGTGGAATAGGCGGGTGGCGACCAATATTCACCAAGATCAATTCCTCATTGCCTTCTGTGTATTTTCAAAAACTAGGCCTAGTGATGAACAAATAGTTAACTTCATGTTGAATGAAAAATTCATACTCTAGGCCTTATAGGAATGCTTTCCCACTGATTGTGCCTTTAAATTTAGAAAATTTGGTTCTATCTGTTGCTATCTGGTGTAATTTGTAACAGTAGTCTTCTAATTTAATCAATTGGCTAGTAGAATCTCTTAGAGCTGGAAGTCTCTTTCGTTGTAGAGAGTTAAATTTCTTGTGAAATTTTTTAAACTGGGCTTCCAAGTTTTGACATTTTCTTTCTAACTATAACATTAAATTTTTCTTTATAAAAAATATTTTTACCTCTAGGACAATATTATTTCTATCCTCAATTCCAAATTATTCTAATTCTTCTTTACTTTTAGAATTCGTACTTCAATTATTTTTCTTTCTTCTCCAGGCATATGATATAAATATTCTTTGATTCATGCGATGACTAACTTTGATTTGTCCACTAAGTCTTCCTATTAAGAAATGATCTAAATTGATGTCCAGAGTTCAATCACGGTAGGATTTATATCAATCCATATTTTCTCTTTTTCCTTTGCCAATGTCTGCGCCATCAATGACTTGTTTTCATGTCTTTCTATTTGTCTATTTAATCTGTAATTCTTCTGAACTTCGACTAGATATGTGTTGTCAACCCTTATTTTTTCATTTTGAACTTTCTCTAGTAAAGTTCTACGTTTTTCAATCTCAATATATTTCAATGGCAGTTCTCCCATAGCTTTTGATAGTTTCTCTATTGAATGTTTCGATATGGGCTTTGTTTCTACTGTAGACACTACTATTTTAGAAGTTGGTGCTGTTGAAGTCACTACTATGGAAGTTTTTGTTGTAGTACTCAACTGTAGTTCTTTTTCCTTGATTAATTTTTCCATTTATACCTCCATATTTTGTATATGTATGTTCTTTTCAACAATCATCTGGAGCATGTTCTCCTTCTCCTTCTTTAGCAAGATTACTTCTTTGGCCTGTGGATGTTTTGTTGTTGGCAACTTCAATTGTTTCCTCAATGCATGAATATCAACATTTCTGCTCTTAATGATTTACTCATATGCCTTGATATATTTAGGATCTAATCCTAATTTTATAACTAAGTATTCAAGTCCTTTGATTTTGGTGTCCTTTGCTAAAGAAGACATATTCTCCAATTTTAGTTGGGAGTGAATGTTGTTGAGAGAAGCTTATAAATTGGATGTCGCCATAGCAGAACTCGTTAAGGATGAATATATAATTTCCCCTACTTTCTTATGAAGGTCAATCTGGTCAATAGGATGAATTTTCTTTGTGTCAAATGAAAACACATAAGTTTTATAATCTTCATCAGTTCTTGGCATAGTGACATTTCATTCCAAGAATGCTAATTGGAACTAGGATTTTCCACTATCAAGGCCAAAAGTAATCCGATATGAGTTTAGGAACAGTGCTTCCAAAAATATGAATATGTTGAAGCTTAGGGAATCATTTTTCTTCTTCATTTATAGGAATTTCGAAAAAAATACTTTGTTGTCTTGGAGTGGAAGGAGAAGAAGGAGATCCTAATGTGTCTTTAGGAATATGTTGTAATGAAAAAGGAGGTGTTGATATTACCACTATAGTAAGTTCATCAGAAGTTTGAGCTTCTGAATATTCTTCTTCAATAGGTATAGATTTTCTCCTTTTGAATACTTTGAATGTTGATCTCTGAAACTCCGACCCTGTTGGTGATAGACTTTCTCTAAGCCTCTTTATGTCTTTCTCTGTCATCCTTGGAGTTTCTAGTGATTTTTGACTGGAAACTGGCTCTTCAGTCTCATGCAATGTATTCTTTGTCTAGTCTTCCCTATTGGAAAACTACTTTATTTTAGGTTTTTCTACATGTATATATGGTGCAGATTTCTGAGCAATATTCATTGATGTGATTACACCTAATGGATCATATGACCAAGTAAAACTTAATTTAAACTTCATTTAGCTTAGTAATTCATTGACCTCATTCTCTTCATCTCTAATATTAATTATAAATAGACTAAAATGTGCTTTGAATTTAAATTGAGCCTTTTTTTCTGGAAACAAAATGAACCTCATCCATATTTAGCATTTGTCTGATGTATTCTAGTGAAAAATCCATTATGGGGAGAAACACTACAACTTTGTATGGTTGAAGCTCATAGCCATAAATTCAGAGTTCAGAAAAATTTTGGTATAAATACCAGTCTCCAACATTTGTCTTCTCACTTAGATGTGGAATTCTCTTAATATCTATTGAAATTCTAGGGACTGCATCATTATTTAACAGAGTAGTTGTGTAGAAGAATTGATTTACAAAATCACTGAAAGGAAACTCTTCAGAAGTTTTCCTCACCAAGGATGTCCAATGAATTATTGACAGAGGTTTACCTTCAACATCCAACTTTTGTAAATTAAATTTTAATCTTTCAGATTGATAATATAAAAATAGGTAAACCAAAATTGTCTCATGTTTAAATGATCCTTCTGTGTTGAACTTTAAAAACTGGTTGTGAATAGTATCAGAAAGAAACTAACTATAGTTTAACATAATTGATGGCTTTTTACCATAACAAGATATTGATAGTCAGTCCAAAATAAATTCATCAACCCACTAGTCACTAGGATATCCTAGTAGACAAGACACTAAAGAAATAACATGCTTAGACATCTCAGGAAATGTGGAAAATGGATAGGGAGGGTTAGCTTTGGGTAATTCTAAGTTTTCTAGTAAAAATTATTCAAATATGTGGACTCTCTGTGGGAAAGTGAGTTTCTGGTATATTTTCATTAAAGCATGAAAATAAAAGCGTTTAAGGAAGCCTGAGGATTTAGCTGAAGGGCTTGGAAAATTGACTCGGTTTTAATATAAAAAAGGTTTCATTGTTTTGAGAAATTATAGCTCTTTGACTAGGAAGGTATCAGGCTCCACACCAGGCTACAAATTCTGGGAAATGGTGAGTTTGAGGCAAGAAGAACCGGGGTAATAAGGACTCCCAAAAACTGAACTCATCACTCGCATCTTTGAACTTTTGATATGCCCAATTGTGAAGTTCCTAGAGATCAAACTCACAATTGGTCTCTTGAATCTTGATTGGAGTATCAACTAGTGGAAATTCATCGAGATTGATAACAGAGGGAAGCAAAAGATTATCTATAGGGATTTTGGCTTTTCCTTTATGGGAAACCATTAGGAAAACAAATTGATGAGAAATTGAAATAGAGTTACCTGGAAATATGGTGGCTGGAGGTCATTGTTCACTGGAATTTTGTTGGTAGTGAAGTTTTTCATAAATTGCAATGGAAAGTGAAATTGGAAGAATAGAAATTTGGAATGGATAGCAACATTTATTTGAAAATGAATAATGATTTCTTTGGTTTTTAACTGTTATTGGCATGGGGGTGTCAAACGAAATTGAACGTTCACAGGAATTTAAATGCACAACGGTCATGTGCTAATTTAGCTGGAAGGGATAGCAATGTTGAAATATATCACGATGTTTGGCGGGTGAAAAAATGGTGGAATGTCAGATGGCGGGAAGCCAAAGTAGTGGATGAGTGGTTTATGGAGGGTTGCACGGTAATTGGTTTATGGTAGATGGGGGCCGCAATAGTTGTGGAGCTACCACATAATAAAGTGGGTTTAAATGAATCTGCTTTGCAAACTCCCCCCCCCCCCCTCCTACGTTAACATTCGAGGATGCGGGGGTCCCGTTATTGGCTATAAACTATTGATCCAAGCGAGATCAATATCCACCATATGTTTCTACTCCATTGTTAAATGTCGACAATCGACTGTCAAATCAAATCAAATTTATTATATTAAATACAAGAACAATTAAACTATGAGGGGCGAAATTTAAATGCGTGTGCGTTTTGGGATTTTATTTTTCCATCCCTTTTATTTCTTTTTCTTTTTCATTTTTGTATTCTCTTTTCTTTCTTTTCTTCTTTTATCTTTTTTCTATTTTTCTTTCTTTCTCTATTTTTAATTTGTCTTTTATTTTTAACATAAAGGGAAAGAACTAGAAAACAGTAATAGGGTAAAAATAAGTTACAAAATTAGCTTATGCATTATATGTGTAAATTTCCTTCATTGCTACACATATCAAAATAACATTAGGGACTTTATATTTGGTTTCCACAATCTCCCAAACTTATGCCCCCATGGAAATGAGATAAGTTCCCATCCTTATCTTCCAAAATACATCACTAGTCCTGTCAAACATAGGAGGCTTACAAACTTCTCTAGTCATGCCCAACTTCCCTTGAAATTCAACCTTCCACTAGTTAACATTTGTAAAGGAAACCTACTCTAATACCGTTTTTTGGCCCAAAGGTCACACTGAGAGGGGTTTGAATCATTGTAAGATCAATTTTACTATTTCATAATTTCATAATCAAACAACCATATAGCATTAAATGATAAGCATCATATCATCAATTTTAATAGTGCATCATCATATCAATAACAAATCAATAATCAATCACATCACAAAGAGACACAAGATTTTATGTGGAAACACATATGGGAGAAAACCATGAATCTTGTTCTTCTTTATCTTTAATTCATTACATACATTTTTCGGCAACAACATGTTGGAGGAAACTACCCCTAAGACATGATTGTTACCACTAGTGATAGGTTACAACCTAGTTTAGGCACCAACCTCAAAAAAACACAAGCACATGCACATTTTAGGCTACAATTTGATTAAGGCTCCAACCTTGATTATGAGTGGGATCTAAACTGCTCTAGGCTCCAACCTAATTGAGGCTCCAATCTAAAAAACGAGTAGGCTCGAAACTCATTGGATCCACCCACCTCCTTCTCCAACTTCCTTGTGGACCACTATTCAATATAATTTTCAAACTAGATCCACTGTCATCATATATCACCTAATCATAAGTACATAGGCTACAACCTGTAATCACTGCATGGTCCACAATGTTGAAAATGTAGCAAGAAAATCCTAATTTAATTTTGTCCTTGAATTAAATTGGGAATAAAATTGTAACTCCAGGACTCATGACAATATTTAATTGTTAACTAAGTTAATTTGACTTAGTTGGCTTCCTTAATTAAGGTGAGGGTCTAACTAGAGTCATGTAGGCTGTCTCTTACAATTAGGAGCACTAGTTGAGTTTATTTTGAGTTGTAATTATTTAATTCAGTCTAACTGAGTTAAATTTAGTTAAACTAGTTTCAACTGTTGGAATAACTAGTGGGGGGTCTAGTAGTGGGTTGATTCCTGTAGTTAATTGTGGTGTTTCCTGAAGTCCAGTGGGGCGTTGCTTGAAGTTCAGTGGGGTGCTAATTGAAGTTCAGTGTGGTTTTTCTTGAAGTTCAGTGGCGTGTTGCTTGAAGTTGAGTGGGGTGCTTCATGAAGTTCAGTGAGGTGCTGCCTGAAGTACAGTGCGGTGCTACCTGAAGTGCAGTGTGGTGCTTCCTATGGTGATCAACCAGTAGAAGATTCACTCATAATTAACTCATGCATGTCAAATCAAATAAAGGCCCAGTTGTGATTGGAGTTCAGGGACAATGTATTATCAGTTGTAAAATCATATAAAATAAACTGACAGTGCATGCAATTAGAGGAAGGCCTATGAGTATTGCGCAATTCATAATTGTGGAATTTCCTAACTAAATAGTGGTTAATCCCAAAGGAATAGTGCAAGGAAACAGGGACTTGGGCAAGAAAAAAATTGGCTAAGTATTGGCTTGAGCTTGCCTAGGTAGTAGTGAGATAGATAGCGATAGTGGAGAGGTTGCTTGAGCTTGAGCAAAGCATTGTAATATTCTCATATTTTATGATTAATGCATCATACAGATAGAAAGGGTTTTTAGCTATGTATTTCCCCATAAAATCATTGTGTTATGTGTGTTTGACTTCTTTCTCTTATATGCTTCATGATTTCATCGATCATATATTATTTCTGCTGATGTGTAGAGTATATTCAAGTCAATTTTTTTAGCGTATTACAATATATAGTTTGAATGTACAAGGAATTTCTACATGGTATCAAATTTGAAAACACTATAGAAGAGGAGAATTTGAGTTTGCCTTTTGTAGGAGAAATCGAATTTGCAGTATGATACTTCAGATCCAGCAGGATTCTGTTCTACGAATCAAGACTCGAATATTCCCTTGAGGGTAGTTCAAACTATATTTCTTGGAAGGACATGGTGGAGGTAGTGTTGGAAGAGAATATGTTTAAGGAATTCATAGACAAAGATATTCCTAAACTAGTTGATGCTCAAGATCCGGCAGAGTGGAGAAAATATATGGCAAAGGCAAGAAGGTTTATCCTAGAAGGAGTTCGAGATCATCTTGTCTTAAACCTCCATGATAAGGAAAATCCATTTGCAATGTGGAAGGCCTTGACCCAACTGTTTCAAAACAGTAGTGACCACAGGAAGCTGGCACTAACAAACATGCTTAGAAAAATCAAGATGGAGAAGGGTGACAGATACCGAAGTACTTGACCACGTTCACCCAATCTTGGGATGAGCTTGGAAGTGTCGGTGTTACAGTTGCTAAAGACAATTTGGTGAGCCTAGCACTTCTAGGCCTTCCCAAGAGTTGGTACACTTACCAAGACTCAGTTAATGGGAAGGAGAAACTATGAGAGGGGGATCGTTTTTGGTCCTACTTGGTACAAGAAGAGATTTGGTGGAACACCAGAGATAGATCCTCATCCAAGCATGATGGTGAGGAGAACTATTCCCTAGCTAGAAAGGCAAAGAAAGTGGAGGGGAAGTCATCTGATTCCAAATCATATTCCAGTTTGGGCGACAAGAAGTACATGTCCAATATTAAATGTTTTCACTATCACGAGCTGGGACACTATTCCAAGAAGTGTTCGTATAAGAAGGTTGGAAAGAATCCCGCAGGAGGAGAGGAAAGTGAAGTTCTTGCTTCACAATCCAATATGGATTTCACCCTCATCGCTTTCATGGTGACATCGGTGATGGGTAGTGTGTGGTAAATGGATAGTAGAGCCTCATTCCATATGGCTGACAGTAAAGAGTTTTTTAGTGACTTGGAGGAGAATGACCTCCAAATGCACATCGAGATGGGAGATGATGGGAGGTATAGCATGACTGGAATTGGTACTCTTACCTTTCAAATGGATTCTTGTTCTACCCTCACATTAAAAGATGTCATGTATGTTTCGGGTTTGAAGAAGAAGTTTGTTCCAGTTTCCATGTTTTAGGACTGTGGCTACAATGTGATATTTAGGAAGGGAAATGATTTCCTTCTTTAGATAGCCTCTGGATAGGTGAAGCAGATTAGGGTTCAAGTGAAGAACCTATAAAAATTTGATGTAGAAGACTATGTTGATTTGGGCACAAAAGAAGAGAAGGGCTAGAGCTGAGACATTGGTGAGTTGTGGCATAGAATATTGGGTCAATTCCATCATGGAGCTTTGAAGATCATGCAGAAAATTTCTACAAGATTTCCCAAGGGTACACTAGATCAAAGAGACATGTGCAAAGGGTGTACATTGGGAAAGTACACCAAAGCTTCCTTTCATGATAAAGACATTCGAGCGTAAGGAATCCTTGATAGAGTTCAATCAAATTTGTGTGGACCATTCTTAACAGCTTCCATGGCCAAGCACGGGTATTATGTAATATTTGTTAATGATTTTTATCATAAGTTATGGATTTTTTTCATGCAGAAGAAAGATCAAACATTCTCTAAATTTTATGAATTTAAAGAACTTGTCAGGAAAGATAATGGCAAGAAAGTTAAATCTCTCATAAGCGATAATGGTGGAGAATATGTGTCAAATGAATTCAAGAAATTATGTGCATAAGAATGCATTTGATGGGATTTACTAGCACCTCATAACCCATAGCAGGATGGGATGGCTGAAAGGAAGAACAAAAGTATTGTGGGAGCTGCATGGGTAATGTTACATAATCAGGGCCTACCATTGCACTTGTGGGCTAGAGCATGCAAGATAAGTGTTTATTTGCAAAACAAAAGTCCTCATCGAATTCTCGGGATGAGTACACAAAAATAATATTTTTCACGTAAGAAACCTGATGTGGAACACTTCATGATCTTTGGTACATTAGTTTACTGTCATGTTGCCAAGGATGCATGGAAAAAGATAGAGCCAATAGCTGAGTTGGGCATATTTTTGGGTTACACTGATACACCTCACAACTATCGAGTGTACCAAGAATCCAACAGGATGGAGGTGGTTCGTAGATATGTGAATTTTTATAAAGAGAAGGTCATGAGATGTTCCCTTGAGATGGAGATTTAGTTAGATTCAAATGATGAGCATTTTCCTCCAAAGGAGGAAACTCAGGATGATGTGGAGCAACCACATGCAGAGGAGAAAAAAGTGAAAGTACCCAATCATGTAGATATTTCTAGAGATGGAAGGAAGTGCACCAAAGAGGTTGAAGGATTGATGCATGATGCTAGAGAGAATGTGGGAGAACCCACATCACAGTGCAGGCAAAGGATGTCACCAAATCGATACACTGTTTACATGGCTATGATGAGTGAGAGTGTAGAGGTTGAGCCATCCTCATTTGAGTAAGTAGTGCCACAACCAGTATGGGTTGATGGCATAGTTCAGGAGTATGACTCCATTATCCGAAAAAATGTTTGGGAAGTAGTCCCAAGATCAGAAGACAAGTCAATGGTGATTTCTAGATGGCTTTACAAGGTAAAGAAAGTAGCAGACGGGAGTGTGGAGAAACACAAGGCCATATTTGTGGCCATAGTGTTATCTTAAGTGGAGGGAATTGATTACGAGGAGACCTTTGCTCTAGTAGCAAGGTACTCTTCAATCAGATATATTCTAACACTTTTAGCACAAATGGGATGGAAGATACATCAGATGTATGTTAATACAACATTCCTCAAATATATGGTTGAGGAAGGGGTGTATATTGAGAAGCTAGAAGGATTTGAGACCTTCAACAATGATTCACATGTGTGAAGACTCAAGCGAGCTTGTATGGATTGAAACAAGCACCCTATGCTTGGTACACTAGGACTGACAGCTATTTCACCAGGTTGGGCTTCACCAAAACCGAAGCAGATACTAACCTTTACCATATTGTGGTTGAAGGAAAAGTTTTGATTATAGTATTATATGTTGATCATTTTATTCTAACAGGTGATTAGAAGCTAATAAAATATTGCAAAGAAGATCTTGCAAGAGAATTCGAGATGAAGGACCTGGAGCTCATGAATAACTTTCTTGGTATGGAAGTATGGAAAGGAGGTGGAGAATTATTTGTCTCTTAGGGAAAGTATGCCAACGAGATACATGGAGAGAAGAAAACCCATTGGGACTTCTCTAGTAGGTAATTTGGGGAAGGAAGATGCTACTTCAGGTGAAGTATTGGAGGCTACTATTTATAGACAACTTGTGGATTCACTTATGTATTTAGTGAGCACACAACCAAACATATGTTTTGCGGTTAACCATCTTAGTCAAGATATGGTTAAGCCAACCAAACTCTATTGGAAGGAAACTAAACGTGTTTAGATACCTCCGAAGCACCACTCAGTTTGGTCATTGGTATAGAAGGACAGAGGGAGTGAAGATTCAAGGATTCACTGTTGAAAATTGGGAAGGGAGTCCATCCAATATGAAGAGCACATTAGGGGGAATCTTCAGTATTGTGTTAGCAATAATTTCTTAGTACAGCAAGGACCATATATTAGCTGCACTCAGTTTAGTAGAAGCAGAGTACATGGCTAGTAGTCAAGCAACTTGTGAGGCTACTTGGATGAGGAATACCCTTGTTGGTTTATTTGGTGAGAAGATGGTTCCTATAGTGATTTACTGTGACAATTAGAGTTGTATCAAACCATCTAAGAATCTTGTTTTTCATGATTGGTCCAAGAGTATCGACATTTGGTATCACCATCAAAGATATTATGTGTAGAACCAAATCATGTTGTTGAAGTACATTCCTACAAAGGAACAGGATGCCAATATTTTGACAAAGGTTTTGTTAAGATGCAAATTATTTTCACAGAGGCAAGATTAGGATAGCAGATAATCCCTTTCTTGTTGAGAGGGGGCGTTGAGAATGCAACAAGAAAATCCTAATTTAATTTTGCCCTTGAAGTAAATTGTGAATAAAATTGTAACTCCACATACCATGACAATTTGTAATAGTTAACTAAGTTAATTTGACTTATTTGTATTAGTTAATTCGAGTTGAGGGTCTACCTAGAGTCATGTAGAGTGTCTCCTACAATTAGGAGCACTAGTTGAGTTTATTTTGAGTTGTAAGTATTTAATTCAGACTAACTGAGTTAAAGTCAGTTAAACTAGTCCAACTAATGGAGGAATTAGTGGGAGATCTAGTAGTGGTGTGTTTCCTACAGTCGAGTGTGGTGTTGCCTGAGGTACAATGGGGTGCTTCTTGAAGTTCAGTGGGGTGCTACTTGAAGTTCAGTGGGGTGTTGTTTGAAGTTCAGTGGGGTGTTACTTGAAGTTCAATGGGGTGCTTCTTGAAGTTCAGTGGGATGCTTCCTGAAGTTCAGTGGGGTGCTACTTGGGGTATAGTGGGGTGTTTCTTGAAGTGTAGTGTGGTGTTTCCTATAGTGAAGTGTAGTTTGGTGTTGGCTCCTTGGTGCCTGAACCAGGTTTAGAAGTGTTTTAGCCAAACAAATCCCAAAACTACCGACCCTTTTGGCTACAGTCCACGGAGTGCGGACTGAGGTCTCACCCGAGGTAGTATGGGAGGGTGTTGGAACTAGGTTTTCGCACCCTAGGGATGTCTTGACGAGGTATGGGAAGGTCACGAACCAATCCTGTGCACTTTCACTGCTCTGCGCAACTGTCTGACCTTCATGTAGCTCTGTACATAGCGCAAAGAGGCACTGCCTAGATCGTTTACACTTACAGTGTTATGATTATAGATATGACTTAATGTTTTGGGCCCAATATTCGTATTTACTCATTTAACATTTATAACCAGTGCGTGCAATCAAAAGTTGTAAATAGATGCAAGGATATAACCGAAACATAAACACACAGATCAGATGCACAATATTCCAAAATCAACTTATCTTTTATTAACCTTTTGTTCCAATACAATCCAGTTCCACCCTGCACACTTAGCTGCAGGGGTCTACGCACATAGTTGCAGACTCTACCAGGCCTCTACGCACATAGTTGCAGAGCCTCTTTCTACTCCTACAACCCATGACTTGGACTTACAAACTCAGAGTAAATATCGCATTCAAAAACCCATATCACTTGAGACCCAGACTAACCAAAAACTACCTTCTACACTGAGAGCCTCACTCTATTTACACATTCCCATGGTCCACAGACCATGGGTAGGTTGACCTACTCTATATTAAATTACAATATTTGAGGGTAGAAAACCTTTTGACTTGACTCATTACAATTCGTGCTCCACGCACTTCGTGGAGCCTTTACAATACCATTACCCAACATTGTGGGATTTAAGCCCCAAAACTGTTACGCGAGGGATACGCTGCCCAACAGTCCCCCAACACAATCATCGTGACTCGTCCCGAGTCACTTGGCTGGTGTTGTGAGTCGTGTTGCCAAGGCTTCACGGTCTGCCATCCCTGTGAGTGACACACTTCAATCTGTTACTCTGTCATTGCCTCTTGCAACGCTTCTTCAAGCTCTTGCTCCATTGCCTCTACTAATTCGCTTAACTGTTGATACTCATTCTACTATGCTAGGTTAACAAAAAGCGACCACTCATAGGATTTTAGCTCTAGCTGAGATGTCAAATGCGTGAACTTTTTGTGCAAGAGCAGTGACCTTGTGATCTCTGGTTCAGTATACTCAATGGCTATTGAAGCTTGTGTTGCATTTTTGCAAGAGAGTCATTGCTATCCGCAAGGTCCTAATCTTCAAATTTCATTGTGGGCACGTGGCCCAGAGACGATCTTTTAAATGGAATTTTGTATTTTGGCTCAATATTCACCGTCTTGCCCTTATCTTTCATAGATCGCTTACTAGACCGTGGGTTTCGTCGCGACATCCGCACTAGTCCTACTACCTGTCTGGGAATTTCTAGTACATCTCTCACCATTGGCATTGGGCTCGGCGCGGTGTCCTTGGTTGTCGGCATTAGGTTGTCTAGAAGGTCCTGCATCTCTTTTGGAAATGTTGCAAACACTGGGCTTACTCTCAAAGCGTCAAAGTTTGACGGGTCCATATCTATTGGATAGCGCAATAACTAAATTCTCAAGATGCCACAGTTTGTTCAGTGGATGACCAACCATGATTTTTAGGCCTGTTAAAATTCAGCTTCGATCGTTCCCCCCTTTTCTGGCTCATTAATGCTATATTGGCAGCAGATCGTTGCAAATCTTGTTATGACTCCATGTCTTAAATTCCCGTTGCCTGCTCCTTTTTGCCTTAACTCGGACGTCTTATCATGAACAGTGACACCAATGGTCACCTCCCAGCCTACCCACATAGTAGTGTAGCCCCTTCTGCACAACCGCGATCCCTATGACATACCAGCCCTACACAGAACCGCCTTCCCACGCAGTTCTCCTAGAGACTCATTTATAGTCTCGCGCCTTCTTTCAACTGCTTGGAGCACTGAGACCGTGCTTCCTACAAATAGTTAGGTGGTCACACCCCTGGTGTGAGGCTTCAATTGTCCTACTAGCCTGGGCCGCAGGCACCCTTCAAATACCCTTGCATCCATTAGGGCGTCATGTTCTTCTTTGTATGGTATGCTCCCCTGTTTATTAAGGTGTGGTCGCAGACATGTTAGCAGGGTTGCAACTCCTTCTAATGCAATAGTAGAGCTGGCTAGACTGGGCCCCATCATGCTTGGCTTCTCGTGGCTCACTTTCGCGACTTCGGTGTCTAGTTCACTGATTTCCTCGTCCAATGTCATTCTTTTCTTCCTCAGTCATGCCCCATCTTCATCGAGTTTGTGAAGTTTCAATCTTCCTTACCGAATGGCTTCATGTAACAGCTTAATTCCTTTAGC
This sequence comes from Pinus tabuliformis, assembly GCA_031772625.1. Classification (NCBI taxonomy): domain Eukaryota; kingdom Viridiplantae; phylum Streptophyta; class Pinopsida; order Pinales; family Pinaceae; genus Pinus; species Pinus tabuliformis. Next base: position 903,693,302 of record CM062820.1, on the reverse strand, counting down.
GAGGTCCTCGCATCTTGTCCCAACTGTAGGGGCTGTGGTCTAGGGATTCTTCTCTGTCCTCCTAGTTGCATCAATTCTTGTCATTGTTGGGGTCATTTCCGTGCTTTGATTGTTGCTTATGGTCCTATAAGCCCATCGAACCACTGGTACGCACAGGTCCCAGTTGGTTCGTTTTGGTAGGTGAACTCTGTTCATGAATCCTCATAGCTTTTTGAATGCTCCATCGCAGACTATGTGTGGAGTGCATCACCTTCCTTGCTACCGCGTTGAGTTCTGATTTTCGATCCTTAGTCTGGGAAGTGTTTTCACAGCATGCATCTGCACCCATTGACATAGGTGGGCGCGCAAACTTCTTTGTCCTGGCAGCCCGGCTCGCGTTCGACGCTGGGAACTTCCAAACCACAAGCATATCTGTCTTCTACAGTCACACCAGACCCCCATAGTCTTCTGATGTGTACTCCACCATTGTGTGGGTGTTGCACGCAATGCCCATTTTAGTTCATTGTACCGTTATTGTTCTGGTACTACACTTTCAAATTTTTCTAAAAATTTATCCACTCCTGCTATCCCATCATACGTTGGTAGTTCCCTTACTTTGGTCATCACGCACCATAGTGATCTAATCATCATGTTACAATTCAGCGTTCTATCTCTTCATCTGAATCTGAAGTACAAGAACTGTCATGCTCCCATGAGATTCTCCCATATTTAGTCGAGTTCACCCAATCCTAGTCTTGTGCCATTATCTAGTAAATGCAATCCTGCTCATCATCACTGTCATCATCACGCATAGGTTCAGTGTAGTGCACTCCTTCATCTAGATCTAGCGGAACTACTATGTGAAGGGACTTTTTCTCGAATATCATCTTTTGCTTCTTCATGTTGATGACTCCATTCATATCAGTGGCCCAGTCTATTCCTAGCAACGTGGGGTAAGGGTTGTTGTCATCAACAATTTCTATTACTTCAAAGTCTATCTGCATGCTCGTGCCTTCGATGTCCACTGTTACCCCTTGCAACCTTCCCATGGGCAAGATCTTTTGTTGGTTCACCATCCATAATTGAATAGGGGACCACTGCAATGCGGGCCTGCCCATGTGTTCCCATGTTTGCTTTGGTAACACATTTGTGTCCGAACCTAGGTCCAGAATTACCTAATCCATTTCATATTTGCCAATCTATGTCGTTAATCTCATCTCCCTCCCGGTGCGTAGTGTATGCTTTCCTAGTTTCCAGACTATGCGTGGTTCACCTGATCCTGCATGCCTAGTTATCAATTCTTGAAGCCCTTTCACTGCCCTATTATCATGCAGCAGCTTCATGCATGTATCTATAAAGGTAGTAAGCATAGAAGGATCCATTCCTGGCTCTGGTTGATCCTTACTACCTGAAGTAGAGGCCTCCGTGAAGCTCTTCTTAGCTTCCGTAAATGTCTCCTTTATGCGTTCCAAGTCAAATTCAGGTTCCTTTATAGGAGCCTTGCAAACCCACGTATCTTCCTCGAGCTGCTTCCCCTTATCTTCCCCTATGATTGCACCACTTTTGAGCACCATGTTCACGTCGTGGTCTTCTTCGCATGGTTCAAACCTCATCATTTGGATATTCTACATTGGAGTAGGCTGAAGTACCCCTTTCTAGCGCATCTGCGCGATAAACGTAGGACAATCTACTGCTTCATGAACAAACTGAGAACAGTACGAACAAGATATTCTCATTGGGTTGGAACAATCGCGAGTGAAGTGTCTCGGTTCTCTGCAATTGTAACAGATTAATTGTTCTTGACCCCTTCCTAGCCCCATTCCTCCTTGTCCTCGACCTCGCCCTTGAAATCCACCGTGCGCCATCCCCACAGCTGGGTCAAGGCCTCACATTTCTGTCTGCACTCTATAGGCTGGGGTCGATTCCATCATTAACTCGTAGCTTCGACAAGTACGGTCATCATGGCCCACTGATCTACAAAAATTACAAAGCAACTATTATGGAGTCTAGGTATACTTCTGCAACAGATGACAGTTGTTTTTGTGTGCTTTCCTCCCACCTGGAAGATCGTGCACTAGAGTGTCGGTGCCACAATTGGCCTTGCCTGTGCCTCTAGTCTCAATGGCATTAGTTCCCCTCCTGCCAAGTAGTTCGTGAATACCAGACAATGATCCTTATCGTGGCCCTGGCCTTTGAATTTTATACACCACACTTCTTCGCGTGCCTTCGGCTGTGGTGCCCTATCCTGCCTCAAACTCTACATCTCCAAGCATACGTTCTGCAGTTTCACATGGATCTGTTGGAATCCCAATCCCGGATCTTGTATTCGTGTTTCATGCAACCTCATATCCATTTCCAATGCTTCTGCCTGGGTCAAAATCTTCTGCTGTGACAGCATCGTCATTAGGTGTGGTGTCAAAGACGCCACAAACCACGTGCGGTGCTACGCATCCATTAGTGTCATATTAGCCTCGCAAATCGTACTCTTCAGTATTTGATCTAGATCCCAGGGGGTCTCGCCTAGAAGCATCGTGATCTTCTTAAATTTGATGATTGATTTCTTCTCTGATTTCGACCAGCTAAATTCTTTGTTCAACGCATTTTGGATCTCCGCTATTCCTACATTTGGGTGATCATTTGAATGCTTGATATACCACGTCAACGCGCAATCCTGCAGCGCACTTACTAAGGTAGCCTTCTTAATGTTATCGTCTGTAACCCCTTGTGCTTCCCACACTACTCTTATGATGAACTAGAACTGATCTGGGTCCTCATTTCCTACTCCTTTAAATACAGGTAGCTTAATCGTGCTCGCCATACTAAATTCTTGGTTTGGTGGAGGTGGTGTGGGTGAATATGGAGGTGAGGGAGGTGACGTGAGTGGTGGAATAAATGGGGATGGTAACTACGGAATGTGTTGCTTTATCAAACTAACCACACTCCTTAGAGAAACCCGAGCATGTTCTTCCTTGCTCACTCGCGGAAGTGAAATTAAGGGACTGTTCCCTAACCCTTCGATACCCTTGTAAACCTTTCCACTTCATGTCATCCCAAACATTAATGTATTCGCATCACCTGTTTTTCACATAAAAACATCTTAATCTAGGTATTCAAAGATCTGATGTACTTACCTCACGGTCCCTTGAGAAAACGTCATTCTGCCTCACTGTAACTCAAAGTCGTATCTATTGCAAATTTAGTAATAAACCCTCCTATTACTTGGTCGAGCCAATGGTCCATGGCCCGCGCGATCTTATCTTCTGATGCCTCTAGTTTGTGCACTAATTCCAGAGTCCACAGTATCGGTTGATCGAGGTTATACCTTCCCTAGCTATCGACTAACCTCGCGACACAATCATATAGATCTGAAGAGAAAGACGTGAAGAAGATCTCGTGGATTTCCATATATATGTAGCGATCCAGCCACCTCTTCTCGAATATCTGTAGGGTCCTATTTTCCTGTGTTATGAACTCATGAAGCTTCTGATCCAACCAATCTTCAATTTCCTTCTTCATAGGATTCCAGTGTTCCGACATCAGACATCCCTTAGGCAGATCCTGGTCCTGGCAATGGAACCATTTGTTGGCTTGTTGGGGCCTGACCCAGGTTCAAAAGTATTTTAGCCAAACAAATCCTGGAACTACTGGCCCTTTCAGAAACAGTCCGGGAGCATGCACTGAGGTCTTACCCGAGGTAGTATAGGAGGGTGCTGGAACCAAGTTTCCGCACCCTAGGGATGTCTTGATGAGGTATGGAAAGGTCACGAACCAATCCTGCACACTTCCGTTACTCCGCGCAACTATCTAACCTTCGCGTAGCTCTGTACAGAGCGTGAAAAGGTGCTGCCTAGATCCTTTACCCTTACAATGTTATTATTATAGATCTGAGTAAATTTTTTGGGCCCAGTATTATTATTTACTCTTTTAATAGTTATAACCAGTGCGCGCAATCATAAGCTATAAAGAGATGCAAGGATATAACCGAAACATAAACACACAGATCAGATACACAGCATTCCAAAATCAACTTATCTTTTATTAACCTTTTGTTCCAGTATAATCCAATTCCACCATGTGCACTTAGCTACAGGGGTCCACGCACACAGCTGCAGACTCTACCAGGCCTTTGTGCACACAGCTACAGAGCCTCTTCCTACTCTTACAACCCAAGACTCAGACTTACAAACTCAGAGAAAATATCACATTCAAAAACCCATATCACTTGATATCCAGAATAACCAAAAACTGCCTTCTACACTTAGAGCCTCACTCTATTTATACATTCCCATGGTTCGTGAACCATGGGTAGGCCGACCTACTCTATATTAAATTACAATATTTGAGGGTAGACAACCCTTTCAATTGACTCATTACAATTCGCACTCCATGCACTTCGCGGAGCCTTTACAATACCATTACCCAACATTGTGGAATTTAAGCCCAAAAATCATTACGCATGGGATCCACTGCCCAACAGTAGAGGAGAATCATGTTGTTGAAGTACATTCCTACAAAGGAATAGGATGTCAATATTTTTATGAAGGCATTATCAAGATGCAAATTAGATTTTCACAGAGGCAGGATTGGGGTAGTAGATAATCCCTTTCTTGTTGAGAGGGAGTGTTGAAAATGCAACAAGAAAATCCCAATTTAATTTTGTCCTTGAAGTAACTTGGGAATAAAATTGTAACTCCACATATCATGACAATTTTTAATGTTAACTAAGTTAATTTGACTTATTTGTCTTAGTTAATTCGAGTTGAGGGTATACCTAGAGTCATGTAGAGTGTCTCCTACAATTAGGAGCACTATTTTAGTTTCTTTTGAGTTGTAATTATTTAATTCAGACTAACTGAGTTAAAGTCAGTTAAACTAGTCCAACTAATGGAGGAATTAGTGGGAGGTCTAGTAGTGGTGTGTTTCCTACAGTCGAGTGTGGTGTTGCCTGAAGTACAATGGGGTGCTTTTTGAAGTTCAGTGGGGTGCTACTTGAAGTTCAGTGGGGTGTTGTTTGAAGTTCAGTGGGGTGTTGCTTGAAGTTCAGTGGGGTGCTTCTTGAAGTTTAGTGGGGTGCTTCCTGAAGTTTAGTGGGGTGCTACTTGGGGTACAGTGGGGTGTTTCTTGAATTGAAGTGTGGCGTTTCCTACAGTAATCAACGAGTAAACTAAAGATTCACTCATAATTAACTCATGCATGTCAGATCATAGAATGACCCAGTTGAGATTGGAGTTCAAGGAAAGTGTACTATCAGTTGTAAAATCATCTAAATTAAAATGATGGTGCATGCAATTAGAGGAAGGCCTATGAGGATTGTGAAATTAATATTGTGTAATTTCCCAATTAAATAGGGGATAATTCCCAAGGGAGAAATGCAAGGAAATAGGGACATGGGAAAGAAATAAATTGGTTAAGTGTTGGCTTGAGCTTGTCTAGGCAGCAGTGAGATAGAAAGATATAGTGTAGAGGTTGCTCGGCCTTGAGATAAGCATTGTAATCTTCTCATATTTTCTAATTAATGTTATATACAGATAGCATGGGTTTTTAGTTGTGGATTTCCCCAGAAAATCATTGTGTTATGTGTGATTGAATTCTTTCTCTTATATGCTTCGTGATTTCATTGATCGTTTATTATTTCTGCTAATGAGTAGAATACTTTCAATTCAATTGTTTTAGCATATTACAATCTGTAGTTTGAACCTAAGAGTAATTTCTACACACAACCACTATCACAACCTGCAACTAATGCCATTGCAATAACATGTCACTACTAACACTACAATCATTATCATGAGTTGCAACCACTATCATAAATTCTAGCACTAACTATCACATAAACAAATTCCACTAGTTGTCATGTTATTGTCCATACTCTTCTTCTACCAATTCATCAATGTTGTCACTCAATCACTTTTTCATAAGTTATTTTTAGAATCTATCCAAAACAATTGTAGTCTTGTTTATAGCCTCTCTAAACATATAAAAACGATTCTAGTCATCAAATAAGTGCTAAAAGGACATCACAAAACTCTAGTTAGGTTGATCTCTAAGCCTTGATCATCCATATTCTTCTAGAACTCAATTTTGATAAATATTCACCCCAAAAGATTACAAAAATCATATAAAAACTACATAAAAATTAAGGGTTCTATAAAAGACCATTTTCTAGGCACGCTTCTACATAATGCCCCTTCTTCAATAATGGATCTACAAAATTCCAATTGGCATTTTCTAATAATGCAAAATAATGCCTACAAAATAAAAAATAAATAATATGAACCTATCAACCGACGGGGTCGAACTCATGACCTCAGAGTCCCCTATGGATCTCTATACCAAATGTGTTGGCCATTGGTGCCTACAGGGTACCGCCTCCAACATTGATTTATTGGCCACCGAATATTCATACGAGTTGGGTGCAAGGCCCAATATGTTGGCAACATGATCAAGCATTTTCCTATTAACCTAATCTAAATCTTATGGTAGTCATGATCGATCTTCAAAGTCTCCCCCTAATACCATACTTCCTTCATCCATAGTACCTGTCACCTTTGCATTTTCTAATTTCCCCTGAAAATCATGCCACCTCCTTTATTGATATTTGAGATATCATCACCATGTTATGGTAATCAATATAGTTCACATATTGTCCTCGTACATGTAGTTTCTTCTTCAAGTTTTGATTTGAAAAATGATGGTATTGAATAATATTTCTCCAAGGGATTAGATTCGAGGATTCATACCTATTCATGGTCCTCCTTGACCTTTTCTCCATATTGTAACTTCAATAGGAGGCCCCTCTCTATTATACCATCTTGAGTTGAGCATACAATCTTGTGCTACATGAGCTTTGTTGTGACATATGTGACAAGCAATTTTGGGCTTCAACACTTGCAAAAATGGTTAAGGAATTCTCTTGATTTGGTCCACATGTCTCCATCTAGGTACCATATCATATCCCCTATACTTAACCACATCATAGTTTTTTCAATGTGTTTTGTGTCCAAAATTTGTGCGTAAGAGATGATAAACAAAGAACTTATTTTAATACTTGGATATAGAAGGAGTTCTCGGAATTTTGAAGTTACTTTTTGGAGGAGCCATGTTCCCTTCTTAATCAATACCTACTTGAATGTTTCTTGTAAATGGTTCATGAGGAGCCATATTCATTGGTTGATTTCCATCACCTACTTCATTCTTTCTTTTGGATGCTTTATAATGAGCCATATTCATTGACTGATTTACAACACCTACTTCATTGTTTCTTGTGGATGCTTTATGTGAGACATATTCATTAACTATTGTACTTTATTCATTCTTGTGGATCATTTTTCTTCATTATGGTTTCTTGTATTCTTTCCTTTCATGGAATTATTTTGACTGTCATTGAAATCAATATAATTGGCCCAGTGCACCACTTTCTTTGTATCTTGAAGAGAGCTATTGTTGGACTCTATGAATATATGATCAAGTTTCTTGGAGTGATCTTAATTTTATGAGATTGGGTGACCATTCTTTTTGGATGACTCACAATTTCCTTTATATCCAAGACATGTTTTAATAAGTGGGGACCTTTCCATGTTGAGAATATGATCTAGTGATTTATTCCCTTTGTTAATCTTCAGATTGACATGCTCCAATTATTCTCTTAAGAGGATAACTTCCTCTTCCAACCTTTCATATATTTTTTCCTTCTCATTTAGTTGTTTAGATAGAAACTCCTTAATCATTTTTTCTTCTTCTAGTTCAACTTTGAGAGTAAGAATGGTGGCATCATTTAGACTCTTGTCTCAAAGCTACTACATCAAATAAATTCATTTATTTCTGAGTATCCTTATTTCCTTCAATGTGATTTTAAGTTATCCCTCATAATCATCTTCTTCTTTAGGTTATTTATCCTAAAAAAGTGAATAGTATTTCACCCCTTTCTTCATCGGTCACACTATCATTTTTTTCGCTATCACTTTTTTCTTTTGAGTAAAAATTATTTTTCTTACTAGCTTGCTTCTTCTTTTGATGTCCGGATTTCAGTATTGACTCATCATCACTATCATTAATGTTATCATAATGATATTTAGATGCATAATTACCTATCCTCTCAGATTCAAAACATTTGAAAGGAAGCTTACCTTTAAACTTGTCGATTCCTCTCTTCAACTTCAAACAAATTTGGCTTCTTTTTTATTAGAGTTAGTGTCTTCTTGTTTTTTTCTTTTTCTCTTATTTTTTTGCCTTGAAAGTTTCTTCCTTGACTCTTTATTTATCTTCCTTGATTCTTAGCTCATATTCAAAAAGGGTTCTTTGATGTCTATCAATGGAAATATTTTCTACTTCTGATAGTTCCTAAAGAGATGATACTTTGGGGTTGAATCTTGACAAAAGTGATCTTAAAACCTTTTGGATAACATATTTATTTGAGACTTCTTCATTGAGACCTGCAATGGAAATGAATATACCTTTTACTCAAAGGAAATATGAAGAAATGGCCTCTTATTCTTCCATATTCAAAGTTTCAAATTGGCCCCTAAGAGCTTGCAAACTAGCTTCTTTGACTTTTGCATCCCCTTCATAATACGTTTTGAGCTTATTACAGACTTGATGACCTGACTTGCACTGTGTTACTTTAACAAATCTAACTTTTCCAAGGCACTTAAGATAGCATGCTTAGCTTGTGAATTATATGTTTAAATTTCCTTGTAGATTAAATTTGTCGAAATAGCATTAGGGACTTTATATTCGGTTTCCACAATTGCCTAAACTTCTACTCCCAAGAAATTGAGATAATTTTCCATCCTTATTTTCCAAAATACATAGCTGGTCCCATCAAACATAGGAGGCTTACCCATTTCTCTAGTCATGGCTATACTCTCTTGAAATTCAACCTTCAAGTACTTAATGTTTCAAAAGGAAACTTTCTCGAGACCATTTGCTGGCCCAAAGGCCACACTATGATGGGGGGTGAATCAATGTGAGATCAATTTTACTATTTCATGAATTTTCATAATCAAACAAACATATAACATTAAATCAAAACATCCTATCAAAAATTATAACAATGCATAACAATATTGATAACATATCAAGAATCCATCACATCATAAAGAGACACAAGCTTTTACATGGAAACTAATATGGGAAAAAACCACAAATTGTATTCTTCTTTATCTTTAATTCATTACATGCATTTGCAGGCTATGGCTTGTTGGAGGCAATTACCCCCATGATATGCAAGCTTCCACTTGTGATAGGTTACAACCTAATTTAGGCACCAACCTTGAAATAACACAAGTACATGTCTATTTTAGACTACAACTTGATCGGGGCTCCAACCTTGATGATGAGTGAGCCTAAACCTACTCTAGGCTCCAGCCTAAAAAATAAGTATGCCCCAAGCTCAATGGATGCACCCACCCCCGTCTCCAACTTTCTTGTGCACCTTTATTTCATATAATTTTCAAACTAGATCAATTGTCATCATATATCATTGAATCATAAGTACAGTCTACAACCTATAATCATTGCGTGGTCCACAATCACTATCACAACTTGCAACCAATGCCATCATCATAAATTGTCACCACTATCACTGCAATCACTATCATGAGTTGCAACCACTATAATAAATGCTACCACTAACTATCACATAAATAATTGTCACTAGTTGTCATTGTTCTACCCATACTCTACTTCTACCAATTCATCAATGTGGTCACTCAATCCCCTTTCCGTAATTTGTTTCTAGAATGTATCCAAAACAATTGAAGTCTTGTTTATAACCTCTCAAAACATATAAAACAAATTATGTTTATTAAATAAGTTCCAAAAGGACATCACACACCTCTAGTTAGATTCATCTCTAAGCCTTGATCATTCATCTTCTAGAAATAATTTTGGAAAAATACTGAACTCAAAATCTTGCAAAAACCACATAAAAATATATATATAAATTAAGGGTTCTATAAAAGACCCTTTTCTAGGCACGGTTCTACATAATGCCCTTTTTTCAATAATGGATCGACAAGACTCCCATCAGAATTTCCTAATAATGTGACAAAATTCCTATATTATGAATAAAAAAACAATATTTCTAAACATGTCAATCAGTGGGGATGAACTCATGACCTAAGAGTTCCCAATGGATCTCTATACCAAATTTGTTGATCATTGATGCCTGTGATGTACTGCCTCCAACATTGATGTATTGACCATCAAATATTCATACAAGTTGGGTGCAAGGACCAATTTCTTGGGAGCATGATTGGCATTGATGTCAACGAGTTAATAAGATGATGCTTTGATGTTTGCAGAGGAGTTACATGAGAATGCAGAGGTGCCTCAGAAGTGATACCTTATGATGATTCTCTAATGTTTTCAATGGGTTTGTAGGAGGTTGGACAAGCTCTGAAGGTTCCTAGCAAGGCTATGTAGCAGTGTGGCAGAGTTCTAGGCAGAGTAACCATGATTTTCCTGAAATTAACACATGTTCGCTGGGAAGCTGCATAGAACACTGCCATGACTCAGCATCTTCACTAGGTGCTCATTCTGCCCATGTGAAGATCATGCCACGGAACTAGGCTTATCCCCCAAAATGATGCCTATAGGTGAAAAAATAAGAAACTAAGGGCCAAACCATGGAATTTCCTAAGATGATGATGTTATTAAAGGGTTTTTAATGTATATTTTATCTAGTCAACAAAAAACATCAACAAACCAATGTGTTTTCCTATTGTAATCATAAGGTGGAGAGACTATAAATATTCAAGGAGATCAATTAGTGTGTGTGTGCATTTTGTGAGATCTATTAGCTTTGGAACTGACAATCCACCTTAATATTTTTAAATTATGTTTTGCTATGTTCAAGGACAGGTGTAAGGAAGTTTGAATGACCATTTACTTTAGATCAGCTAGTTGTGATTTTATCTTCTGTAGTTGAGCTGATTATTTGACATGTTCTGATCTAAATTGTTAACTGTCATGTCCATAAATTTCTATTTAATGAAAGATTCATTTCACCAATGTACAAGGGCCCAAATATAATTAAGATTTAATTTATCTCAAGGAAACTAGTCCAAAGATCTCATGTTTTTGTTTTTTTACTAAGCTCATCCTTTGACATGTTATAAGTAAGCTTAGTTCTGGATTGACTGAATATCATTGAAACATTTATAGTTCTATTTAAATCATACTTTTGTAAACATTTTTAATTATTGGAGGTTCCTATGGATTTGATAGTTTATGCTCACCATATAATTGTGATAATGGTTGTTATATATTCTACTGAAAGATGAACACTCCTTAGATATATCTAGTGTGACTGTAGGATTTGAAGCATCAAACACTATCACGAATGTTTTTGCACAGATTAGAAACAAATTTTCTTTGGTATTCATGTTAAAATATGTATTGATGTTGGTGATATCTCTCTATGAACTTATATGCTTGATGTAGTGGAGAAGGGATGATATTGACAGAGGTATGGAAATGTTTGTATGCTAATGTATTTGCTACAGGATTTTGACAACCATTAGTGAATGCACAACATTTTTTACAATCAAGGATCATTATATGCATAGGTCAATTCCTTGGTCACAAGAGTGTGCATAAATTTTATATGACAAGTTTTTTAGTGTGCTTATATTGAGTTAAGGGGTATCTTACAAAGAGATTTTATGCAGTACTGAAGTTTGATTATTATTATTGGTTGATATACTCTTGATCTTGATTAGAGAATAAGCATATTTATGCTTGAGCTTTAGTGATAGATCTTCATCTTTATGAAAGACTTCGCTAGAAATATACTACTCATATTCTATTATCTAGTTCTATTGTTGAATCACATGTTCTACATGTCATTTGAGAGATGTATTATATTTTTTTTGTTCTTATGATTCTTAAATGTGTTTTGATTTGTTGATTTCTCTACAGAGAAAGGGTGGTTAAATATTTGCGGATATTGCAAATAGGTTCATGTGACATTTTTTTGTTGTATGTGAGGGTTTGGTAGAGATATTGAAGTTATATTTCTTGGTTGATGTATTATCTTGTCCATTGAAGAAAGGATTAGACTTTGTATGAATATGTATGTGAGTCTAGTCTGATATCCTACCAAATATGATATTATTATAGGCAGTCCCATTGTGAAAGGTTTTAAAACGAGGATGCCAAGAAGTACGAGGGTTGGAGCCTTTAGGAAAAGGAAAATAAGAATTAATTGGAATTTCTTTATGAAAATAATGTAAAATGGGAGAAAATGAAGGTGAAAAGGTCATAAAATTGCATATAAGGAAAATTGAAGGAAAAATAGAGGAAAATGAAGAAAATAGAGGCCTAAATGATAAAAACGCTTCTGAGGATCAATCCACAGCTTTTTTTAGTTCATTCCCAGACTGTACCATCTGATACAGCTACGACAAAATCTTTTGTCGCAACCTCTTAGATGATTACTACAACACCTAAGTCACATTTGTATGGTGTTTTGTCTATCCCACTAGGTTACCAATCTTTATATGGAACCCGCTCAGGTGTTGCTTCTAGCACTTGGTGTTCGCCTATGTCCTCTACAAGAATTTTATCTGGTTCTTCATTAAAGAATACTGAACAGCTAGACCCATCAAGTCAATATCAAGTCGGTTCATCTAGTTACCATCCAATGTATCCACTTTACGCTGGACTATGACCATACGAAGAAAAATATGCACAATCTCCTTATCCTCCATTTTCTGGGGGGAAACCATATGTAGGTATGCTTTCGTCTTTAGGTCAACCTGAAATGACTGTCTGTCAGTGGTAGCCAAAAATCCTCGTTCAACCAAGGCTTGTGTATCCATCATAACCTATCCAATATGTCTCATCCATACCTACTATGTCTTTTGTTACAGCTTTACCGTAGTCGCAAGCTTAGTTAGTTATATCTCAAACTGTGCAAGCTAGTCCTTCAACCTCAGACCCCCAAATTTTAGGTTTACAGATTCAGCTTTCTAAGGTTGTTTTACAAAAACCACTTGTGCCTAGAGTCCAACAACCTCAGGCCAGTTTACCTTTTACTATAATGGCTCAGACTTACACTGGTTTAGTGTATTCACAACCTGGTCAAGCTTACATTGGTGGGAAACAATCGTTGTATCAACAACAGCAACTGTTGCTCCAATGGCCTTGGCAGCCCCAATATCAACAGTAGCAATTCCAGCAATACCAGCATCATCCTAGACTTGGTCAACAAGCCTATGCTAGGTTTCGTCAACAACAAGTTTACCCAGGTCTTGGGAAACAAGCTTATGTTGGGTTTGGACAATAGCAAATGTATTATGGTGCTCAACAACCACCTTATACCGGATTTTCTCAACAAACTTACCCCTATCAGGGTTACTAGCAACAGATGCCTTATGCTAGTATGCAAAGGCCTATTGCCTAGGAAATTCCAACTTACCCTGGTTATGATAAACCAGACCTCAATATTCAATTTCCTTTTGTTGCAACACTTTAATTACCAGATCTAAATCGGCTTACCAATGACCCAATTCTTTATGCAACTTGGTGGCTAGTGATTCCTCATAAATTACCTTCCGATATTCCGAAATTCCATGGAAACCTTAGAGAAGACTTGTACAACCATGTCATGACTTTTCATTGATGGTGTTCATCAAACTCCCTGAATGATGATTTAGTTAGACTACGTCCTTTCCAGAGAACAGTTACTGGTCCAGCTACGATGTGGTACATTGAGTTACCACGAGCTTCTTTTGATAACTTTACATCCTTAGCTACCACATTTTTAACCCACTTCTAGTTACCCATACGATATGAAAATGGAACAGAACTATTGACCAACTTTAAACAGACTACTGCTACTCATATCTCTGATCATATTCATGAGTGGTGTCGTCGTCATCGAATGGTCAAAACTTATGTTCTTGATCAACTTTTAGCTGAGTGGTTTATAAAATCCTTGTTGCCATCTATCAGCAAGGATGTGGCAAAAGGTGTAGTTGTCACTGAAGATCAAGTAATTACTCGTGCCCAATATTTGGACTTGATTTATACATAGTCTGGCATGCTCTATGACATGATCCCGATGGCACCCAAACCAGCTTATATTGTTCCTCCACCACCATCGAGTAAGGACTCTCATGTCATGACGGTGTGTTTGGTTCTTCGAGCACACAAACGGTAGGTAGACCATCTGGTCAAACACTTGCCATTTCCAATCAAAGTTCAAATTCATCTGATAACACTCTTGCTTCCAAAATTAATGTCATGTCATATGATAAAGGAAGAATGAAAAGCAACCATGAAGCAAGAAGAAAGGGAAAAATAAGAAGAAACAAAACAACCCCCCTCAAGAGAAATCATCTTATTTGTCTCCTTCATCTAGGAAACCTCATTACCCATGTTTAATCTATAACGATGAACACTTTACGTGAGATTGTACTCACCGCTCTGAAGTCTCAAAGCTTCTTAAGACTTCTAGTACATCCGTAGTGTTGACTGATCCTTTTCCAAACCCGAAGACACAAATGGTTGCTACAAATCATGCTTCCACTTCCCAAGTGCTTATGCTATCCGCCTCTAAGCCTAAAATTGATGTTTTGGTGTCAACACGAAGTAAATATTACGGAATTCCACCGTTGTCATTGAATAACCAGGCCACTGATTAACCCAATCCTTCAACTTCGGCCTCATCTAAAACTATTCCACCACCTATTACACCAAAGTTAACAATAAAACCACCTAAGGGAGTTGTACATAAATCAAAATTTAACCCTGGAGCTCAAGCAGCACAGAACTATAACATAGTAGAAGATTTGGCTTAGTCACCTTCTACTATGTCGACGCTTGAGGTGCTTCAGAATTGTCCCTCCCAAAAGCAGGCTTTGTTGTCATCAATTGGTGGAATAGATCCAACGAATTCCAATCTTTTGGTTTTCAACCATGTGGGTTATACACCACAGTTACCAATGCAATTAGCATTCCTAATTCAAGTAAATTCCTTGAATAAACTTATTCACCAAACCATTCTTAACGAGGGTGCATCTACTTGTATTATGTTAATGAATTTATGGAAAACACTTGGCTCACCGCCTTTGTCACGTTCAACGATAACATTAAAAGCTTTTGACGATCTCACATATACGTCTTATGGAATTTTGAGTAATTTGCAAATTGAACTAGGGGGAAAAACAGTAACTGTTGAAGTTGAGATCATTGACAGACCCCTTGAATACAACATTTTGCTAGGAAGACCATGGGTTTATGCTATGGTTGTTATGGTTTCGACATACTTTCGTATGGTTGCATTCCCTCATAAAGGCGGAATCACAGTTATTGATCAACTCGCCTTCTTTGCCTCTAGTTCATGGGCTACTGGAAGAATTTCATTAATTCATGGACCCTCGCTATCTCTTCAAAACATTGGTGTAGGTCTCTTCAAGGATTCTTCCCTAATGAGTACTTTTTCACTACTGTCACCATTAAACATGGGGGAAGTGGCAAAAGTTGAGATTTGTGATATGATATCTTCCACTTCATCTAATTTAAGGAAGATAACCAATAGTTCTGAAGTTGATAGTAGTAATGAAATCATGCTGCTAAGCCCCATTGAGCTTGCATACCAATCAATCATTCTGGCTTGCGCGACGAACCCAAATCCATCTTTTCCAATTGTATGGGTAGATCGTTCATTAGAATATTGTACTTATTTTGATCCTTTTTCACGTAGATTTTGTATTGATGAAAGAATCATCCAATCAATGATGACAAAAGAAGAACCATGGGAAGATTATCATCATTGTGCCCATCTTCCAGATCACATAGAAGATTTTTCAAATGAACTTAATCACCCTTTAGTTGTTGATTGCCTTTCGAATTTTGTTTTTATAGATACAGTAGATTCCGAGCAAAACTTTTCAAATATCAAAGAAACTATTTCTATCAATATTTCGACCAAACCTAAAGTTGTAGAAAATATTCATGTTGGCAAATCTTGTTCTCCATCAGAACTTGATATTTACCGTGCTCTATTCCATGAATTCCAAGATATATTTGCATGGTCATATGAGGAGATGCTAGGTATTGACTCTAGTATTGTTGAAAATGAAATTAAAATGTATCTTAATGTCAAACTAGTGCAACAGCGCCTCTGTCCTATTAATCCAAAGAAGGTTGCTACCATTAAAATAGAAGTTGAAAAAATTTTACATGTTGGTTTCATATACCTTGCTCCTCTTACTGATTAGGTTTCCAATATTGTTCATGTCATGAAGAAACAAGGGACAATACGAGTGTGTGTTGATTATAGGGATGCCAATTAGGCTTGACTAAAAGACAATTATGCCACTCCCTTTATCAACCAGATTATTGATGAATGTGTTGGATGTGAAATATTTTCATTTATGGATGACTTTTCCGGCTATAATAAGATCAATATCCGCCCAGAGGACCAATATAAAACTGCTTTTATTTGTCGATGGGGCACATTCAGCTATAGGAAACTCCCTTTTGGTTTTAAGAACACAGGGGCAGCTTTTCAGAGGGTAATGAACTATGCCTTCCATGACATAAAACACATTGTTCAACCATACCTTGATTATTTACCCGCTCATTCACGAAATCAGACTGGTCACCCGCAGCATTTGAGAGCTATATTTTTATGGTGTCGACACTACAAAATATGACTCAATCCACACAAATGTGTGTTTTGTGTTGGTTTTGGTCATTTTCTTGGTTTCGTAGTGTCTAAAGAAGGGATTTTACTCGACCCTCTTAAGGTTCAGGAAATTCTTAACTTGCCTCCACATTCCAATCTACTACAGTTATAAAGACTCCAAAGGAAGGCTAACTTTCTAATGAGGTTCATTCCCAATTATGCTGAAATGGCTAAAGTATTTACTCATGTTTTGAAAAATGGGATACCCTTCCATTTGGATTAGGTTGCACAAGCTTCCTTTGATGCTATTAAAGATATCTTGATTAGAGCATCATTTATGTATTCCTCGAATTATCAAAACGACTACTTCTTGTATCTTGCCGCTACAGATACCGCCATTGTTAACGGGAAAAGTGTCTATTCAGAACGACCCTATCCCACTAAGGTGTGACAGTGACCTTAGAAACAAACAGGGAAAACTACTTTCGTATTCTCCTTTATGAACTATAAACGAAGAGGAATAAGATGAACCAACCTGTGTCTTGCGCTAGTCCTTTGATCCAATTTCTCTTCTCTTTGACAGCTTCCAGCTACCTGCTCCCTTACTTGCCCAGCTTCACCAAGTTCCTGTAAGATCACAGAAGAAGAAAACTACACAAAGCCATGGATTTATATTCATAAATAGCTTAGGATCAGATTTAAGCTAAACATACAAATGTAACAAACATCAATGATACACAAGCATGTAGGAGAAACTCAAATAGTTTTATTGATATAACAAGAAGGTCCAGGAGGAGTTACAACCAATGATTCCTAATCCAGCATCAACCTCCCAGCAAAGGAGTCCCCTCTTCACCTCCAACAAAGCATAAATCACCCAATACTATGATATCTATCTCAAAACCAACAGCAATTCTCTGCAATGTACAAAATTCCAACCTCTGGATCTCTAGGATGAGGGATCCATATATAGATGTATGCAAAGAGGATGAGTCAGCTTATGATTTGACTAGTGGCTTCTCTCTATTAGTTCTTGCTTCCACTTGGAGACTGAGAGCCTCTTACTCATCCTTGGTCAAACTCAGTGAGGCAAGTGTCATTGGGGAAGATTCTGGAAGCTTCCATTGTCTGTCCACCTCGCGGAATGACACTGCCATTTGTCATTTCCCGCTCAACGCACGCTGGTAGTGCATTTAGGTGCGTTGCAACACACCTAGCTAGTGTACTTGGGTGCTATGCAATGCAGCTAGCTAGTGGAGCAGCTGAATGATCCTGATTTGACTGATTCTGAGCAGTTTCTGGTGGAGAACTTCTGGGAGAAGCTGTAATTTGTTGACCTTGTTCCTTTAGGGGTCGGAACAACACTTTTAGGGACTTAGGATCCCTTGGTTTATGGACATTTCATGCTTAGAGCTGTAAGGCACAAAAATGTCTATAACAGTTGCCGCCTAAAGTATGAGGCCATTTATCAGGTGAAATTCTTTATTAGGAGGATCTGAAGTTCTTTCAATGCTGGGACGAGACCTGTAATAAGATACAATACAATACATTATCTTCATACTGTTTTCATGATCTATCTGAGGCGGGCATTCCCATGCTCAGCTTTATAAATTCATTTTCATGTACATAGGACAGACAATCGTCTGATGGTAGACTGATGATTCTGATAGAGCCATCATCCTTTTGGTAGGATGATTATCTGTGCTGCAATGCTGTACATTTCAATGTTTTTATTTTCCTGAATATATATCGCAGCCCGGATGGATGAAACTAGATCTGGGATCTTCAATCTCGTCCGATCTTCACTCGAATTACAAGTCGATCCATGTGAGAAATGTTTTGAAGTCAAACATGGAAAGACATCGCTTGATTACCAGTCAATGATGTAAACTGTTAACAAGCGTGAGAGGAATCACCGATAATGATGATGACCCTCAAGGTACTGCAGTACAATTCACGTGGTGTGAATAAAGGACTTGGTGTCGAACACCATGCAAAATCTTTCGGTCGAAGGTCATTGATGTATACCTGTCGCCGGAAGTGAGAAACTTGCCATTGAGGCATGCAAGCTTCAAAGTACTGAATGGGGTGTTCCTAGATCAACTTCTTGTATAATGAGCTGATGTCGACAAGAAGCGATCCGTCAAAGGAGGGCCTTAATGAATCCCACATCAATGACATGGAACAAAGCAAATGATTTTGATGGAGGTGAAAACGATCTGATGATATATGGTTCAGGATGGCGGTCATGAAAGAATGAAGTATAATGTATGGTAGTGGATGGGACACGGGTGACTTCTTTGGATGACTTCTCTTGAACATGTCGGCGACACTTATGTGATGGATTGGTAGCATTTACCCAAAATGTGGATGGTATGGCGTGACCACCTACCAATAAAGATTCTTTGAGTTTTCTTCCCAATTTTTCCCCAGTCATTGCTGACCAGTACCTCTTTATTTTTGTCAATCTTGAGGAGGATAACATATGCTTGTTCTATAATTTGCCCTTCGGGTAAACCCATCGCTATGTTTTAACGAGCCTAGCGATAGTGAAACTCGTTCTCGTCTAAAGACAAGTTTGTCGCTATTAATCTTTTTAACGAGTTTAGCGACAAAGATAACTCGGTCCTTTTCATTTTTAGAGTCTGAAAAGGTACGTAAAGGTAACTCCAAAATTCCTTTTTCGTCATCTAATCCCTTAAATCCGAAAAAGTATAAAACAATACAAAAGGGATGAATTTTCGATAGTTTTAATGAGCCGAACAAAACAAGCGCTCGATCTTTTTGTGCAATAAACCCTCAGGTCCAAAAAGATTAAAATCTAGAGGAGGGATAGCGCTTCCGGTCGCTTTAACGAGCTGGAAGGCCAAAACTCGGCAATCTTTTCATATTTTACGAGTTAGTTGAAAAGAGCTTAAAGAAGACTCGTCTTTTGAGGAACGAGTGATAAAATGGGTAGCAGCTGATTCCAAGTAAGGTTTGGAATTTTCCAATCACGGCAGTGTCACAAGGATGGCTAGTGAAATCACTCTTCGCAGCTGTTCCTCAAAATGGGTAAACAATCAAATGGAGGTGAATGATCGGCCAATGGAAAAGTGGAGGTGACGGTGCAAACACAACCAAGGCTTTAATGGCTGAAATGCTACATTCACAATGGTTATTTACCGGGGAATAGTTCATTTTTTAACGAGCTTAAACGCGGGTGGAAACATTTGCTCATGACTTATGTTTATTTTTTAACGAGCTTGAACTATGCGCTAAAACTGCTCGATTAGATGGTCTTGTTTTGATTTTTTACCATAAATAGCTTTGTCCTTCCAAAGATAGTACTGTATTTTTCAACTCCTTCATCAAACTAGTCAGAAATGAACAATATTTGCTTGAAAATGAGATTAAAACGCTAATATTTTACTTTGAACTACGTAAAAGCAATCAAAAAGTGTTTTTTACCTCTCATTTTACCATTTCATTTGAACTTGGTTTTTTGGAGCTTTGGAGGTGCTTTTCCCCCTCGATTTTCATCAGCTGATTTCGGGAGATTCTGTGGATGATTCTCGGCGCCGTCTGGATCAGGTAGGAGCTAAACCCGAGCTCTTTCATTTCATGGTTTCCTTTTTGCATTCTGTGCTTTATTACCTGCTTTTCTGAGCCCCTAGGGTTTGAGGGATTCGTTTTTCCATCAACGCACCCTCAGTACATCGAAACCTGCGCTGAATGCTGGCCTGTATGAAGGCAGTTTGACATTCAACACACCTGGAACACTGCTGCAGGTGCGTTGGGCGCAGAAAGGGAATTTATTGCACAGTTTTTGATGGAATTTTTTCCTGTTTCTCATCAAAATCAGGATCTAACTCCTCTCTTGTTTGTTTTTTCAGAGATCTCGGAGCAAGATGACCCTTACATGGTGAGAACGAGAACATGAAGAAGAGGATATGATTGCCCTACATGATCCAGTTACAGTGAACGCGCTGCGGAATTATGGCTTGCTGAAGTTTTTCCGCATCTCTAGCATGAGATAGCAGATTAACTTACTGAAGTATTTGCTCGATGCTTGGGATCCTATCAATCAAGTTTTCCAAATTAGGGGCAAATCTATCCCCTTGACTGCAGTAGACATCTATTTCTTCACTGGCTTGTCGAGGCATGGTGCCCCCATCTCTTTGTCAGGTTCGGCCCGAGGAGGCGATTATGTGAGAGATTATGTCCGCCAGTATTGCAGGGAAGGATCTCAGCCGAGTAAAGACGGCAAGATCATCATCCGTGATGTCACTGACAGGTCCCTTAGGACTATCCTGTTTACTTTTGGTAGGATGGCCGGTAGTGCGTCTCTTCATGTAGCCAACAGATCCTATATGCAGCATGCCTTGGAATGCCTCCAACCGAAGGTGTTCAACTGGTGCGAAGTAGTCCTTCTTGTGAAGAAAGAACAGTTGACCAAGATAATGAACGGGAGGTTGAAGAACTTTGGGTTCGGTTCTATTTTGACCACCTTTGCCTTGGAGAAGATACCACTGATGCAGCCGCAGTACATTGCACTCGACTTACCTTCTCCTACTGAACCACGTATGCAGAGATGGGTTGACCATATGTCTAGGCATGCTGGCCAGTCTCAGATTTCGTTTTCTGATACCTTCTTCAGGTGGTTTGATCGTTAGGAGATGGTTTATGCGGAGTATCCATATGCTGGCATGGACTTCCGGGGTGATCCAAATTTAGTACTGCCGGATGGCGAGCAGTGGGGTACTATTGGTAAAATCTCTGACCATATCGTTGTTTACTGTTTTTGTTTATAATGTCCTTGTGCTTTCTTCTATCAAGACTTTATTCAAACTCATGTGTACATGCAGATGTTGGTCCTGTTCATCCAGTAGTTCGCCTGAGAGTACCAGCTGTTTCCCCAGCAGGAGAGGCCGCCGGAAGAGTTATCCTTTGCGACCTCAATGTGGCCGAGACTCTCTCAGCTTTACAGGAGTAGATTGAGGGCCTCACTCTCAGTATACCAGATGTGAGGACTGACGAGCTACCTTTCTAGTTACAGCGGCATACTACTGGTGTGCCCAGACGATGGACTCGTCTCTTATGCATGATCGCACAGGCTGTGACTTGCTATCACGAGCATCATTAGACTAGGGTGCCCCCTAGCATTTTGAGTTTTTGGGTCATGTGACCGGTTTTGTCTTGGTTGAGCTATATGATCCACATGTAAAACATTGATGATGTGTTTCTTTTTATAAATGTTGCAAATGTCTATCTAACACATAGTTTGCTAATGAGTCGGTTAATGTGTTTAAGTTTCTGGAAATATGTTGGTATTGAATAAGATCAAATTGTCTTTCCAAAATCTTAACCCTTAGGAACATGCGATAAATAGCTGGGTTTCGGACGGAATATATACCATTGAGTTGTAGTATTACGAGTTATGAGTCTAGCCTGACAATTAGTCGGCGTATACCATGGGTGATGGCATCAGAGAGAAGTTCTATCAACGCGCTATACTCAGCGATGTTCTTCGTTGATTGACCAATACATACACCTCTGAAACTTACTAACTCGCCACTTGGATCAAAAATGGCCCAGGCTGCGGAGGATAGGTTCCGCGAACTACGACTTGCTCCGTCAGCATATCCAACACATTGCTCCAACAGGTTTAACATCTACAATAAGTGTAAAAAGTGGATTACTCGAACAAAACAAACCCTTTAGCGAAAACAAAAATATAACAAAAGCATATTGGTTACTATTTATGCATAGTAACGCTTGAGGTACAACCCATTACGAGGTTGCGCCAGTGGAATTCCGTCATAATCCATTAACTCGTAGGCTCCTTTTGCTAACACTCGTTTAACAATATAGGGGCCCATCCATAAAGACTTAAATTTACCTGCTCCCAATTTATCGGATTCTTGGTCGTAAAGCAAGACCAAGTCACCTTCCGAGAATACACGGGGTTTGACATTTTTGTCGAACTGCTCCTTGACTCATTTCTTATGGGCTTCGTTAGCCAAAGCGGCATCACGACGGGTTTCATCCAATTGGATTAATTCCAAGAAATGAGTCTCTTCTTCTGAATTTCCGGGGAGGAGATCAATTGCGAGTTTGAGAGATGAGATTTCACACTGGACTGGTAAGACTGCTTCCAGGCCATATACCAGTTGGAAGGGTGTGAACCCAGTTGCATTCCTTACCGATGTTCAGTAAGCCCACAAGGCTGAGTAAAGGATTAGGTGCCACCTTATTTTGTGAACTCCGATCATCCTTTGCAACATGCGCTTCAGGACCTTGTTGATTGCTTCAACTTGTCCGTTGGCTTCCGGATAATACGGAGTAGAGCTGTCGTGAGACAACCCTAGTTTGGCAGCTAATTCAACCATCATGTGATTGCGAAAATGCGATCCATGATCTGTGACTATAGCCTGTGGTACGCTGAATCTGGCGACTACATGATTGAAAAAGAAAAGGGCAGCTGTTTCACCAGTATTATCTAATATAGGCATCGCCTCGGCCCATTTGGTAAAATAGTCAACTGCGACTATGATATACCCATGCCCCCCGGTCGAGGTGGGGTTACATGTCATGAAATCGATACCCCATTTGGCGAATGGCCCAACAACAACTATTGGCTGTAGAGGTGCGGGTGGTCTTCTGGTTTTGCTATCAAAAATTTGACAAGCATGGCAACTTCTGACTAGGGTTATGCAATCTTTGAACATTGTTGGCCAGAAGTATCCTGCTCGTAAGATTTTTTGTGTTGTAGCATATCCAGATTGATGCCCCCCACAGGCACCTGAATGACACTCATTCAGGGCTTTTTCGGCCTCCTCATGGGTGAGGCACCTTCTCAGAACTGTATCGATACCACGACGGTAAAGTGTATCACCGACGATCATGTAGTCTTTTGCTTGGTACCGAATACGTTTTTGTTCAGAGTGTGAGGTGTTTGGCCTAAATTTTTGGGTTTGGAGATAAATTATTATATCTCCATACCACTCATTGCTTGTAGATATCAAAAACAAATTCTCATCCACGATTGATTCTTCGGATGTTTCATCGTTGGACGACGATGGGAGATCGCATAATAGTTCTGCAAAAAGTAGAGCTTTCTTTGACTTGGATTTTACAAATTCTAGATCAAACTCTTGAAGGATCGCTATCCATTTTGAATGTTTTCCCCCCACCAACTGTCGCGACAATATATAAGTCATGGGGTTGCAATCTGATAGAATGGTAGTTTTCCGAAAGAGGACATAGTGTCGAAATCTTTGTATCGCTTGAACAGCTGCAAGCGCTAGTTTTTCAACATAAGAATATTTGCTTTCTGTATCATTTAAGTTCTTACTTAAATAATATATAGGATGTTCAATTCCATCGACTTCTTGAACTAAAACCATTGCGATGGTCGTATCTGCTGCAGCTAGATACAGGTTAAAATCTCTTTGATAATCGGGGGCGTACATTAATGATGCTTTCATTAGGGAATCTTTTAAAGCATCAAAGGAAGCTTGCGCAACCTGATCCTAGACAAAGGGTACCTCCTTTTTCAAAAGATGTGTATAACCTTTAGCAAGTTCGGTGTAATTTGGAATGAACCTCCTCAAAAAGTTTGCTTTCCCTTGGAGTTTTTGAATCTGAAGCAAATTTGAAGGTGGAGGCAAATTTATGATTGCCTGGACCTTGCATGGGTCAAGACGAATCCCATCCTTGGAGACTACAAAGCCATGTAAACGACTAGCACTGACGAAAAATACACATTTGTGCGGATTGAGTCGTATCTTGTAGTGTCGGCAACGTAGAAATATCGCTCTTAAATGTTGCAGATGATCAGTCCGCTTTCGCGAATGAGCCAGAAGGTCGTCGAGGTATGGTTGAACGATGTTTTTGATGTCATGGAAGGCATAATTCATTGCCCTCTGAAACGTCGCCCCTGTGTTCTTTAAACCAAAGGGTAATTTTCGATATGCGAATGTGCCCCACGGACAAATGAATGCAGTCTTTGACTGGTCCTGTGAGCGGATATTTATTTGATTATACCCGGAGAATCCATCCATGAATGAAAAGATTTCGCATCCGGTGCATTCATCAATTATCTGGTCGATGAAGGGTGTAGGGTAGTTGTCTTTTGGACAAGCTTGATTTACATCCCTATAATCGACACAACTCTAATTGTCCCCTGTTTCTTCATAACAGGGACAATATTCGATACCCAATCGGTTAGAGGAACCGGGTAGATGAAACCAGCATGGAGAAGTTTTTCAACTTCTGCCTTAATGGCAGCGGCTTTCTTGGGGTGCACCTGACTTAGCCATTGTCGTACTGGTTTGACATCTGGATACATCTTAATTTCGTGTTCAACGATACTTGAGTCAATGCCTGGCATTTCACTGTATGACCAAGCAAAGTCATCTCTGAATTCGCGAAAAAGAGCATTATATATTTCCAGTTCTGAAGAAGAACAACATTTGCCAACATAAATATTCTCTACAACATCTGTTTTAGTCGAGATATTTATGGCTATAGTCTCTTAAATGTTGGATAAGTTTCGCTCAGAATCCACCGTATTTACAGTATTTGATAGAAAATCAAAGACTGAAGGATGATAAAGGTCATTTTGAGTCTCTTCTTCACAATCCGGAAGAAGGGAACGATGGTGGGAATCATTCCATGGTGCTCCTTCAATTACCATAGCTTGGAGAATTCCTTCATCAGTGACATGAACTTGCAACCAAGGATCTGAAGGAGTACCATATTCTCTAGACCTATCTATCCAAACGCTTGATGAGTGTTGATTCGGGTTTGCCTCCCATGCTAGAAACATTGATTGCTATAATATTTCTATTGGGCTTGGGGGCAAAACCATTGCATGATCCATGTTGATATCGTTTTCTGAGATCTTTGTGGAAGATATCATGTTGCAGGTTCCTATTGACGCTACTTCTGCCAGATTGCTTGGAGGTGGAAGAGCGAAAGTTCCCATTAGTATAGGATCTTTTAGTAGGCCTACTCCGATATTCTGAAGCGAATGGGGGCTTCCATGGATCATGGGCATGCTTCCTGTAACTTGAGAACCATTGGGGAGGAAGTTTTGTTGATCGACGATTGTAATTCCTCCTTGAAAGGGAAATGCAATCTTTCTAAAATAGGTCGACACAACAACTGCCATGGAATATATCCATGGTCTTCCTAGTAGGATGTTGTAATCAAGATTCCCATCGATGACTTCAACATCTATCTCTACTTTTTTCCCTCCTAGTTTGACTTTCAAGTTATTTAGGATACCATATGGGGTATATGTCCTTCCGTCGAATGCTTTTAATGTCGTTGCAAACCGTGACAAGGTTGGAGATCCTAAAGTTTTCCAGCAACTCATCGACATGATACATGTAGATGCCCCCTGATCAATAATTGTTCGATGAACAGTTTTGTTGAGGGATTTCACTTGAACAAGGAAAGCTAGTTGAGCCGGTAACTGAGGATCGTATCCTTTGTGGTCGAAGGATACAAGATTGGAATCCTTTGGATCAATCCCACCAATGGCCAATAATAAAGCCTGCCTTTGGGATGGGCAATTTTGTAGTACTTCAAGAGTCGACATAGCGGATGGCGATTGGGCCAAATCTTCCACTATGTTATAATGCTGCGCCGCTCTAGCGCGGGGATTAAATGTCAACTTGTGTATTACTCCCTTTGGCAGTTTTATTGTCAATTCAGGAATGGTGGGTGGTACAACTTCTGTCGAAGTTGTTGTCGAACTACTTGGTTGATCTTTATCCTTGCTGTTCGACAGCTGCGGATTCTCGTAATCTTTGTTCCTTGTCGAAATCAAAGCATCATTTTTCTGTTTCGAAATCGACAACATCAGCACTTGAGACGGGGAAGCATTTCCACTTTCGACAAGATTTGTTCCTGGATTCGGAAACGGATCAGTTAACACTGCTGAGGTTTTCAAACTTTTAAAGAATTTCTTAAGCTCAGCTTTGTATGGACATTCTCTCGTCCAATGATCCTCATCACATATATGGCACCCCGCAGGGGGTTTCCTATTTCTAGGAGGGTTTGAAGAAGATTTTTCAGGAGATGACTCATCTTGTTTCTTCTTCTTCCCCTTGCCTTTCTTCTTGCTTCCTGGTTTTTTGGTTTCTTTGCCCTTATCTATCGATACGGCATTTACTTCCGAAGCAAGAAGTTCGTCTTTTGCATTTTGATCTGAAATCTTATGGGCCTTCTTGGATGTAGCCTTTTTCGATTTCGTGTCTGTTGTGCCAATCACGCCATCGCCGGCGTGAGAGTCATTGTTCGATTTAGGAGGAGGAGGAATTGAGAATTCCGGTCTAGGGGCATCAGGTATTTTGTCGTAGAGCGTGCCGGACTGAGTATAGATCAAGTCCAGATATTTTGCACGAGCGATAAATTGCTCTTCTGTTACGAATCCCCCCTTTGCCACATCTTTCGTGATGGAAGGTAGTAATGACTTGATAAACCATTCAGCTAATAGCTGATCGGGAACGTACATTTTTACCATCCTACGACGATGTCGCCACTCATGTATATGATTAGATATGTGAGTGGCTGTTGTCTGTTTGAAGTTGGTAAGGAGTTCTGTTCCCGTTTCATACCTTATCGGTAATTGAAAATGGGTTAAAAAGGTTGTGGCTAAGGTACTGAAGTTGTCGAACGAAGCTCTAGGCAATTGAATGTACCATTTTGCCACTGGACCCATTAACATCCTCTGAAAGAGGTGAAGTCTTATCGAATCATCATTTAGGGTGTTTGATGAACACCATAGATGAAATGTCATCACGTGATTCGATGGATCTTCACCCGGATTTCCATTAAATTTAGGAATATCTGATGGAAGTTTATGTGGAATCGCTGGCCACCAAGGGGTGTAAGCAATTGGATCATTTGTTAACCGGTTTAAATCAGGTAACTCTAAAGCTGCCACGAATGGTAACTATTGATTCAGGTTAGGTGAAGCATACCCAGGATACGATGGGATCGCCTGAGCAGTTGGTCTTTGCATACCAGCATAATGCATTTGATGCTGGTATGACTGATAAGGTTGATGGACATGACCATTGTAAAATGGTTAATTTTGACCGTTTTGAATGTACGGCTGTCCACTGTTCGCAAAGATTTGTTGCTCAGAACCTTGGTATACTTGTTGGAATTGTGGTTGTTGGTATTGCACCATCCATGGTTGAGAAGCCATGTGCTGTTGCGCTATACTAATCGTTGGACCAAGGTGTGGGGTAATTGTACCCGTCTGGACCTGTGTCGCCCCACTAGTTGGCGATTGTGGTTGAGTCACAGGGTCAAGGGGTTGTTGCATTACAACCTGAGAAATCTGAGGTTGGCATACCACAGGCAGCGTTTGAACTTGTGACACTGTCACAATAGCCGGTGTAGTCGGGATATTCGACATAGGTACACATTGTTGCATTGAATACACAACCCTTGGTTTTTGAGGTAGTATAGATACCCAACCACTTGAGGTAATTCCAGTATAGCCTAAATATTGTCGTGAACTCCCGTATGGATATCCTCCCGGAGAGGATAATGAAAGGGCATACTGCCCCCCATATGGTGGTAATCCAGAACTCAAGGGAATTGTTTGTCCTTGGGGACCGGACTGCCCAAATTGACCTCCAAATGGATCAATTTGTTGAAACTCAACATAAGAGTTTCCGGATATTATTCCGGATGAACAAACAGGAACGGACCAGACTGTCGAAATAGCCCCTGAGTGGGCTCCTTCTAGCGGTTGAGAGCTAGTAGGGACAGATGGTATGCCAGCGAACATTGTCGGAGTGACAGCAGGGAGTTCTGCTGTTGCTGTGTCAGACGACACAGTCCTAGATGTTGACGGTTGTTCAGACATTTGTAGTCTATCCAAAAGATTACCTAGCGATTCGACAGGAACTTTCGCTGGTGGTAGACTAACTTCTGATGAAGAAGGATATAGAGTGATCCCGACTCCAAAGTGCGCTGGAGTACTTGTTTGAGGATCTTCTACAATTTCTTCAATTGCAATCAGACCAAGTGGAAGGGGAAGACCGTCAGGTCCGTAAAATATTTCTGGTGCCGAAGAAGGCGTGGAATCGACAGCGACAGATGTTTGAAGAGCAAGACTTTCCGAACCGGTTGTAGATGGAACTGGTTTGGTAACACAAGTGTTTACTCTCAGACTAGGATCAGTATCACTATCCTTCTGTGGCTGTTGGACTTCTTCTCTAGAGGCAGGGATTCCAGAAATGTTTGGAGTAACCGGAATCTCTGATGTCGTCGGAACACTTGTTCTAACTTTAATAGGAGATTTTGAACCGGTTAAACGAGTTCGCTTTGTCCGTACTGGTTTCGATTCCGGAGACAAAGACAGTTGACTCGTAAGCCTCCGGGAAGGACGGGGTTTCAATTGACTTTCTTCCACGATTGCGAATTACTCGATCAACTAAAATAAAAAAAGGGGAAGTATGTTTCTGAATTAAATGAATTTTAGACGCTTTTGACACAACTTGTTTTTTTAGTTTTTAAGAGTCGTTTTAAAACAAAAGATGACTCTAGTCTCCTTCGATTTTTAATGAGCCTGAAGTGACAAGTGCTCAGATGGACCTTTTCCGTTAAGGAGTTTGAAAAGGAACGAAAGGGACTGCTCTGGAGATCTAGGTAGAGGAAGTACCAAACCAATCGCAAAACTGCAGAATACTTTTTACGGTACGACAGTCAATCTTCCCGAATGTTGTGTTCGGTGCATTGCGATCAGTAGGGCGGCCGACACGGCTTCCTATGGATAAAAGGTTTTAAGCCTATAGGGGTCTCCCAATATATAATCGATGGTACGTGGGAGCACAAGTCCGTACTGGAACTTATCATCTCAAAGTGGAGGAATCACCCAACCATCAGTGAGGACAACAGTTACCAGGCTTTACGACGCCAGAATACGTCTCTAGCCTAGACCTCTAAATGTTGTGCGTTAAGTTCCAAAGCGTTGTTAGATTCATTCAATTTATTTTAAGTTGATCTTTCTTATGAAATTTGCCTTTTGGGATCACCACGAGATGTAGATGTAATTCCTAAAATGCAATCTAAAGATGACAAGCGAACTTTTATCTCTTTTCAGCAATGAAAATCCTAGCTACAAGGGGAAAAGAAAGACACAATCTTTTCTCAAAGAGCAAAGAGCACACTGTAAATGCACTTTTCCTAAATCAAGCCAAATAGACTATCAATATGCAAATGCACATGTGCATGTATTTGTTTTCACTTTCTTAATATTGATGCCTAAAAAGAAAGTTGATGTACAAATCTGAATTTGCTTTCAAGTGACAAACACAAACAAGCTTCTTTTCGAAATCAAAAGGTAGAGATGATTACAACACTTTATGATTTTGAAATAAATACTCATTTCGACACTAGAAAGTCACAAATTCAAACCAAAGGTAAAAGTAAAAGCATAATCGACTGTCAATAGCAAATAAACTTTCTCCTAAGATCAAAATCGACACTTACGACAGTTCTAAATCAAAGGACGACAGCATGACTAATCTACTTTTTAATGGAAAACTGTAAATGATGTAACAAACACACAAAAACATCTACAGTCTTTTTGTACAAAGGAGGTGGAATTAAGGCAAAGAAAAGGGGTTTTTAAACAGACACATACACTGATCACAGGCTGCAAAAATCAGAGACAAAACTGAAAAAATGAAGCAAAGAACCTCAGCTGCACAAGGTTAGGCTGATCAACGCACCTGTTACACAGAGAAACTGGATTGCAGCGTAGGTAGCCCTCTCGGGAACTGCGTTGAAATGCAAAATCTCTTCACAGAGCCTACACTGGGGCAGAAACGAGAATTCTATCCGGGTTCTGGGTCACAGTTTGCAGTTTAATCTATGGTTTTTAGCCGAGTAAAAGTAATCAATAGTGCACAATCAGAGGGTAGATTTAAAAGAGGTCTAAGAGCTATCACAAAGGGTAATCAGATCATTTGTGAATCAATTGTTCAAATCATAAACAAATCCAGTGAATGGATTGAAGTAGCAGATGTCTACTTTGCATTTGTTAATGGCAAATGTAGTTCGATTGCTACTTCTATGTTTATGAAACAAACAACAAGAGAAACACAAACAAACTAATTAGACACGATCCCCAGTATGGTCGCCATTTTGTTAACGGGAAAAGTGTCTATTCAGAACGACCCTATCCCACTAAGGTGTGACAGTGACCTTAGAAACAAACAGGGAAAACTACTTTCGTATTCTCCTTTATGAACTATAAATGAAGAGGAATAAGATGAACCAACCTGTGTCTTGCGCTAGTCCTTTGATCTAATCTCTCTTCTCTTTGACAGCTTCCAGCTACATGCTCCCTTACTTGCCCAGCTTCACCAAGTTCCTGTAAGATCACAAAAGAAGAAAACTACACAAAGCCATGGATTTATATTCATAAATAGCTTAGGATCAGATTTAAGCTAAACATACAATGTAACAAACATCAATGATACACAAGCATGTAGGAGAAACTCAAATAGTTATATTGATATAACAAGAAGGTCCAGGAGGAGTTACAACCGATGATTCCTGATCCAGCATCAACCTCCCAGCAAAGGAGTCCCCTCTTCACCTCCAACAAAGCATAAATCACCCAATACTCTGATATCTATCTCAAAACCAATAGCAATTCTCTGCAATGTACAAAATTCCAGCCTCTGGATCTCTGGGATGAGGGATCCATATATAGATGTATGCAAAGAGGATGAGTCAGCTTATGATTTGAATAGTGGCTTCTCTCTGTCAGTTCTTGCTTCCACTTGGAGACTGAGAGCCTCTTACTCATCCTTGGTCGAACTCAGTGAGGCAAGTGTCATTGGGGAAGATTATGGAAGCTTCCATTGTCTGTCCACCTTGCGGAATGACACTGCGATTTGTCATTTCCCGCTCAACGCACCCTGGTAGTGCATTTAGGTGCGTTGCAACGCACCTAGCTAGTGTACTTGGGTGCTATGCAACGCAGCTAGCTAGTGGAGCAGCTAAAATGATCCTGATTTGACTAATTCTGAGCAGTTTCTGGTGGAGAACTTCTGGGAGAAGCTGTAATTTGTTGACCTTGTTCCTTTAGGGATCGGAACAACACTTTTAGGGACTTAGGATCCCTTGGTTTATGGACATTTCATGCTTAGAGCTGTAAGGCACAAAAATGTCTATAACAGCCATTGCGATGGTTTTAGTCCAAGAAGAAGATGGGATTGAACATCCGATAAACTACTTGAGTTACAATCTCAATGATACAGGAGTTAAGTACTCTTACATCAAAAAGCTAGCTTTGGTTGTTGTTCAAGCTGTACAAAGATTTCACCACTATATCTTGCTCGGAAAGACCACTGTCATTTCGGATTGCAACCCTATGACATATATTTTGTCGCGTCAATTGGTGGGGGACAAATACTCCAATGGATCATAATTTTGCAGGAACTTGATTTGGAATTCATCAAATCCAAATCAAAGAAATCTCTAGTTTTGACTGAGCTTCTTTGCAACCTTCCCTCGAATGCAATTGATTCAACATCAGAACCATCAATTTTTGATGAGTCTTTGTTCCTAATTTTGTCATCTGACCCGTGGTATGGAGATATATTGATTTATCTCCAGACCCAAACTTTCCAACCCGATACCTCTCGCTCGCAACAATGACATATCCGATACCAAGCCAAATATTATCTGATCATTGGCGACACTCTTTACCATCGTGGTATCGATATGATTTTACGGAGGTGCCTCACACATGAGGAAGCTGAGAAAGTTTTGAATGATTTCCATTCAGGTGCTTGTGGTGGACACTTATTTGGTTATGCTACCGCAGAAAGGATTCTCTGTGCTGGTTACTTCTATCCTACCATATTTAAAGATTTCATTATTACTCTCAGAAGTTGTCATGCATGCCAGATCTATCACTGTAAAGAAAGATTACCACCTACATCGTTGCATCCTGTCATTATTGTTGGACCATTTGCCAAATGGGGCATTGACTTCATGATATGTAACCCTCACTTGGCTGGGGGGTGTTATCACTCAGGTTGTCCCTTGGCTCCTTAAGGGATACGGTCGAGGTAACCACAAACCAATCTTTGGGCTGCAGGTCCTAGCCTACCTACAGTCAGAGAGGGCTCTCTCTTTAAAATTTAGCTTTGTTTTGGGTTGATTTTAGGCTAGTTATGGTGTACATGGGTTTTGTTTTGATTTTGGTGGGAAGGATGATGTTTTCAAGCAGAGTTGGGATGCATAGAGTGAGAAGTTCAAACCATTGGGGATGGAGTCATGGATTAGGGCTTGCTGTTGCGTTTTCTTGGTCACAAGAGGAATATAGAGCATGATAGCTACACATAGAACAATATCAGGCTAGAATAAAGATGGAATGAAGGTCAAAGATGAAAGGAAACTAAGAATCTTTCATTAGCTAACAGAGAGGGAAGGTGAATGAAAGTTTTTCTAGGAGCAGTCAAGAATTCCTAAATAACATTCATATGTGAAAGAAACAGGGTAAACATGATCATTTAAGTATGCATATTCATAACCATTTCTAAAGAAAACATATAGAAATAACAAGAACTGAGCATAGGGTGCAGTCAAGAAAAACCTAAGCTATTCTTCTTTCTTGCTATTTAGATGGTAACACAATGGTGGCATAAACATATGTAAACTGCAAACAGAGATAGGATAACACTTATTGAGCCATGTAGTAGCACAGGAATTCCACGGTCACTCCTTGGCCATTAAATAACACAACAGTCAGTTCTTCATCCAAAGCATTCCAACAATCTTTGATTATAGAGCTCTCAAAATATACAGCGCAAGTCTTGAATGAGGATTATCAACCAACCAACCCTTTAAACAATGAATTAGGGTGGTTTATATAGAGAAAATATCCAAAAATATCTATTACAACAGATCTTAAATAGATCTGAGGGAAATGAGTTTTTTAATCTGATCTTGTCCTGAAATTAATGCAAGAAGATATTTATTTGAGCTGCGCTAGAGGCAGCTGCATCAAAATGAGTTAATATGGTTTCCTTAGTGGCTCGGTGCAGTGTTTCTCTATAACTGTGCCTTTAATCTCTTATATGCACCTCTAAGGCGGTTCTGTTGCTTTTTAGGTGGCTTTAATGTGCACTAATCTCGATCTGATGAGCTTTGAATGGCCTTTACTGCTTCTTTGACTTGGATGGAGGCCTTTAATGTTCACCTGCTTTGATATTGCCGATCTGATACTCTTTGCCACTTCGCTGATACTCTTTAATTGAATATGGGCTTCATCTTTCCTCTTATACTCTTGAAACTGTCAAATCGCCCCTTTTCTGCCCTTTCGAGGCAAAAATAACTGCTGCAAATGCTTTTCGTGGCCTCTAGAATGCTATCGGTGCTGGCCGATTGAGTATGAACATATATGAAGAAATCCTGTCAAATAACGGCAGAGGAATGCAACCTGATAACTATGTTGGGCTGAGGCTGGCTTTTAAGCCCTCCATTTTGAGCATTTTTTCTTAAGCGCTAATCGCGCATCGAAAACTGCCTCAGTTTCTCGTTTCGGGCACTCTTTGACGCGATTTTCGCCCTTTGTGCCTTTTCTGTGACAACATCAGCATGACGTCAGCAGCGGGTCTCGGTGTGGCAGGGTGACGTGGCAGTATGGCAGGGTGATGTGGCAGCTGACTGGTTTGACGACGTGGCACAGGACACGGTGGCGGGGTAGGGACTGAGGCAGATGTGGTGGCAGTGTTGTGGTGCTGACGTCAGGGGCAGAGAGACAGAAGGCAGTTTTTGGTTTTATCGGACCGCCTTCTGTATGAGGACGGTATGTGTCAGAGGGGCTCCGATACAATCGCGTGGAGACACGTGTCTTTTGTACGGTGGGGAAACCGCTAGCCTATCGGAGGCTAAGCGTCAGATGTCGGGGCGGCTCCGAAATGCACCTCGGCCGTTGGATCTGGGAGGGCGGATTGGAGGGCCGACGGAGCGCGAAGCTGGCAGCAGGTTAGTGTACAGGGGCCCGCCATATATTTGATTTATTTATGTGGCGGGGGGGTCAAAACATTGGTTTTGTGGGTTATGGTATGTGTGCTGGGGGTGGAGTTTGACTGTTTAAATCAAATAATTAAACAAAACCCGAAAATGTGAGCGTGCAAGGTAGAACATTAAGGTTTATGGGTAAGAGAGGGGAAGGAATGGTTATTAGTTTAACCAGAGGTTAAACTATCTCCAGGTTAAAACACGGAAGGGCTAATGCCAAGCCCCAAATGGACTTAGCATTTCCCCCAAACTGATGTTATAGGGCTAAGTGCCAAGGGATGGGAATATGTACATAGGGGAGCTATTTAGTGCTTTTTAGTAAGGGGAAGGGGAAATAGATAGGAATTTACATAATAATGTTAGAAGTTAATATGAAAATGACAAGAAAGCGCTAAATTTAGAGATCTTAGGCTACTTAAAACGGAAGAATGACTTATAGAGTGAATAAGAGTACTCCTAAGAAAAGCAAACCCTTACTTAGGCCAATGATATGACAAATGATGAAACTTTCATATATCAAGCGGATCTTGACCTCTTTGGGGAGGTTAGTGAATGATTTGGGGAATAAGAAGAAGGGGGAGTTAGACATGCCTCGCTTGAGCTCCTCCAAATGAAAAACTGCCTCATAATTGTGATCTGAATAGATATAACACTTGAAAACATGAAATGGATCACATAGCCTGATTCTGCAACCACAAAACTACTTACCCAGCCTACTTACCTAGCATTTTTTCTTCTTTTTGCATGGGTGCACTTAGACTTGCAGACCCTGATTGTCTTCTTTTCTTTTAACTACCCTCCTATCTAAAATCAACCCTTATCTCTTCCAAGGGCCCAGATTAAGCAGTTGGGCTCCTTCATTTCTCTACCTAGCTACTGATCTGCCAAGCTTAAGCTGTTTGGACAGATATTCATTCTCTATCTTCTAAAACAAGAAATTTAAACCTAGGGAAGCCAAGATTAAGCTGTTTGGCTTTCCCTTAATTGTAAAACTCTTCAAAAATGGTATGATTCTTCAAAATGGAACTTCTTGGAAATATGGAACCTTGCAGCATGAAAAGATGACATATTTGGCATGTAAAACAGTCAATCATGAAATATGAAACCTATTGCAATAGGAGGCTAACGGTGGCTCCACTTGGGGATGGTTTTTCAAGATGAAAAGCCAAGAACAGCAGGTCATAATGCCTTGATCTCCAATTGTTGCTGTAAACTGAAATTATCCTTCTTCTCAATGCCTTTGACTGAATTCTTATAAGCTGATATGCAGTATCCTTTTGAGCTGAATTGCAGAAAAATTATAGCTTTGCTTCTTGCCTTTTGGGTGCTTGTAAACATATTTCAAAAAACAGAGAACTGAAATAGAGCTTTCTTTGATCTTCCCTTCAAAATTTGCTGTGTTGTTCCCTCTTATTGGCCTGCTATAAGAAAAAGTGTTGAAAATACAAATATTAATGTACAGATAGTATACAGAGCTGTGTTGCGTTTAACAAAAGGGATCATGATAGTGCTTTAGCATTCGGCCATTGACAGGACCTTCTTCAGCTGTGCTGCCATCCCAACGCTTCAGAAAATATGTGTTGTTATCTTGTACACCATGAATGACATAAGGTCCTTTCCACAAAAAATCAAATTTTCCATGTTTCCCTTTTTCTTCTCTCCTAGAATCCCATCTTAAGACTTTGTTGCCTATGTAAAAATCTTCAACCTTGGTTCTTTTGTCAAACATTTTCTTGAGCTTCTCTTGTAAAATCTAAGCTCTATCGTACACTTGCTCTCTTGTTTGCTGCAAATGGATGGTTTGGTTTATTCTTCTTTAGATATCATTTGGCTCTGCCTGAATCTCTTGTAGCAATTTGATAACATGGATTCCCAAAGAAGAAGGGAACTTGGCCTCCATGCCATAGACTAACTCATATGGGCTCATCCCAATGGATCTCTTGGTTGAAAATTTGTCTGCCCATAGGGCATTTACAAGCTTTTTGTGCCAGTTCTTCTTGCTCTCCTCCAAGACTTTCTTAACGATGTTAATCAATATCTTGTTGGATTATTCGGCCAAGCCATTACCTTGAGGGTAATAGGCTGTGGAGTGACCTAAGGTAATGTGGAATTTGTGGCAAAAATTGATCATTTTCTTGGATTTGAAGGCAGCATCGTTATCTGTAATGATCTTCTCAGGACAGCCAAATCTGGACAAAATGTTGGTTTCAAGGAATTGGATGATGGTGGAGTCATTGGCTTGCCTACATGGGATGGCTTCAATCCACTTGGTAAAGTAATCTGTGGCTGTTAGAATCCACTTATGCTGGCCAGAAGAGGAGGATGGATTTCTCCAATGAAGTCAAGACCCCATTGTTGAAAAGGCTTCTCAGTTGAAATGGGCTTAAGGGGCAAGGGTAGAAGCTTTCTTTTGCCTTCAAAGATTTGGCATTTGTGGCATGAAACAACAAACTTTCTCACATCAGCAAACAAAGAGGGCCAATAGAAACCAGCCCTTAGTATCTTATCAGCAGCGCAATTCCAATATAAGTGCCCTCCACAATCCCCTGCATGAAATTCTTTCATGACACTGTCAATTTCATTCATAGTTAGACAATTCATCAATATTCCTTCATGATTTTTCCAAAACAGGGCACTATCTAAGACACAAAACTTTGATTCTTTCATCCTTAAAAATCTCTTTTTGGTTTTGGACAACCCTGGAGGAGCACACAGGTTTAACAATATAAAACATATATCAGCATACCATGGGGATTGCAAAAAAGCTTCACTGATCTGTGGAGTCGCCAGCTCCTGTTCATTGTCCAGTTGATTAATGTCTAAGGCTTGAAAATTGGTTTCGGACATCAGTTTGGCTAAACCTTGTCCCTTTATCAGCTTGGTGGGTTTTATCTCAATGTCATACTCAAGGATATTGGCAATCCATTTGCCTCTTTTTCCTTCTATGCGCTCTTGAGTTAATATGTCTTTTACAACGGCATTTGGCACATAAGCAATCACATGTGAATATAAAATGTAAATTCTGAAATCTTTGATTGCTTTGACAAGGGAATATGCTTGCTTCTCCATGATTTGGTACTTCAAGGGTGCATCTCTAAGGGCTCAACTGAAAAATGCAATTGGCTTTTCATTTCCCTGACCATCTTTCTGCAAAAGGACAACAGCAATGGTGTGTTCAGATGCAAATGAAAAAATGATGAAATCTTTATCAAATTGAGGACTTGTGAGGACTGGGGCTTGAGTTAAGGCAGATTTTATGCCCTCAAAGGCTTGCCTAGCCTCTAAAGTCCATTTTACCTTGGAATCCTTCTTTAACATTTTATTCAGCATTCTTATCAGCTCGGTAGAGTTTGGGATTAATCTTCTTAGGAAATTGATCTTTCCTAGGAATGCTTGCAACTCTTTGATGTTTCTTGGATAAGGGATTTGCAGAATGGCTTGGATTCTTTTCGGATCTATTCTAATTCCATCTTTTGAAATGATGTGGCCTAGCAATTTGCCTTCTTCCAGGCCAAATAAAGACTTCTTGGGGTTCAAGGAAATGCCATATTTCCTACATGTTAGGAACACTTGTCTTAAATGTTTTAGGTGCTCTTGATCAGATTTGGAGAAAGGGGTTAGGTCATCAAGGTAAACCGCTAGGAAATCATGGATTTCCTTGGCAAATGCAATGTCCATGGCCCTTTGAAAGGTAGCACTTGCATTCTTTAGTCCAAAAGGCGTTTTCACATACTTAAATGTTCCCCACGGTGTTGTAAAGGCTGTCTTGTCTTGGTCATCCGGGTGAACAAGTATTTGATTAAAACCTGAAAAGCCATCTAGCAAAGAAATTCTTGAAGACCCCACTACTCTTTGTAGAATGTGGTCCATTTTTGGCAGTGGGTAGTGATCTTTAAGGGAGACTTGGTTTAGATTTCTTAAGTCCACACATAGTCTAATCTCCCCTGTTTTCTTCCTTGTGGGAACAATATTGGATACCCATTCTGAAAATCTAATGGGTGCTATGATACCAGCCTCAAACATTCTTTTCACTTCTTTCTCAATCAAAGGGAGAAGCACAGGATTGATTCTCCTTAGTTTTCGTTTGAAGGGCTTTTGATTTGGCTTTAAGGGAATGGTATGTTGAATAACAGAGGTGTCATAGGACTTAAGGTCCTCATAACTCCAGGCAAATACATCTTGAAACTCTTTAAATAAATCAACATATTTTGGTTTTTGATCGAGAGGCAAAGCCTTGGACAGTTTAATCATTTTGGGCTTGTTTGTTGTCCCAATATTACAGTCTTCCACAGCAGCATTTAAGGGCTGCATCTTTGGCTTTTTGGGGACATTGTTTGAATCAAATATGTCTTCTAATGGAGTGAGGCCAGCAGGTAGAAAGTTTCCCTTTAAATCAATCACTTCGGCCTCTGCTTCAGCTATTTCATCTAAATGCATTTGTTTCAGCTCTTGCATGTTTTTCTCATCAAAAATGGTTGGGTGCAGAATTTGATTTGCTGCTTCAGCTGTTATAGTTTGCTCATTTTGGCTCATTTTCTGTTGTGGGTCATCCATGGCATCTTCATCAATGTTTGAGCTTGAGAATTCTTGCTGTAAGGTAAGAAAATTGTTGATTTGAGCATCATCCTCAAACACTTTCCAATCTTTGATATTGTTAGGGATAGTAGGCCTGTGCTTTATCTCAGCAGTAAAGTGGTAATTGGTCTCAAAGGGCAGCTTGCAAGTGCTAGCAAAAGTACCTAGACTATGAGCATGCATGTTATGGCTTCTAGAAATCTTAGCAAGCTTGGATTCGGTGAAGGAATTGAGTATTTCTGTGGCAGTGGACCTATAAGCTCTAAGCCTATTGTCATTAGTAACAAAGTTACCTTTCATCTATTGAATGATCAAATCGGAGTCACCTAGAATGGACACTTTTGCAGCTCCTAGAGCTTTGAGCAGTTTAAGGCCTAAAAAGAGAGCCTCATACTCTGCCATGTTGTTGGTGCATTTGAAGTTTAGTCTGTAAGAATGACCCTCTGCATGGCTATTATGTGTATTGTGAATCCATATTCTTGCCCCTGCTCCTAGCTTATTAACAGAACCATCAAACTCTAAATACCATGTGATTTCTTGCTTGTGGTTAGTATTAAGAGTTTCAGTCATTTTAGGATTGGGCGGACCTAGGTTTTGTGCTTCATGTGGTTCTTCTTGTATGCTGGTTGCACTAATTGTTTTAATAGTTTCACGGGTATGGGCAACCGACTCTTGATTGATGCATGTTTCGTGTTCTAAAGGCAAAGGCTTCTCATCAGTGGGAGGGCAGCTATCATCATTGAACAATATAAAGGAACCCATATCAGAATGGATTGAGTACATGGGAAAGTTTTGGGGTTTTTCCTCACTACTTACCACATACTTCATTAGTGTTTCTCTATACAGTCTCTTTGGTTGCCCAAAGACTGAAATAGTGGCATAGGAGAGGTCTAGTTGGAGAGATCCTTGGAGTTTTTCTCCCCAAGATCTTGATAAGAGCATGACATACTTTGGTGGAATGTCAGCAACCACCACGTCCATTAGGATCGTTTTGTTGGGAAATTAGACTAAAGACACACAAAGGTCTTTGATTAAGCCTAAACACTTGACCTGACTAGAATCAAATGAGAATAATTCTTTGTAGGGTCTAGTGACATCAAGGTTTAGCTTCTCCATTACAGCTTTGGGCATTAGATTGTGTGAAGCACCTAAATCAAACATAACATTGTGCAACACTTTATCATGAATGTGCAAACTGACATAAAAGGGTAGAACAGCTCCATGTCTTGATTTACCATTGGCTTCGAGACCAAAAAGTAATTCAGGTTGATTATCTAAGACATTAACATCATCCTTGTTCTTTGGCATTTGCAGTGATCTTTTGATTTGCTGTCTATACACATAATGTTTGGCAAGCTCAGAGAGAGGAACAGATATCTTTCATTTACCAATTTCTGCTTCTAAATCAAAAGGTTTTTTTGATTGTGTTTTAGTATTGTGACTGGCAGATTTTCCCTTTTCAATTGTATCTTCAGTGACCTTCTCTTGGTTATCAGTGATTTCTTGAGATTGTTCTTTTTTGGGAAGGCTTTGAGGAGTGCTATTTACATTGTCTTTTGAGGGAAATGATACAAAAGGCTAGTTATTAGAGGGCTGCGTGTCAGATACATCCTCTATGGTCACTTCTTTTAATTTTGGGTCTGTTTTATCAGTAGGTTCTGTGATAGCGGCCTTGTCTTTTACTTTCTTAGCTTGCTTGGCATCCTTTGGCTTGATGGGATCAGACACATCAATGGTTCGTGTTCTCAATTTATATTGTTTATGGACTTCGTAGACAGATGAATCACAGCCTTGTTTGAAGTCAAATGACTCTCCAGACTTGGTCTGAAATTGCTTTATATCATGTTCATCTTGGTCTTCCTGTTAGGAATACTTGTTGTTCACTCCTCAAACCCATCAAGTTTATGTGAGTGTCCTCTATCTGCTCGCTAGATGTGGATGCTTCAGCATAGTTTTCATGAAAAGGAGGTCTTATATCCTGGTCAGGACTTGCCCTTCCAACGTTTGGGTTCTGATTTTTTCTAAAGTTTGGATTTCTGATAGGATTGTTTTGCTGTCCTTCCCATGAGGCTTTTCTTTCAATAGTTCCCATTCTATTTTCAAAGCTGTCCATACCTTTGATGATTGTGTCCAATTTTTGCTCAAAGGCTGAAGGTTCATCTTTAAAAGTGGTTCTTCTCTCAGCTCTTGCTCTGTTTCACTTGGCAATCAGATTTTCCTCCACACTAATAGCTACATTTTGCATGTCTGCTAAGGTTTGAGGGGCTCTTTCCCTTAACTGATAAGCCATGTTTGAATCAAATCCATCAGGGAATTTGTATAAAGCAAGATCAGGTGGAGGTCTAAGGTTTTGTGGAATAGCGTTATAAACATTGTTAAACCTGGCACAATAGTCTAAGACAACTTCTTGAGGGCCTCTTTTGATAGTGTCATACTCAGATAATATGTGCAGAGGGTCCTTATTCTTCTCCCATCTGTTAAGAAATGTTTGGTAAAGGGCCTCTGGGTCAGCTATGGAATTTGCAGGAAGAGCTCTAAACCAGGGCCTTACATCTCTTGTTAAAATTTGGACAAAAATCTTCATTCTTACACTATCATCATCTATTTCATAACTCTCAAAATAGTCCTGCGTTTTCTTGGTATGTTGCAGGGCTGTGCCAGAACCAGTGCCTTCAAAATATGTGATTTTGGTTTGATAATCCTAAGGCATAGCCCCTGGATTTGCAGGTAACTGTAAAGGTGCATATCTGTTAGCCATATTTACAGGGATAAGTGGAACGACTAGAACAGCTGGAAGAGCTATAATAACAGTGGTGGTAGTGGTAGTATGCGTAGTGAATGGAGGTGTGGAAAAGGTGCTTGGAGAGGTGGATGACGAACAAGGGGAAGTGGGGGTTGAATGAAACAAAACTTTAACATGGGTTGGAAAACAGCTTGGCTGAACTGTTTCAGGACTAGAATCAACAAACTCTTCTTGTTTTTGTTTGCTAAGGTTTCTAGAGATTAAATTGGGATTTTCAAAATAAGCTTGTGGATTTGGGTTTGGATTTGACCTAGTATTATGTGTTTTCTTCTTGGGAGCCAACTTCTAACTTGTTTTTCGAAATTTTCTGAATAAGGTCCCCAGTGGAGTCACCAATGATGTTATCACTCAGGTTGTCCCTTGGCTCCTTAAGAGATACGGCCGAGGTAACCACAAACCAATCTTTGGGCTGTAGGTCCTAGCCTACCTGCAGTCAAAGAGGGCTCTCTCTTTAAAATTTAGCTTTGTTTTGGGTTGATTTTAGGCTAGTTATGGTGTACATGGGTTTTGTTTTGATTTTGGTGGGAAGGATGATGTTTTAAAGCAGAGTTAGGATGCATAGAGTGAGAAGTTCAAACCATTGGGCATGGAGTCATGGATTAGGGCTTGCTGTTGCGTTTTCTTGGTCACAAGAGGAATATAGAGTAGGATAGCTACACAGAACAATATCAGGCTGGAATAAAGATGGAATGAAGGTCAGAGATGAAAGGCAACTAAGAATCTTTCATTAGCTAACAGAGAGGGAAGATGAATGAAAGTTTGTCTAGGAGCAGTCAAGAATTCCTAAATAACAGTCATATGTGAAAGAAACAGGGTAAACATGATCATTTAAGTATGCATATTCATAACCATTTCTGGAGAAAACATATAGAAATAACAAGAACTGAGCATAGGGTGCAGTCAAGCAAAACCTAAGCTATTCGTATTTCTTGCTATTTAGATGGCAACACAATGGTGGCATAAACATATGTAAACTGTAAACAGAGATAGGATAACACTTATTGAGCCATGTAGTAGCACAGGAATTCCACAGTCACTCTTTGGCCATTAAATAACACAACAATCAGTTCTTCATCCAAAGCATTCCAGCAATCTTTGATTATAGAGCTCTCAAAATATACAGCGCAAGTCTCGAATGAGGATTATCAACCAACCAACCCTTTAAACAATGAATTAGGGTGGTTTATATAGAGAAAATATCCAAAAATATCTATTACAGCAGATCTTAAACAGATCTGAGGGAAATGAGTTTTTTAATCTGATCTTGTCCTGAAATTAATGCAAGAAGATATTTATTTGAGCTGCGCTGGAGGCAGCTGCATCAAAATGAGTTAATATGGTGTCCTTGGTGGGTCGGTGCAGTGTTTCTCTATAACTGTGCCTTTAATCTTTTATCTACACCTCTATGGCAGTTCTGCTGCTTTTTAGGTGGGTTTAATGTGCACTAATCTCGATCTGATGAGCTTTGAATGGCCTTTACTGCTTCTTTGACTTGGATGGAGGCCTTTAATGTTCACCTGCTTTGATATTGTCGATCTGGTACTCTTTGCCGCTTCACTGATACTCTTTAATTGAATTTGGGCTTCATCTTTCCTCTTATACTCTTGAAACTGTCAAATCGCCCTTTTTATGCCCTTTCAAGGCAAAAATAACTGCTGCAAATGCTTTTCGTGGCCTCTAGAATGCTATCGGCGTTGGCCGATTGAATATGAACATATATGAAGAAATCCTGTCAAATAACGGCGGAGGAATGAAACCTGATAACTGTGCTGGGCTGAGGCTGGCTTTTAAGACCTCCATTTTGAGCATTTTTTCTTAAGCTCTAATCGCGCATCGAAAACTGCCTCAGTTTCTCGTTTCAGGCACTCTTTGATGCGATTTCGCCCTTTGTGCACAACATGACGTCAGCGATGGGTCCCGGTGCGGCAAGGCGATGTGGCAGGGTGATGTGGTAGGGTGACGTGGCAGTACGACAGGGTGACGTGGCAGCTGACTGGTTTGACGACGTGGCACAGGACACGGTGGCGGGGTAGGGGCAGAGACAGATGCGGTGGCAGTGACGTGGTGCTGACGTCAGGGGCAGAGAGACAGAAGGCAATTTGTGGTTTTATTGGACTGTCTTCTGTACGAGGGTTGTATGTGTCAGAGGGGCTCCGATACAATCGCGTGGAGACACGCATCTTTTGTACAGTGGGGAAACCGCTAGCCTATCGGAGGCTAAGCGTCAGACGTCAGGGCGGATCCAAAATGCACCTGGGCCGTTGGATCTGGGAGGGCGGATCGGAGGGCTGACAGAGCG
This sequence comes from Pinus tabuliformis, assembly GCA_031772625.1. Classification (NCBI taxonomy): domain Eukaryota; kingdom Viridiplantae; phylum Streptophyta; class Pinopsida; order Pinales; family Pinaceae; genus Pinus; species Pinus tabuliformis. The sequence goes on along the minus strand of CM062820.1, from coordinate 903,648,950 downwards.
TGAAGCTGGCGGCAGGTTAGTGTACAGGGGCCCGCCATATATTTGATTTTTTTATGTGGCGGGGGGGTCAAAACTTTAGGTTTGTGGGTTATGGTATGTGCGCTGGGGGTGGAGTTTGAATGTTTAAATCAAATAATTAAACAAAACCCGAAAATGTGAGCACACAGGGTAAAACATTAAGGTTTATGGGTAAGAGAGGGGAAGGAATGGTTATTAGTTTAACTAGAGGTTAAACTAACTCCAGGTTAAAACACGGAAGGGCTAATGCCAAGCCCCAAATGGACTTATCATTTCCCCCAAACTGATGTTATAGGGCTATAGTGCTAGGGGATGGGAATATGTACATAGGGGAGCTATTTAGTGCTTTTTAGTAAGGGGAAGGGGAAATAGATAGGGATTTACATAATAATGTTAGAAGTTAATATGAAAATGACAAGAAAGCGCTAAGTTTAGAGATCTTCGGCTACTTAAAAGGGAAGAATGACCTATAGAGTGAATAAGAGTACTCCTAAGCAAAACAAACCTTTACTTAGGCCAATGATATGACAAATGATTAAACTTTCAAAGATATCAAGCGGATCTTGACCTCTTTGGGGAGGTTAGTGAATGATTTGGGGAATAAGAAGAAGGGGGAGTTAGACATGCCTCGCTTGAGCTCCTCGAAATGAAAAACTACCTCATAATTGTGTTCTGAATAGATATAACACTTGGAAACATGAAATGGATCACATAGCCTGATTCTGCAACCACAAAACTACTTACCCATCCTACTTACCTAGCATTTTTGCTTCTTTTTGCATTGGTGCAATTAGACTTGCAGACGCTGATTGTCTTCTTTTCTTTTAACTTCCCTCCTATCTAAAATCAGCCCTTATCTCTTCCAAGGGCCCAGATTAAGTAGTTGGGCTCCTTCATTTCTCTACCTAGCTACTGATCTGCCAAGCTTAAGCTGTTTGGACAGATATTCATTCTCTATCTTCTAAAACAAGGAATTTGAACCTAGGGAAGACAAGATTAAGCTGTTTGGCTTTCCCTTAACTGTAAAACTCTTCAAAAATGGTATGATTCTTCAAAATGGAACTTCTTGGAAATATGGAACCTTGCAGCATGAAAAGATGACATATTTGGCATGTAAAACAGTCAACCATGAAATATGAAACCTATTGCAATAGGAGGCTAACAGGGGGCATGGGTACATTATAGTCGTCGTTGACTATTTCACAAAATGGGCCGAGGTGATGCATACATTAAACAACAATGGTGAGATGGTTGCACTTTTATTTTTCAACAACGTGGTTTCCCGGTTTGGTGTACCACAGGCTATAGTTACAGATCATGGGTCGCATTTTCACAATCACATGATGACTGAGTTAACTGCCAAGTTAGGAATTTCACATTATAGTTCTACTCCTTATTATTCGCAAGTTAATGGACAAGTTGAGGCCGTCAACAAATTCCTTAAGCGAATGCTTCAAAGAATGATATGGGTTCATAAACAAAACTAGCAGTTAATCTTGTACTCTACTTTATGGGCATACTGAACCTCAATAAGGAATGCACCTAGATTCACACCCTCTCAATTGGTGTATGGTCTAGAGGCAATATTGCCAATATAATGTGAAGTTTCATATATTAAACTCGCAATTGACCTGTTACCCAACACTTCTGATCAAGAAGCGTGTTTCTTAGAACTCTTCCATCTGGATGAAACCCATCATGAAGCCGCATCGGCTAACGAAGCACATAAGAAATGAATCAAGGCACAATACGACTGAAATTTCAAGCCTCACATTTTCTCAGAAGGAGACCTAGTCTTGATTTATGATCATGAAGCTGATAAACTAGGAGCAGGAACATTTGAACCACTATGGATGGGCCCTTACATTTTCAAGCGTGTTTTGGCAAAAGGTGCCTACGAGTTCGTGGATTATGATGAAATTCCATTGTTGCAGCCCTGAAATTGGTTGTATCTCAAACGATACTTTGCTTAATTGAGTGTAGTTAAATCACTGTATATATGCTTTAATTGCATGTGTGTGTGTCAGTGTGTCTTTTAGAGTTTTTATGTGGTTAAGTAATCTGCTTTGCATTGTTTCAGATGTTGGAATCCTTGGAACCATTTATTGGTTATGCTGATGGTGCTAGTTGTAGTACGCATAACCTATCTTCTACAGCATGGGCCATTTTTGCTCCAAGTGGTGAGTTAGTGATTTTTCAAGGGATTTTTATCAATCGTTCTACGAACAATATCATTGAGTATAGCACATTGATTGAACTTCTCTCTGATGCCATTTCACCTGGCATTCACCAAATCATCATTAGGTTGGACTCATAACTCATCGTACTACAACTTACAAGTGTTTGTACCTTCTGAAACCCAACTATTCTTCATATGTTCCTTAGAGTTCATCTTTTGGAAAGACATTTTTAGTATATTCAATATCAACATATTTCGAGAAACTTTAACACATTAACTGATTCATTAGCAAACTATGTGTTAAACAGACATTTGTGACACATGTAAAAGTAAATTTTCAATTCACATCATTAGTTGAATAGAATTGCACATAACCATATATAAAACTCTGAAAGTAAAAATATATAGATGTTTTAAAGTTTTTACAAAATTTGCGTCCAAGATATGTTTGGTCATCTAACCTAAAAACTCAAAATACAACAAAAATCATCCTAAGTAGACCTAGTGATGCTCATGATAATAGGTCATAGCCTGAGCTATCATGCGTAATAACCTCATCCAATGGCTAGGAACACCAATAGTATGGCGTTGTAGCCTCATAGATAACTCCTCGATACGGACATCTAGAATACCGAGGGTTAACCCCTCTACATGATCCTGCAACTCAACCAGTGTCTCGGTTAAATCCAAATCCTGGAGAACTGCTCTCCCGACATTTCTCCGCGTTGGTCCACTTGCCTCCGGTTGATGTCCTATAGGTTGAAAAATACCAACATATGTATGCATGAGAATGATTTTAGTTTCATCTTGGAAATGTCAAAAACACAAAAACATGTAGAAACTTAAAAATCAAAAACATTTGGTCAAAAACAATTTACCTATAGCAACCCATTGAGTGCCCACTGGTAAAATCAAACTTGGATCTCCACGAAAATCCATCGCTGTGTATGGATTCTCCTCAATGACAATGTGTTGTTGATCAAGCCAACTGAAGAATGTAGTAGAAAATGTGATTTATGACAGACCAGCATGTCTAGCCATCAATTCAACACACCTCTGCGTCTGTGGATCTCTAGGACCAGCTACACCTAGTGTTACATGCTGACGTTGCATCAATGGAATTCTCTCTAAGGTAAAAGAAATTAAGAGTGATCCATAGCTAAAATTCTTCGTCTACTTGCTTTTTACCTTTGTTAACTTCTCTTTCGGTGAAGAAAGTATGGCCTCACACCAGTTGAATATGGTTGGCTCAAGACACTCAAGCGCATACTGCATGTATGATCTATTCACCAGATGAAGTGTCACACTGCCTGCCAACTTTGCGATAATGAAAAGGATTGTTCTCAAAGGAAATCACATACATCCATGATGTTTATTTTCCCATCCTTGCTAGGCTGTATACCTGGCCAACAAAACTGTCGAATGTAGTCCCTCACCGATTCACCCCCACGGGCAAATCCTGAAAGAGAAATGGGGGCCTCACATCTCGACAACCTGGTAAGAAAGTAAACATCATTGATCATAATAGGGACCACTTTGTCCCTTATGTGAAAATCCTGATCCATTGGATCCCATGCATTAACTAAGGATTGCAATACTTCTAATTGTTGCCTCATCCCGGACAACCTGAAGTATTTGAGAAACCCACAGTTTCTAAGGGCCTCAACAGTACCCAGATCATTTAGGGAAACCATGCATTGTTCTTCATTTTCTCTTTCTCATGAAGTAATGGACATTTTGATCCAATAAAAGCCTAAAATCAAACCAAAAGCTTAGTTATGATCCATTTCATGCAAAAAATTGGAGAAATTTTGGGCCAAACAAGTGAAACCAATTTCTGAAACTCACCTAGCACATCCCAGGTAAGGAGATAGTGCACTGCAAAGTAGGTACCCTTATATTTTGGTGCTCTATAGCTCTTTTTTCGATGTGGAAGGCTGCGGTGATCCCAGGGAAAAATATACTAACCCCAGTGACCCTAAAAGCCTAAAAAATTTGCTTGAAATTGCAAAATAATGACATGAAAAGAAAGAGAAGGGGTAGATCTTCTACCTATTCCAAAGGGCACGAGAAATGATCAAAATAATCTCTTACAATCATCTGTTAGAGTTCGAGAAAAAAACTAGTTCAGGGCACAAAACTGAATGGTAAATATCAAATGGTGAAAATGACAGGGTAAATTCTTGCTTCATGTTTATTTCATCATCATTAAATGAATAAAATTTAGTATTTACCTATTTTTACCAATGAAACAGGTATGTTTGACCCGTTTGGTGTTTCTTTGAACAAATTTACAGTTGACTTACTGAATTTGACACGCACGATCGTGAATTGTACCTTTTAGAATAGAGCATACTTTTATCTCTTTTTCAAGCTCTGTTAAACATCGAAAAAGGAACCCCCTTGGAGTCCTCTTTAAGCTCTTTTCAGACTTGAAATATGAAAATATTTCCGAGCACTTGTCCTTTTCAGCTTGTTAATAGATTGGAAACAACATCTACTTAGTATAAATTTAACCCTTTTCTGGATTGAGATAGATTATTTACGAAAGAGGAATATGTTCATCGAACAGGGTCAATAGGTTCTCTCTCGTATTATTTTATGCTTTTTCGGACTTGAGATACAAATCTACGAAAACGAATTTGTGGATTTTTCTTTTTGTCCCTTTTCAAACTCTCTAAACATGAAAAGGACCAAGTTATCATTGTTGTTAAACTCGTTAAAACATCAAATAGTGACGAACTTGTCAATCATGACAAGACCGAGTTTCACCTTCACTAGATTCCTTAAAACATCACATAGTGATGGATTCACCTGAAGGGTGGAATTATACAACAAGGATATGTTATCCTCCTCAAGCTTGATAAAAAATAAAGAGGTACTGGTGAGCAATGACTAGGGAAAATGGGAAAAGGGGTAAACCACTTTATGGTAGCAGGTTGCTCTTGAACATGACACTTTCACTTCATCTCTGTGACTACTTGGGTTGGGTTATCTACTTGATGGTTATCATACCTATGGTATATCATACCATCCATTACTTTGTTTTTGGGTCAATGATGCCAAGTCATTCAGTGTCGCTGACATGTTCAAGAGAAGTCACTCAATTCAACTTCATCCTTTGCAATGCTCATAAACCTTCATTTTCATCACTGCCATTCCTGAACCTTGTGTCGTCAGTCACATTCTATCTCCAAAAATCATTACACTCTTTTCATGTCGTTGATGTGGGATACATCAAGGCCCTCCTGCGACAAGTTGCTTCTTGTCAGCATCAACACATTATCCAAGAAGTTGACTTAGAAACACTCTTTCAGTACCTTGGGGCTTGCATGCATCAATGGCAAGTTTCTCGCTTTCGGTGATAGGTTGACATCACTAGCCTTTGACTGAAAGACTGTGTATGGTGTTCAACATCAAAACATCCATTCACACCATGTAGAATGTATTGTAGTACCTTGAGAATCATTATCATTATCAGTGATTTCTCTCGCATTTGTTAATAGTGTCTTCCCATGTTCAACTTCAGATCACATATTCACATTGTTAGACTCATACTTGAGCAAACAATTGGACAATATAGAAGACCTCGTATCTAGTTTCATCCATTCGAGCTACGATTTCAGGAGAGTACTAAATCATATGTACTATGTCTTTACACTGATGGTCATCCCATCATGGGTCTATATGTGTAGACGACTAGCTATGTACATGTAATGAAAGTTTACATGTTGAGCATGGGTATGCCTTCCCTCACCAATTCATGAAAAAGCCAAAATATCATCATATTATGTATTGTAATTGATGCAGATCTCCATTCACTTCATAACCTCCTCATCACATCGTAAAGCATATCACTCAACATTATCATTTTTGACTTCATGCTTTATGGTGCAACTGTTACAGGTCTATTTGGGTACATCACTCCCAACATTAAGTTCAGTACTTTTAGGGATCATCAAACCCTAATTCTATTACTACATGCCCTATACAAGTCATCGCATTGAATTCCATCATTCCTGAGATTTTCCTGGCCTGAAGACATCCTGAAATGACTACTTGAGGGACCAGCACAACCTTGGTCAGGGGTAAATGCACTATAGATCACTTAGGCCCATTCAAGCCTGTTCTGTAGAGCACCTAGGCCCACTTTGACCTACGATGGGAAATAGTGAGTGAAATCTTCATAGGTTCTGGGAATATTCCTACATTCTACACCATTCTAGCATATTCCCACCTCTTATCCTCTCCTATGAGCTCAAAATTGGATAGGGAATGAATCAAATAACCTCCTATCCTCTCATCCCTTCCTCCATGGAAACTAACTCCCAAATTTGGAAGCCATTCAATGCCCAATTTATGACAAAACCACCTCCATTTCCCTATAAATTGAGCACTCACCATAGTGATCAGGGGCTGGACTTTGAATAATTTGCGAGAAGATACTATTGGTTTGAGGTTTGAGATTATAGCAAGTATTGTTATGCTGCCGGTGTGTTATGCTTTTGGTGTGATGAAGGATGGACCCCAAGTTGGATGAGTGACATGGGATTGGACTTATTTGGTTGTAACTCTTCCTTCTACTTAATAAAGTTGTTTACAGCTTTTCCCATATTCTTGCCTTTATGTATGATGATTATATGTGTAAATGCTTTTGATTCCATTTGCTTATAGTAGATAGATCTGTTTTTTTGATTGGTTTTTGTCCTCTGTTTATGATTACAGGTACTTCTCAATGCAATTTAGTTTGAGAAGGACCGACGGGAGATAGTCAAAGGAGACAAGGGGAAGAGAAAGATAACAAGTAGGTTCCTTTTCTTATTTATCTTCTATAGGAAAAGATTAAACTCTTTAAATTTGTTGTTCTAGGTGTAGATACCCACCTAGGGAAGTTGTGTTTATCCGTAGATGCAAAATTCCACATAAAACAGGTTGATAAAGGTAGCTCACTTCATTCCAGTAAAGTCTACGAATTCATCTGGCCAAGTAGCACATGTCTTCATCAGAGATATAGTGTGTTTGCATGGTATTCCTAGGAATATTATGTTAGAGAAAGATGCCAAGTTCACTTTTAGGTTTTGGAAAGAGTTATTTGAAGGTTTGAAGATAGATTTGGCCTTCAGTACAAATTATCATTCATAGATAGATGGAAAGATAGAGAGGTTCAACATGATTTCGAAGGTCATGTTGAGAATGTATGTTATGCATCAGCAGAGGAGGTGGGAGGAGTATCTTCCACTAGTCTTGTTTGCTTACAAAATAGTGTATCGGGAATATTTGAGAATGATTCCATTTTAGGCACTTTATGGGTAGATTTGTAATACTCCTATCAGTTGGAGTGATCCAGGGAATAGGGTGTTGGTTGGACCAGACATATTGGCAGAAATGGAACATGAAATGCAGGTAATCAAGAAATGATTAAAGGTAGCATAGCACAGGCAAAATATTTTGTGCAGATCAGCACAAGATGTTAAAGGAGTTTCAGGTAAGGGAATAGTTTTACTTATGCATGAAACCCAAGAAGAGTTCCTTGAGGATTGGATCATGTGCCAACCTAGCACCTCAATATTGTGTACCTTTAAAGATTCTTGAGAGGATTGGATGAGTAGCCTACCAACTTCCACTACCTCCGACAGTGAAAGTCCATGATGTTTTCCATGTGTCATTTCTTAACAATTCCGCGAAAGATGTTGACCATGTGATTGACTGGTTTGTATTGCAGGTGGAACTAGAATAAGAATTCCAGTCAAAACCTTAGTGCATTTTGCAGTGAAATATTATCATGCTCTAGAATTGAGCAAGTTAAGGTGCAGTGGGAGATGGCTAATTAGATGCGAGCTATGTATCATTCTTTATTCTCTGATTGAGCAGACGTCTTTGGGTATATGTTTTTATGTTGCTTTTTGGTTATTTCTATATATGCATATGTATGTAAATATTGCATCAAACTATGTTATAAAGCTCCAATAAGCTGTATGGTGTTCATGATATGTTGGTTATTTTCCGGTATATGAATATGATGTAAATGTTGCATCAATCTATGTTATAAAGCCCCATTGGAAGCATGTGTTTTATTGATTTATAAGTGCCATTGAACACTGAGGAATTTTTTCCCCCAAGGGGGAGGGTTCTATATTAGCCCTGGTTAAAAAACATGTAATAGAGTTAATAAAGGTAAAATAAGACCAAGGTCATGGGAAAAGCATTCCAAGTTGAATGTTGGGAAAAAACATAATGATGGGGATCACTAGTGATTAATAAATGGCTATGGAAATTGGAAAAGGAAATGGAAAACAAAAAGAGGAATTAATTGGCATTTATTTATAAAAATAATGGAAAATAGGAGAAAAGTAAGGTGAAAGGTCACAAAATTGCATGTGAGGAAAATAGAAGGAAAAATAGAGGAAAATGAAGAAAATAGAGGCCTCCATGATAAAAATCCTTTTGAGAATTAGCTTGCATATTTTGTCAGTTTGGTCTTTGGCACTCTCATTCTATTCCCTCTCTCTCTCATACTCTTTAAAACTTAGAGATATCTTGGAGCATTATTGGAGCATGCTTGGAGCACTCTAGTTTCATTGGATTGGGAAAAGAAGGAAAGGGAAAAACAATAAAATTCAAGGCCACAGTGGGATCAACAACTGCAATGGGTTTCCTTTGCAGGTACCAAGTTTCATGTATGATTTCCTTGTTAGTTTTGGCATGTATGACATATGCATGTAGTTATTTGGTTATGATTTGTCATTGGCATAGATGATTGCCTAGATTGGAAGTGGTTTTTCCTAGCCTTGCCATTGCTTAGATAGTCATGGTGTTGTGGCTTTTCCCATTTGTTTTTTATTGGTACTCATATTCCTTATGGATCTGAGTTGATTTATTAGTTCTTGAAGCCTTGGTTGGACAAATGCTCTAGAAGCCATGGAAAAGTTTGGGTTGTGTTACTAGTCCTCAAAGCCTTGGTTGGATAAATTCTCTAGAGCCCTTGATAGGTTAACTTACTAGTCCTAGAACCTTGGTTCGACAAATTCTATGAAGGCCTGTTGTAGTTGTGGATTGAGTTACTAGTCCTGGAGCTAGGTTGGAATAAGCACTCTAGAGCCCTAAACAACTTGGGTAGAGATTGATCTGGTGATGGTTAGTGATATCTAATGATGGGATGGAATAATTTGTTGAGGGTTGAGCTAGTTTGGCCTATGGAATCCCTAGTTGGGTTTTGTTTTGGTTATTCCATGAGATCCCACATTCATGCTTGCAATATGACATGGTGATGTTTGGCTAAAAGAGAGATTTTGGTTCAACCCAATCTATGGTTGGGTGGTATGTGGAAGTTTTTGACTTTGTTGAATTTTAATATGTTAATATCATCTCCTTTCCACTTGTAATTCATGAGTATTTATACTTGTTACTATATGGCTTTGAAATTTTTTTTGTCATCGTTATTATTTTAGTTATATGCTTGGTATAAGCATGGTTTTATCACAAACTTTAGTTATGGATCTTATCATGTTTTGATTAGCAAGTGAATAGTTATTGGATGCATGACCTAATAGATGTCTTTGCAACTATTATGAAAGGACATTAGACCTTCTTGTTGATTCCCAAATAAGTATGAGACCCCTATGTTCATATACGAATTTATGAGTTGTCAATTGTATGTTTACATTGTGTTTGATGAGATGTGTGTCATGGTTAGGCCTTGTTAAGTCAAGTTCCTGTCTAAGTTTAATTTTAATGGCTTTTTCACAGTGTCATTTATAATTTTGGAAATATTTATCAAGTTCTAGGGATAGGTCTAGATCCTAACCCTGAAAAAGTGGCTCAAATATTGGGGTCACAAGCGCAAAACTGAGTAAATTAGACTATAGTCACTGGGATACATGCTCATGCATGTGACTGGAGGGCTAAATTTGCATGGATGTAGGCTTATGCATGCAACTGGGAGTCCAAATAAGTGAGAAAGCCCTCTAACTTATGGTTAGGGCACCTAGAGGGGTGGTTTAGCTCATGTGGGTCTTGTAGCTCCTAAGGAAGGTCAATAAGTTTTTGGTTTGTCAATTCTACTTCCTTAATTATAACTATGAGGTTGAGTGATATCTTAGTAACTCTTTGTCACACATTTACCCCAGTGGACTGGTGAACTTGGGTAAGTGTGGGAGAAGGGTGTTACATTTTAATAATAATAGAAGATGAAGCAAACAACCAAAAACTATTTTTCCTAGTTCGTTTTTCCTCCTAAAAATCAAGTGTCTCTATTTATGTGCTCTTATGTTTCATATTCTTTTATATGTTTCTCATATTTCGCATTTGTTATCATCCTATGCTTAACTCATTTGTCAATTAATATTGTAAGGAAATGTAACATTGATTGCTTATAGAAAATATTGATTCACCCCCACACTGTCCCAGTATTTTGAACAAATTATATCAGAGTTGGGTCCTTCAAGAAATAGCTTGATCACAAGAAGATATATCCATCAAAATGAGAATCCAGGATTAATTCTTCTCAACAAAGCCACGCCTATTCAATGGAATGAATGTCAGATTTTGGAAAATTAGAATGATGTCTTATTTTAGATCTCTTAGAGTTGATGTCTGGAAAGCGAGAGCAAGTGGGTCCAATTCTCTAAATCCATCCCAACAGATGATGCAGGTAAAAAGTAATATGAAAACAATGAAAAAAGTAGTTAGTGTTATTCTAGGAGGTCTTGCAGAATCAAAATTTGTGAAGGTAATGCAATATGACACCACAAAAGAAATGTGGGACAAATTGGTAAACAACTATGAAGGGGATACAAACATAAAAAGTTCTAAGTTACAACCATATAGAATTCAATGTGAAACTCTTAAAGTTCATGAAGATGAAAGTGTTGCCAATTTTTTCCTTAGAGTAGATGTTGTAAATACTATGAAGCGTTTTGGTGATAAGTTTTAGGACTCTCCAATTGTTGAGAAGATATTAGTGTCACTAACTCCCAAGTTCAATGCCATTTTTTTGGCAATTGAAAAAATGTATTACTTAAGCTAGCTATCCCTAGAAAGGCTCCATGGGATTTTGAAATCCACAAAATGAGGAAAAAAGGGGACCAATCAGAAGTCAACAAAGCTACCTTCAAATATACAAGCAAAAGAAACAAAAAAAGAACCTAAAAACACCAGCTACATCTCAGATGAAGAAGAGGAAAAATTCATCAGGAAGCTACAAATGCAAACCAGAAAGTTCAAATATAATCTACCATTCAAATTTTTTGCTTATGGAAGGGTTGGTAAATATGCTACTAATTCTCCATACAAAGACTATGTTGAAAAGGGAAAGATCGTTTCTAAGAAACATGCAAAAAGGAATTTCACTAAAAGGAAGAGTTTTTATTCCCATGAGGATAGTGAACATTCATATGATGATGAAGATAATGACTATTTCTCTAATCCCAAATACAAAATCCTCATGGGTTTTTTTGATCAATTAGCAAGTGAATCACATAATTGTGACTCAAATGATTTGATGGATGCATTAAAAGAGGTTCAACAAGATTATAAACATAAACAAATACCAAGAAAAGGAAATCAAAATGTATAAACAGAACAGCCTTACTAAAGAAATGACCAAGGTAAAGGTTTGTCTAGAAGAGGATAAAAGAGTAGAGGAAGTACTAACGAAACAATTGCAAGAGAAGAAAAGGAACTCCGAGAAATGGGAATAAAAAATTATAGGACTAAGGAAAAATCTTGAGAAAGAAAAGGCTTAGCTAAACCTAAATATCAAGTTTGTAAAGGGATTTGAATCATTGGAACATATTATCAATGATCAACATTCTCGTTAATCAAGACAGATTTTGGATACAATGCAATTCACAATCAAAATAGCAAAGACTGTGATGTCAACAGGCACAGGGCCAAAGAGTTATGCCATTGAAATAAAGGGAATGAATGGTCAAGGAAAAAAGAGTCAAGAAAAATAATAAGAATCAATCCATGCAAACTTAAAACAAATGAGGTAACCAAGATCAGAAAGGAATTCTCTCTACAATCAAGACCCAGATCGTGCAAGGAAATTCTTTACTCTCAACTACTCATATTTCTTCTATGGTCACTACTTTTCTTGTAGTAATTTTGGTCACAAAGTCATTCACTGTGTAGCATATGAAACTATAAAGACCAGAGAAACAAGGGCCAAGTATAATTTAAATAATTCAATAGAGGCTAGGAAGTCCTTTAATAATGATTTCTCTCCTCTTATGGATGAAATTGAATGCTCTATATGTAATAACTTTGGGCATGAGGAAAGTGAATGCAAAAGAAAATTGATACCTTCTTATCAACATGAATGAAAGACAAACCTCCTAAAGTTTGGAAAATGAAGACTCCCTCTTCAGAAAAGTGTGGTTTAGCTCTATATGCTAGGGATCAAGAGAACCTATGGCATGTTGATAGTGGTTTCTCGAGACACATGATAGGTGACAAAATAAATTTGTTTCTTTTAATGAAGTTAAGAAAGGAAATGTTTCTTTTGGTAATAATTATCCCACTATTATTAAAGGAAAAGGATTAGCGGTCTTAAGAGGTAAAACAAAGGTTCAAAACGACTTTCTTTTAGATGGCTTAAAACATAATTTGTTGAGTGTCAGTCAGATGTATGTATAGGGACATGAAGTTATCTTTAGGTCCAAAGGATGTGTGGTCAAATAATTGGACACAAGGAAAACTGTAATCAAAGCAACCAGGACTCTAGATAATGTATACATCTTAGAAGGTGATAGTGAACATTTCTATTTAAGCAAGACTAAAGAAAGTTGGCTATGGAACAAGAGGTTGGGACATCTCAGTTTCAGTCAGATAGTTAAGCTAAGAAATAAGGGATTTTTCCGTGAAATGCCAAACATCATACCAAATGAAGATAACATCTACAAATCCTATCAATTCGTAAGAAATCAAGGGTTCAATTCAAGGAAACAGAATACTCTTCAAAAAGACCTCTTGAACTAATCCATACAGACTTATGTGGACCAATGAAGAAGAAATCTCCTCGAGGTGAGCAGTATTTTATGTTATTAATTGATGACTACACTAGAATGTGTTGGGTTAACTTGTTAAAATTTAATGATGGTGCTTTTGAAAATTTTAAAATATTCAAGGATTTAGTTAAAATAAAATGGATCTAAAACTTAAAACATTTAGAAGCAAATGCTATATCAAAATAAACGATCATAAACTTAGAAAAATTGAACCAAGGTCAGATGAAGGCATTATTCTTGGATACTCCTCTAGAAGCAAGTGCTACAAATGTTATAACAAATGGCTTCACAAAATTTTTGAATGCATATATGTTATAATAGATGAAGAGTTTGTATGCCCCAAAAGGAAACTAAAATCTGATGATAAACATCCAAACAACAAAATCAAAGAAATTGTAGGGGAAGAAGAAGAAGAAGACAAAGAAAGAAGTGATCTAGAGAAGACTTCATCCAGGTATGTGTAGAAAAATCATCAAGAAAGTCAAATAATAGGTGATAAAGAGGACGGAGTAAAAACTAGAATTAAATCCATTGATTCATATAATCGTTTATCTTTGTTATCTATAGTTAAACCTCAAAACATGCATAAAGAAACTCAAGACAAATGTTGGTTTAAATCCATGCCTGAAGAACTTAACCAAATTGAAAACAATTTTACTTGGGATATGGTTCCAAGTCCAAAAAATAAAAATATAATAGGTAACAAATTGGTATTTTATAACAAACTAAATGAATATGGAAAATTAGTCAAGAATAAAGCACATATTGTCTATAAAGGGTATGCACAATAGGAAGGAATGGATTTTGAAGAAACATTTGCACATGTGGCATGGATCAAAGTTATAAGAATGTTCTTATCACTTGCCATCTTCCACAAATTTGAAGTATATTGGATGGATGTTAAATCACCCTTTTTGAATTCAGATATATAGGAAGAGATTTACATTGAGCAACCCAAAGGATTCCATTTGGTAATGACAAGAATATCATATGTCAACTCAAGAAGGATTTGTATGGGTTAAAGCAAGCTCCTTGAGCTTGGTACTATCGTCTTGACAAATATCTTTAGCAACAATGCTTCAAGAAAGGATCAACGGATAACAACTTATATATCAAAGAAGACATGGATAAACTCTTGGTGGTAGTCATTTATGTTGATGATATCATATTTGGTAGCAATGTTGACTCAATGAGTCAAGGGTTTGTAGCAACCATGCAACAAGAATTTGAAATGTCCCTACTTGGTGAGCTAACATTCTTTCTTGGATTATAGGTACATCAAACTAAGGATGGAATCTTTCTTTCTCAAACTAAATATCTCAAGGATATCTTAAAGAAATTTGGGATGGAAGACTATAAACCTATCTGTACACCCATGGTAACAAGATGTAATATTATATAATACAATGATTCTCCAATAGTTAATCAATCTAAATACCAATATATTATTGGCGGCTTACTTTTCCTTACAGGTACTACACCAAATATTACGCATGTAGTTGGCATGGTTGGACACTTTCAAGAAAATCATAAGGAATCTTATCTCAAATAAGTCAAAAGAATATTCAAGTATCTACAGGAAACTCTAAAATTTGGACTTTGGTATCTAAAGAATGCATATTTTACACTTCAATCATATATTGATGTAGATTGAGCCGAAAGAATTGATGATAAAAAAGTACCAGTGGTGGAGCCTTATCTATAAGACAATGCTTAGTTTCTTGGGTCAGCAAAAAGCATAGCTCTATTTCCTTATTGATTGTTGAAGCATAATACATTGCAACTACATTTAGTTGTACACAACTTCTTTGGATGATCCAAACTCTGTAGGATATTCAAGTCAATTGTTCACAACATGTGCCTATTTGTTTAGACAACACCAGTGCCATTAGTATATCTAAAAGTCTAGTTATCCATTCAAAGTATAATCACATTCCAATTAAGTATCATTTTATTAGAGAGAATGTATTGGATCAGAGTAAAGTTAGAATATGTCCCTTCCCATGAACCAATTGAGGACCTACTTACCAAACCTCTTCCCCATGAGTCCTTTGAATATCTTCGACAACACTTGGGGATGATCTCTTCCTCTTCTCTTTTCTAATTTTCTCTAGAAAAACACTCATATTAGGAGGAGCATATGACAACAACATAGAAAGGATGAAAAGGTAGAATCATCTTAGGGGGAGGTGGGTGTATGATGATACTTTCTTGTTTATATGATGCATCGCATTGAAATTCTATGCCTTGGTTCAAAATTCCATATTTAAGTCATGTAAAGGACATATGTGTGACATGTTGTAGTGTTGTACTTTATTGTGGTTGATAATTAACTAATGGTAGAATAGTTCATGAATGATTTTTGTTCAAAAAAGTAGCCATGTAATTTCATGGTGTAGCCTTTCCTTGTAAGGAATATCATTGGTACCTTCTTACATCTAGAAACAAGGCCAAGGTGTGATTTTTGCAACATATTTAAGTTCCACTCCATGTTCAGGGGGGAGCTTGATCAACAGGACCGAAATCATGGTATATTAGCGTGCTGCTAGCACACCCTTTTCCATTCATGTCAAAGGGGGAGGACACAATTCAGTTCACTTGCAAAGAAGAAGATTAGCTTGACATTAATGCCAAAGGGGGGATTATTGGAAGCATGATTAGCATTGATTCCAAAAATTTAATAAGATGATCCTTTGATGTTTACAAGGGATTTGTAGGAGGATGCAAAAGTTCCTAGAAAGTTGATGCCTTAAGATGATTCCTTAATGTTTGCAGAGCAATTGAAGGAGGTTGGACAAGCTCTGAAGGTGTCTAACAATGTTGTATAGTAGTGTGGAAAATATTTTGGTAGAGTAACCATGATTTTCCTAAAATTAGCACATATTTAATGGGAGGCTAACTATCACAGTGTGATGACTTAACATTTTCATTGTGTGCTCATTCTTTCCCCGAGAAGGTCATCCTAGGGATCTAGGCTTATCCTTGTGATGATGTCTATAGGTGAAGAAAATTAAAAAACTAAGGTCCAAACCATCTATTGCCAAAGTTAATGATGTGATCGAAGGGGTTTTAATCTCTATTTCATCCAGTCAACAAAATCCATCAACCATACAATGATTTTTCATATGTTAACCATAAGGTGGTTTTATATCTCATAAAGCCACCCCCTAGGGTTAGGAAGAAAGCTACATCCTTTTGAAATTCAAGGGATCAATTTGTGACTGGTGCCAAATCAAATTCGAAGTGTTTCGAGCGATCAATGTTGCTTCTCAGTTATAGGAACTGAACCAAAGAGCCCATAAATGCACCATCCTAGTGTTTTGGACCAAACTATAATGTTATCAACACCCTCTCTACACTAGAGCTATGAAACAATACGGGAAATCAATTGGATCAGCCCAGATTCGGTCCAAGTTGAATACTTTCATTAAAATAATGATTTATTTGGTCTATATTAACCATCACCTTGATACAGTCAAGAATGTCTAGGTGGAATGAAATCCAATCATGATTGAGGATATATATAAATGGAGCACTTCACTAATCACAGGGGGAGAAATTATGTTATGATGGAATGCCGATGAATTCCTTTTGTGATAAAATGGCATTAGAAGGTACATATACCAGTGCGTTTTGAGGTTAGGAAGGTGATATAAGAAAGGACCAAAGGAGTCTCGGCTATTTACTTCTTCACATGATTAATGCAAATATAGAGGAGATATTTATTATATATTTTGTGTAGGTTTCTAGTGAAGATATTGAGCAAAGATCTGAGGAGGATATCTTCATGAAGTTGGCATCACCAACAAATTTAGGAGTTATAGCAATTTCCAGGAAATTATAATATATTTCTCAACAGTTTCTTGTGCATGCTTGTTAGTTGTTTATTTCACTTTGTTTATCATTTGTACACACACACACTATCTCAGAAAATCTTGTTGGGACTAAATTTTCCTACAACTCTAGGTGAAATTTTCTTTTTAAATAGATCTAGCAACTCCACGTGGTACTCCTAATAAGTCCATTTTTTAACATATTGTCCTTTATTTTTCTTAGAGATTTTTGGGTTCTTTGATGTTTTGCAATTATCATTAGTCATTTGAGAAGATTTGTTTCGAAACCTAGGTCTTGTAGCATCCTAGATCTATGTTTTTCCTCTTTGTTTAGCCCATGCAGTTCAAACCATAGCATTGATAGCCTACTCGTTTGGTTTGCATAACTGCTAGGGAGTGTTGATCACCCCTCTGTTTTGGTTCACTACAATGTGACAAAGCATTGATGGCTATTTTCCTTGAAAACTAAGGGGTTAATATTAGATCCGAAAGGGGATATCTACATCACTGCAAACTTTACTAGGTGTTGTTTTAGATCTAAAGTTTTTAATTGTGATCATTTCTTTTCTAACTAAGGTTATGTGAAATCTTGTGATCTTAATTACCTGATTAGGGTTTCATCCCTTTTTCTTTGGTTTTCATTCCTTTTAAAAACATTTGTGTTCAAATATATCTCTGGCATCATTATATTGACAACAACATACTAATTTTTTGCATGTAACTTGATTTCTTAATTAAAGAGTCATTTCTCAAATCTTAGAGCATTCTTGAGCTAGAATTAGGGTTTTTGGTTTTGGGTAGTTCTTTTTTGATTTCCTTTTTCTTATTTTTCTTCTATTTTTATAATTGGCTTTATTTTTTGTTTACTAAGATCAGTTTGTTAAATGAGATAGAAGTGAGGGATATGTACATGGTTTCATACAAAAAAGGAAATATCCCTTCCTTACTCTAGGTAGAATTAATTGAAATTGAAATTTTTCACTTGCATACCTTTTCATGGTTTCTTTAAATCAGTTGAGCCATAACCTCATTACAGTTTCATCCATAAACCTTGACTTAATGAACAACCACTAAAATTAATTCACTTAATAAAATTAGCTCGATATTTTTATATTTCCTTTGTAGCGAACCAACATTAGATAGGATAGGGTATTGGGATAGTGGTGTGAGGTTAACTGTCCCAAGAATACAAAAATAACATAGTATCTTGAGATAGCGTGTGTAAATCCACTTTTAGTGGCACGATAATGGAAGCCCTTCTAACAAAAGGGTTAAGCACTAGGCTATATTTGGGACTTCAGAGTGACCTCCCAACTCTGTTTGGAACCAATGGAAGTTATTTTCAGGAACAACATCGTACTCATTAGGGTATCTTTTGAGAGGCTTCAAGCTTGATACCCTACCCTTGCATGTAGTTCTAGATGACGATTGTCCCCCTAGGAAATGTTGTTGTTGGTGGTGACCTTAGTGATGTTTATTAGGATACTATCACAAGTGATGATGAGGGAGCTAGTCCTTGTTGTACCTAGGGAATATTTCAGGAAAACTCACTCGGTCCTCCTAGGGAATGCTCCACAACTCATAAGAGAACTTAGTCATGGGTTGGATTATTAAGCAAGTCCCTATTATAACTATCCCAACCATTTCCTCACCACTGACCTTCTATTGATTAAGCAGGATCCAGTGTCTGGAGGATCCGTTTCACTTTGGTTTTCTTGGTCTGTTTCCTTAGGATCCCTTTAGAGTGTGCTATTTGTTATTAATGTATCCTGTGGCATTAGGAATTTTATTTGTTCACATTTTTGTCACCTTTGGCCACCACCATGGCATATTTTCATTTGTGTCATTCTTGTAGACTTGCATCCCTTGCCCCTTACAATGTGGGACCATCTCCTTGTATACATATACTTAATTCCAACATAGGTATCTATGTGTGTCAGGCTACTTTGGGTGCTACTTAGAGACCTGAACCTTTCATTCATAGGATGGTTGATCAAGATCTGCCACCTCATCATTCCACCTTGTAACCATGTTATTAGGTGGGGTTGTTGAATTACCTGGATCTTCACATAGTCCCTTACCCAAGCCATTCCTGTATTAAATTAATACTTTAGCATCAGAGCCTATTCTATTTGTACCTATTGTGACTGATGGTCTTCCAAATGTCACATCCACTTCTACAACTTTGACCATGGATCCTTTCCACACCAAATCCTTTCATGACCTTTCTCCTTATTTTGTCAGAATCATAGTAGAATTCCTTCATTTGGCACATCCAATATAGGTGCCTCCACATCAACAACATTTACATCTCCATTCACAATGAGTGAAGGTTCTAGTTCTATCACATATAGTATCCCTATGTCTAATGTCGGAGGGTCTAGATTCCCTTTCACCTCTAGTTTCACGAGACCCATGATGGGTTCTGGTATCTTAGTAGAAAGTATGACAATGCCCAATAATGGATTTCCATATGGTTGGAATCCTTTCAGTGTAGCCATTCCATTCTCTAGAAACATTAGAGGTGCATTCATTTCTAGTGAATCAACTAACCCTTTTTGGAGTCAACTAATTGGAGGACCTACATTCTAGAGTCACATATCTAATCCTTAGAATGCCTTTATGGGGACAAACACTTTTGATATGTATAATCCATGGGGTCTTAATCCTATCAATAACCCATTTGGATACCCCTATGGTCCAGGAGCTTAATAACCTCTTAGGAATCTTTTTTCCACTTAGACTCGTTACCTTATGGGCACTAACCAATATCAAGTTTACATGGGTGTTGGAGCTAACAACTTTGTCCAACCCACTCCCTTGCATAGCCCTAATACTGGAAACAATGCTATGGGGGGAGTACCTCCTCCAATTGCGTAGCAATGGGCCTCAAACCCTTCCCAAGCTTCATTCACATCTCCTTTCTTCGAAAATTTAGATTTTCCTGATATTTTTAAGTTGATGAATGACCCCATAAGACATAATAATGCATGGCTACCTATTACACATAAGCTTCTAACAGACATTTCAAAATTTGATGATAAGCCTAGAGAATATCCTATGTCCCATATCACCACTTGTCACTTCTAGTGTTCATCTAATTCTTTCATGGATGATAGCGTTAGGTTGTGACTTTTTCAGTGGAATCTCACCGGTGGTGTTGCCAAGTAGTATATTAATCTCAAATCCATTGCTTATGATAATTTCCTATCTTTGGAATAGATATTTGGTAATCACTATCAATTGAGTATTTGATATGAGGCTAGCACATATATCCTCACTGACTTCCATCATGATGACTCCACACACATTTCTGATCATATTCATGAGTGGAGGTGACAGTGAGCTTTGCTCCAAACCAAACTTCCTGATGAGGTTCTTCATGAGTGGTTTATAAAATCTTTACTACCTAACATTGTTGAAGATGTGGAAAAGGGTGGATCCCAAACTAAAGAGAAATATATCTTGTCTTCCCACCAACTCAGCTTGATTTATTCTCAGTTGGTCACCTTGTATCAATGCATAAAAAATGCTCCTCGTACATCGACTGGTCTGTCATCTGAAAAACCTGGAACCCATGCTAATGGATTCATAGGCTTTGTATCATCTATAAACATAAGAAAACTAGCCTCTTAGATGGGCCAACTAGACATCTTTCCTAGTGCCTTTGCTAATCATCTTATTATCAAAACTCTTCATGTCCTCATTCCTACCTTTGGGGTAAATTTTGTTCAGTCTGTCTCAAATAACAACCCTCAGCAACTAGGAGGGGAAAGGAAATAGAATCATTCCAAGACTTCATATGAGGAACACGGGGCATCACAAACACAAGATAACACTAAGACTGGTAATAATGATGAGAATAAGAAGAATCAATTTCCCTGCAAGATTTGTAATGACAATCATTTTACTCATAAGTGACCTCAGATGGATGAGATTCATCAATATTTCTCGCAGTAACGTGCTCATCAAATAGTTGTGTTAATGAATCCATTTCTGGCCCAACAATAAAATATTGTTGTGCATCCTCTACCACCTCAGAATGAGGGGAGTGTGGGAAAATCCTCTTATGCCTCGCCCTCCACTCATGATATATTTATGGTTAAATCAAGCATCAATTTCAAAACTAGATCTCATAATTATGAGAATTCTGAGAGTGGTACTTCTACCACGGAGCCCATGAACCAACCACCACTGAATGGTCAACTTAATTTTGAAAAATTTTCACTGGATATCAAGTCACACCTATGCAAGGGTCCCCTTTGTAAGGATACACACAATCCTAATGCAAATGCAACTCACAATTATAGTATTATTGAGTATATAGCCCAAGCTCTAGTTGTAATTTTTGCATTAGAAGTGTTGCAAAGATGCCTAATACAATGTAAGGAACTATTGCCTACTATTGGTGGGGTGGCTCCCTCAGAGTCCAATATTATGACCATCAATCCATCATTATGGAAACCCCATCTTAGACATCATCTGGCCTTCCAGATAATTGTTTGTGTTTTTTAACAACGTGTTCATAGAACAATTTTGGATGAAGGGACTTCGACTTGCATCATGTTGTTGAAGTGTTTGAAAGCCCTAGTTCTCCCACCTTGTTTGCACTAATATCAACCTTAAAGGCCTTTTATAGGCACACCTTGTAGCCTTAAGGGGTTTTTTTTAGATTTTCCTATCGAACTAGGAGGAAAAATGATCTTTTTTGAGGTTAAGGTCATCGATGCACCATTGGATTACAACCTCCTACTCGGGAAATTTTTTTCTACACCATGACCATTTTAATTTCATCATTCTTTCATGTCACGATGTTCCCCCATGAGGGTAAAATAGTCACTATAGACTAGCTAGAGTTCTGTAAGCCTAATCTTCAATCTCATGACAGTCAGTCAGTACCCTTTTTAAGCGACTCTTCCACACTTGCAAAGAGTAATTTGGTGGGAATGTTTAAAGACTCCTCCATGAGGGGCACATTCCATCTCCTTCCCCTAAATTATTAGAGTCAATCAACTCCTAATATGATCACCTCTATCACCTATGTCTTCGACAAGTCTAATCATCTATGCATATATATTTTCTCTAGGAAATATTGGTACTTTTGGTGGAAATGGTGGCTTCCAAATGCAACTCAAATTCTTACCATGATGTCAAAATTTATTCTTCCTCAATTGAATCTGATGTTGACGAGTTTATTGACCCTTGGATCGAATCTTTTTTTGAGGAATTTGGTTTGTTTAGTGACATGAAACTCAATGACTCTGGGTCAAATTCTTCCCAAGATCTCGAACTCATTGTCCCTTCTTCTTTATACAATCATGACGGGCCCATTCTTCTGTTGATCATCTCGCCAAGTCTTCCCTGTGATGCTAAACTTGGTTCTTTTCCTCCACTCTCTTGGGCTTTCAATCATTCTTTCTTATGTTCCTTTGATATTTACCTTGAGTAAGACCTCCCCATATTTGATATGTCTTGGGATGATACATCACAGCCTTCATTTTATTCCCCATGGTCAAAACTTAGAACGGTGACTTTCTTACCCTCAAGTCTTTGTATAATGTATATTGGACTCAAGATCTTGATATCACCCATGATGTGCCTTTTGATCAAAATCTTACATAATGTTCCTCTGATACCCCCATCGACACTCAAAATCTTGGGATTATGGATCATTTTGTGATCGAAGTGTATTTCCCTCATAATGTGATTTCTCTTTACAAGACTTTGTATCCTGTCATCCAAGACATTCTTCCACCTTTATCTAAAGTGATGCTTGGCTTCCATCCACACTTCTCACACATTCATGCCATGAGATCTAGTATTATGCATCCTCCACTTGGATATGTGATGTTATTCCCATTCTCAAACACAATTGTTCTCATTAGGTTTGTGTAGACATTATTACTTCTACTTGTCTAAATACTCTCAATCCAAATGGGTACATTGTGATGGAGCCTCCCACTGGGTTCCTATTAAGGCTCTATTGTGTCTAGTCTTCTGGGCATAGTTCCCTCTACATATGTATGTATTATGTTTTCTTTTATTTTTTCTACATGTGCGTCACATTTTGGTATGTTTCTTATCATGATTGGTACTTGTTTTGAAAATGTCCATATCCTCTTCGATCTATGTTATCTATGTCGATGGAACCAACCGTAGTTCCCATAAAATTTCTTCTACCACTTAGGTGCTCTTTTCACCCACTAACAAAATTTTGAGTTCAGGGGGAATATTTCTTAGCCCTATCACCAATAGTGTTGCAAAATACAGTGTCGTCATTGAACTCCTAATTGAGGCCATAACTATAGGCATCCTTCAATTGGCAGTTAATCTAGGTTCTCATCTCGTGGAATTGTAGTTGAATTGCATCTATCATGTTCATCATCTTATCTTATTTCGTCATTTTGTAAGGGTACATCTACTTGAACGTTCATTTTGTTTATCAACATGTCCCTCGAAATTCTAATATGTTGCCTAATTCATTGGCTAACTATGTGTTGGAATGGCATCTGTCACATCCATAATCAAGATAACTAAACATGTGTGTACATATATAAAAAAAAATGAGACTATTGTATATCATACGTACATCCATAAGAAAAATATTGAAACCCATATGTATATATGTAGATGATATTTTGCATATATCATCGTCATAATATAAACAAAAATTGGTATAGTGTCAAAATTGAGCTCATACGCCTCAGCTCATAATCCAATTACATCAACACTAATATCCATATACAAAATTCCCCACAGGGAGTAAATAATAGAATCCTTTCACTACTCATCATTTGAGTCATGGTGTGCTCGATAACGCACCACCATCCTGGCCATTCGGAGAAGAAGTTGTCCCATATTGCTAGACACACCAATTGTGTGGCACTTCATATGTCTCGGAATATCATCCAATCGGGTCAATATTACACCCATCATTAACCCCTAAAAGTTCAGTTGAACTTGCCTTAGCTCATTACAGTTTGAGTCTTCTTCCTTGTTTATTTCCTCATGGGCCTTCTCTAGCTCCACTACTTTCACTACTTCCCATCGATCATAAGGAGATCCACCTTCAGGGATTTTCGGTGGGACATCTATGTCATACATGCATGTTAACTATTAGTGCACTATACCACCAAAAACATTAAAAATTTCTAAAAAAAAATAAAAACACATTTCACTTACTGAGGGGACCACACTGTCAGCCAGGGGGCTGCATCAAAACAAGATTATGATGGAAATCTACTCTTACATATTCATAATGATCAATCCACATGAATTTCATATCTAACCATATGAATTAATCTTCATCATATGATTAAATAGTCATTCCACCTCCCAACCTTGATAGTAATTTACTTCATCTTTCCATCTAGAAGGTTGATCTCTCTAACAATGTTGGTTGCAATCACAATATCAGTGCCCTCTCAAAGAAAAATATGTTATGACGCTTCCATAACCAAAAATTTTATGCTTCCCTATTCTACATTTGGTCAGTTGATCCTTTAAGTTTATGAGTACTCCCTCGCACCAGTTGAATATTGTAAGAGTCAAACATCAAATTGTTATGTCCACCTAAATTTTAGAATCAATATGTGGACTCCTTGTGTCAACCACACAGGTCAAAGTAAATAGGATTTTGTGTAGGGGAATATTTGTCACATCTTTTATAGTTATTTTCCAACTTTCTTTGCAGGAAGTGGGAGAGATACATTTCCATCCACTCTTCCATGGATCTGTAACACCCTCCTCCCACACTTAACCAGCTTACCGTCCACTAGGATAAATATGTGATGAAGAGTTACTATGATATGATTCAACTCCCTAAGTGTAGTTAAGGAAGTGGAACTAATGAACCAACACTTTACAGACCTCCCTCAAGTGCTCCAGAACCCTAGGAGCTAATCGACCACTCCACGTGGCAAACCTCTGAGTC
Organism: Pinus tabuliformis; assembly: GCA_031772625.1. Classification (NCBI taxonomy): domain Eukaryota; kingdom Viridiplantae; phylum Streptophyta; class Pinopsida; order Pinales; family Pinaceae; genus Pinus; species Pinus tabuliformis. The sequence goes on along the minus strand of CM062820.1, from coordinate 903,623,978 downwards.
AACCTAGCCTCTTAATGAATTAAACCCCCAGTCTCTCCCATGACATGGGCATGCATGCAACTTTGACCTTTCAATCACTCCAACAATTCCTGAAAGGGAAAGATTGCAGTCTTTTTCAGCGAGTTTTGTGCCAGAGATTGCGGGATTTAAGCCACTTTTCAGGGCTAGTCTCTAAACCACTACCTAAAACTTGAAGAGAATTCCCAAGAAAATAAACGACACCAAGACAAATCCTCTAACACAAAACTTGATCAAGTACTTGACCTAATAAATCCCAACCATGAGAGGAATTTCATCAAACATATCACAAATATGAAATCTAAAAGTTTCAACAACATATTTGAGCATAGGGATCTTATACTTATTTGAGAATCATCAAGGTTTGATGCCTTATAATATTAGTTGCATTATCATCTATTAGGTCACATATTCATTTTTCATTCATTTAAATATCAAAACATGATGAGATCCACACATCATCACTATCATAAAACATGCTCATAACCAACATATAACCAACGAAAATAACAAAGATACAACAATCATAAAAACCACTTATAAACAAGTACATTTACCCATCAGATACAAGAGGAAAGAAGCTCTTATTAACTTATATAAAATGCAACCATGTCTGGGACTTCCACGTACCACTTGACCATAGACTAGGTTGAACCAAATCTCTCTTCCAGCTAGTCACCCCTGTGCAATATTCCAAGCATAAATGTGGGATCTCATGGAACACATCCAACAAAACCAAACCAGGGCTTCCAGAGTCCGAACCACCTCAACCCTCAATCAATGATTCCACCTCATGGTCAGACATCTCTAACCATCACTAGATTTGTCTCTACCTAAGTTGTTGAGGGCTCTAGATCATTTGTTCCAATCAGGGCTTCCAAGACTAGTAACTCAACCCATAACTACCAGTGGGCTTCCAGATTATTTTTCCAACCAAGGCTTCTAGGACTAGTAACTCAACCCACCAAGGGAATCTAGAGCATTTTTCCAACCAAGGCTTCCAAGACTAGTAACTCAACCCAAGTTTTTATAAGGCTTCCAAAGTGTTTGCTCAACCAAGGCTTCCAAGAACTAGTAACTCAACCCACATCCAAAGGAACATGAGAACCAACCAAAAAATAAAAGGAAAGAAAACCAAAACACCATGGCTATCTAGGAAATGGAAAGGCTAGGAAATCCATCATCAATCCATGCAATACTCCATGCTAATGATAAATCATAACCAAGAAACCACATGAATATGCCATGCATGCAAAAACTAGGAAGGAAACCTTACATTCAACTCGATACTTGAAAAGAAAATCTATTGTAATAGTTGATCCCTATGTCCTCTTGCACTCTCCTAATTTTCCTTTTCCTTATTTCTCCAAATTCCAAGTATTCCACACTCCTCCAAGAGTGCTCCAAAAAACTCTAAGTGTCCGATAGTATGAGTGAGAGAGAGATAATAGAAAAGAGATCCTGCAAAACCTATCAAAAACTTTCCAACTGGTCCTAGGAAGCCTTTTCATTAATGAGGCCTTTAATTTCTTCAATTTTCCATTATTTTCCTACATTTTCCTCCTCTCATGAAACCTGTGACCTTTCACCTTCATTTTCTCCTAATTTCCATTATTTTCATAAATAAATGTCAAATAATTTTTCATGCCTTTCCAAAGCCTTTTCCATTTCCTTTGCCATTTTCCTTATGCCATAATAAATCGAAGTGACACCCACTAGGATGTTTTCCCCACCATTCAGCTTGGAATATGTGTCCCATGACTGAGGTCTTATATATTTTTACATGATTTTTTAACCAGGGCTATTACAAAACCCTCTCCTTTGGGGGAACACCGTCCTCGGTGTTCAATGACACCTACAATAGACAAGATCGCTAAAAAGAAAAATGTACTACCTATGGAGCTTTATAACACAAGTTGTTGCAATATTTACAATGACCACTACTTAAACATGACAATCATACTATTTGCTGGAGATTTAGGCCACAAATCATTTCAATATTTACAATAACAACCACATATACTCTTATACACATTTTCTTCGACCATCAAATAATCATATTTTTTAGGGAGCTTTATAATATAGCTCAATACATTATTTACAATAATATACACATATGTACATTTTCTCAACTAGCAAATAAAAGGATATGATGCCTGCATCTGCAACAAGGAAATCCAAAGGCTCACACCTCCACCCTTAAAAGTAGTACTAGGATTCACTTACTTCCTAGGAAGTCCAGAATCCACTACCATAACCAAATTTTTGCATTAATGTACAGCACTACAATCCTGCACCACTTGTCCTCTAAGTAAATAGTTACTGACTCATTCTTCCAAGGCGCACTCCCAATGTGCATATGATTCCATCTGGAAATGCTAATGACCATAAAAAATACATTCCCCAACCTTCCCTTCTCTACTACACAATCCCTTGGGCAATCCATCCACCCCCTTTTGTGTAGTCACACACCTTCCAAGTTCCACGGGCATCCCCTTCTCTGCTACACAGTCCCTCGAGTGACCCCTCCCTTGGAAAGGTTTCCTCGCATCGGAAGGCTCAAAAACCAAGGAATATCCCTGCCTCAAAACCATCATACCGGTCATAGCATGCCCATGGAAATCAATTGACACTATTGGGTACCAGTTTCCCATAATGTCCCTACTCTTGAAGTGCTTTACCAACATACTGTTGCATGTTCCAATCCTTTAACTGATGCTACAAGTCCTTGCGATCAGTTTCAACCACCCAACCAGGCATTTCCGTGCTTCCTATACCAAGCATATAATTCCCATTAGAGACAAAATAAATTCAAATAAATTCACATCATACTTCATTGGTAGCATGTAAACAAGGTATAATTGCAACTCTATTTGCTTCCTATCACAGCAAGTCAAACTAATTGTTTGATCAAATCATCATGAATAAACATATCACATCTGGTTAGCTCAAAACACAACTAGCATAGATCAAAATCATGAACTGCATGTAATCATCATAAACCAAAATCATAGATCACATGTAACCATCATAAATTAGAGTGATATATCACATAAATAATAAAACTAAAATAAAATACTGATACTTATCCTTTAATCAGTCCTTTGTCCTTTTGTACACACAACGCACTAGTTGCCACACCCGACAAGCACCCAGTGCCTTTGCTTCTCTTCAATCACGTACACATACACATAGTGTACATCAAAACATGTACATCCACACATGACGTACAACACCACACAATGCATACACCTACACTCGATCTACAACACAACACATACATCTATACCCGATGTACAACACAACACATACATCTATACCTAATGTACAACATAACACATACATCTATACTCAATGTAAAACACCACACAATACATGTACCTATAGCTGGCATACAACAAAACACAATACATGTACTACATAGAGTACATCACAACAAATACACTGTCACAATACCACAACTACACAATGCACATACATAGTACCGCATGCCCACAACACAACACACATGAAATGCACACAATACCAGATGTACACCAATACCATATGTACAACATATACAAAGTACACAACACCACTTATACAATGTGTGTACATCATCACATGTACATGGCACCAACTACACAATGTGTACATTGTCCCACATGTACATTGCACCATATGTACAACGTGTACATAATACCACATGTAAACAACACCATATTCATGACATGTATACAACACCACGTGTACACAACGCTAGATGCACGACATGTACACATCACCATTTGCACACAACACCACATGTACAATCATGCACACAACACCATATGTACATAGCACCGCATGTAGAACATGAACACAACACCATATGTGCATAGCACTGCATATACAACATGGACATAGCACCATATGTACACAACACCGCATATCCAACATGCACATAGTACCGTATGCACACAACACTGCATATCCATCATACGAACAGTATAATATGTACACAATACTACGTATCCAACATGTACATAACACCATCTATACCCATCACTGCATATGCAACATACTCACAACACCATATATACAAGAGGCACTCAACACCATAGGTACGATCATTGAATATACAATATGCACAACAATACCACTCCACATCCAAAACCACACTATCTCTACCAAGCAACCTTTCTTCTAGAGTCTCTCTACCATCCATGCTTATCCTAGCATATCGTGAATCACGTTGTTTTCATTCCACTGATGTATCTTTAGCATTACCTATCCAAATCATAGGCATAGTATAATCACATAATATCAATTAATATCCACATGATATTGACCTTGTAGATCTATAAGGGCTACTCTTCCCACTTGATTCCTTATAAGACTAGGAACCTCTTCATGTCATTCACCTACATAAGCAATCATTCCTCCACAAGAATGACCCCTGATAGGCTTGTCAAATAATGACATAGGTACATACATAGATACATATCATCATCATAATCATGATCACAACATAATTACCAAATATCATAAGGTATAGATTAAGAGAACCCCTTTTATCCATGCATCACATGCACAAAATTGAGAAAAATAGTTGCCAACATAGCTAAGGCATCTAATGCCTCAAATCCATTTACTTTACCTTTCATGCTACCTTTCTCATGATTCTTTTTACACTGTCCATTTACTCTAATGGACCAAACCAAACCAACCAACTATCATATTATTCCCATCATATGCCCTTTACACATGCAATGAGCTTCATTTGAGTCTTACATTACCTATTGGACTTCATTTAGCTCTTCCTCAGTTCCACTAACTTCCCTCTTTTCCAGCCAATTCCCAAGGCCCTCAAAACATAAAAGGAAAGAACATGAAACAAACAAGAAGAAAACCATGAAAACCAATGACAATACGACATCGCAAACAAAGTGGTATGGACATACACTAGACATAACAAAGCCACAATTAACCACAATAAATCATGAAATATCAAAAGCATAAGACTAACAATAGACACCATGACACCTAAGCCTTCTCCAAAATTTCAGTCTCCTTGCCATGAAATCCATTGCATCATACTACGATAAACACATAACTATCAGTGCATAAATAAACATAACAATGTGCCAGTTACCTTATTTTTTTGTTCCAAGCATGCTTCCTTGTAATTGAACATTTACACTTCTCAAGGAACTCCAATTCCTTGATGAATCCAGCTATAATTGGAAGTTAGATGTCACTACCTGTCAAATACATGTCCATGAATATAGCACATATCCACATAATTTTAGAGAAGATTAGGGTTAAGAAGACTTTCTGTATTCAAAGCATTAATTTGTTTGGAATTGTGGTATCCAAACATAGTCAAAGTAATTCTTGCCCAATTCCTTTCTTTTACCTTTTTCCTTGTTACAATCGAGTCTTACTATGTACTGTCACATCACCCAACTGTTAGTTATATAGACACATAAACTATTAACTTATCATGCTAATACCAAGCAGCTTGCCCTGCAACTACTCACACATGTCGACCACATGTTCCAAAGATCAAGGCAACATATATATTAATTTGAAATAAACCTTTATCAATACTAACAATCATGTCATAATCAAATAACAATAATAAGACATAATGCTACAATTATCATCTACTTACACTCAAGTACACATCAGTTATCTCAATGCGTATGTGTTAGTACAATCATCTTAAAACAAGATCATTCCTTTATGAAATCTTACAGACACATAATCATATCATGCAATTAAGCAAACATTCAAGCAACAAATAGATGACATAATAGACACCAAACATGGAAAACACCAAATAGACAACATAATCAAACATTCAAACACCAAATAACCGACATAAACAAACTCCTACCTTAATGTATCTCAAGCGAGACTATCTTGCCTACACGATTAATCTAAATTAGCACGATATAACTTCACAACACATCAACTAAAACATAAATAAGGTCATGATATCCATAAAAATAACTAGCTAATATGTTCCCTTCATAAACAATTTCCATTCATGCATAACAACCACATACGCACAGTCAGTCTAGATTAGTATGACATAATATTACAATATATTAACTCATACCTGAATGTCATAACCATAATAATTTGCATATGGCAATCCAGGTTAGCATGATACATATAACATCAAGGTCTTGGAAGCAATAACCTTAATCATCAAGTTAACTAACATATAAAACAACAAGTTAACATATAACATACTCATCAACAACATATAACATAATCATCAAGTTAACTATCATATAACAATAAACAAGTTAACATATAACATAATCATCAAGTTAACTATCATATAACAATCAAAAAGTTAACATATAACATACTTATAATCAAATATAGCATAATCATCATGTTAACTAACATAAAACAATAACAACAATGCATCTAACAAGAAGTTACTATCATTCATTTTAATTCGACACATGTGCATATGACCACACTGATTCAATAGTACCTACCATGCATGTAACTATAACAAAAATAAAATTACAAACATGTGTATACCCCTAATTCACATAACAACCTTTAACCACATACCTACATGCCAAACATATAAACCAATATGACAATCTTCTCTTACCTCGAAGTTTAGTTCTGAAATCTCGCTCTGATGATCTACATCTCCTGCTCTATCTCAACCAACACATCAACATCATAACATACCAACAACATCATGATGACCTCCAATGCATAAAATGGCCTCATGGACAACAACCTTAACCATGAATATGAAAATCACCACATATAGACACTGACATGCATAACCGTCACGCACTCATGACGATCACATCCAACAACAACACCATCAACTTCTACATGGAAACACAACTGTAAAAGTGACTACCATCATGCATACATAACAAGAACATATACAACCTACATGCATGCATGACAAATACATTTTTCCTATCTAGACAAGTGTTGAACCATGCTCTGATGCCACTCTATAACACCCTCCTCCCACACTTACCCAAGATTACCAGTCCACCAGGGTAAATATGTGACAGAGAGTTACTATAATATGATTCAAATCACTTTGCGTAGTTAAGGAAGTGAAACCGATGAACCAACACTTTACATACCTCCCTCGGGTGCTACAGGACCCTGAAGATCTAATCCACCACTCTACGTGCCCAACCCCTGAGTCAAACTATAATTTTAATGAATTAAACCCCTAGGCACTCCCATGACATGGGCATGCATGCAACTGGGACCTCCATTCACTCCAACAATGCCTACAAGGGAGAGAATGTAACCTTTTTTAGCTAGTTCTGTGCCAGAGAATACGAGATTTAAGCCACTTTTTCAAGGCTAGTCTCCAAACCACTACCCGAAACCTGATGATACTTCCCAAGGAAATAAATGACACCAAGACAAATCATCTAACACAAAACTTGATCAATCACTTGACCAAACCAATCCCAACCATGACAGGCATTTCATAAAACATATCACAAATATGAAATCTACAGGTTTCAACAACATATATGAGCATAGGGGTCTCATACTTATCTGAGAATCATCAAGAAGATTAGATTCCTTCTCAAATTAGATGCAATATCATATATTAGGTCACATGTTCATTTTTCATTCATTTACAAATCAAAACATGATGAGAGCCATACATCATCATTGTCATAAAACATGCTCATAACCAGCATATAACCAACAGAAATAACAAAGATACAACATCCATAAAAACCACATATAAATAAGTATAATTACCCATCAGATACAAGAGAAGAATCTCTTATTAACTTATGCAAAATGCAACTAGGTCTGGGACTTCCACATTCCACTCGACCATTAACTAAGTTGTACCAAATCTCTCTTTCATCCCTATGCCATATTCCAAGCATGAATGTGGGATCTCATGGAACACATCCAACAGAACCAAACTAGGGCTTCCAGAGGCAAAACCACCTCAAAACTTAACTAATGATTCCACATCACGGTTGGACATCACTAACCATCACCATATTGGTCTCTAAGAAAGCTGTCGAGGGCTCTAGAGCATTTGTTCCAACCATGGATTCCAGGACTAGTAACTCAACCCACATCTATCGTCGGGCTTCTAGAGTGTTTGTCTAACCAGGGATTCCAAGACTAGTAAATCAACCCATGAAGGACTTACAAGGGGTTTTTCCAACCAAGGCTTCCAGGACTAGTAACTCAACCCAAGTTGTTACAGGGCTTCCAGATCATTTGTCCAACCAAGGCTTCCAGGAACTAGTACCTCAACCCACAGGCAAAGGAACATGAGAACTAGCTAGAGAAAAAAAAGAAAAAAACTCACAACACAACAGATATCTAGGAAATGGAAAGGCTAAGAAATCCACAGTCAATCAAGTAAATCCTCGATGCCCATGAAAAATCATAACCAATAAACTGCATGCATGCCAAAACTAGAAAGGAAACCATACATTCAACTCGATACCTACAAATCAAATACATTGTATTTGCTGATCCTAATTTCCTCTTGTGCTTTCCTACCTTTCCTTTTCCTTATTGCACCAAATTCCAAGTATGCTACACTACTCCAAGAGTGCTCCAAGAAACTCTAAGTGTCCAAGAGTATGAGAGAGAGAGATAATAGAAGATAACTCCACCAAAACCTGTCAAAAATTTTCCAACTAATCCTTAGAAGCATTTTTATTAATGAGGGCTCTAATTTCTTCAATTTTCCATTATCTTCCTTCCTTTTCCTCCTCACATGTAACCTATGACCTTTCACCTTCATTTTCTTCTAATTTCCATTATTTTCATACATAAATGTCAAATAATGTCTCATGCCTTTCCAAAGCCTTTTCCATTTCCTTTGCCATTTTCCTTTAGCCATAATAAACCGAAGTGACACCCACTAGGATGTTTTCCCCACCATTTAGCTTGGAATGCGTGTCCCATGACTGTGGTCTTATATATTTTTACATGAATTTTTAACCAAGGTTGTTACTAGATCTCTCCCCTGCAATCCTTCCTTTGGACACTCTTACCAGGGCCCCTTGCCTCGATAATCCCATGAGAAATTATATTTCCTCTACCACTATGGTTAGCCCATGTCCCTGTATATTCTAGCATTGGATCATAGAATACCACCATTGGATACTCCTCTCCAAGATCATAGGTTTCCCTCTCATATATTGGGTCTTGAAAATATTTAAGAGTCTGTTGATTCAAAGTGCTCTCATAGCCCCTACATCCAATAGTGAAACTTCATCATCAACACTATGTTCTCATTCTCTCCACTCAATCATTATGAAAATCCCCAAAACCCATCAAAGATCTAATTAATATCTACTGACATATAAAAAAATGAGGTCAAATTGAAGCAGATATAAGAATTAGAGGCTTCAATGTTCTTTCCTAGTGCAATTGCAAACTATTGGGCTATCAACGCTTTGTCCCTAGTGGTTCAAGAGCATTGAAGTCCTACTAGTTTAGTCAAATAGCCTATAGTATAGTGTTAAACACACTCGATATTGGAAAGGGGGTCCCCATGGCCAAAAAATCAGGAAAATAAATCAAAAGTAGTATCAAAATAATGAGGAGATTCTGAGGACTAACCTAGTGGTGACGGAATTCGATTTCATGGCATGTAGCTTCCAGGATCTAAAAAATAATATTTGGAAAAATGAGGGTTTCTCCAAGTTTATTTCCAAATGAGGTGAAAAATGGGCCTTATGGTCAAAATCTCCCTTTTTCTATTGGAAATATAGAACTAAAATGTATCCTTTTTAATTGACCTCTTTTGTCGAATTCTTAATTCCTAGGAGTATTTTTCCCTGTTTTTCTTATTATTACTTGCCACTAATGATTCCATAAAGAACTTTTTGATTAAGAATAGGTTAGTGGGAATGTCATCTTTTTCATCATTTCTCTAAGGTATATCCTTGGAACTAGCATATAGGACTAGGATTTTCCAATCATGTCATTGCATTATTGGCCTTTTCCATCTATATTTTAATTACCTTAGGGTCCAACCCATTAGGTTGTGACATTAAACATTCCTTTTTGCAAGTCATAATTTTTGCGGTAGAGACTACCCTCCATGGGAACCCTATATTAGCACTCGATTGTCATTTTGGTGCCCATATTGCAGTCATTTGTAGGTTCAAGGATCCTCTTTAGTACTTTCCATGACTTTGAATTAGAGCCTCATGCCTTCTCTTTGACTATAATTTTTTGTTATCATCATATAGGGTATCTCCATACTTTTTATCACATTTCTTTAGGTCACCTATGCAAATGGTCCTCAATGTCCTGCTAGATGTTTTCATATACTTTCCTTCATTTCGCTTGTGCACTTTGCATTCAAGCTTGACCTCTTGCCTTTGCATTAGCCTTCCCTCCATCTCACAACTTTCCATCACCTTTCAGAGAGACCATTGTGATGAGTGGATTTCCATTTCTAGACACTTGCCACTACTTGTGCTTTTCTTAGTTTAGTTTCATCATTTCCCATCAAAATAGGATGCATATCATTATACCACTCATCTCTTTGGAGCATGCTTCCTTTTGGTATTATTTTCATTCTTGTTGAACAATCAAACTCTTGAGCTCCTTTTTCTCTATTTTCGTGGTCATTAAATCTATAAGTAAATGTTGAGTCCACTTTGGTCTTCTACTCATGAATCATTAAACCCATGAGAATCTTGAGATTATTCATGCTCATAAAACCTATATGAAAATGCCAAGTTATTTCCATCTTTCCCTGCTTGTTAGTTAAATTGAAATTCAACGAGCGATCTCTTGTCTATTCTGAAGCTCGTTAATCCACGAGAAATTCATGAGTGTACTTTTATTGATTTTATTCCTTTGTATAAAATCAAGAAAAAGGAACCTATTGAGCTTACTCACTTTCCCTTTCATGCTCATTAAACCATGAAGAGGATACACTATAAAAAAGGGTGGGGGGAATATTTTTGTTATTGCAAATTTTATCATGGTTTTTGTTTGATTCTTACTCTTATAGTTGGTTTTCATTATAATTTTTAACCACACCTTCAGCTTGAGTCGAATCACTAAGTTCCATGAGTCAGTCTCTCACCAGATTGGTTACCCTCCCAACCATGGGATTTGGTGATGCCTCTTGTGTCACCATAATGTCTCTTGATATTCTTTATTCTATGCTACCTATTTCACTATTGTGTCATGTCGTTATGTGTTCATGGGATGTCTTATTCAAGCTTTGACCATATGCATGTCTCATTATACCTTTTGTGTCGACCATATCTATGTTATTTTTACATCATTTCTTCATTTTCTATCATCAGAGACATTATCTTGGTGTTAGTGTTGGCTTGTTGGGGCCTGACCTAGGTTCGGAGGTGATTTAGCCAAACAAATCCTGGTACTACTGGACCTTTCAGCAACAGTCTGCAAACAATAGACTAAGGTCTCACCCAAAGTAGTATGAGAGGGTGCTAAAACCAGATTTCCACACCTTGGAGATGTCTAATGGTTTCAACTAGTTTGCGGTTCGACCCTACATGCACATCACTACACGCACTTACCCCTACCTCGCAACCTGAGATGCTGCCTTCGCGCAACCCTACTCAGGGGCTGAACAATGTTATTACTCTTACTCGTAGCCTAATATTAGTTGATTAACTTAACTTATTTGTATGCTTTAGTTATACTTAACAATATTTACAATTCATATAAGTGCGCATAGGAAATAAATAGTATAATTGCCAATGATATCAAACATGTAATAACTTAACAATAGATACACAGAATTCAGATAAAACTTCCCTTTATTATTTTCTTCTTTCTGTTACAAAATCAACTCTACCCTGCGCACTCAGATTCAAGGGTTTGTGCACTCAGTTGTAGACTCTTCTAAGCATCTACGCACTCAATTGCAGAGCCTCTTCCTACTACTATGACCCAAGATACATAGACTCTTGCTCTATGCTCGCTATCATATTCTATCCTTTCAATTCTATCATGATCTTATCTCTTTACAACTTAGAGCCTCACTCTATTTATATAATCCCATGGTTTGTGGAACATGGGTAGGCTGACATTACATTCATATTTAGGGCAGATAGCCCTATGAATCTAACATACAATTCGTGCTTCATGCCCACAATTCGTGGAGTCTTTACAATAATAACAACTCAAAACTTGGGCTTTGAGCCCTAAAACATGCTATGGGGGGATTCCATGCACAACAAGCCCCCAACACAAACATCATGACTCACCCTCAAGCCACTCTGTTGGCGCGACGATCTTGGCACAAAGTCCCTCCAGCTGGTCTCGAACGGTCTTGATGTCCACAGTGCACTGAGTTGCTGCTTGCTGAACCTGCTACATCTGTTGCTCGAAGACCTCTCTTCCTCGAAGACCTCTCTTTCTAGCATGTTGCCCTGCATCTATGCATGTGTCCCCTGAATTTGCATGAGCTTCCCTTCAATATCTACTGTGATTGTGAAGGCTTCATCAATCCATGGCTGAACGCACACTTTGAGAACTGCTTCCTTGTGGGCATTACATCCACCTGCTCCTTTAATGCCTTGGCTTGTTGTATCCTCACAAGCTGTTGAGTAAGGATTACTATCAGCGCAGTTCCTCTGATGCTGTTGTACTACTGCTGGGGTTCATGCACCTCTGTCTCTATCCATTGGATGTTGGGATCCTCCTGCAAAGTCGTGAGGACCTCCAGTGCCTGTTCCAACATGTTCGCACAGTCGCACACTGCACTACCAATATCTTCCAACCCTACTGCAATACCGTTGGCGTGTTGTTATCTGATTTCTGAGGGAGTGGAAGGCTATGCCTTCAACCACACCTCGACAATTTGGAGATTAAGCTCCAACTACACCCTTGTCATCTCTTCTCTTGTGTCATGGACTCCACTTGCTAAACTGTGGATCTGCACTTCTACCGGTAGATCTGCTGCGATGGCTAGCTTCGAGACGCGTCGACAAGCGTCATCTACCGTGTGAACGAAATCTAAGACACCAACTTGTCACGCTGCAAGCTGAGCTGTTCTATGTTAATTTTCTGCTCACTGAGAACATGGATCACGCGGCTCTCCCTGGCCCGCAATTCTGCCATTATCCCATCCTGTGAGTTATATAGCATTTCTCGAGGAAGGGCAGCCATGTTAATGCCAATGTCTTTCATGTTAAGCAGCATCCGATCCATCACATTGGATGACACCAAATCTCCCTTTGGAAATAGTATTGTGTTTGCCATCCTTGCACGCAACATCTGCTCTACTGCTGAAGTTCCTGCTGCGACGTGCGTTGACAAGTTGCCTTCCTGAGGGAGTCGCACCTGTAACTCTTGTAGCTACACCCTGAGGGCCCCCAACACAGTCTGATGCTCCTGCATGAACTCCTAAAGTGCTTCACTTGTGACATCACGAACCGTCTCACCGATGTCATGGAGATCACCTTCAGTTAAGGTGACCGGGTCAATGGCTAACTTCGATGCCTTAACCTTCTTCCTTGGGCCTGATCTCTCTGCGATGCGTGGGCGCTTTAGCTGTGTGGACGTGGTCCCTGGGTCTGCACTCCCTTCTGATGTTTCTATTTCTTCTGCCTCCTGCCCTTAGGATATTGCTTGGCCCTCATCTACCTATGCTATTGTTGCTGCTTCTGCAGCCTTCTTCTGCTCTGTGGCCTTCTATGCCTCTTCGCGCGCTGCCCTTACCTCAACTGCGGCTTTTTCGTTTCGCCTTTTCTCTGCCAACTGAGTGATGCGCTGCTTAGCATCGTCCTTTTTCTTCTAGGATGCCACCTTCTCTAGCTCTGCCAAGTCTGGAGCACGCCATTTTGGAGGCCACGTTTCCAATACAGTAAAAATTGCATCATCCGTGGCTACAAACGGTAGCTTCGTCCACTATTTCGCCGGATCCTTTCGCACCCTAACGTAGATGTTGTGCATATCATCTTTGAAGTCTACAAAAATTTGGAGACTATTGTGCACCGTAGGTGATAGGCATGGCCTCCTGTTGATCCACATCTGGATGCTCGCCTGCATGAGAACCTAGAAAATTTTTATGTCGCAAATCCGTTTCGCATCCTTGGTGGCCCAGAGCAAAGCGTACTTCACGGCCTTTGGTAACTCTCTGTCAATGTTGGGGAACTCACTATCCTCTGGCAGTTCTCCCGCTACCAGCAATATGGATAATATTAACCATGCGTAGTGGAAGGTCTTACCCTCCTCGTGGGCTTCATGATAGTTTACCAAACATTTCTTGCTAAGGAATTCAGCCTAGTTGAACTGGACCCCCTCCGCACATTATTCAGCTAGCGCGACCACCAGCACTAGTACCTCATCGACGCGACATTTTCTCATAATTTTACCAGCCAAGAGGTCAGTTTCTAGTGCACCCCCTTGTCCTTGATGCTGGAGATGGCATAGCCCCTCTTCTTCTTCTGTAGCTTGTACTTTGCATTCATGGCTTCTATAAGGACCAAATCGCTACCCTTTCCAACTATAGTCACAAGGTCCTTTCCCTTACAGGGGAGTCGAGAGATATGGTGAATGACGTCTGCCATGATGGGAATAAGATCCTCCAGCCATATATACCGCCCCCTCGGTGTTCTACTTCATTAAGTTCCTAGTCTCTAGTTGTGGGAACTTCTCGCTGTCAGCGAGGTCCTAGTCTTCAAATTTCATGGTTGGTATGTGGCCTAGGTGTGTACCCTCAAATACAATACCATCGGGAGGAGCGGGGTTTGGAGTGAGCTTTTTCCTTCATCCAGGTCCTTTGGCACTTTGGTTTTCCCTTTCCGCAAAGGAACATATGCTAGTAGTTTCGTTGCGGAGCACAACGGTTGGATATCCTCATCCATGTCTTCTTCTTCTTCTGATGTGGCAATCAGGGCTTGTAAGTCTTCTTCTTCCTTATCTGTTTCGATTGTGACTGTTTTCCCCTTCTCTTCCATCGATAGTTTGTTGTGCCGTGGATTCCTCGAGGACATGCGTACTGGAGCCATTACCTATTTATCTTTCTTGGGCCTCAGTGTTCATGGTGATTTGGGGATTTCACCCCAGCACCTTCTGGAATATCCTCTACCATGTGGGTCTACACGGCCTCGCCGGTGGGTAACTCTTCAATTCCCAACCCATCCTTAGTGGTTGCCATCATTTCTAGGTTGTATTCTGTTTCTTGCAAACTTAGGGGCTCAATTATCGCTTGGCTCTCAACACTTTGTGCTCTTCTCAAATGCTCAATTCTCAAATGACTAAGTTTTCTTCATTGGCTAGCCATGTGAGTTTTATAGTGCCTTTCGAATTCGAATTCGGTCGTTCCCCCCAATTTCAGGCCATTAATGCTTTCTTGGCAGTAGATTTTCCCAAATCTTGCCCATAACTGGCGTCTTAATTTCCCGTCGCCCACTCCATTTGGCCTCAAATCAAACATCCCATCATGAATAGTGATGCCAACTGTCACTTCCCAGCTAACCCGCACGGTAGTGCATCCCTTCATGCGTGGTGGCAGACCTTGTGACATTCTAATTCTATGTGCAACTCCCATATCATGCAGCTCCCAGGTAGAATATTTTATAGTCCCGCACTCCCTTTCAACTACCTAGAGTGCTAAGACAGTTCTTCCTATGGTTAGTCAGGTGGTCACACCACCCATGCGAGGCTCCATCCCATCCTCCCCCATGGTTCATGGAGAATCCTTATCTTTCATTATGGTGATTGGCATCACGCACTCTACTATTTGCAATGTGCTACCCTGGTCACTATGTTTGGCAATATGCAATCCAAGCCATGGCAACAGACTCACCAGTTCATGAGGATAGTCCTCCCACTTGTTAATATGCTCATACACACCTTTCCTTATCATTCATGTCTTTTCGATGAGAATTTCTTCCTTTATTTCATTTTCCAGCTTCTTGACCCCTACGTCTATTAAGGTGCTTTTCTCCCTTAGCCGTACCTGGTCTTTTTCAAGTTCGTGAAGTCTAAAGTTTCCCCGTCAGATTTCTTCCTCAAGACTTATATGTTCTGTTTTGCGTAGCTGTGTGATTTCTTTGTTCTGGTTTGCACGGACCGTCGTATCTATGGGTGTTGTTACGCATGGACTCGACTTCACATGCTCCACAAGGACTACATCCTATGCTTCATACTTCAGCTTCAGAAGTGCTTGTGTGGTGAGAGTTTTGCACATGGTCCTATAAGCCCACACAACTGTTGGTACGCATAGGTCCCAGTCAGTGCGTCTCACATGGTGGACCATGTTCAACACTTTGCACACCTTGTCGAAGGCTTACCCATGTATGATTTTCGACACGCTAGGTCTTATCATACTTTGTTGTTCGCGCGCTTGCCCTGCCTGTGTATGCTTGTTCTTCTTGTTTCCTATTATGATAGCGGTGTGTGTTTGTGTGGGCTACGTACTAGCATCCATCATGCTTGGCTTCCACCCGCATCTGAGGCTTCCCAAATTGTAAGCGCATCATCCTTCTGCATTCGCACTAGCTCTCAATACTTTTCTGATGCGTGCTCCACCAGCTTGCGGGCATAGCGTGCAGTGCCCATTTCAAAGCATCAAACCGTTGTTGTTCTATCAGTGCACTTTCAAATTCATTTAGGAATTCATCCACTGCTATCAACCCATCATACATTGGCAGCTCCCTTACCTCTATTTTCACCCAGCGCAGTGATCTTATCATCATGTTACAATTGAGCATGGTTGCCTCATGTAATCGATTCTACCATCATTCTATTTCTTCATTCGAATCTGAATTATAGAAGATTTCACGCTCCGACGAAATTCTACCATCTACTATTGGATTCACCCAATCCTGCTCTCAAGCGATTATCTTGTAGATACAGTTAAGATTGTCATCACTACGATCATCACACACTGGCTCTGTGTAGCGCACTCCTTCCAAGGGATCTAAAGGTACCACTATGCGTAGTAATTTTTTCTCAAAAATAATTTTGTTCTTCTTTACATTTATTACTCCGTTCATATCAGTGTCCCAATCTATTCCCAATAGCGCAGGATAGGGATTTTTGTCACCAACAATCTCTATCACTTCAAAATTTTCCAACGCACTCGCACCTTTGATGTCTATTGTTATCTCCTGCAATCTTCCCATCGGTAGGATCTTCTGCGAGTTTACCATTCGTAATTGAATAGGAGACCATTGTAACGTGGGCCTACCCATGCGTTCCCATTGTTTCTTTGGGAGTACATTCACATCCGATCTGAGATCCAAAATTACTTGATCCATTTCGTACTCTCTGATTTTCACAGTCAATCTCATTTCCCTTCCTGTTCGCAATGCATTATTTCCAAGTTTCCAGACTACGCGTGGTTCTGCTGACCCAACGCACCTAGTGATAAGTTCCTACAATCCTTTTATAGCCTTGCTATCGTGCAACAGTTCCATGCACGTCTCCAAAAAGGTAGTGAGCATTGATGGATCCATCCTCGATTCCAGTTGATCCTTACTACCTAAAGTGGAGGCCTCCATGAAGCTCTTCTTAGCTTCCATGAATGTCTCCTCCAGGCACTCCAAATCAAATTTAGGTTCCTTTGTAGGAGCCTTGCGAACCCACACACTTTCTTCAGGCTGCTTACCTTTGTCATCTCTTGTCATGATACCGCTTCAGAGCACTATGTTTACATTCAGGTCCTCTTCATGCGGCTCAGACCTCATCATTTGCAAATTCTGAGTTGGGGGAGGCTCGAGTATCCCTTTATCGCGCAGTCTCACTATCAGTGTAGGGTAGTCCTATGTATCATGATCAAGCTGAGTACAATATAAAAATGATTCCCTCATCAGATTTGTACCGTCACGGGCATAATGCCCTAGCCCTCCATAATTGTAACAAATCAATTGTCTGCGACCTCGTCCGCACCCCTGAAATCCATCACGTGCCATCCCTGCATTTGGATCGAGGGCTTGAATTTTTGTCTGTACTCTATAGGCAGGAATCCGATCCATCATCAGCTCGTAAATTCTACAGGTGTGCTCATCATGGCCTACCGACCTGCATAAATTACAGAACAATTGCTAGGACATCTGCGTATACTTCTAGAATAGGTGATAGTTATCTATAGTGTGTTTTCCTCCTATCTAACAAATCACGCACCATGATGCAGGCACTGCGCTCAATCCTAGTTGTGCCTCTGGTCTCAATGGCATCGACCCTCCTCCCGCCAAGTAGTTCGAGAAGACTGGACAATGGTACTTGTCATACCTCTAGCCTTTGCATTTTATGCACCATGCCTCCTCATGCACCTCTGGCTGAGTTGTCCTATCCAGTTTCAATCTCTGCATTTCCAGACACAAATTTTGCAGTTGTGCATGGATTTTTTGGACCCCTAGACTAGGATCTTACATTGGGGTCTCGTGTAATCTCATTGAAATATCCAAAGCTTTGGCCTGGGTGGATAGCTTCTGCTATGACAGCACCGTCCTTAAATGCGATGTCAGTGATGCTATAAACCATGCACGGTGTTTTCCATCCGTCAAGGTCATGTTGGATTCGCGAATCATACTCTTCAATCTTTGATCTAGATCCCATGGGGTCTCATTTGGAAGCATCGCAATCTCCTTAAACTCGATAATTGATTGTGTCTTCGACTTTGGCCTACTAAACTCCCTGTTCAGCGCAACCTGGATATTTGTGATCCCCGCGTTTGGATGGTCATTAGAATGCTTAATGTATCATTTTAGTGCGTGATCCTGTAATACGCTTACTAGCATTGCCTTCTTTATATTGTCATCCATGACTCCTTGTGCTTCACATGCAACTTTTACCACAAACCAAAATTGATCCAGATCTTTGTTCCCTACTCCTCTGAATACAGGAAATTTTATCGCACTCGCCATATTGAATTTTGGTGGTAGCGGATGTGGTGTGGGCGGAGATGGAGGTGAATATGGTGAGACTGGTGGTGGTGTAGGTGGAGGTAGTATGCACAGAATTCGCTGCCTTATCAGACTAATCGCACTTCTCGGAGAGACTTTCGCAAGCTCTTCCTCACTTTCCTGCCTCGGCGAAATCAAGGGACTATTTTCTATTTTTGCGCTACCTTCATTTCTATAGATCCTCCCACTTTGCATAGTCCCAAACATAAATTTATTCGCATAACCTGATTTTCACACAATAGTATTTTAATCCAAGTGTTCAACAATTTAATGTACTTACCTCACGGTCCTTTGAGGAAGTGTCGTTCCGCCTTGCTGTAGCTGACGGTCGTATCTACCGTGAACTCGGTAATTAACCCTCCTATAATTCAATCGAGACAATGGTCCACAACACAAGCGATCTTATATTCTGATGCTTTTAGTCTGCGCACCAATTCCAGAGTCCACAAAATTGGTTTATCAAGCCTACACCTACCCTGATTGTCTTCTAGCCTCACGATCCACTTGTACAACTCATGGGGGAAGGATGCAAAGAAAATTTCATGGATTTCCGTATATAAGTAGTGCTCCAACCACTGTCCCTTTGATACTGGCAGATTCCTATTTTCCTACACCGCAAATTTGTGAATCTTTCTATCCAACCACCCTTTAATTTCTTTCTTTGTTGGATTCTAGTGACACGACATCAGACATCCCTTATGCAGATCCTGGTCCCAACAACAAAACCATTTGTTGGCTTGTTGGATCCTGACCAATGTTCGGAGGTGATTTAGCCAAACAAATCTCGGTAATACTGGCCCTTTCGACAACAATCCATAGAGAGCAGACTGAGGTCTCACCTGAAGTAGTATGGGAGGGTGCTAGAACCAAGTTTCCACACCCTGGAGATGTCTGATAGTTTCAAGTGGTACACGGTTCGACCCTGTGCGCACGTCACTATGCGCACTTACCCATACCTCGCAACCTGAGATGGTACCTTCACGCAGCCCTACTCAGGGGCCAAGCAATGTTATTACCCAAGTCCTTACTCGTAGCCCAATATTAGTTGATTAACTTAACTTATTTGTATGCTTCAGTTATACTTAACAATATTCACAATTCATATAAGTGCGCGCAGTAAATAAACAGTATAATTGCCAATGATATCAAACATGTAATAACTTAAGAATAGATACACAAAATTCAGATAAAACTTCTCTTTATTATTTTCTTCCTTTTGTTACAGACTCAAGTCTACCCTGCGCACTCAGCTGCAAGGGTCCGCACACTCAGCTGCAAACTCTTCTAGGCCTCTACACACTCAACTGCAGAGCCTCTTCCTACTACTACGACCCAAGATACTTAGACTCTTGCTCTATGCTCACTATATTATTTTATCCCTTCAATTATATCATGATCTTATCTCTTTACAACTTAAAGCCTCGCTCTATTTATGCAATCCCATGATTTGCGGACCATGGATAGGTTGACGTTACATTCATACTTAGGGAGGATAGCCCTATGACTCTAACATACAATTCACGCTTTGCGCCTGCAATTCGCAGAGTCTTTACAACAATAACAACTCAAAACTTAGGCTTTGAGCCCCAAAACATGTGGGGGGATTCCATGCCCAACAATTAGTTTCATGTCAATGATGGGAATTACATTAAGGCCCTCCTTTTATTGATTTCTTCCTATTGACTTCAATTCCTTATCTGGGATGTAGATCTAGAATTAGTCAAGTACCTTAGATCTTGAAGTCATCAGTGGTAGTTTTCCTCACCGTCTGCATTGGGTTTTTATCATTGACTCATGTTGACCAATAATGCGGAGTGCTCAGCTTTAGCACACTTATTCGCTCTACATAGACTATAGTAGGTACCTTGAGAAACATTATCATTATTAGTGGTATCCCTCTGTTGTAGAGGCTACAACCACCCTCCAAAATTTTTCCTTGGCTTCGTTTTGGAGCCTCCCTACCAACTTTCCACAGCACCTTGTCTTGATTTGTCAAGTACACAAGCTTCAGTGTTTTTGTTGCACAAAGGGATTCTGTCAATCACAGCTTGATGAATTCCCCTCATAGGCTTTTCATTCAGACTTGGTATAGCTGTAGGCTGAGTAGTTCCCCTAGGAAATCGCACAATTCTTAACGCAACCAGCCTTCCCTCTATAAATTGCGCAATCCTATCTGGCAACTTTCTGGGCTCTAGAATTGCATAAATTCTGGTAGTCAACCCTCACAGTAAAAATTTGGCAATTTCCCCAGCAAGGCTGCTCAGCCCAAAATTTGCGCAAATCTGGGCACCAATTAGCTACTCTGCCCAAAAATTGCGCAAATCTCTTGGGCAACCAACCTAGCTCCCAGCCAGAAATGCACATTTCCTTCCAACAGTTGGGAAGCTTCGTGCATGAGTAGTTGGGTTAACTAGTTCTGCCCGCAACTAAGGAAACGTGACTTGCATGCATGGCTTGCTTTTTCCTGGAATAGCGAAAGGAGCCGGCTCGATTCAGGTTGACACCCAACCAGATCTACAAGACAAAGATACTGCGGAAGGCGTATCAATAGTTGGTAATATTTTCATGTTGGGTGATCACACTTGACCAACTGGTGAGAGAAGGAAAACCATGTAACTGGTTCAGCATGTTGGCTCATCAGCTGAAGGAACAAGTAACAATGTCTCGACAGACACCCGAAGGTATGCATGCAGATTTTTACATGTCTGCCTATATCATAGATGCAATGTGTTCCCGACAGGAGTTCCCAGGCTTTGAGTGGGCATGGTCACCAGTGAAGACTACTATGAATACATTTCAAGTTGTTGTCCGAATGCAGCTTCAAAGTGTAGAATTCCTGCAGAAACTTCGATAGATCTAGAATTCTAGTTAAATTAAACACAAGTAATTTGTTGATATTCAAGAGAGGAGAGAAATAATTTGCTCCATAAAATAAATTTATTAAATTAATGAAAAATAGTAATACATGAGCAACCAAACCTCTAATCACAAAGGGAGGTGGTTATATAGAAATTTCCGAATCTAGAAAACTAAGAAAAAACCAGTAAAAGTCTAGAAAAGGCTAAGAAAGGCTAAAGGGAGGCCTAAAATAGCAACAGTGACTCAAGAAAACTTATGCCAACTATCAGCCACAAGGAAAGCATGATTACGGGTGCATTTCCCAAGGAAGGAAACTTTAAAACATGCTAAAATGGTCCGGGGGACCAAATCCCTTGGTTTAAGGCGTAATCTTCATGTGGGGCACCAATCCTCAAATAACTGAAGTGGATGAGGTGTGGTTAGGTGTGACAATGAAATTAGATGTCTAAATGGTTTAGGAAAGTGGTGGGACCAATATTTCCATAATATTAAGCCTTTAAAGGGAAAAAAACAAGGGAAAGTTGGTCCATCGAGCTAGTTTACCTAAAACCAAGTGTGAACATGATTTTTAGTGCATGTGGCTAAGTCAAGGATACATAGGCTAAAAAATAAATGTAGATGATAGGATTATATTCCAACACCGCCCCTTCATCCTAACTCACTTATCTAAACTGAGTCCCGACCAAGATGCCATGTTAGGTACTTAGGTACAATAAATAAAAGATCCTCATAAAATGAAGAAAGAGGGAAAACCACGTGGGAAATACCCCCTGCCAAAAGAGGAAAAAAGGGCTAAGTGGCCAGAAGGGCCTACTCAACTGTCTCCTCCACTCCAAGCATAGCTCTCAGTTCTAAAAAAATATTTTTAGTGAAAGACTTGGTGAAGATGTCTACAACCTGCTGCTTAGTGGAGCAGTACTGCAGTGATATGACTCAGTCACGAATCAGCTCGCAGATGTAATGCATGTTAATCTTGATGTTCTTGGTCCTATGCCTCTGAACTAGATCAATAAATATCTGAATGGACCCCTGATTGTCACAAAATATGATAGTCAGAAGTGGATACTAAATCCCAAACTCAGAGAGAATCCCCTGCAACCAAACAGGCTATGTAGTTGCATTCACTGCACCTCTATACTCTACCTCGGATGTAGATAAAGAAATCATGGATTGCTTCTTGCTAGACCAGCAAAAAAGCCCTAAAACAAAGCTGAAAACATAACTAGAGGTGGACTTTCAGTCTGTACCATCGCCAGCCCAATCAGAATCTGTGTACCCAATCAGTAAAAGTGGGAAATCTGCAGCATAAAAGATACCAAAACTGGAAGTACCTTTCACATATCTAAGGATTCTCTTTGCATCTTTCCAGTGAAGCTCATGGGGCTTTTGCATATATCTAGAACAAACTCCTACTAAAAAAGTTATATCATGTCGGGTGTGAGTAAGATACAACAAACTCCCAACCAACTATTGATACAGTGTACTATCCACAAAAGGTGTAGTACCCACATCCTCAAATTTGATCCGCGAAAGAAAGGGAGATGC
Source organism: Pinus tabuliformis (assembly GCA_031772625.1). Taxonomy (NCBI): domain Eukaryota; kingdom Viridiplantae; phylum Streptophyta; class Pinopsida; order Pinales; family Pinaceae; genus Pinus; species Pinus tabuliformis. The sequence goes on along the minus strand of CM062820.1, from coordinate 903,600,678 downwards.
TGCTAGCTTGCATTCTATCATCTGAAAGCAGAAAATTAGATCTGATGGATACTTAGACTATGCCATCTTGATCCCTGAAGTAGACTGAGAAACTTCAAGACCAAGAAAGTAGTGCAACAGTCCCAAATTTGTTATGGAAAATCGATCATGTAATGTTGATTTTGTTGAATCAATAGCTGAGGTAAGGTTCCCTGTCATCAGTAAATCATCTACATAAAGTACTATCAGCAAAATGGAATCATCATGTTGTAGCAAATAAACATTCAGATCAGATTTTCATTGAATGAATCCAATGGAAAGCAGGAAAGAATCCATCTTTGCATACCAGGCTATGGGAGCCTGTTTTAGGCCATACAAAGATTTCTTTAATCTGAAAACAAGGGAAGAGTTATGAATGTATCCCCATGGCTGCTCCATATATATCTCCTCCTTGATATCTCCATGAAGAAATTCACTCTTCAAATCCATGTGACGAACTTCCCATCTGCTAGAAGCGGCAATGGCTAAAACTAGTTGAATGGAGTCCATTTTTGCAATAGGTACAAATGTCTTTGTGTAGTCTATGCCATGTACCTGTGAGTATCCTTTCGCAAAAATTCGATATTTTTACTTTCTGATCTCACCATCTACAAAAACTTTTTTTTGATACATCCATCGACATCAAATAAGATTTCTTCCTTCCGGAAGTAGAACCAAGTCCTATGTGTTGTTTTCCATGAGATAAACGTACTCTTCATCCATGGCAGCCTCCCAAAGTGGGTTTCCAGCAGCCTCGAAGTGTGACTGTGGATCTGAACCAAGTTTCATATAGCAATGTATGGGAAGCAATGGTTCAATGGCAGCCAGGACTAGAGGAGCCCCAAAAAACTGTGATCTAGTCCTTCTCACATCCGCAAGATCACCGACTAGTTCACCCGCATCTTACAGGGTTTTCTCTGCCCAAGTTGGTAGGTGTGTTGGATAAGCCATGACCTGTTGCTCATCCTCTAAATCAGACCCAAGAGGCTTCTCTGATGGCTGCTCTAAAGTTCTCGAAGAATTTTTGGACTCCTCCTCATCAGTGGCAACAAGTGGTTCCTCGGCAAGGTCTACTAAAAAATCATGCAGTGATTCTTCTTCAAACTTCACACTTCGAGCTACAAGGAACTTGTTAGTGTGAGATTCCAGCAATCTATATCCTTTGACACTGTCAAGATATCCAACAAAGATACATTCAACACCTTGAGGCTCCAAAGCCTTCCTCTTATCTATCGGAATGTGAGCCCATGCGCGTGAACCAAAAATGTGAAAGTGCGACACTTTTAGTTTCTTACCAGTCCAACATTCAAATGGAGTGGTGCCTTTGAGTTCTTTGCGAGGAATGTGGTTCTAAATGTATGCTACAAAATTAATAGCTTTAGCCCATAGCTTAGGAGCTAATGATTTGGACTGTAGCATACAATTGGCCATCTCTTTTAACGACTGGTTTTTCCTCTCTGCGACACCATTCCATTGTGGTGTATATGACTGTCTGTTGTAGATGTATACCTGCATCAATACAAATTTGCTGCAAATCTTTGTTGACATACTCCCCCCCATTATCAATACGAAGTATCTTAATCTTACACCCAGACTCATTCTCAGCAAGTGCTTTAAATTCTATAAGGCATTCAAATACTTCTGATTTTAGTTTCAAAAAAAATACCCAAGTGAGAGAAATCATCTATGAAGGTGAGTACATGTCGAGCCTTACTGAAGGCTGCAGGAATGGGCCCGTGATGTCACTGTGAATCATCCCAAGAGGTGAAGAAGCTCTCTGTGCCTTCCCTTTTTCAAACTTTTTCTCTGGATGCTTGCCAAGAATCCATCCTTAACATACACCGCTTGTGAATTTAATAGCGGGCAATCCTTCTACCATGTTTTCCTTGTTGAGTTGATGCAAGTACTTATAGTTTAGATGGCCAAAAATTTCATGCCATAACCTAATGATATTATTAGATTGTGACAAAAATACATTGCTAATATATTTAGGAACGAAGTGGGAGAAGAAATACAAACGAGAACCGTGATCTGCAATTCCATGTGCAAGTTGTGAGCCCGTGGAAATGTCGGTAAACACTGCGGAGTCCGGAGTGAGCTCCACCATCCTTCCAGAGCTAGAATGAGTGATATGATATATTGATATAAGCTTTGTAGATATCGAGGGAAAATGAATCACATTTTTGAAGCAGCCCCCTTCAAGGTCTACAATTCCTTCTCCACACACCTTTGTGGGTCTGGCATCTCCCAAGTAAATTGGGGATCTGGTGATTTCTTCGATGGAGGAAAATTCATCTTTTGATTCAGCCATATGGTTCAATGCTCCTAAATCAAGGATCCAAGCTGATGGATTGGATGTGATATCCATTAAAGCATGACCATCTCATGCTCTCCCTCTTCCATCTCCTGTTTTGTTATCATCCTTCTTCTTTGCATTCTTGGGTACGATGAGATTATGATGCTAAAATTTCTTAGCCATCTCATTGATTGTTTTCCTCATGCAATTTTCTTCGGGATGAAAACCTTTGGAAAAGTAGCTGAAAAGTGTTCTTTCCTTCTTCTTCTTACCCTTGGATAAAGAAGAGCTCTCTGAATATTGTATGGGTCTCTCCTTCTTCGATTCATTAAATTTACTGTTCCCTTTTTGCTTGTCTCTTCCACTGCTCTTAGGAGCATCACTAGCCGCAAGTGCTTGGTTCCTCGAATGCTTGATGGCAACCATTTGGACTAACTTAGCTTGCTCTTGAGTCAATGCTGCAATGAATTCATTCAATTGAGTCATTTTCCATTTTTTCCTGAGTCAATTTAGATGTTTGAAAAGACGATAAACATACGAAATATTCAGGGCCTAATTTTGAGAGAATCAAAAGGATGACTTGATCTTCCTCTTTCTTGATTCCACATGCATCAAGTTCAATGAAGAGGGATTTAAACTTGGTGAACTATTCTTGCAGGTTTCGGAAATGAGTTGGACTAAGGAATATGAGTTCATTCTCCAGTTGATGCACTCTCATTTAATCCTGCTTTCTGAATAGTCCTTCCAATGTGGTCTAGACCACATCAGGAGTAGTGGCTCCGTTGACATGAAAGGAGTTCTTTGGAAATTGATAGGCATATCAGCCCAATAGTTTCATCTAATTTATTGAAATACTTGATCTTCTCTTCTACAGAAGTTGGTTCAGTCTCTGTTCCCATTGTTACCCTGTAAAGCCCTTTGCTTCGGAGGAGTAGAGTAATCTCTATCTTCCATTTGAAGTAATTGAAAGGATTTAGAACGAGTTTTATGGGCTGAGAGAGATGATACATTGCTTCTTTCTGCACCTCCTTATGATCTATACCTACAAATAAAACCATGTACAATCCACTAGATTTGAACTAGCTTTGATACCATGTAGAATTCCTGCAGAAACTTCGATAGATTTAGAATTCTAGTTAAATTAAACACAAGTAATTTGCTGATATTCAAGAGAGGAGAGAAAGAATTTGCTCCATAAAATCAATGTATTAAATTAATGAACAATAGTAATACATGAGAAACCAAACCTCTAATCCCAAAGGGAGGTGGTTATATAGAAATTTCCAAATCTAGAAAACTAGGAAAAAAACTAGTAAAAAACTAAAAAGGCTAAGAAAAGTTAAAGGGAGGCCTAAAATAGCAAAAATGACTCAATACAACCTATGCTAACTACCAGCCACAAGGAAAGCATGATCAGGGGCACATTTCCCAAGGAAGGCAACTTTAAAACATGCTAAAATGGTCTGGGGGACCAAATCCCTTGATTTAAGGGGGAATCTTCATGCGGGGTGCCAATCCTCAAATAACTCAAGTGGATGAGGTGTGGTTAGGTGTTAACATGCATTTAGATGTATAAATTGTTTAAGAAAGTGGTTGGACCAATATTTCGATAATATTAAGCCTTTACAGGCAAAAAGCAAGGGAAAGTTGGTCCACCGAGCTAGTTTACCAAAAACCAAGTGTGAACATGATTTTTAGTGCATGTGGTTAAGTTAAGGATACTTAGGCTAGAAAATAAATGTAAATGTTAGGATTATATTCCAACACAGAGGAGTAATCACATGGTTATCTGATCATTTTTTCACCCGAGTTTACAAGATGATATTTGAACAACATCCACCCTGCATGTCAAAGAAAGCAATGTAGGCACTGATAGACATTGCTAATTGGTATACCTCACTGTCTAGCACCTTCATTTGAATGTTTAGCATGAAGAATCCTCCATATGTTCTACCGAAGTTTTCCTCAGACATACTTGTCATGCAGGAAGTAGCATATCACATCTGGGCAGGATTGACAGCTAGACTGCACTAAAAGAAGAAGGAACCTTGGCCCGCTCTTCTGTTGCGGATTGGGTTATATGAGATATAGAATATCAAGCAAGAGGATGTCAAAGCAGAGTAGATGAATAAGTATCCATTCAACCTCCAAATTTACAATCCATATGACCCACATTATATTGTGAAGGATCATTTCATGATTGGGCTGAGGAGGATCCATGGAGGTATTGCTATAGTTTCTCTAGACCCAATGAACAGGTTAGCTTCGCTATGGAGTGGTTAGAGAAGCAAAATGAAGCAACATCATGCAAAACACCATCAGCAGTAGCAGCAGTAGCAATAGAGGCAAGCATACCAGTGTGTGACAAGGGAAACAGGAAGATTGTCGATCACATGCAGGAGGAGCAAAGTTTCAAGTTCTGAGCAGATCCATTAGTAGAGAAAGCGGCTATGGCTATATAGGCAAAGAGGCACCAGCGTGACATGTGAATCGCGAAAAGGCAGAGGGATAAGAGAAGAATGGAAGAAGCAAAGAAGGAGTTGCATGAGCTAAGGGAGCAACTCCGGAAGTAATAAGAGTTGCGCAAATAGGATAGGGAAGCATAGCAACAACAGGTATATTAGGGGGCGCAACATGTGAAAACAGATGAAACATCACCCGTATAGGTAGTGGATTCATCAGAATAGCTAGCATCAAGTAGACAGGGTGAACCATCATAGGAGAAAGACTTCACTCATGAGATAGAACAAGTACTTCTACAGTTGTATGTAGGCATGGAGCAGCAGGAATCAGAACAGGACACCTCATGCCCCACCACCAAGAGCTCAACTTACCCACTTCACCACATCTAGATGATGAGCAAGTCTTAAGTCACCAAGGAGGCACTGAGATCCTCGGTGATTGGCTAGAATGAGAGATGCACAACATCTCATTCAACGAATCTCAACATAGAATTGTGCAGTCTCACAGAGTATCAACTTCAGAGGATCATACATCTCCTGTGCAAGTTGAAGAACGAGTAATTGTGACTGATGTGCACAAACATCTAGAAGCCTTGGCCGATGCAACCAGAGTGTATGTCAAATCCACTAGCTTAAGTGTTCACTTTCTAATAGCTGAGAATAAGCGAATGGAGAAAGAATTGCAAAAGGCCAAGTAAGGAGGAGAGTTGGTGACAACATCCACCCAAGCTGAACTAAAGAAGACAATACTAGATGAAGTATTGTCCCTTGACACAGTTATGCGAGCATTGTACTCCAAGTTTGGTATCGTGTATAATGCAGTCATCCATCTCAACGGATGGCAATAGTGATGTGCAAGAAGAGCACGTATTTTGATGAACTTGCATGCTATTGTTGTTGACATGAAAACATGGACAATGAAATACAAGGGAGCCCCGCTTCACTTCCCTAAGATGATGAGGGCCAATGAGGTCAAGCTGAAGGCATGTATCCGGAGTCAGATCTGAAACTATGAAGAGATCCCGTAGTTCATCACTAACATATAGGCTTCCCATGCACAAGTATTCAAGAGTATGGATGTTGTGGTGTGCACACATGCAATCCCATCTATTGGGACTCTCACCCAAGCAAAGATAAAGGCACAGGTCTGACTAGAGCTTAACTTGCACTTCAAAGAGTTGATGCACATTGCCACCAGCCAAGACTTTCCAATTAGTGCAGACATCATGCACAAGTATGTTGTTGGTCCAGCCACATTGAAGACAATGATGCGCATGCTTTCAAACGAGTTGGACAAAGGAGACTGAGTAGTGTACCCAAATGCTATAGAGGCAAAAGTCATGTTTCAGACAGATATCACCACAGAACACATAGACACCATCAAGGACTACCGATCTTGGAATCAGTATGTTATTATCGATCAGCATGAGGATGTTGAGGAGTTTGACTTCCATGGTTGTCTAAGTCAAAGTGATGTCTAGCTTGACTTGCTCAAGCCATTTTGTTTCACATGGGTACATGTGCATTGTAATGTAAAGTCATGTCACATGTAAGTCAAGTTGTGATAGTTGGATGTAACACTCATAGAGCAGATGAAGAGTCATGAGGGTAGTTGAATTGTTCCAAAGGGGAATTTCAAGGGTCACCCTACCATTTGTTATAAATAGTCACTCATAACTCATTGTAAAGGCTTTTGGTCAGCCAAGCTTCTGATAAGACTATCTTTGAGAGAGCTTGGATAGTATTGTAACGAGCCTTGGCTTCTCCACTGCACAGAGCTTATTCAAACTCCTATTCATGAAATTCTCACACCATTGGAAAGATATTTAAATTTAGAGTAGAACCAGAGAGTTTGGCACTTTTGTGAAAATATTATACCCCACAAAACATCATTTAATGGCTCAATCTAGACTTGGAAGGTTTCTAACACAAATTCTTCAAACTAGGTCCTACCACCAAAACTACTCCTGAACAATTATTTCTTTGTTTTTTCCACCCTAAAAGCATTAGAATGGATGACAAAAAATATAATGATCCAAACTAGATAAGACCTCCCATTTTTTGGAGGATTTTAGTCCCAAGAGATTTTATGAATGAGGTGAGGAGTTTTTTCTCTACCTTCTCCTTAGAGTATCATTTATCCTTGTGGAGAACATGTCCTTTCAAACTAATATGCCAAAGGTCATGCTACCATTGTCTTGTAGTTTTAGACCCCTTCTATAAAATTGTATCCTCTATCAACTCTACTTTATCATCTAGTGTTAAATCCTCATAAGAAGGTAGGACCTACTCTTGTTCCTGATCTAGCATGGAAGGCTCGCTGAGTTTTATATTTTCCATGTTCACCGTTTAGTAAATTCAAATGTATGGGGGTAGACTGAGTCTATAGGTGTTATATCCCACCTTTTCCAATATATTGAAAGGAACATATCACAGATCCATGAATTTATTACAAGGACTCTTAGCCTCTCCTTGTTTAATTATAACCATACTCTGTCTCCCACCTTGAAAAGCTTCTCTATTATCTGTTAATCATTCCTAGCTTTATGATTTTCCTGTGATTGATCATTCCTAGGTTTATGGCTTTCTTGTGACTTCTTAGTGTCTCATGTATTTGTATATGGATCTTCCTAATATTCCCCACAAATTTGTCTACCCCTTAAATCATCCCCTGTGAGATACTCCTGATGAGTCCCATCAATAGGTACATTTTGAAGATTAATATGCCATCCTCCAACCTTAAAACTATCCTTCTCTTGCATTAATTCACATTTTTCATTATATTATGCTTAGTATATGGATTAAAGGGTGTTTTTCATAGTATGTGGCATAATGTGGTTTAATTGCGAGAAAATGAAGCATTTTTTAGTTTATTACTATGAAGGGGCTTAATGGAGACAACTAGGAGAGAATCTAAGGGGTTTGTCCACCTCCTTAACTCCATAAACTCAGCTTGGGATCACCATATCCTCTCTAACCAATTCGAGTTCATTGGAAGCCGAGTGACTCCTAGTCCAAGTGAAGATCAAGAAGGATAAGATCCACCATTTCCGAGATCAAGGAGGGAACCATTCCTACTTTCAAGGGAGTTGTTTCAAATTCCCTTTTGTATAAATAAACTAGAAAAATAGCTCAACTTTTATGTGATGTATTATAACTGCACTTTTTGATAATGAGAAGTAGGATTTTAAGATGCATCTGAGTAAGTTTTAGAGGGTTGAGACCCTTGGGTTTGGGCCCAAACCAAAGGATTTTTTCCCTCTTCTTGTACTTATGTTTCTTCTTGATTCCAAGCAGTTTGTAGTTTCTTTCATTTCAGTATAAATTAACCTATAAAATCTCACGATTGTAGCCTCTACATCACCTCTCTTGTGGGAGAATCAGTGGAAGGATTCACAACCAGATCCCAAATAGATTGTGCTTATGATTTATTGGAGATAGATTAGTGCTAGTTGTCATGTTTTACATTTGATTCATGTAGTTTAGAATTCAGTTTAGTGATTGGATCAGTGGTATTAAATGAATTAGGTGTCATTTAAATTCAACTCATATTTTCCATCATAAGTTATTTGATTTTGTAAATTATAAATGGATGCATTCATGTGATTGATTGCAGGGATGATTGATCTATAGGGAAGGGCACCTTCACCACTTCCATCTTGAGCTCTTTCATCTTCTCCTTCCACCTCCAAACTCTATCCCAAAAACCCTGTTTTATAAGCTATTATGCCTAGGTCACTGAGAGCACTCATCCTAGTGCAAGATAGGCCTCTGAGAGGTCCTGAGCTTGGATAGGGGATCAAACCAACCTCCTTTCATTTTCTCCAACTACTATCCACTTCTTCATACCTTCAAGCCAACATTTTCACCTTCAAAAGCCACTCTGATTCCCTCTTGTAGCATTACAGGCCTGCTTGTAACATTACAGGCCTGCTTGTAGCATTACAAGCCTCATGTAGCAATCACCTTTGAAAAACTGTAGCATCCTTTCGCTACATCAGTTTCAAACCCCACTACAACTTTGACTTAACATAGATGCATAATGACCCCCATCTTGGATAATATGATCAGGGAAAGATTAGAATTAGATTTTTTATCATGCAACTAGGTTATTGAGTTATGAGAAAGTATGAACTAGGTGGTTGGTACCTGGATTTCTTACTGGTAGTTTGATGAATTGTGCAAGATAAATTAGTTTCCTTTATACAAGTATATGAGGTAATTATATGAATTATGCAAGATAACATAGCTTCATTTCTATAAGTAGGTTAACCTTTGTCTTTTCATGAGTTGAGTAGTTAGGATTTTACAAGTTGAGTCAATGGCATTTATATTTTCATAGCTAGAAGCAATTTCCAATTGACTTATTATCAAGCTTTCCTTCTAATTCAGTGGGAAGAAGGGTCTTTGAGCAATTTTGAAATAAATTTCATAATTGAGGGTGGCATGAGTGGAATCCTATTTATTGTGCATATAGCAATGTCACCTCAAATTTTGTCCAAACCCTAGGTTGATAATTTGAGTCTAGGAGCCCTTAGGAGTTGTAACATTCTTGGTGCAATACTAGGGCTCACCAATTTTTGGCATTATTGTCAAGGAGATGTCTAAGTAGACGTTATTTATGCTTAAGCCATGTTTTATGTTTTGCATATATTTTTTGAAAAAGTAACATTAAAAAAAAAATCATGCCTTGTAGGAGTATGGATAAGCAAGGAAAATTCTTACCAAAAACCTCCACACCCTCAAATAGTCAATCTTCACTCTTCTTCGGTGACTACCAACTTAAATCTCTGACTCTAAAGGAGTTAGAAGACCTTCCAGGTGAGAAAACTGAAATTTTTGAAGAAACTATTGGGGAAGAAGAAGAACCCACTTCATCTACCCAAACTATGGCTGAAAATAGGGACAATGAGGTTTTCCATATCAGAAAGACCAATGGAGGTCTAGAATGAAGAATATAATCCCTACTGCCCCTCCACACTTACATGGATTAACCTATGAGGATCCTGATACCCTCATGTTTGAATTTTTTCTTGTTTATAGGACCTATGACTATGCCTCTAATTAGTAGAAGCTGAAGTTATTCCCTTCTGCCCTTAAGGATGCAACCTTGTGTTGGTTTATGGGTCTACCTAGGGGTAGCAGCACTACCTGGGCCCAAATGAAACAAGCCTTAAATAACAAGTAGAGGGACTATTGTAGTGTTGGAAATAATACTGAGAGGGGGGGTGAATCAGTATTAATAAATCTTCCTTATTTATACTTTGAATTATTTTTGCATGTCAGTACCATAAAATAATGAGCATGAACAAAGAAAACAGATAGTCACACCAAAGAACACCAGATGTAAGGTGGAAACCCAATGTGGGTGAAAACCACCTGCTGCAATATGTCTCTATCTTCTTTCAAATTAGAAACTCCTTATACAATGGTTTTGTACTGGTGCAGTACTTTACCAGTACGCAGGCTGCAACCTGTAGAGTGCTACAACTCTCTCTCGTTTTCCAGTCTCTCTTGGAAGGGAGATACAACCCCCCTACTTCTTTTCTTTCAAGGACCACTTTTCATAAATTTTCAAACTGGATCCATAAACATCAAGAGATCATCAAGTACAAGTAAATCACCGAGTCAACTGCAGTAACCAGATCAACAATAACAGTAAACTAAACCCAGAACACCTTATCAACAGAAAAATTCAGCCAACAAAAGGTCTTACAGATCTGCAGTTTTTCTTTATCTGGCCTGCGTGGCTCCACACTTTACCTTATGCTCCCCTGCGTATACCCGCAAAGAGCCTTCTGCTGCACCGCGTATCCACGCACTGTTTCTTCAATCACGCCGCGTACTGTTACTGTAGGTACGCACCCACAGATGCTATCGCGCCGCGTACTGCTACTATAGCCACGCACCCACAGATGCTATCGCGCTACGTACCTACGCACCTGCGGCTTCTGAAGCGCCACGTACTTTCACTGTGCCTACGCACCTGAACCTCTGTCGCGCTGCGTACCCACGCACTGCGCCTTCTTCTGCTCTGCGTACCCACGCACTGCTCCTTCTTCTGCTCTGCGTACCCATGCACTTGCACCGTTAATCACCTGCGTACCTCTGATTAGGGCCGAATTGGCAGTCCCCCAGTGTGCCACAGATAGTCAGATGCTCAGATCTGATCATGCGCTCGAGAGATCACCCTTCATAGATTCACTTTCAACTTCACTTTTATATAGATCAAGCTTTTAAAACAATAACCCAATATTTCAGATCTTAAGATATTCAATTTGCAAAAGATACTTAGCCAAGTGATCTCCTTTGCTTTATATAGGCAAGCTCTTCCTAAAATCATGGATCAATACCATAGATAACCAATACAAGGGGCCCAAAAACATGGGGCTCAATAATAATAATAATATAAAACAATACCACAGGCCAAAACCATAGAATCAAGAATGGCGGGCTAAATACCACGGGCCAAACATAAGAAACCCCACGTGAGCGCGCTTCTCTGCCTTGAAGTAAGTGAACTGGGGGTATGCACCTCATGAACGGGTGACCTGCGTGTATGGCTGCAGTCCCTTCACGGTGTACTTGCTGGTACGCACACTTTTCACAGAGCACATGCAGACCTCTTAATTTTTATCATTTTGAGAGCCTGATCAGAGTTTTGCCACCTGTATGAGTTGCCATCAAGTACAACACATGAATCATAGAGCCATACCAGAAACATAATGCCAACAATCTCCCCCTTTGGACTTGATGGTAACCTCAAGATCTTCAACGTCATTCTCCCCCTTTGACATCAAGGACAAAGGGTATGCTCCCCCTAAGAACATGCTCCCCCTGAATATAAACCAGATCTGCAAAGAAGAACCATAATCCACCAAACACCATAAATGACCATGAAAGAGATAGAGACATATTGCAGCAATATTCAGACCAGCATCCATGATGTACATCCTCCATAATGCCAACAATGCATTACGTGCTCCCCCTGAACCTGTGTCATTCGATCTTCGACCAATCCGCAACCCAGCAAGTGTATGCATATACCCCTGATGAACCTTACGTACAACCGCCAATCAAAAGAGGTTCAATCAACATGATGATGCATCAATAACCCCCAGCTTTTGCCTGAGGTATTCAAAGGTCTCCCAGGGCAATGGTTTGGTGAGTATATCAGTAACTTGTTCCTTAGAAGGAACATACTCCAACTTGACCTTTTGTTCAAGTACTTGTTCCCGGAGAAAATGATACTTGATCGGTATGTGCTTGGTTTTTGAATGCATGACTGGGTTCTTTGAAATGCTGATTGCACTTGTATTATCACATAAGATGGAGATGGGTGGTATACAAGTGATTTGAAAATATTGCAAGGTCTGCATCATCCAAAGGAGTTTAGTGCAGCAAGATGCAGCAGCAACATATTCCGCTTCAGCTGTAGACAAGGTAATCGAACTCTATTTCTTGCTGAACCAAGATACTAATCTGGAACCCATAAAGAATGCGCCACCACTTGTGCTCTTCCTGTCATCCATGCTTCCGGCCCAATCTGCATCTGTATAAGCATGAAGTGTGAGATCTGTATCTCTAGGATACCATAAGCCATAGTTTTGAGTTCCTTGAAGATATTTGAAGATTCTCCTTACTGCCTGAAGATGAGTTTCCTTTCGATTTGCCTGAAATCTTCCAACTATTCCTACTGCATGCATTATGTCTGGTCGGGTACCTGTCAAATAAAGTAGACTTCCAATCATAGATCTGTAGGTTGGTTGATGCACTGTTGCTGATTCATCATTTGCACTGAGGCTACATCCTGTGACCATGGGTGTACATACTGGTTTTGCATCTTCCATGCCATATTTCTTCAAAATCTTCTTGAGATACTTGGTTTGAGACAAAAATATCCCTCCTTCTTTTTGTTGGATTTTCAAGCCAAGAAAATATGTCAGTTCTCCCAGCAAGGACATTTCGAATTTTTTCTGCATTACCAAGGCAAAGCTTTGACTCATAGCTTCTTCATTGCTCCCAAAGATAATGTCATCTACATACACAAGTATTAGCAATTTGTCGTTTTCAACTTTTATATAAAGATTGTTATCTGCTGATCCTTTTGAAAAACCTTGTTGATGAAGATATTTGTCCAAGTGATAGTACCAAGCCCTTGGAGCTTGTTTGAGACCATAGAGAGCCTTTTTCAATCTGCATACAAGATTTGGATCATTTCCAAGGATGAAACCATCTGGCTGCTCAATGTATACTTCTTCTTCCAAGTCCCCATTCAGAAAGGTTGATTTCACGTCTATTTGAAATACTTTGAAGTTTTGAAAGCTTGAGAGAGCAAGGAACATTCGGATGGCCTCAAGTCTTGCAACAGGAGCAAAGGTTTCTTCAAAATCGATTCCTTCTTGCTGTGCATACCCTTTACAAACAAGTCTTGCCTTGTTTCTAATTACTTCTCCATTTTCATTCAATTTATTTTTGAAGACCCATTTTGTCCCTATAACATTCTTATCCTTTGGTCTAGGAACCAGCTCCCAAGTGTTGTTCTTTTCGATCTGCTCAAGTTCTTCATCCATTGCTTTCACCCAACATTCATCTTTGCATGCCTCTTTCACATTTTGTGGTTCAGTGGAAGAGAGTAATGCCAAATAGCTTGAAGCTTCTGCAACTGTTCTTCTTGTTTGTACACCTGCTTCTTTCTGCCCCAAAATCTGAGATTCTGGATGATTCTTCTGAACATATCTGGATGGAGTCTTCTCTTCTATCCTTATCTGCTCCTCTGGTTCTTCTTGAGGTTCTTCTTCTTCATCATTCTGTCTTTGAGGGTAGTCTTCATCTTCTTTGATATCTTCATGATTTACTTGCCTAGGAATGTATCCCTTCTCATCAACCACTACATCAATGCTGTCAACAATTCTTCCAAGTCTTTTATTGTAGCACTTGTATGCTTTGCTGTGTGGAGAATAACCAAGAAGAATGCCTTCATCTGCTCTAGGTTCAAGTTTGCCAAGTTTCTCATCAGTATTCTTAATATAGCATTTGCTCCCAAAGATTTTGAAGTGCTTTACCGAAGGAGTCTCACCATACCAGAGCTCATGAGGAGTTTGAGTGTTGTTCACCCGGACATTTGTTTTGTTGAGAATAACAACCGCAACATATGCAGCTTCACCCCAGAAAGTTGCGGGAGTTCCAGACTCATCAAGCACAGCACGAGCCATTTGTTGGACTTTTCTGTTCATTCTTTCCACTACTCCATTTTGCTGAGGAGTTATAGCTGTAGAGAATTCTCTTCTTATCCCATGTTATTCACAAAAATCGAAAAATTCATTTGAGGTAAACTCCCCACCTCTGTCGGATCTGAGGCACTTAATTTTGTATCCTGATTCATTTTCAACCAAGGCTTTAAAGGATTTGAATTTTTCGAATGCTTCATCTTTGTGCTTCATAAGTCCTAACCAGACAAACCTGGAGAAATCGTCAATGAATAATATCAAGTATTCTTCTCCTCGAAGTGTCCTTTTCCTGAATGATCCACATACATCTGTATGTACAAGCTCAAGAGGCATGCTAGTTGATCCTTCCTTCTCTGGAAAGTTAGTTCTGGTTTGCTTTCCAAACTGACATGATTTGCATATGGTGTTGTCTGGAATTTTGATATCTGGAAGACCGCGAACTGCCTGATATTTGCATGCTTTCCTTATTTGTGAAAAGCTAAGATGCCCCAACCTCCGGTGCCATAACCAGTGTTCATCATTCTTGCTTAGATAGCATTGTTTTTGTCCTTATTCAAATATGTATAGATTATTTGGAGTTCTTTTACCTTTGATCACCGTTTTACCTGTATCAAGATCACGAACAAGACATCCATTTGTTCTAAATATCACCTCGGTTCCTTGATCACACATCTGGCTGACACTTAGAAGATTATGTTTCAATCCATCAACATACAAAACATTTCCAGCTTTGACCTTTTCTTTTAACTGAGTAGTGCCTTTTCCTTTTATAGCTGCAGGAGTATCATTTCCAAAAGAAACTTTCTTTCCCTTTTCTAGAGCAGAATATGATTCAAGTTTTTCTTTATAACCTGTCATATGCTTCGAACATCCACTGTCAATGTACCATAGATTTTCCTATCCCTCTGCATAGAATGCTATCCCACATCTTTCTGTTTGTGGTTCCTTTATTCTCCATGTTTTGGTGCTTGAGGCTTGTTCCTTTGTCTGCTGAAACCTGCTCCTGCATTCAGAATCTTCATGACCAAAGTTATTGCAAATAGAACATTCAACTTCATTTTCAATAACCAAAAAGTTGTTATAGGTCCTTTTTGTAATCCCGGTCACACTTCTTTGTTTTTGAGCTTCTCTAGTCATGATCGTTTTATATGCAACACATTGAGCTGCTTTGTGACCAAAGTTATGGCAAGAAAAGCATTTTCCATTGAAGAAACTTCTGTGGTTATCAAATCTTCCGGCCAAACAATTGTAATTTCTATTGTCATTCATTCTTGAAGCAAATTGAGAGGATTTTACCTGTGGCTAGTTGTAGCTTTTGTTCATCCTTAAGACGGATTGCCCCTGGTTTGCCTGATAGTCTTTGTTTGTAATTGGTCCCTACTTTACCTAGTGATCTCCATTGTGCTTTTGCTCATTCCTTCTTGCTGCATCAAGATAACTCTTTGAGGTGAATGCTTGAGAAGTTTCTCCATTATAGCCCAGACCTGTCTTGTTTAGAGGAGAACGCTGTACATTGATGATCTCATCCAGAGTTTCAGATCCTTTGACAAACTTAAGTTTAATAGCCTTTGTTTTCTCAATCTCTTTTCTAAGACCAACAATTTCACCTTCTAACTTTTCAAGATATTTTTCTTTTTCATCAATTTGAAGTTGTAGAGTATCAATGATCCTATTCTTTTCTTCTATACATGTCTTGAGTCTAGAAATTTCTTCATAAAAGCTATCCACATCTATAGCATCCATGTAATCATCATCTTCAAATGCCATTAAAATTTTATAGTCATTACCTCGTTCATCTTCATCACTATTTGATAGACCATCACTATCTTCATGAGTGTAGTAGCTTTTCTTATTTGCAATCTGTTTCTTGTTCCATCTAGCGGGTTCCTTTCCTTTGTCAATCTTATCCTTATGAGGACATTTCGTAGCATAATGACCTACTCTTCCACAAGCAAAGCATTTAAAAGGTACCTTACCTCTGAACCTTCCAGTATCCCTTTGAAGATTTCTGACAAAATTTGATTCTTCTTCTTCTTCTTTTGGCATGTGACTTGCTTCATAATAGTCTCCTTTGCCTGAAGCCTTGAAAGAAGCTTCTCTTCTGTCTGATGGACCTCCCTTTCTCATTTCATAAGCAGTTAGAATTCCGTGTAGCTGAGACATAGTAAGAATTCGTAGATTTTCCTTTTCTTCTATTCCAGACACTTTAGATTCAAACTTGGGGGACAATGATCTTAGAACTTTTTCAACCACAATAGCCTCTTTTATTTCTTCACCCAAGTTTTTCATGCAATTAACAATCTCATCTACCCGAAGGAAATAGTTAGCCAGTCTTTCATCATTATACATTCTGAGATTCTCATACTGAATCCTGAGGGTTTGAAGTTTAGCACGCTTTACCTATTCATCTCCTTCGTAGCTCAAGACAATCTTGTCCCATATTTCTTTTGCGGATTTATATTGCATAACCTTCACGAATTCTATTTGAGATAAGCATCCTAGTAGAGTATTGATTGCTTTAGCATTTGTTTCATATTTCTTCTTTTCAGCCGAATCTGTAGGAGTAGCTGAAGGAAAAGTGTAACCTGTATCTATGATATCCCAAACTTCTGTACCAAGAGATTGAAGATAGGCAGTAACTCTTACCTTCCAATAATTGAAGTTTGTCCTGTCAAAAATTGGTGGCCTGATTAATGCTTCCCTCTCGTAGTTTCTCATGATGAGTGATCTTCCTTCAAGCGATCAAGATTCTCTGAAGGACCTGCTCTGATACCAATTGCTGGAAATAATACTGAGAAGGGGGGTGAATCAGTATTAATAAATCTTCCTTATTTATACTTTGAATTATTTTTGCATGTCAGTACCATAAAATAATGAGCATGAACAAAGAAAACAGATAGTCACACCAAAGAACACCAGATGTAAGGTGGAAACCCAATGTGGTTGAAAACCACCTGCTGCAATATGTCTCTATCTTCTTTCAAATTAGAAACTCCTTTTACAATGGTTTTGTACTGGTGTAGTCCTTTACCAATACGCAGGCTGCAACCTGCAGAGAGCTACAACTCTCTCTCGTTTTCCAG
Organism: Pinus tabuliformis; assembly: GCA_031772625.1. Classification (NCBI taxonomy): domain Eukaryota; kingdom Viridiplantae; phylum Streptophyta; class Pinopsida; order Pinales; family Pinaceae; genus Pinus; species Pinus tabuliformis. The sequence goes on along the minus strand of CM062820.1, from coordinate 903,583,589 downwards.
TCTCTCCTGGAAGGGAGCTACAACCCCCCTACTTCTTTTCTTTCAAGGACCACTTTTCATAAATTTTCAAACTGGATCCATAAACATCAAGAGATCATCAATTACAAGTAAATCACCCAGTCAACTGCAGTAACCAGATCAACAATAACAGTAAACTGAACCCAGAACACCTTATCAGCAGAAAAATTCAGCCAACAAAAGGTCTTAAGACAGATCCGCAGTTTTTCTTTATCTGGCCTGCGTGGCTCCGCACTTTACCTTCTGCTCCCCTGCGTATACCCGCAGAGAGCCTTCTGCTGCACCGCGTATCCACGCATTGTTTCTTCAATCACGCCGCGTACTATTACTATAGGTACGCACCCATAGATGTTATCGCGCCGCGTACTGCTACTGTAGCCACGCACCCACAGATGCTATCGCGCTGCGTACCTACGCACCTGCGGCTTCTGAAGCGCCGCGTACTTTCACTGTGCCTACGCACCTGAACCTCTGTCGTGCTGCGTACCCACGCACTGCACCTTCTTCTGCTTTGTGTACCCACGCACTGCTCCTTCTTCTGCTCTGCGTACCCATGCACTTGCACCGTTAATCACCTGCGTACCTCTGATTAGGGGCCGAATTGGCAGTCCCCCAGTGTGCCACAGATAGTCAGATGCTCAGATCTGATCATGCGCTCGAGAAATCACCCTTCATAGATTCTCTTTCAACTTCACTTTTATATAGATCAAGCTTTTAAAATAATAACCCAATATTTCAGATCTTAAGATATTCAATTTGCAAAAGATACTTAGCCAAGTGATCTCCTTTGCTTTATATAGGCAAGCTCTTCCTAAAATCATGGATCAATACCATAGATAACCAATACAAGGGGCCCAAAAGCATGGGGCTCAATAATAATAATAGTATAAAACAATACCACGGGCCAAAACCATAGAATCAAGAACGGCGAGCTAAATACCACGGGCCAAACATAAGAAACCCCACGTGAGCGCGCTTCTCTGCCTTGAAGTAAGTGAACTGGGGTACGCACCTCATGAACGGGTGACCTGCATGTATGGCCGCAGTCCCTTCACAGCGTACCTGCGGGTACGCACACTTTTCACAGAGCACATGCAGACCTCTTAATTTTTATCATTTTGAGAGCCTGATCAGAGTTTTGCCACCTGTATGAGTTGCCATCAAGTACAACACATGAATCGTAGAGCCATACCAGAAACATAATGCCAACATGTAGCTCTAAATAAACCAAGGAAGAAATATTTAGGATGACTCTTGGACGTGATGAATCCCTAGAAGACTATGAGGAGAGATTTCAACTCACTTATAGGAGGGTCAACTTCACCCTTGATGTTGAATCACTGGAACTAGTTCCTCTCTGAGGGATCAGGGAAGACATGTTGGAGACCCTCAACATGCTATCTCGGGGATATATCTATCATTTATCCTATGATGAGATTAAAATTGTGTTCACAAATCACTCTAGGGTTTCTAGAAAGAAGGGTAGGCCTAGTCAAGGCTTGGTCAGTTCCTCTCCCTCCACAACATACATTAAGAATGTGATAGGAAACATGTTGGAGGATCTCAAGAGTGAAATGTTGCATACCTTTTCACTGCAAATGGATACCATGCAACAAAATAAAGCGGGAGGAAGTAGAAAGGGAACTAGCAGTTTTCTGCACAAGATGCACCAAAAGACATCCAAGGAATGAGTGCCCCTTAAATTTCATACAGTTCTTCCTAGTTTATGCAGAAAATAATGCAACAAAAAAGTGCCCTTCTTTTCTAGGACTAAAATTTGTAAATCAAGGAGCAGAAGGGGGGTCAAAGCAACTTTGTTTCATCAATCAAAGAAGACCTCAAGGACCTAGGCCATATGACCAATGCATGCAATATGCACACCACTTTTATGATAATCCAAATCAGAATACACCCATTCAACCTTGATACTCTTCCACTCACTCATCCTGGTCGACACCTCCTTATTGGCCTTATGCTCCTCCTTATCCTCCTCAACCTATCAACTATCCTTTCAGAGATATCCACCCTAATATTCTCAATGGGGAAACCAAATACAGGGTGAAAGCCTCAAGTTAACCAACCTCCTGATTTACTACATCCACCCAAACCTCAGCCATAGCTCACTCATCCTACTCCACCTATGAAACCTCAAATTCCTACTCAACAAAATCTGAACCCAGACAACAAGCAAGCACAACAAGTCTACAGTGGAGAGACATATTATCCTACTTATGCTATGGAAATCCAAGAGATCAACCTTCAGTATGGGAGAGCGCTTCCAAATAACCACCCACCTTCTCCACGTGAAGAGCTTGAAGGAGAAAAGGAAGAGATTTTTCCTCAAGTCAATCCACCTCCTTTTCCTGAGAGGTTGATCCACCCTAGCCATCACACCCTAAAAGAGGTTGAAATTTTGGTAGAATTGAAGAATTTGTGTCTTAAAATACCCCTTCTCCAGACTATTAAAGATGTTCCCATCTATAATAAGCTCATCAAGGAGAAATATTTCGAACATCCTTGGAGAAGAAAAAGAGACACCCCCACCATAAATCTTGTTGGGAAATTATATGATTTTATGCTTGACAGGGTAATCTTCCTAAAATATCTAGATCCCGGAAGCCATGTAGTAGATGTGCACATTGATGGCCTTATAGTCCCTAACACTCTAATTTATCATGGGGCTACAATCAATTTGATTACTAAGGAAACCATGCTAACGTTAAACCTCTAAGGGACTTTGAGAAAGACCACCACAGTGTTGCAGCTTGTAGAAATATCCATAGTAGCTCATGAGGGAGTTGTTGAAGATGTTATGGTCTCCATTGACTCTTGGGAGTATCCTACTATTTTCTGGCTCTCCAAGCCAAAAACCAAGTTTAATGGCTCTCCTCTCATCTTGGGAAGGCCATGGTTAGCCACTATTGATGCCTACATTAGTTGTAGGGTTGGGAACATGACCATTAAGAATGGACATTTGTCTAAATAATTGGTATTATATCCTCCTACTTAGCATTCTATTGAGCATGACTTGTGTTGTGGCTAGAAGAGGAGGAAGAAGATAAATTGTATCACACCACCCCCCACTCCCATACCCATTGATGGTTTGATGAAAGGATATGAGAGTAATCCTTGGACTAAATTATGCCCTATTGACTCAAGTGCAAACCATGTCAATATTGTATATTTTGGCCCATCCATAACCATAAGGATCAACCCTTCTCTCTCGCACAAACAGGAAGGAAAATTGTGGAAAGTGTTGAGGCAACACCTGGATGCTTTTGCTTGGGACTATAAGGAAATGAAAGGTGTGCATCCCTTGATCTGTACTTGCCATATTTGCATCAACAAGAGGTGCAAGCCTATGTACGAACCCCAGAGGAGGATGAACTGATCTCTTAAGGACATTGTGAAGGAAGAAATGCAAAAACTCTTGGATGTAGGGTTCATATACCTTATTTTAGATAGTGAGTGGGTGTCACATCTGATGTTAGTTCCTAAGAAGAATGGGAAGTGGATAATCTATGTGGATTACAGGGATCTTAACAAGGCTACAAAGAAGGACCATTTCCCCTTGCCCTACATTGACCAAGTCCTAGATGGACTTGCAGGGAGGAAATTATTCTCCTTCCTAGATGGATTTAGTAGATATAGTCAAATCAAGATTAGTCCTGAAGACCAAGACAAGACCCCATTCGTATGTCCTTAAGGTACCTTTGTTTATAGAGTTCTTCCAATTGGTTTGTGAAATTCCCCTGCTGCTTTTCAGAGGGCATTTTTGAGTATTTTTTCTGAATTGGTTCATGATTATGTGGAAATATACATGGATGATTTCACTACTTATGGATGTGGCTTCCATAAAGATCTTTCCAACATGTGCAAGGTTTTGAAAAAATTCATTGAAATGAATCTCTCTCTAAGCCCTAATAAATATGAATTCTTGATGAATGAGGGGACTATCCTTGGACATTCCATCACCAAGGAAGGGATACAAGTAGACCAAAACAAAATTTCCATCATCAAAAGGGTCCCTACCCCTCAGAAGAAAAGTGATGTCAGGAGATTCTTGTGACTAGCAGGGTATTATAGGAGATGCATCCAAGACTTTAGGAAAGTGGATTCACTGTTGTTTGGTTTACTCGCAAAATATGCATATTTATGCTGGACGAACAGTTGTCAAGAGGCCCTTGACGTGTTGAAAGAAAAGTTGACTATTGCACCCATCTAAAGAGGTCCCAAATGGCCATTTCCTTTCCATATCCATACTGATGCATCAGATAAAGATGTGATGGGAGCCTTGGGACAAGTAGAGGATAAGTTTCCTTATGCCATTTACTTCATTACTAAGAATTTGTCTAAATTTGAGTTGAATTACACTATCACTGAAAAAGAGCTATTAGTTGTAGTACATTCTTTAAACAAGTTTAGGCACTATATCACTCAGTACCAAACTTTTGTTCATATTAATCATGCAACCACTAAAAATTTGATGAACAAGACTAATGTTAATGTTAAGATAATTAGGTGGTTTTTATTGCTACAACAATTTGATTTGACTATCATTAACAAACCAGGAAAAGAAAATGTCGTTGCAGATTTTTTTGTCTAGGTTAACTCTGCCTGTAGGTAATGAAGAGATAGTGGATGATCAACTCCCAGATGAGCACCTTTTTTCCATCTCAGTGATTTCTCCCTAGTTTTTTGACATAGAAAACTCCTTGGTTTCTGGGAGGTTCCCTCCTAATCTTTCATCCAAGGAGAAAAGAAAGATTGTAAAGAAAATCCCTCCTTTCAATTGGATTGGGGGAAATCTTTTTAGATTGGAAACAGATCAAATCTTGACGAGATGTGTAAGAGAGGAGGATTTCTTTGACATCCTCTTAGCATGTCCTAATGGTCCTTGTGGAGGTCATTTTGTTGCAAAAATTACATCCTTTAAAATTTTACAGGCTGGTTAGTATTGACCCACCTTACATTAAAATGCAAGGAGATATACCACTAGATGTGATCAGTGCCAACTAATGGGAAAAACCACACACAGGGATGAAATGACCCTATAACCTCAAGTGGCCTTAGAGCCATTTGACAAGTAGTGAATGTATTTCATTGGGCCGTTTGATCCACCATCAGGGCAAAAAAAGTACATCATTGTCTGCACTGATTTCTTGATAAAGTGGGCTGAGACAAAGGTGTTCAAAGTAGTAACTAATAATAAAGTGGTATAACATCATCTACAAGTTTGGGTATCCAAGGGAGGTAGTTACCGATCAAGGAGAAAGTTATCATCCAATTTGATTGATAATCTCATGAGGCAACACCATATCAAGCACAAGGCATCCATTTCCTACCATCCTCAAGAAAATGGGCAAGTAGAGGTCACAAACAAAGCACCAGGGAGCATCCTCACCAAGGTTGTTAGCAGCAACAGGAAATATTGGGAAAAGAGACTAGTAGAGGCCACTTGGGCCTACAATACCACTTGAAAAACCATCACTTGATTCACTCCATATGGTTTGGTTTATGGGAAGAAATATCTGCTTTCTATTGAGTTTGAATATAACACTTTGAGAATGGAAACTCAGTTGGACTTAGATTTCAACACAACATAGCAAGAAAAGTTTCTCCAACATAATGGCTTAGATGAGTTAAAAATGAAAGCTCTCTTACACACTGAAGTCATACAGTTGCAAAGGAAGTTTCGGAATTAAAAGAATATCAAGGAAAATATTTTTCAAGAAGATGATTGGGCCTTGTTATATGATTCTAGGTTCAAATATTTTAAAGGGAAGCTAATGACAAGATGGTTGGGCCCATACCTAGTGGAAAAGTCTCATGAAAATGGATTTGTCCAGATCAGAACCATTAATGAGGAAGGAATTCCCTTGCTTGTAAATGGTTACAGGTTGAAGTTATATAGAAGACCTCTGTCCAAGGAGGAATTTATCAGCTCAGTCACCAAAGAATTGAATGTGATTGGGACTTTCATAGCTTCCAGTACACAACACTCTTAAGAAATTTAAAAAGAGAGAGAGAAAAAATAAGAGCCCGAGATGAAAATCTCTATGAGGCATCTAAGGCCAACCACTGGGTTGAAACCCTCTCTTAGGAAGGCCAACCCCTGGATTGAAACCCTCTTTGAGGTAGTTCAGGAGAAAATAATAATAATAATAATAATAAAGATCCCTATGTGAAAACCTCCATTGAGGCACGTAGGGCAGGCATGCAGGGTGAAAACCTCCTCTGAGGTAGCCTGTGTGTCTCAAGAAAAAAGAGAGAGAGAGAGAGAGAAAAGAAAAGAGAAAAAGGGAAGAAGCTTATATCCTATTTCCTAACCTTTCATTTGTTTTGTGGAGTTGTACACAGTGTTAGATTTCATGGTTACAGGCCAAGACATACACGCTACCATCCATTCCTCTATGCATACACCTCATATCCATCCTCTCCATTCACATTATTATTTCTCTCCACCATCCCATCATTAAGAAATATGAAATTCACCTCCTCTTTGTGATGCTACAGGAAGGACCTATATTGCTACATGAAGGTCTTGTAATGCTACAAGAGGAGCCAGTGGAGCTACAAGAGATATATACTTGGAAGAAAATAATCTGAAGGACCATCATGACTCTAAGAAATCGTAAATAGTGTCCTGCTATGACTTTTACATCACCCATTTGTCATCCATCCACTCATTTCACCCTAAGTTTGCTCAAACTTGTCCACTCTCTCCTACCTTTAGAAAAAACACATAAGCTATCATTCTCTATCTCTACATTGCCTACAATACTCCTCTATAATTCTAACCCTATCCTCATATCTCATCATCATCCCCCTCATATTCCTCATGCCAACTTAAGACTTCAAGGGGAGAACAAAAGACTACTGCAAGAAGAAACTCCTCTTGTAGAAGTATGTACAACCACACAATAAAATTTGATATTATGTTTTTTTCCACCACCAAAAGGGAATCATGATGAAGCTTGGTTTGCAACCTTGAAGAGGCACCTCATTCTCAAGGAGGCTTTCCACCAGCATTAGTAGCTTGGATATTAGAGAAGGCACCCACAAACACACAACAACAACAATCGTCAAGGAAACATAAAAAAATAAAGACATGCACAAGAAATAAGTCAAAGAAGTCAAATCCCTTGATCATAATGATGTATGTTCCATCACCAGCATGCAATCCTCTACAGCAGATCAATCCATAGGTAGACTCAGGTATGTCAACCCTAACATCCTCCCTCCACATAAAAATGACAAAAATGTGTTTTAAGTGAGAAAAGGTGTTTTAATAGGCTGGAGGTGGCCAGTGAACTTGGCCACCCTCAACTAGTCAACTCAAGTGTGAGTTAATTCACCCATGCAATGTGGAAATTTCAACTCAAAACTAATTGGTGTCCTTGAAGAGTGGTTTGATAATCACGAGGAGGGAGAGATGATTACAGTTAGTGGGGACAACAATCCAAAATAAAAAAACTTGTGTTAATGCCAAGTCACCACAATGCTCCAAGATTTTAAACAAAAAAGGATATTATATGTTGGCTCAATTTCATTTACACCATCATGCATTCCAAAAATCGATGGAAGAAGGACAAGTTAGTGCATTGAGCAGCTAGAGTTCCACAAAGGAGTTTCGAACCCTGCCTGCACAATGCTATAGGGTAAAGCTACATGTAAGCCTACAATTGCTACAGGAGGGTTGAGAGGAGCTAGAGGAGGAATTGGGAGGAAAAAGAGGAATCATAGTGGCTCGATATTGTCTCAAAATCTTCATGCACACCCATAATATCTCTGATAAGAAGTAAGTGATACCATCCTTATTAGTTTCTACACCCAATTTCATGGACATTCTACTTGAAATTAAGAGCATATAGTAGTCAATTGATCAGTACGGGATCCTTTTGGAAGTTTTTGTGGTTAAGATAAAATAAAATATCTTCATGAATAAAAATTTGAGCACCCTTCTTCCTCATTATCACCAGCACTGTTCCACTATTTCACCATTTTTATGCCACTATTTCACCACTGATATTGCTTGAATTTTAGAAACTCCACACTTACATATCACCAAGGAGTAATAGAGAAGAGATGGGGGATGACTTAATAGAAGAAAACCCTCAGACACCAAGAGAATTCACCAACACCCTCTTGTAGTTGACATCTTCATAAACCACCAATGGTTGGGTTTCTTTTAGCTACTAAAGGGATATGATGGTGATCTTTACAATGAATTTTCCATATTATTGCACTCTCAAGGGGAATATAGTGCCACAACTATTTTCAAAGGGTTGGCCATTTCTCGCAGTCTAGAAACTATTAATGGAGTGACCACCTTTCCTCTATGAATGAGATGGAGAAAAGAAGACAAGCAAGTAAGTGTCATAGCTAGGAAAAACTTCTTCCATTCAAAAGAGAATCATGTAGAAGAAAAGAATGGAGTAAGGAGAGAAAGTTTGCCTTACCCTTGGGATGAGGTAGCCTACCATATCCTTAAACACATATCTTATGAAAGGAGATTAACTGTAGTTTATGCCTACCAATTCAGGTTTCTCCAAGAGTTGAGATTGAAGGCAGATTTACCCATTTCTCAAATACTTAGTTTCCTTCATTTCCTTCTATAGTCAATCATGGAGATGAGTTGGAAGGTAAGAAAAGGAAAACATCAACATTTATCTCACCATGGCCTCATCAAATTGATAGCGATTGATTCTCTAAACCATTTGAGAATCCTTATCCTATGGAACAAATTTATAGACATGGATAGGAATACTTTCATAGAAATACAAGCCCTCGCACCAGGAGAAACTCTAGCCTCTAGTGTTGGACGAAGAGAGGGAAAAACAGAGGAAGAAGAAGGAGAAAAGACGAAAGAGTAAGAGGAAGAAAGATAAGAAGAAGAAGAAATAAAGACAGAGGAGGAAGGGGTAGCAAGAAAAAAAGAAGAGGAAACAAAGGCATAAGAGAAAGAGGCAACAAAGATAGAGAAAAGAGAAGAAATGTGAATAAATAATAATATCGAGAAGACCTCTCCACCCTAAGGAACAGAAGACACTGAACAAGAAGTAGCCACAACCATAACTACATTGGGAACTCCTGACAAGCCCAAGAGGCAGCAATCAAGACCAAGTCAAATGAATTTTAGAACCAGGAAGAGAACTAGAATTAAACAAGGAAATCCAAAAACTCCTACAAGGGTTCCTATAATCATTGATTAGTCACCAAGAAAAAGGAAGAAATAGGACCCAGTGAGGGAAAAATTGAGGTCACTCCTAGAACTAAAAACAATTCACCCATAGCACTTGTGAGTAGGCATACCACTAGGTTTATCTCCTTTAAGAACCCAAGGACACAATATTCCTTTGAGGAAGAAGAAAAAGAGAAGCTACAATAGGATCTGGGTTTGCTACAGGAGAGACAGGGTTTGGTACAAGAGGGGAAGAATTTGCTATAGGCAAAACGAGGGAAGCTACAAGAGCCCAAGAAATATTCACAAGAGGCAGCCACCACCTCAAAAATTGTTTGAAAAGACCTACAAGAGCTCCAAGCACCTATCCCACAACCTAGCTTGAGCTTCTACCACAAATTCATTGAAGGGGGGAGGATTATCCCTGAAAAATTTGTAGTCCCACTCCTTTATGAACTAGAGATAGAAAGAGGTAGAAGCCCTAGGTGGATGTAAATTTCTAAATATAAGAAGGTAAAGGATATAGGCTTCATGCAATAAAAGGTCATTGAAATGAGAAAATAATTAAGTGAATTGATAATGAGAGAGTTTATAATGAAGGAGCAACTACAGGAAAAAATCATGAGGTTGAGAGAGAAGTTGCAGGAGAAAGAAACACAACTTGCCACCATGGAAAGTCTCTCCATGGAAGCATTGAAATGTAGCCAACCATCAAATTCTTATGCCCTCTTTCTCAAATAATAATGGTTGCAATTCCAAATCAAAACCTTGGCACAACATGGATCTATTCCCTTTCAAGATTACAAATAGCTCATTGAATTTTGTAGCCAAGCTAACATGGAAGACAAAGCAAACTTGGCTGAATTTTTCTTGCACAACCTCACTTTGAAAAATATGAATTTTTGGGATCCCAATGTACGATTGGAAAATATGCACTTGATAGCCTTAGCATCCTGGATGACTCATGAGGAGACAAGAGCTGAGGAAGTGAAAAGGGTAATGACAAAGGAAGAAAAGGAACCATTGTATATTAGGGCAGAGCTAGTGAGCCCAAGGGTTGTCATTAGCAATCATGGCCTCATCTCTAATGATGTTTCTTTAGCACCTAAATACCTTTCTACCCAGGAGCAAGCCATTCTACACTTTGAAGACACATTCAGGTTGTTGGGAACAAAAAGTCTACAAGCTTTCCAGAGGAGATGGCATGCCTTACCCCACAGTCTACAAATTAGAGAATACCACTCTCTTAAAAGGCTAAGGAATGCCTTGGAAGAGAAAACCATTATTCAAGAGGATATAGAGGATGAAAATTAAGTGGATCGGACTCAGGCTCAATCCACCCTTGCTGCTAGGCTTACAAGAAGGAAGAGATGAAGCAGGAGAGCAGAAGGAATGGACATAAGTATAGAAGACTGCAAGTTTTTACCCGTAAGAGGGCAAACCATCTAAGGATCCTTGGGATGTCAGGATCACCACCAAGGCCATGAAAGAGATGCACATGGATGACTGAGTTACTTGGAGGATGAGAAACACCTTCAACAGGGGGGTGATGGTGTGTCCCATCAATAGGTACATTTTTGAATATTAATATGCCATCCCCTAGCCTTAAAACTATCATTGTCTTGCATTAATTCAAATTTTTCATAATATTATTCTTAGTAAGGGGAGTGAAAGGTGTTTTTCATAGTATGTGGCCTAATGTGGTTTAATTTTTGGAAAATTAAGAATTTTTAGGCTATTACTATGCAGGGGCTTAATGGAGACAACTAGGAGAGAATCTAGGGGGTTTGTCCACCTCCTTAACTCCCTAAACTCATCTTGGGATCACCATATCTTCTCTCACCAGTTCAAGTCCATTGGGAGCCGAGTGACTCCTAGTCCAAGTGAATATTAAGAAGAACAATAACCACAATTTTCAAGATCAAGGAGGGAATCATTCCTACTTTCAAGGGAGTTTCTTCAACTTCCCTTTTGTATAAATAAACTAGAAAAGGAACTCATTAATATTCAAAGTGTTTGTTCAACTAGGTGTGGCTATTGAGCTCTAAGCTCGACATTGTTATTTTCAAATTTTATGTGATGTATTAGACCAGCACTTTTTGATAATGAGAAGTTGAATTTTAAGTTGCATCTAAGTTAGCTTTAGAGGGTTGAGACCCTTGGGTTTGGGCCCAATGCAGAGGCTTTTGTCCCTCTTCTTGTACTTATGTTTCTTATTTATTCCAAGCAGTTCATAGTTTCTTGCATTTCAGTAGAAATTAACCTATAAAATACTATGGTTGAAACCTCTACATCACCTCTCTTGTGGGAGAATGAGTGGAAGGATTCAAAACCATGACCCAAAAAGATTGTATCTATGAATTATTGGAAATAGATTAGTCTTAACTGTCTTGTTTTACATTTTCTTCCTATAGTTTATAAGTAAGTTTAGTGATTGGATCAGTGGTATTACATGAATTAGACATCATTTAAATGTATAAAATATTTTAGATTCAAAAGCTTATGAAATGTACTAAAGCAAGGGACAAGAATCTACTTCTACTCTTTACAGCAGCAGCACATAAAGATCGAGCAAAACAATAATTGACAAGAGGAAGAGAATCAAATACGGATAACACAATAAATATCTGGGGAAAGCCACAGCTCACAACCCCACTATCTATATTGCATATATCAGAAAATCAAGATGATATTACAATGCTTTTTCTCACAAGAACAATCCCAACAGTCAATAAAATCAATCTCCAACTCACAAGAAAACTCTTGGCCAATACTTAGCCAATTGTCCTGCTCTCCAAGTCCCTATTTCCTTGTGTAATTCCTATGACTGATTAGCCAATCTTAAAGGGAAATCAATGCATCAAAAACTATGCAATCCCTTCTAGGCTCAGTTCCTAATTGCATGCACCATCTATACAACTTAGAAAATTCTACAACAAATAATACATTATGCCTCTACTCTAATCTCAACTGGGCCTTTCTCAGAATTGACATGCATGAGTTTCTGATGAGGGAATATTCAATTAACTGGAGTAGGACTAGTTAATGCAATAGTGCACCAACTAACTATTAACTCGCTATTAATTCCTTAGATAGTTTGGAACTAATTTAACTGGACTTAACTCAGTAAATTGAGTTAACCAATTACACCTCATACTTAACTCATCGTGGGCCCCTATAACATAGGGAGAACATATGCATGACTTCAGAAATACTTCCAACTCGAAATTCCTAAGCTAATTAAGTTAATTAAACTTAATTAACTATTTACAAGTTCTTATTAGAATAGAATTCAATTTTAATTCATAGTTTAATTCAAGGAAAAATTAAACTGGAATTTCTTGTTGCCATTTCTCAACATTAAATTCAACTCATATTTTCCATTATAAGTTATTTCCTTTTGTAAATGATAAATGGATGCATGCTTGTGATTGATTGCAAGGTTGATTGATCTATAGGGAAGGGCATCTTCACCACTTCTATCCTGAGATTTTTCATCTTCTCCTTCCACCTCTAAACTCTGTCCCAAAAAACCTATTTTATAAGTTATTCTGCCTAGGTCACTGAGAGCACTAATCCTAGTGCAAAACAGGCCTCCAAGAGATCTTAAGCTTGGCTAGTGGCCCAAACCAACCTCCTTTCACTTTCTCCAACTACTATCCACCTCTCCATACCCTCAGGCCAATGTTTTCACCTTCCAAAACCACTCAAGTTCCCTCTTGTAGCAATACAGGCCTGCCTATAGCATTAGAGGCCTCCTATAGCAATCACCTTTAGCAAACCTGTAGAAACCTTTTTCTTCATTAGTTTTGACCCCCACTACAACTTTGACTTAGCATAGATGCATAATGACCCCCAGTTGTGATAATATGATTAGGGAAAACTCCTAGGCCACTCTAAACCTTCCTTGTATTCACTACAAAAAAAAAGTAGAGTTATTTTCTTTATCATGCAAGTAGGTTATTGATTTATGAGCAAGTATGAACTAGGTAGATTGTACTTGCAATTTTGATTGGTAGTTTGATGAATTATGCAATATAAATTAGTTTCCTTTATTCAAGTAGATGAGGTAATTAGAATGAATTCTACAAGATAACATAGCTTCATTTTTGCAAGTAGGTTAGCCTTTGTCTTTTCATGAATTGAGTAGTTAGGGTTTTGCAAGTTGAGTCAATGGAATTTATATTTTCATAGCTAGAATAAATTTCCAATTGGCCTTTTATTAAAATTTCATTCTAATTTGGTAGGAGGAAGGGTCATTGAGCACTTTTTGATCTCATGTCATAACTGAGGGTGGCATGAGTGGAATCTTATCTATTGTGCATATACCATTGATACCTCGAAGTTTGTACAAACCCTAGGTTGATAATTTGAGTTGAATAGCCCTTGGAAGTTGCAACATTATTGGTGAAATACCAGGGCTCACCAACTCCCTCACTCCTCCTTGTTGTCCATATGCAATATCCAAGGGTGAAGGTGGCAACAATCATTAGAAATATTTCGAAAAGATAATATGAAACATTAGCACTAATTCTCGCATTTCCTAACTTGCAAAATCCTTTCAAAGTGGAGACAAATGAAAATGGGTGTGTTATGGGATTAGTTTCGATGCAAGTATGTAAGTTGGTATGCTATCATTTCAATATGTTTCATGGGAGTGTTTTCAAAACTACCTACATATGACAAGGAACTATATGCTTATGTTCAATCTATTGAGAAGTTGAAGCACTATCTTATGGTAAAGAAAATCTTTATCTATAGAGAACACAAGCCACTATAGTATATGGAAGCTTAGAGTAAGCTACAACAAACTAAATAGAACAAGGGGATGGGGATTATGGAACAATTTTGCTAATCATCAAATATAATAAGGATAGCACTAATAGGTTGTTAGACATGCTTTCAAGGCCACCCACAACCAATATCGCATCTTTCGAAATACTTATGCACATGGAGTCATTTACCCATGATGCATACAAAGTGGCACACACTTAAAATGAGGACTTTAAAAAAAAATTTAGTAGCTATAGGGCCAAATTCATATAGAAGACGATGATGGTAAGGCTAGCTACCATATATAGAATGGGTTTCTCTACAAGTTACACAAGATTTTTATTCCTGAAGGTGAATGATTTTAACTTATTATATATGCTCACACATCCAAATTTGTAGAAAATTTTGGTGTTGGGAAAATAGAATGGGAGATTCACCTTGTTCACCAATATCTTACTACATTCACTCATAAAGGGGATTTTAAAATTGTGAAAAATAGAGTCAATATATTATAGTTATTGTTGGGGTAGATGTGGGTATGGGGTTTTATAGATATTGGTAATATAAAAATGGCTATTAAGTAAAATAGGAAATACCTATTGAAATAGGGGTTACTTTTATGAGAAATATGTATTGGGAGGGGGGATTCAACAAAATGATTTTGGGAGGAATTTATAAATATATAGTGAGAGTAGGGGTATTATTTAATATCCCACAAACACATGAACTATGGGATGAGTTGATTAAGAGGAGATTTGCATGGAAAATAGTTTCTAACTTACAAAGGTATTTTTATTTCCCTAATATGAAAGAACATGTATCTCAATGATTAGAGAATGCATGCTTTGTTGTACCAATAACCCCAGTAATAAAAATTAAGGTTTATACCATCCTTTACCCTAACTAACTTAATCATAAGAAATTATTTTCATGGATTCTTTTGGTGGTTTTACAACAAGTAGGAAGGGGTACAACATTATTTTTATGGTAGCTAACATGTTAGCAAGATATGCATTCTTATCCCTTGTAAAAATACCATCAAAGGGCAAGAGGTGGGAAACATTTTTTCTAACATGTCTAGGTGCACTTTAGGATAGCAAGGAGAATAATTCTAGACAATGATACTAGGTTTACCAATTCCTTAAATTACACTTTGGGAAAATAAGGACAACAAGTTGATGAGATCTTCAACATTTCATACATAGATATATGAGTAGACATAAGTAGACAACAAAAATTGGTTCAACTTTTGAGGAGTTACAATCAAGAGCATCCAAAACGTGAGATGATAATTTAATTGACATTCAAAACTCTTTTAGGAAACCAATCCATACGTATATTGGTAATTCCCATATTGAAACTTGCATTGGGTATTTGCCACCTTCACAATTGGATGTTGTTGATGGACAACAAATAGAAGAGAGGGAATACATCATAGGAAAATCATTGAAGGAAAAGAAGTTTGTTGAAAGTGTTAGGCATATCCATGTAGAAATTAATAGAAATTTTATACTACTGATGAAATCGAATTGAAATCAAGAGATTACAAATTTCCTTTTTTATTCTGCAGAATGGAAATCACAATTTAGAAACACATGCAATGACATGCAACCATGAAAGCCACAAGAGCACAATGATTTTATTGGAGAACCCAACTGGGAAAAACCCCTCTCCTGCTTTTCATTAATCAGATGAGCATGAGAAAGTATTACAATGTCATGCTTCAACCCTGAAGCATACATTGCACCGTAAACATGTTCTCCTGATGACTGTCCTACTCTGGCTGACAGTTAGCCAATTCATGGCTCCAACTTCCTCCTATTTCCTTTTGAATTTCAGGAGAAATTATGCTCCTAAAAAATAGGTGAATTCCCCATTTCCTTGCACAAATATCAAGGAATTGATCACATGCATCAATGCAAAGCTTGTACATGCAACTAGTATACAATTGATGATTACATTATGCCTTTTCCTCCACTCTAGCTAGGCAATTCGAATTCCATGCATGTATAGGAATTTTTTCTTTGATTGACTAGTCTAACTAAGAGATCACTGAGTTAACAACAGCTTTAATACTCAACTTACCTTAAACTAAATCAATTAATTATTTGAGCTCAATTAATTGAGTTCAACTGAAAATAACTGAACTAGATTGCTGAATTTAAGCAATCACTACTTGCAAAACTCTACTCCAAGCCTATAACTTGAATTGACTGAGTAAAAAAGTAGACAAAACCATGTCACACAAGTTAACTACAATCCAAGTCATCCTTTTGATGTGGAAAATCAAATTACTAAATTTGACTAAGACACAAGTTAAATTTATCATTTCTTGCTATAATTTCTAACACTCCCTCTTAGGAAGAAAGGGATTTTCCACCACCCTTACTAGACACTTATGGAATTTGAATTTGTTTCTTAAAAATTCCTTTGTGAATATATTTGCATTACTCCTAAGTTGTAATGTAATGTAGCATCATAATTATCCTCTACACAAAATCTCGCAAGTGATGGTACCTGATATCAATGTGCTTGGACTTGTCATGAAATATTGTATTCTTGGGGAGTTTAATACAACTATGATTATCACAATAAATCATTTTCGTATCCATCTCTTGACTGAAAATACCCACAATTATTTTCCTCATCCATATGGCCTCACATGATACTTGACTTGTAACCATGTATTCAACCTTTGTTGAGTTGAGTGCCACAAACCTCTATTTCCTATTATAGTAGGAAATAGTTGTAGACCCAACACTAGAGATAGCACCTGACGTAATTTTCAAGTCTGATGGACCCCATTCCCAATCTGAATTAGTGATTCCTTGGAGCTTCACTCCCTATCTTCTCTTGTACCATAACCCATACTCGGTTGTGCCTCTAAGGTACCTCAACACATGCTTTGCTTCCTTCCAATATAGCTTGATAGGCTTCACCATGGTTTGACTCAACCGATTAAATACATATCATATGCCGGGCCTTGTGTTCACCCGATAGATCAAGTATCCCATAATTTCTCTGTAGATGGTAGCATCTATTGCCTCTCCTGAAGAAGCACTCTCCTTCCTCCAGTTTGTAGCTACATGTGTTTCCATAGGCTTGTAGTTCTCCATGTGCAATATCTGACTTATTTTTGAGGAATACTTCCCCTAACTCACAAACAATTCACCATCACCCTACCATACTTCCATCCTAAGAAAGTAATGCATAAAGCCCATGTATTTCATCTCAAATTCTCTTGTAAGTTCCACTTTGATAGAGCGGATGAATTGCTCATCCCCTGTAAGTATCAAGCCATTAATATAAAAAACCAAGATACACAACTTGTCATCTACCACAATGTGATAGAGGTTGGACCCTTCTTCACTTTTGGTGAAGCCCAATCCACTGATATATGTATCAGTCCAAGTGTACCATGCTCACGGTGCGTGCTAGGTCCCTATAATGCTAGTGATTCCCCCATTACTATTGTCATTGTAGCTCTTATTGTTATTATTGTGCTCCTATTGTCCCCATATTGTTATTATTATGCCCCATAGAAACCCACTATTGTTATTATGACCTCTTAGACTCCTATATATAGAAGGGTGGTTTAGTCATTTGTATCATCCAAGAATTTTTCATTTGTGAAATGTAAAGGAGGTTTCCCCATCGAAGAGGCTGAATTCTAAGGCATTTATCTATCTTTTCTATCTTTTTGTGAGCTGCTTTCATAACATTTGGTACTAGAGCTTTGGATTCTAAGGTTTCACAACTCCAAATAGGTCATCGTGGCATTTTCACTATAACTTTGTTTTTGCGACGTTTCAAAAGCTAAAAAAGAAAAAATAAAAAATTAGAGCTGAAATCATTTTAAAGTTTGGGTTCGAATTTCAGAGCTTGTTTCACTATATTTTCAGATATATGATCTGAAGAAGTTAGGGTTTTTGCATACTCCCGAATTACATTCCAAACAGGTGATCTGGGGAAAATCGTCGTGACTTTTGTTTTGAGCATCAGATTGAAATTTCATCAGAAGTTTCAGAAATAAGATGGCCTATATTTTGTTGTATATCAGTTTCAGGTACTAAGGTCGAAACAGTGACACATGGCACTTCATACAAGTTCGCTCTACTAAACTATTCTATAATCGGCTCACCGTGGGAGATTTGGCATAACTCTTCTTTGGAGAATCCAATATTGATCAGACTTGTGGGGTTAGAGAGAGGACTCAAAGGGCTATTGTAGGACATGAATTTAGATATTCGAGATCCGCATTTATAGAGATACAATAGATTCAATATTGAGATCTTACAAAGTGAAAAAAACGGTGTGTAGTTTTTTTTAAATTTTGTATGAGATTGGTTTGAAAAATTAGTTTGAAGGAATTCAAAGGGAATAGTGAAGAATTATTAGCATTAATTGATGCCCCAAAGAAAAAGATTGGAAACACCTAGTAAGAAACCTTAAAGCTCTAACATGACTAGTGAAGAAGAGGAAGAAATGCAACATGATATATCAAAATTACAAGACCAAGTACAACAAATTTCACTCTCACAAAAGGTAATTGAAGCCAAGATGAATGGTGTGGAAGCTAATATGAATGGCATGCAAGTTAAGATGGATGGTGTGGAAGCTAAGATGGATGGCATGGAATCTAAGATGAATGGCATGGATGCTAAGATGGAAGAATTGAAGATAAATTTGAATAAGTTGCTACAAGAAATGGTTATTAATGGTGAAAGGGTAGTAAAGGAAATTCATGATGAGAAAAAAAGAAACATTAATCATGATTTCATGACTCTAATGTTGGATTGAAGACCCACCATGTTGCAAAAATTGATATGAGGAAGTTCGATGGCAAGGGTCCCGTAACATGGATACTACAGATGGAGCAATTTTTCAATCTCCATAATGTGCAAAACACACAAAAGGTGGGTATTGCAACTTTATATTTGGAACCAAATCAGTTTGTATGGTATCGATGGCTTTTCTCTCATAAACAATTGGTCACTTGGGAAATTTTTATGGAAGAAATGATAGCAAATTATGAGGATACAAAAAGCAACACATTTTTTATCCAATTGATAAATCTCAAACAAAAGGGTTCAATGATGGAGCACATTGAGGACTTCAAAAAATTGAACATAAGGGTAAAAGATATTGTCGTGGCGGAAAGAGTCGTTTGTGCGGACACAACTGACCTCCCTAGGAGTCTAAACTCTCTAGCGACAAACAAGACAAAATGGAGTGATCTTTCTCTAAATATACCTTTTAAAACATGAAAACTACAAGTGTTTAGGCTTACCTTATTCCAAAACGCGGTTGTTGTAGTCCGTCCTTGCCAATCCGGATGAGCTCCTCCTTCAAGTCAATTCCTGCAACCACAAACAATCAAACAATTACCAAGCACTTGCATTTCATATAATAAAACATATATTCAACATGCAGACCAAGGAACACATGAAATAACTCATTAACACAAGCTATTGAGAAAAATAAACCAGTTTGTATTAATAACGAAACAAAGAAACTCTTACAACCTGGCCTTGGTGTTGTGCAAGTTCCTCCCAGGGTCCATCAAGGGTTTTCCTCTACTTTGACAAAGCTCACCCACTTCCAAGTAGAATCAAGCAAAGACAATCTCTCCTCACAAGGTTCTAAATGGGAGTCCTAATTCCTGCAGCATTTACCCAAAGAAAATGTATAGCTCCAACCTCTCCTCCCTCTGGATCAATGTCTTTATTTATAGTGCTGTAAAGAGGTTATTCAGGTCCACCATCAATGGGATAATCCCCCTCTTTGGGTGGGATAGCTCCCTTATTGATGGGATAAGTTCCTCCTTAATAGAGATACATGAACCAACTGGAGGCGCATCCAATTCATCAAACCGACCTCTAGAAAGTTCTAGAAGTAACCACAAGTAACTTTTTTAAGATGAAACTCGCGCATTTTGCCTTTTACAGAAGGACGCACCTGTCCCTTAACATACAGAGCGTCCAAGGACGCACCTTTTGTGAACATTGTGAGCGTCCCCGCAGGTAAGGCTAGAGAGAACCTGTGACCCCAGAGATAAACATATTTTTGACAAGACTTTCTCTCTTCTTTGAGTTTGAGATGGATAGCAGAGGCATAAGACTTGCCTAAGAGGGTAGCATGACTGTTGATTTGAGCCATACTAACTGTAAGTGGTCATGGTGACATTTTTTAGTGTAACAGATTGCCCCCTAAAGTGCGAAGCCTGGAATAGATTTAGGGTTTTGTAATTCTAGGAAGGGTGAAGCGCTTTATCATTTCAAGGATTGTCTTGTGGATGACCTGGTTGGAACCTGCAATTTTCAACACAAAATACATGTATAAGATTATATCATCACTGAGGTAGGCATTCCCATACTCAGATTCAAAACTTTAACTAATGGACTAACTACTCTGATACAGGAATGATCTTGCGGTACATCATTTTTATAGACTTTTGTAGACACAGTATGGACGCAGCCATCTGTTTATGATTAGTCTACATAGATAATGAATACAAAACTCCTCGCAGCTTGGATGGTAGAAACTAGATCCAGGGTCTTCACTTCTACTTCCCGAATTGGTACGATTCTAGCCATGTGATTAAATGATTTGATGTCGAACATGTTAGAAACCACTTGATTACCAGTCGATGATGTAAACTGTTAACAAGCGTGAGAGAGACCACCAGTAATGTCAATGGTTCTCAAAGTACCAAGCACAACCCGTGAAATGTGAATAGATGTTTTGATGTCGAACACTTCACGGAATCCTTTGATCGAAAGTCAATGATGTAAATTGACGTCAAAGGCGAGAAACCTGCCATTGATGCATGCATACTTCAAGGTACTGTCGATTCCTAAGTCATCTTTCTAGATAATGCGTCGATGTCGATAGAAAGCGACCCGTTGCAGGCAAGCCCGCAACACGAAATCATTGTTCAAGTTGAAGAAATGTTGCTGTAAGGACTGACTCAGGGATGGTCAAATGGATGACAAGTATTTTGCAGATGAAAGTTTTTCTTGCAGACCTCTTGAACACATAACGACACGACAGATGGCTTGGTGACGAATAACTCAAAGTTAATCCCCGGAACCCGGTTAAAGACTTTCAAAGTGGTTTGGTCAACTGTGAGGTAAAAGATTTCCCAACCCAGGTGAATGAAAAGTGTCATGTTCAAGAGTGGTAATAAAGTTTCTTTTGAGACAAAAGGTAACAAATAGGTTCATTCTTCTCTCTTTTCCCCCACCATTTCTGGCAAGTACCTCTTTATTTTTAACAAGCTTGAGGAGGATAACATATGCTTGATTATAAGCTCATCCTTCGGACAAGTCCAACCTAGTTTAAATTCGAACCCTAGGAAGGAGTGGTTCGTTCCTGTTTGTAATTGAACAGGTCCTTTACTGTAAAAGTTTAACGAGCCCAGTATAGGAGAAACTCGGCGTTTTTCATTTTTAGAGAGTCTGAAAAAACAAAAGGAGACTCCACGTTGAACTTTTTCATATATTTGTGTCCCTCAAGCCCGAAAAAGTATAAAATAATACCTGGGGGAACCGCTTGATCTTGCGACCAAGGAGTACTTTCATAATAGTGTCGTTGACCTGAAAAGTAAAAAGCGATCAAGGACACGTCGTTTTATTTCCTTATCGAGTTCGAAACGACAAAAACCCGGCAATCTTTTCCTGATTTTGCGGTCAGAAAAGAGCTAAAAGGGGACCGTCTTTTAATTCCGTTTTAACGAGTGTGAAAGAAATGCTCGGCGATCTTTTCATGTTTTAGGAGTCAGAAAAGGGCTTAAAAGAGAACTCCAAGGTTTCACTTTTTCGTAAGTTTTAACGAGTTCGAAAAAGGGATAAAAATGTACTCATGGTTTTCACTTTTTCGTAAGTTTTAATGAGTTCGAAAAAATGATAAAAATGTACTCATATGGCCGACTTTCAATTTAATTTACGAGCAGGAAAATACGGAAAGAACTCGGCATTTTCATTTGTTTTACGAGAATGAAAAATAGCAAAATAATCTCGGGATTTTCATGAGTTTAACGAGTCTTGAAAATAACTGAAATTGACTCGAGATAGGTTTCATTTTTACAAAAGCTTGAAACAGATAAAAACTATGCTTCAAATTAGTTTCATTTTTACACAAGCTTGAAACAGAGATAAAACTGTGCTTGATGCCCCCTAAGCATAACTGTTAGAGCGCATGCCCCCCCCCAGCTTCATTTCATTCAACTAAGGTGGATGAAATGAAGGTTCAAGTACGAGATCATTTGAAAGACTTGACCTAAAACTATAAGAAAATTATGCAAAACTGAAATAACTAACCTAAATACTTAACATTTATGAGATCTGGTCAATCTCTCGACTCAAGTAGAGGAGGATTTGTTTCATTTTTTAACGAGCTTGACACAGGAAAAGAACTATGCTCGGATTCGGTTTCATGTTTACGCAAGCTTGAAACGAAAAACTATGCTTGTTATAAGTTCACATGCCCCCAGCATAATGACGCAAAACGAGGTACATGCCCCCCAAGCTTCATTGCATTCAATGAGGCGGATGGAATGAAGCTTTACTTTCGAAATCTTGGAAAGACTCGTGGGAGTTGTTTCATTTTTTAGTGAGCTTGACACAAGACAAGGAACTATGCTCATAACTACTTTCTACAATCTACCTAACAAAAACTATACTCTAAAAAACCTTGATTCATTTTTTAACGAGCTTGACACAAGACAAGGAACTGTGCTCTAAAAACCTTGATTCATTTTTTAATGAGCTTGACACAAGACAAGGAACTATGCTCTAAAAAAACCGTGATTCATTTTTTAACGAGCTTGACACAAGACAAGGAACTGTGCTCTAAAAACCTTGATTCATTTTTTAATGAGCTTGACACAAGACAAGGAACTATGCTCTAAAATCCTTGTTTCATTTTTTAACGAGCTTGACACAAGACAAAGAACTATGCTCATGACTACTCTCTACAATCTACCTACTTAACCTACCCTTGTTTCATTTTTTAACGAGCTTGACACAAGACAAGGAACTATGCTCAAAAAGTTCGCATGCGCCCAGCATAATGATGCGAAATGAGGTACATGCCCCCCAGGCTTCATTGCATTCAACCGGCTGGATGAAATGAAGGTTTACTTTCAATATTTAACTTGAAAAGGGAGTTGTTTCATTTTTAAAGAGGTTGACACAAGAAAAGAACTATCCTCATACCTGATTCATTTCTTAACGAGGTTGACTCAGTAACAGGAACTATCCTCAAACCTGATTCATTTTTTAATGAGGTTGACTCAGTAACAGGAACTGTCCTCAAACCCTACTTTCTACAATCTACCTACATATCCTAAAATCTAGCTGATTCATTTTTTAATGAGGTTGACTCAGTAAAAGAACTGTCCTCATGCTAGCCTATTTCATTTTTTAACGAGGTTGATACAGGAAAAAAACTATCCTCGTACTCACTGATTCATTTTTTAACGAGGTTGACACAGTAAAAGGAACTTTCCTCACACTCACTGATTCATTTTTTAACGAGGTTGACACAGTAAAAGGAACTTTCCTCACACTCCAATTTCATTTTTTAACGAGGTTGAAAGAGGAACACACTATCCTCGTAACATTGATCATGGCTTCCAACTGGAGGAAAGACATGTCAATGGACACACCTTGATCATGGCTTCCAAGAGGTCTTCATCCGAAGGAAGAATAGTTCTCTGGAAGGAACACATGTCAAGGGACTCAAAAGGGATAAGAACATCGTGTTCAAATAATCCCATAGAGTTTTCCATGTCAATTACCAGATTTAAATCAACAGTGAGAGGCTCACTTACATCGGTAACTGAAAACATGGGACCAGTTGCCACATAATTAACCCGTGGCAGGGTAGATACCACTTTAGAATCAGGAACATTTAGGGGTGTCATACTATTGGTAGTTGCAACAAGACTAGGGAACGAAAGCTGGTCTACAGTCACAATACTGCCATTGTGAGGGAAAGACATCACGCGAAAGAGTGTCGATACGACAGCTTTCATTGCATAAACATAGTCTCGCCCAAGGAGTAAATTGAAATCCAAGGGACCTCGAACTACCATAAGATCGATACAGACAGTTTTACCTTCCAAGGTAATAGAAAACTTAGGAAGGATCCCTAAAGGTTCACTAATGGTTCTGTTAAAAGCTTTCAGATTCTGCGTAATAGGTGCAAGCTGAGGGGAACCCAAAGCTTTCCAAACAGTTGAGGATAAAATACTAACAGAAGCACCCTCATCTACCTGAGTACGATGTACGTCCCTACCACCAGCCTTGACAATGATTTGGAAAGGGATGGAGGAAGGAAGACGAGGTTCTGTCAGTCTATTCCAATCAAAGGAAAAGACCTCAGTGCTTGGAGGGGGTTCTGTAGAAACAGGTGAAATGCCCCCCGGCATAGAAGAATCTGATGTAACAAGAAGAACCTGAGCGGTATGAAGTTCACTCTCCAAAGGGAAAGTGTGATCGATCGAATGTGAAATTGAATCGACCGCTTGATCAACTAAAGGATCATCAACCTGAGTGACATGAGTTTCACTCTCCAATGGGAGAGTGTGATTGACTGTACTTGAATTTAGATCAATCACTCCGTCAGTTGACGGTAGGTTGGGAGAAAGTTTACGGTAACCAGTTGGAAATTCTTGCTGTGCAACAGTAAGGTTTTCCAACAATGTTGAGGCTTCATCCATGTGAGGGCAAATGTGAGTTTGATGACTCCCTTTGCATAACTTACAAGGAAACCTAACTTTACCCTTTTTCCCAGGAACCTGACTATCACTGGTTGATGGATCAATGGAAAGTTGATGAGATTTTTCTGACCATACTTCCAAGACCTTTGGAATGCCAGGACAATTGACAAGGAAGTGGTCACCCTTACAAAGCCTGCAAGGGTATTTGGGTTTACGATGCATGTCGGAATTTTCCTCAACACAACTAACACTTACAGCCGTGGTTGGTTGGTTGACTTCTTTCTTAGCTTGCTTCTTCTTCTTCTTCTTCTTCTTCCCTTTCTTCTTCTTCTTAGACTCCTGGTTACGAGCATCAAGGCTTTTACCAGGCGAAGAGGAAGAAATGGAGGAAGAAAAATTAGGCGAAGAGGGTAAAGGGTCAACAGAAGGTTGGTGATGTTGAGATGGTGAACTCTGTTGAGGTGAAGCATCCGGTTGAGGTGGAACAGTTGGAGTATTTTGGGCCAACGAAGTTGAAAATAACCATATCGGTAAACCTATTGTAAATCCAGGTAATGACAAAGTAGCCATATAAGGAGGACCAACATTTCCAAAGTAAGGAAAAGTACTAGGATTCTCATTAGGAGGGGTTCCTAGGTTGATAAATTCCGGAACATTTGACATTATATTCAACTTCAGTGAATTTTATTAACAATTTAAAACTAAAATTAACAATTCACAATTCACACTTAACAACTAAAATTCACAATTCACACCTATGGTCTCTAAAAGTAAAAACAAACAAATTAACACGCGCTATCAAATCTAGGTGTCAAACCACACACAAACAGTAAGCTCTCCGGACCGAAAACACTAGTTGGTGATGAAGCCCAACCTCGCAGAATTCAGTACAGAAATGGCGGGTGGAACAGTTACCCCGGCAACCTGCTTAATGAATAGACCGGACCAAGTTCCTCCACTTTAACCGTCTCGAGTGAAGTGAACCCCCCGGAAAATCCAAGTGAGTATAACCGACGTCTGCTCCAGGTACAGTGGGATCTTCCCTCCACCGTCACCTTGGGTAGAACCCTAAAGATAATGGTCACTAAGGTCACCAACAGTAACAAATACACCTGGGGGAACAGTCTAAACTCCGACAGCACGCAAGGGCAGAGTAGCAAGCTCAATCCCCTTACCGGCTCCTTGACAACAATCCAAGGTTTACCGATAAGTGACCCTTGGCTCCTCGACAATGGTTAATCCGAGGTTTACCGTTTGTAATACGTACTGTCTGGCGTCGTTCCCAACGAGGGGGGAATGATCCCCTCACTGGTTCGGACACGAGCTCGTGCTTCTCCTTTAAGAGGAGCTTTCCCAGAGTGCAATTGAAACAATTGGATTTATTCTACTCAAGATAAACTATTTGTTTGGTTTTGTAGTCTTGGAGAGTTAAGTACTCACCTACTCCAAGACCCTAGCCTAAGCTATGTTGGTGTTTCAGAGCCCTAGAAATGTAAAAATTACTAGATGAATTTTAATTAAGCGCTGTGTTATTAAGGCTGTTATTACTCAAATGGGTAAATGGAGATGAAACCAATGGTGTTATGACCCGACTCAACTGAATGCAATCGAATATGATAATGCAATCCTTTCAATTCGATGAATCCTAACTAGAGTAAGGAGAGAGTTTCCATTCACTTCCAACAATGCAAAAAATTGATCACTAAGAGAAAATATAACAAATTCTCTAATGCACTAATTTTATCAAGAAAAACTAATGCAAATCAATTCCAAACCATTTTTTTTATTTTTGTGTAAATTCAAATCAAACAAAACTGATCTAAATCTACGATTGTTTTTTCAGAATGTAAACTATGCAATTGTAATCTATGCACAATTCACTTGAAAAGTATGCAAATGTAATCTATGCACATTTTTCAACAATATTCTGAAAATGAGAATTCTATTTATGCAAATGTGATCTATGCAAGAGAATTCTAAAACACAAGACGATTCTAATGTGATCTAAGAACCAATCAAGTGCAAGTCGATAAAATTGGGTGAGAGTTCCAAAGATCAAAACATAAAAACACTCAAAGGCGATTAACACTCATACCTCCAAGTAATGACCAAAGGAAATCAAATTAAGAATTTCTCAAAAAAGAGACTCAAAACACCCAATTGATGAAAGCTAACAGCAGGAATGCTAATGAAACAAGTTCAGGTGAAAATTTTTGACAAGGTACTAAAGGATCTGGGCAGAAAACACTAAGAAAAACCAAAATCTAAAAGCAATTAAAGCAAAAATGGAGTTTTCCTAAAGTTTTACAGGAAGACGCAGGCAACCCGTTAGAACAGGCGCGGGCCCGCTCTGTGCAAACGGCAACAGCGTGTCCAAAGACGCACTGTGCAGTACTCAGAGGGTGCGTCCTTCTGGAAAAGTTAAGAAAAACCAAATCTAACTAAATCTAAAGCTAAGCAACCCAAATACTAATTCTCACAGTCAAAAACCAGAAAATAAAAATTATTTTCTCAGAGCAAAGTTCACACAAAGGAAAAGACTTTCACATTAATGGATTCCCCAGCGGAGTCGCCAATTTGTCGTGGCGGAAAAAGTCGTTTGTGCGGACACAACTGACCTCCCTAGGAGTCTAAACTCTCTAGCGACAAACAAGACAAAATGGAGTGATCTTTCTCTAAATATACCTTTTAAAACATGAAAACTACAAGTGTTTAGGCTTACCTTATTCCAAAACGCGGTTGTTGTAGTCCGTCCTTGCCAATCCGGATGAGCTCCTCCTTCAAGTCAATTCCTGCAACCACAAACAATCAAACAATTACCAAGCACTTGCATTTCATATAATAAAACATATATTCAACATGCAGACCAAGGAACACATGAAATAACTCATTAACACAAGCTATTGAGAAAAATAAACCAGTTTGTATTAATAACGAAACAAAGAAACTCTTACAACCTGGCCTTGGTGTTGTGCAAGTTCCTCCCAGGGTCCATCAAGGGTTTCCTCTACTTTGACAAAGCTCACCCACTTCCAAGTAGAATCAAGCAAAGACAATCTCTCCTCACAAGGTTCTAAATGGGAGTCCTAATTCCTGCAGCATTTACCCAAAGAAAATGTATAGCTCCAACCTCTCCTCCCTTTGGCTCAATGTCTTTATTTATAGTGCTGTAAAGAGGTTATTCAGGTCCACCATCAATGGGATAATCCCCCTCTTTGGGTGGGATAGCTCCCTTATTGATGGGATAAGTTCCTCCTTAATAGAGATACATGAACCAACTGGAGGCGCATCCAATTCATCAAACCGACCTCTAGAAAGTTCTAGAAGTAACCACAAGTAACTTTTTTAAGATGAAACTCGCGCATTTTGCCTTTTACAGAAGGACGCACCTGTCCCTTAACATACAGAGCGTCCAAGGACGCACCTTTTGTGAACATTGTGAGCGTCCCCGCAGGTAAGGCTAGAGAGAACCTGCGACCCCAGAGATAAACATATTTTTGACAAGACTTTCTCTCTTCTTTGAGTTTGAGATGGATAGCAGAGGCATAAGACTTGCCTAAGAGGGTAGCATGACTGTTGATTTGAGCCATACTAACTGTAAGTGGTCATGGTGACATTTTTTAGTGTAACAGATATTCCAAAGGAGCATAGGATTGATGTGTTCATAGGGACTTTAAAGGATAATATCCAACATGAGGCTCGCCTTTGGGAACCTGATTCATTGAAGAATGCATTCAGGTTAACAAGAAACATGGAAAGAAAAATTATGGCAACCAGGTAGCCTACCACTCACAACTATAAATATGAAAGTGTTGTTGCCCCTAGCCTTTCACAACCTACAAGGTTGACATGACAACAATTGGAAGAAAAAGGTGCAAAAGGGCTATGTTACAGTTGTGATAGCAAATATACTAAAGGTCATAAGTGTGCTGAGAAGAAATTATTCTATATATATTGTGAAGAGGAGGAAGAAAAGGAACAAGAATTGTTAAAAGAAGAGGATATACTCCAGGAACATACCTTAGATAAAGAAGAAATGAATCTGACCATATATTGTAATGCATTGGCTGGAATTACCACTCCTAAAACTATCAAGATAGAAAGACGTATCAAGAAGAAAAAGGTAATAGTGTTGATTGATTTGGGAAGTACCCATAATTTTATCCATTGTAAGATAGCCAAGGAATTGAATTGCTTCCTATATCCAGCACCAAAGCATCAAGTGATGGTTTCAAGTGGAGGAACCATAAATTTCTCTAGAAAGTTCCATAATATCAAGCTATCCATGGGATAATATATATTGAATAGCCCAATGCTTTCCATTCCAATGGGTGGTGTTGATGTTGTACTAGGAGTCCAATGGCTACAATCCTTGGGTACAATAACTTTTAATTTTCAAGAAATTTTCATGAAATTTTGTATGGAAGGAAAGGAAGTTGAATTAAGGGGTATTAGAAGGAAACTGGGAAAGATAATCAGCTCTAACGGTATGACAAAGCTTCTAAAGAAGGAACAACTAGGTGTAATTTCACAATTATGTTCGCTAGAGGTTCCCACATCGAAATCATCTATTTCTCCAGATCTCCAAAAAGTATTGGGCAATCATTCCAAGGTATCTGAGACTCGCAAAGGTCTCCCACATATTCATGATCATGGCCAGGCTATTCATTTGATTCCAGGAAGTGTTCCTCCAAACATCAGGCCGTACATATATCCCTATGCCTAAAAGAGTGAAATTGAACGTATGTTTGTAGAAATGGTAGAGGCTAGTATAATTCAACCTGGTCAAAGTTCTTTCTTTGCTCCAGTAGTATTGATGCACAAGAAGCATGGATCATGGCACATGTGTCCAGATTATAGAGAGCTCAACAAGCTCACTATTAAAGATAAATTTTCCATTCCTGTCATTAATGAATTATTGGATGAATTGCATGGATCAATTTACTTCACCAAGTTGGATCTCCATTCAAGATATCATCAAATCAGAATGAAGACTGAAGACATTCTGAAAACATCATTTAGAACTCATGAGGGTCATTATGAATTCTTGATCATGCCTTTTGGCCTTACCAATGCACCTTCTACATTTTAAGGTTTGATGAATTCCATTTTCAAACCCTTCCTTAGAAAATTTGTGTTGGTATTTTTTGATGATATAGTAATCTACAACAAGTCTTGGAAGGATCATGTTCAACATGTTGAAAGGGTGCTCAAACTGTTGGAGGAGAAACAATTATATGCAAAAAGCTCCAAATGTTTCTTTGGAGTACAAGAGGTGGAATATCTTGGTCATATTGTATCTCATGATGGTGTTAAGGTAGACCCTAGAAAAATTAAAGCCAATAAGGAATGGAAAATCCCCACATCCATAAAGCATCTTCGAGGATTTCCAAGTTGACAAGGTATTATCACAAGTTTGTTAATAATTATGGGAGAATAACAGCACCTCTAACAACATTATTGAAGAAAGATGCATTTTCATGGACTCCAAAAACAACAAAGGCCTTCAAACATCTTAAAGAGGCAATGTGCCAAGCACCGGTCTTCGCTACGTCGGACTTCACAAAAACCTTTATTGTGGAATGTGATGCTTCAAGAAATGGAATTGGTGCTATTTTAATGCAAGATGAAAGACCCATTGCTTTCAAAAGTAGTCCAATCAAAGGAAAGTATTTGCACAAAGCTATTTATGAGAAGGAAATGATGGAAATACTACATGCACATAAGAAATGGTGACATTACCTAATGGGAAGACACTTGAAGGTAAAAACGGATCATGATAGTCTTAAATACTTTTTAGAACAAATATTATCCTCTAAAGAGCAACAAAAATGGGTCACAAAGATGTTTGGTTATGACTTTGAAATCATCTACAAAATAGGGAAGCAAAATGTTGTGGTAGATGCACTCTCAAGAAAGGACGAAGATGTGGAAGCATTGTTGTGTGCCATTTCTATTATCCAACCAGATTGGATAAACGAAGCAAGGGATGAATGGAAGAATGACGAAGAAGTGTGGGCACTCATTCAAAAGTTACAACAAGATCCCAATACATCTAATACATTTAGCTGGAAAAATGATTCATTATGGTACAAAGATCGCTTATACCTATGTCAGAATTCCCAACTCAAACAAAAGATTCTTATGGAACTGCACACTTCTCCCCTAGGAGGGAACTTAGGATTTTTAAAAACTTACCATAGGGTTAAGAAGGAATTTTTTTGGGATGGCCTTAAATCAAATATTCAAAAGTTTGTGGCAGAATGTTTGGTTTGCCAACAGAATAAATTTGAAACAATTAAGACCCCAGGTCTATTACAACCTTTATCCATTCTAAGCCAACATTGGGACAAGGTTTCAATGGATTTTATCACAGGTTTAAAAGAGTGTCAACATGGTGGCAGTTGACATACTTACCAAGTATGCACACTTTTGTGCACTATCGCATCCATTTAAATCCAGTACAGTTTCTACCGCATTTATGGAAACAATTCAAAAGCTACATGGAAACCCAAATATTATTGTAAGCAACAAAGATCCCATTTTCACTGGAAATTTTTGGACAGAATTATTTTCTTGTCTCGGTACTCAGTTAGCTCATAGCTCATCTTATCATCCTCAATCTGATGGGAAAACTAAGATAGTAAACAAATGTTTGAAAGGATATCTTCGTTGCTTCTTATCCAATAAACAGACACAATGGATCAAATGGTTGCCTTTGGCTAAATGGTGGTATAACACTTCCTTCCATACTACATCAAAAATGACCCCATTTATGGCACTTTATGGATATCATCCACCATCCATCACATCATATTTAAGAGAAAATTCTAAGGTTCAACCAGTGTAACATCACATCGAGCATCAACAATAAGTTCTCCAACTCTTAAAGGATAACCTCATGTTGGTGTAGAATAGAATGAAACAATAGGCAGATCAACATCGCAGCGAAAGAAGTTTTGATGTAGGTGACTGGGTATTCCTACAGCTACAACCATATAAACAAATGTCCCTCAAGTAAGCTAAGAAGGATAATAAATTACAACCAAAGTATTATGGTCCATACAAGATGTTGTAAAATATTGCTACTATGGCATACAAATTGGAGCTTCATGTAGCTTCCGAGTGCACCTAGTTTTCCATGTTTCATGTTTAAAGAAGGTTATAGGTGACAAGCTCCCAGTTCAAACAATATTTCCAAAACTTGACAAGGAAGGAAAAATCATATTGGAATCAGAAGCAGTCAGAGAAACAAGAACTCGACAACTACGAAATCAATCAATTTCGTAGTATCTCATCCAGTGGAAGAACTTATCCGCTGAAGATTCCACATGGGAGGATGAGAATTTTATACAGAAGCATCCATAACTACTCAAGCGCTGAGGACAATGCTTTTCGAAAGCAGAGGGGCATGTTAGGTCCCTATAATACTAGTGATTCCCCCATTACTATTGTCATTGTAGCCCTTATTGTTATTATTGTGCCCTTATTGTCCCCATATTTTTATTAGTGTGCCCCATAGAAACCCACTATTGTTATTATTGTGCCCTTATGTTATTACTATTATGTCAGCTTGATTATATTGTGACCCCTTAGACTCTGATATATAGAAGGGAGGTTTATTCATTTGTATCATCCAAGAATTGTTCATTTGTGTAATGTAAAGGAGGTTTCCCCCTTGAAGAGGCTAAATTCTAAGGCGTTGATCCATATTTTCTATCTTTTTGTGAGCTAGTTTCATAACAGTGCATGTTTGAGATCATATAGGGCTCTCCTGAGTCTACATATATGTCTCTCTGTCATATGTCTCAAATCCCTTTGGATGCTTTATGTAAATGTCTTCATCAACAAAACCATTAAGAAAAGAATTCTTCACACCCATCTCGTGGATCTTCCACCCCATCTGTGCAGCTAATTCTAGAATGCTTTTGATCAAGGAATATATTTCCACAGGTGTAAATGTTTCCTCACAGTCCACTCCCTCTACCTAAGAGAAGCCTTTGGCCACAAATTTTTCCTTGTACTTCTCGATACTCCCATCATTTGCATGCTTCACTTTGTAGATCCATCTGGAACCACCCACGGACTTTTTCTTTGGATGCAACAACACATCCCATACATTGCTATTCTGTTGGGTCCCTATAATACTAGTGATTACCCCATTACTATTGTAGTTATACCCCTTATTTATATTGTTGTGCCCCTGTTACCCCCATATTGTTATTTCTGTACCCCATAGAATCCCTCTATTGTTATTTTTGTGGCTTTATATTATTATTGTTAGGTCGGCTGGATTACATGGTGACTCCTTAGACTCCTATATATAGAAAGGAGGTTTTGTCATTTGTATCATCCAAGAATTGTTCATTTATGTAATGTAAAGGAGGTTGCCCCCTCGAAGAGGCTGAATTCTAAGTCGTGGATCTCTCTTTTCTATCTTTTTGTGAGCTGGTTTCATAACATTTGGTATCAGAGCTTTGGATTCTAGGGTTTCGCTGCTCCAAATAGGTCATCGTGGAATTTTCGCTATAAATTTTTTTCTGTAACGTTTCAGAAGTCGCAAAAAAAACCCATTTGAGAATAATTGGCGCTGAACTTTGGGTCCAAATTTCAGATCTTTTAGCTCGATATTTCGGAGATATGATCTAAGGAATTTGGCCTTTTTGCAGACTCCTGAATTACATTCAAAACAGGTGACCTGGGGAAAATCGTCATAACTCTCTCTCTGAGGATCGGATTGAAATTTCGTAAAAAGGTACAGAAAGAGGACGGACTGTAGTTTCTTGTGGGTGAGTTTCAGATTCAAAGGTTGAAACAGTGACTCGTGGCACGTCGTACAAGTTCGCTCTACTGAACCAGTCTAAAAGCAAGTCACTGTGGGAGATTTCACATAACTCTTCCTTGGAGAATCCAATTTGGCTCAGACTTGTGGCATTGGAAAGAGGATGCAGAAGGCTACTACAGATAGAAATTTCAGAACTGGATGATCCGAAATTACAGAGATACATCAGATTCAATATCAGGCTTCTATAAAGTGAAAAAAGGTGTGTAGTTTTTTTTTTTAATTTTTGTGTAAGCTTGGTTTAACGGAATTCAAAGGGCATAGTAAAGCATTATTATCGGTAACTGATGCCCCGAGGAAAGAAAATGCAAACACCTAGTAAGGAACCTGAAAGCTCTAGCATGACTCATGAAGAAGAGGAAGAAATGCTACATGATATATCAAAATTACAAGAACAAGTGCAACAAATGTCACGCTCACAAAAGCTAACAGAAGCTAAGATAAGTGGCGTGGAATCTAAGATAAATGGCGTGGAATCTAAGGTAAATGGCGTGGAATCTAAGATAAAGGGCATGGAAGCTAAGATGGATGGCATGGAAGCTAAGATGGATGGCATGGAAGCTAAGGTGAATGGCATGGACGCTAAAATTGATGGCATGGATGATAAGATGGATGAATTGAAGAAGTTGCTACAAGAAAGGGTCACTAATGGTGAAAAGGTAGTAAAGGAAACTCATGATGAGAACAAAAGAAATGTTAATCATGATTCCATAGACTCTAATGTTGGATCGAAGACTCACCATGTTCCAAAAATCGATATGAGGAAGTTTGATGGCAAGGATCCCGCCACATGGATATTACAGATGGAGCAATTCTTCGATCTCAATAATGTGCAAAACACACAAAAGGTACGTATGGCAACTTTATATTTGGAACCAAATCAGTTTGTATGGTATCAATGGCTTTGTTCTCGTAAACAATTTATCACTTGGGCAATTTTTACGGAAGAATTGATAGCACATTATGAGGATACAAAAAGCAACACTTTTTTTAGCCAATTGATAAGTCTCAAACAAAAGGGTTCAATAATGGAGCACATTGAGGAGTTCCAAAAATTGAACATAAGGGTAAAAGATATTCCAGAGGAGCATAGGATTGATGTGTTCATAGGGTCTTTAAAGGATAATATCCAACATGATGTGCGCCTTTGGGAACCTGATTCATTAGAGAAGGCATTCAGGTTAGCAAGAAAAATGGAAAGCAAAATTATGGCAACTAGGAAGCATACCGTTCACAACTATAAAGACGGAAGTGTTGTTGCCCATAGTCTTCCACAACCTACAAGGTTGACACCACAACAATTGGAAGAAAAAAGAGCAAAAGGGCTTTGTTACAATTGTGATAGCAAATACACAAAAGGTCATAAGTGTGCTGAGAAGAAATTATTCTACATAGATTGTGAAGAGGAAGAAGAAAAGGAGCAAGAAAGGTCAAAAGAAGAGGATATATTCCAGGAACAAAGCCTAGATGAAGAACAAATAAATCCGACCATATCTTGTAATGCATTGGCGGGAATTACCACTCCTCAAACCATTAAGATAGAAGGACAAATAAAAAAAAAAGGTAATAGTGTTGATTGATTCAGGAAGCACCCACAATTTTATTCATTGTAGGGTAGCAAAAGAATTGAATTGCTTCCTATATCCAACACCAGAGTGTCAAGTGATGATTGCAAATGGAGGAACAATAAATTGCTCTGGAAAGTGCCATAATATCAAGCTATCCATGGGAGAATATGTATTGACTAGCCCAATGCTTTCCATTCCAATGGGAGGTGCGGATGTTGTACTAGGAGTCCAATGGCTACAATCCTTGGGTACAATAGCTTTTAATTTTCAAGAAATTTTCATCAAATTTTCTTCGGAAGGAAAGGAAGTTGAATTAAGGGGTATTGCAGGGAAACCAGGAAAGATAATCAGCTCTAATGGTATGACAAAGCTTCTAAAAAAGGAGCAAAGAGGTGTAATTGCACAATTATGTTCGCTAGATGTTTCCACATTGGAATCATCTATTTCTCCAGATCTCCAAAAAGTCTTGGACAATCATTCCAAGGTATTTGAGACTCCCAAGGGTCTCCCACCTATGCGTGATCATGATCATGCTATTCATCTGATTCCAGGAAGTGTTCCTCCAAACATCAGGCCGTACAGATATCCCTATGTCCAAAAAAGTGAAATTGAACGTATGGTTGCAGAAATGCTAGAGGCTGGTATAATTCAACCGAGTCAAAGTTCTTTCTCAGCTCCAGTAGTATTGGTGCACAAGAAGGATGGATCATGGCGCATGTGTCCAGATTATAGGGAGCTCAACAAGCTCACTATTAAAGATAAGTTCCCCATTCCTGTTATTGATGAATTACTGGATGAATTGCATGGATCAATTTACTTCACCAAGTTGGATCTTCGTTCGGGATATCATCAAATCAGAATGAAGATTGAAGACATTCCAAAAACAGCATTTAGAACTCATGAGGGTCATTATGAATTTTTGGTCATGCCTTTTGGCCTTACCAATGCACCTTCAACATTTCAAGGTTTGATGAATTCAATTTTCAAACCATTCCTTAGAAAATTTGTGTTAGTATTTTTTGATGATATACTAATCTACAGCAAGTCTTGGAAGGATCATGTTGAACATGTTGACAGGGTGCTACAACTATTGGAGGAGAAACAATTATATGCAAAAAGATCCAAATGTTTCTTTGGAGTCCAGGAGGTGGAATATTTGGGTCATATTGTATCTCATGAAGGAGTTAAGGTAGACCCTAGCAAAATTAAAGCCATTAAGGAATGGAAAATCCCCACATCCATAAAGCATCTGCGAGGATTTCTTGGGTTGACAGGGTATTATCGCAAGTTTGTTAAGAATTATGGGAGAATAGCAGCACCTCTAACAACATTATTGAAGAAAGATTCATTTTCATGGACTCCGGAAGCAACAAAGGCCTTTGAACATCTTAAAGAGGCAATGTGCCAAGCACCGGTCTTAGCTACACCGGACTTCACAAAAACCTTTATTGTGGAATGTGATGCTTCAGGAAATGGAATTGGTGTTGTTCTAATGCAAGATGAAAGACCCATTGCTTTTGAAAGTCGTCCAATCAAGGGAAAGTTTTTAAGCAAAGCTATTTATGAGAAGGAAATGTTGGCAATACTCCATGCACTTAAGAAATGGCGACCCTACCTAATGGGAAGACACTTCAAGGTAAAAACGGATCATGATAGCCTTAAATACTTTTTAGAACAAAGATTATCCTCTGAAGAGCAACAAAAGTGGGTCACAAAGATGTTGGGTTATGACTTTGAAATCATCTACAAAAAAGGGAAGCAAAATGTGGTGGCAGATGCACTCTCAAGAAAGGATGAGGATGTGGAAGCATTGTTGTGTGCCATTTCTATTATCCAACCAGATTGGATAAACGAAGCAAGGGAGGAATGGAAGAATGACGAAGAAGTGTGGGCACTTATTCGAAAGCTACAACAAGATTCCAGTACTTCTGATACATTTAGCTGGAAAAATGATTCGTTATGGTACAAAGATCGCTTATACCTCTGTAAGAATTCCCAGCTAAAACAAAAGATTCTTATGGAATTGCACACTTCTCCCTTAGGAGGGCACTCAGGATTTTTAAAAACTTACCACAGGGTTAAGAAGGAATTTTTTTGGGATGGCCTTAAATCAGATATTCAAAAGTTTGTGGCAGAATGTTTGGTTTTCCAACAAAATAAAGTTGAAACAATTAAGACACCGGGTCTATTACAACCTTTATCCATTCCAAGCCAACGTTGGGAGGAGGTTTCAATGGATTTTATCACAGGTTTACCCAAGTCTGAGGGAAAGAGTGTCATCATGGTGGTAGTTGACAGACTTACCAAGTATGCACACTTTTGTGCATTATCACATCCATTTAAAGCCAGTACAGTTTCTACTGCATTTATGGAAACAGTTCAAAAGCTACATGGAAACCCAAAGATTATTGTAAGTGACAGAGATCCCATTTTCACTGGAAATTTTTGGACAGAATTATTTTCTTGTCTTGGTACTCAGTTAGCTCATAGCTCATCTTATCATCCTCAATCTGATGGGCAAACTGAGATAGTAAACAAATGTTTGGAAGGATATCTTCGTTGCTTTGTATCTGATAAACAGACACAATGGGTCAAATGGTTGCCTCTGGCTGAATGGTGGTATAACACTTCCTTCCATACAGCAACAAAAATGACCCCATTTATGGCACTTTATGGGTATCAACCACCATCCATCACATCATATTTAAGAGAAAATTCTAAGGTTCAGGCAGTGGAACATCACATCGAACATCAACAACAAGTCCTCCAACTCTTAAAGGATAACCTCGTGTTGGCACAAAATAGAATGAAACAACAGGCAGATCAACATCGCAGTGAAAGAAGTTTTGATGTAGGTGATTGGGTATTCCTACGGCTACAACCATATAAGAAAATGTCCCTAAAGCAAGCTAAGAAGGATAATAAATTATCACCAAAGTATTATGGTCCATACAAGGTGTTGCAAAAGATTGGTACTATGGCATACAAATTGGAGCTTCCTGCAGCTTCTCGATTGCACCCAGTTTTCCATGTTTCATGTTTAAAGAAGGTTATAGGTGACAAGCTTCCAATTCAAACAATATTGCCAGAACTTGATGAGGAAGGAAAAATTATATTGGAACCAGAAGCAGTCACAGAAACAAGAACTCGACAGCTACGAAATCGATCAATTTCAGAGTATCTTATCAAGTGGAAGAACTTATCCGCTGAAGATTCCACATGGGAGGATGAGAATTTTATGCAGAAGTATCCAGAACTACTCAAGCGTTGAGGACAACACTTTTTTGAAGGAGAGGGGAATGTTGGGTCCCTATAATACTAGTGATTACCCCATTACTATTGTAGTTATACCCCTTATTTATATTGTTGTGCCCCTATTACCCCCATATTGTTATTTCTGTGCCCCATAGAATCCCTCTATTGTTATTTTTGTGGCTTTATATTATTATTGTTAGGTCGGATGGATTATATGGTGACTCCTTAGACTCCTATATATAGAAAGGAGGTTTTGTCATTTGTATCATCCAAGAATTGTTCATTTATGTAATGTAAAGGAGGTTGCCCCCTCGAAGAGGCTGAATTCTAAGTCGTGGATCTCTCTTTTCTATCTTTTTGTGAGCTGGTTTCCTAACATATTCATGATGGAGTTATAATCCTCGACCATGGCATCAACCCACACTGGTTGAGAAATTTCTTCCTCAAATGAAGAAGGCTTTGTCTCAATGAATTTTGTCATGAAATCCATATATCCAGTGTACCTTTCTGGTGACCTCCTCTACCTACGCTAAGATATAAGAGCTCCCACATGCTCTCATGCATCCCATACCAAAATTTCAGCTTCTCTAGTTATCTTCCTCCCCTCTCTGGAAGATTCTACTTGAGTGGGTGCCTCCACTCTGCCTCATATCTGCTCCTTTGGATGTGGCTACTCCACAACAACCTGAAGCTTTGCATGGTTCTCCTCCATTGGAGCTAAAATCTCCGCCTCAAATGGAATACTTAGATCTCTCTTTTGAGAACATCTCGTAGCCTTCTCCTCATCAAATTTGGCATATCTCGTCTCTACTATCACTGTGAGAGAGGTGTTGGGATGGGATCCCCTAGGTCAGTTTTGGGGCAAAAGCCAAAATTTGATGTAAAAAGATGTAAAGTCTCTGCAAGTTGTGGTCGCAAAGCACGTATTTAGTTAAAGAATCAAAAAAGGATTTTACCCTTCTTTTATGTAAATTGATTCGGCTTTTGAAGATCTACCCATGGTCTGCAGACCATGGAATTGTATAAGTAGGTGTGTCTTAGGGATGTCTAAGGAAAGTAATGAAGTTTTCTATGGATACAAGCAGAGAATTCTATCGTAGAAGTAGAAGTCTTGGAGGAGGGAAAGGCTCTGTAGTTGAGTGCACAGAGGCTTAGAGTAGTGTCTGTAGCTGAATGCGTGGACCCCTGTAGTTGAGTGCACAGGGAAGTTTTGAGTCTGTAAATTTAACATAATATCAATAAAGAAGATTGTTGCAAAAATTCTTATGTTTTATCTATTATCTTTTGTTATGTATGAATACGCTTTATGCTATGATAAATAATCGTTTTATGAAATAATGATGTAGTGATGCGCGACTTGACTTGATCTACACTGTAATCTAAATGCAATTAATATTAAGTGATTACGTGAAGATTATAATGCTTTCTATCAAATTTTATCCAACACTTAAATGGATCTGAACAAATAATGGTCTAAGGGGAATATAAGTGTGCATAAGTAGCTAATTGACCTATTTAGGGTCCACAAAAGCCAATCATAGACCTTCGCTAAGGTCTAGGGCTGATTGGAGGAAGTTACAGCAATAGGCTGCAGGAGCATAGGGGTATGTGTGAAGGTAGATCGAGGTCCCCAAAAAGACATCACACTAATCTTAGGGTGCGGAAAATTGGTTCTAGTATCCCCCCATACTGCTTTGGGTGAGACTTCAGTCTGCGCACCATGAATTGATGCCAAAAGGACTAGTATTGTAAGGATTTGTTTGGCACAATTAACTCTGAACCTAGGTCAGGACCCCCTAAGCCAACAAATGGTTCCTTTGCCAGGACCGGGATCTGCATAAAGAGATGTGTGATGTCACATCACTAGAATCCGACCAAGAAGGAAATTGAGAAGTGGTTGGATAGAAAGATCCATGAATTTGCGGCGCAAGAAAAAAGGAACTCGCGTCTGACAAAAGAACAACGGCTGGACAAATGTTTGTACAAATAAATACATGAAATCTTCGTCTGCACCTTCCTGATCAAACTATACGAGTGGATTGCTAAATTGGAAGACATCCAAGGAAGTTGGAGGCTTGATAGTCTGATAGTGTGGACCCCGGAGCTTGTGCAGAGGTTGGAAACTTCTAAATATAAGATTGCGGGCGTAGTCGATCACTGAGTTGATCGATTCAACAGAGGATTTTTCACAGAGTTCGTGGTTGATACCTTAGTCAGTTACAGTGAAGCAGAGCGATGCTTCTTCAAGGTACCGCGTGGTAAGTACTTGAGATCTTTGAATACTTGGATTAACATGCTCTTGTGTGAAAATTGGGTTATGTCATTACCTTGATGTTTGGATCTACGCGAAGTAGACAAAGCTTTCAAAATCAAGGAACAACAAGTCCTAAATATAGTCCATTGATTGGACCTCCTTCAAGTGACGATGAGAGAGAAGCGTAGGATTCACTACAGAGCGTTGCCCAGTTGATAAGGCAAGGTTTTTCGCAAATACCTCATCCACCCACACCACCTCCACCTTCACCTCCACAACATAAACCTTCACCCACACCACCACCACCTTTGTCGCTAGTCAACATGTCGAATACAATGAAGTTAACGGTTTTTAAGGGCTTAGGAAATGAGGATCCGGATCCATTTTGGTTTGTTGCGAAGG
Organism: Pinus tabuliformis; assembly: GCA_031772625.1. Taxonomy (NCBI): domain Eukaryota; kingdom Viridiplantae; phylum Streptophyta; class Pinopsida; order Pinales; family Pinaceae; genus Pinus; species Pinus tabuliformis. The sequence continues at coordinate 903,542,567 of CM062820.1, read as the reverse complement.
TTGTATGGATAGCACAATAAATTACAGATGATAATATAAATAAGCCGTAGTTGGTTACAGCTCTGTAGTATTGCGCACTGACATGGTACATTAATTGCTACACCAATAACCCGCTGGCATCATTAGCAGACACTCAAACCGCTCAGAACAAAGAATTAGGTAAGCGTAAGTCTAAATCACGGTCAATTATTGGATTCAAGGAAATCATGATGAGGCCCGGTGAAATGCCCTGGGAATTAGATCAGATATTGAAGTGCTAGATCTGTGAAGCTAATATGAATCTCATGGATAGTCAGCATGCGAATGGTTTGCAGCCTCGCTCATGCCCCACCTAAGGGTTGCTTTATCACAGGAAAAGATAGGAACTCAGGAGGAAGCCTTGGAAATTGTGATGAGATTGCATGAAACACCTATCTAGGATGCTTCTCTGGGAGTTCAACAAATTCATGCAGAGTTGCAAAACCTTTGCTTGGAGTTGTAGAGCTTGAAAAAGGAAAATGTGGCTCAAGCGGAGATACGCGAAGAAGTTTGGTGTCTCAATTGTAAAAACGAGGGGCATGATAAAGATCATTGCCCTGTCTTCGCAAATTACATCAAAGGAGGTTGGCCTATGCCCCTATGCAAGAAGCCCTAGCAGGTTCAAGTGTCGGGCCTACACTATGGTGTCTTATTTGTCAAGTAGCGAGAAAACATGTAACAGATAATTGTCATTTACTGCAAAAGTTTGTACAGACACCACAACAATTTTTCTACGATTTTTGCAAATCAATGGGCCACGATGAGTGCTACTATCAGAGCTATGAATTAATGATGGAAAGAATGCCTACGTATCGAATTCAAACAAAAAATTGGCCTCCAGATAATTTCACTAAGGGAACATGCAGAGGATATCAGGGGCACAGACGAGGCCGAGGAGCAGAAGGACCTAGTAGAGGTCAGGGGCAGGTCATTTGCTACAATTACAGAACACCAAGACACTACACATGGGAGTTTATGAATCAAACACGCCCATCATGTCAATGTTGCACTCAGCTTGACCACACAATCGAAGAACATCCTATGTTGATGGTTAGTATGAAAGAGAAGAAGGTGCAACCTCAGAATCATATTCAAAACCTATAGATGATGAGGGCTGAGCCCCACGATGAGGACCCAAATGTGAATATTTTACTGCGAAGTGGGATCACAACTAGTGAGGATAAGGGAAAGCAGCCTGAAGAAGGTGGGTGGGTCCACAAGGCTACAGAAAAGGAGGTTGGGTTTGATCTAGATCATGCAAAGGAAACATTCATGGAAGCAAAGAAAAACTTCATTGAGGCCTCTACCTCAAAAAGTCAGGACAAAGTGCCCGCAGAGGTTGACCCCTCTGTGCTGACCACCTTTTTGGAGACTTGTATGAAACTACTGCACAATAGCAAGGGTATGAAAGGGCTACAATATTTGATAAACAAATGTGCTGGTAAGTATAATAATTCTGATGGACTCGACGTAGTTAGAAATATCTGTAAGCATATGGAAAGAAAACGATGCGAAATGAGGCTTACTGCAGAAATAGGAGACTATGAGATGGACTGGGTTATTCTGGATTTGGGGTCTGACTTGAACGTATTGCCTAAACAAACCTGGGAGAGAATGGGGAGACTTGCACTGCAGTGGTCTCCAATTCAACAAAGGATGGTGAACCAACAGAAAATTATCCCTATGGGACAATTGCAGGGAGTTACCGTAGATATAGAAGGTGTGAGCGAACTGGCTGATTTTGAAGTAATAGAGATTGTTGATGATAACAATCCATACCCTACTCTCCTAGGAATTGATTGGGTTATCGATATGAATGGGGTCATCAATTTGAAGAAGAAGAAAATGTCATTTGAAAGGAAAACACTCCACATTGTAGTACCATTGGACCCTGCAGAAGGACCATGCTATACCGAACAGGTTTGTGACTACGAGGAGAGTGATGATGATTTGGATCAGATCTATAAAATCACAGCATGAGACCAAGACTACGTTAATCCAAAAACTAATGGAAGAATTGCATGGGACTGCCAAAATTTCCTGTACTTCGGATTCAGACAAAGAGTTGGAACATTGACAAAATAGGCTGCATGAAGTATCCACATTGCACTGCAACATGATGAACAAATCGTTGTGTTGTGTGGAGGTAAGAAATTTTCCTTATTATGATGGTTTAACTAACATGGATAAATTTTTGGATACTTTTTAAAGAGAGGTTCTAGAGGATAACCACTTTCAGGCGTTGGACTGCACACTACACGCTACGCCCGCTTGGTGGTGGGGTACACATGAAGATGGCTTTGATGAATGGCGTGATTACAAAAGGATGATGAGAATGTTATTCGGTTGTCCTAAAGTATGGGTAACTGAGAATTATTATGGGAGGAATCATCCACGTGATCACTTCACCACGTGGACTAAGGTATATGGAATGGAGCCACGGGAAAAATGGGTGCATTTATTCTGTCACACTCTAGACATAATCCGTATGAATTGGTATTCGGAAATAGAGCTCTGCCATTGCACTGCAGAGTGGGATGTCTTAAGAGAAGGGTTCGTGAAGACATTCAGTTTTGAATATGGGTTCAAAAGCATTGATGAGGCATTGCAAGAGGTTAAGGCAGCGATCTTCTGAATCCTGCAGGTTCCTATGGAATTTATCCAACCAAATTGGAGCACCTAGCTGCGCCATGTATTGGAATTATATAACGTGACTGCTAAAGGAGAGGATGAGGATCCAAGGAATATTAACATCCCAGAAACATAAGGCCACCACAAGGTTGAGGGACCACAGATAGAGAATCCAGGCATCATGGCACCATTGAAAACTAGGAAAGTAAACATTGGCATAGAGGTGGAGCCAAAGTTTACGAATATTGGGGATTATTGGCATGATGCTACAGTAGATAAAGTCACTGAATTGCTCCGTGAATATCAGGATTTGTTTCCTACAAAATTTTCGGACTTGAAAGGCATCATAGATGACTGGAGAGTGATGAAAATAACTCTAAAATTGAACGCAAAGCCTATTAAGTAGAGGTCATATTGCCTTAATCCCAAATACAAGGAAAAGTTCTACTTGGAGTTGGAAAAGATGCTTGAAGTAGGTATTATTGAACCAATGGAGGAATCTGATTGGGTGAGCCCAATGGTAGTTCAGGAAAAGAAGCAAAAGTATGAAATAAGGATTTGTGTAGATCTAAGAAAGCTTAATGATTCCGTGTCCATGATCCTTTCCCAACACCGTTTACTGACGAAGTCTTGGACAATGTTGAAGGACAAGAGGCCTATTCATTTACTTATGGGTTCTTTAGATACCATCAAATCAAGATCGCACCAAAAGACAAGATTAAAACAACCTTCACAATGAAATGGGGTGGTTTTCAATATACAGTGATGCCATTCAGACTCAAAAATGCACCGACAATATTCTAGCGCGTAGTTATTGTGGCATTCAATTAATTTATTCACAAATCTTTGGATGTCTATTTCGATGACTCGATAGTGTTTGGGCTAGTTAAGAACCATGTAGACATTCTGCGCTTAATGTTGGATACATATTGAAGGTATCAGATTGCATTAAACCTAAAGAAGTGCTTGTTTTGTGTCCCCTTTGGGATTTAGCTGGGTCATGTGGTATGAAGGCAAGGACTTATGGTGGACCCTGCCAAGATCATGGTAATAATAAATTTGGAGGCCCCAAGGAGCATTAAATAGTTGTGCGCAACGTTGGTCCATATCAGGTATTATCGAAAGTTCATTAAGGCTTATGCTCAGATTACCACGCCCATGGAAAAGTTGCTAATGAAGGACGCTACATTCTATTGGAATGAAGAATTTCAGCATAGTTTAGACATCTTAAAGGAGAAAATGGTTACTGTGCCGATCTTGGTCTTCCCAGACTGGAAGAAATAATTCCATGTGAACGTTGATGCCTCTTGGGAGTAGTGTTGACATAGGCTAGTGAAGGAGAATTGGATCATACTATAGCATTTACGAGCAGGAAGTTGTCAAAGGCTAAAAAGAATTATTCGATGACAGAGCGGGAAGGATTGGCGATGGTGTACACGCTCCAAAATTTTAGGCACTAACTATTGGGTGGACATTTCAAGATGTACACAGACCACTCCGCCTTGAGGTACCTAGTCAATAAGCTTGTGTTTTGGGGGGGGGGGAATGCAGATGGCTACTATTATTTCAAGAATATGATTTTGAGGTAATTTTGAAGCCAGGAAGGTTAAATGTGGGACCTGACCATCTGTCACGCATTGAGACAAGGGATGAGCCTACTAATTTGGAGGAAGGGTTGCCTGATGTGTAGCTCTTCGCATTACGTGTAGTGGATAACCACTTTGATGATATTATCCGCTTCTTGACTACAAGGAAAGCTCCAGAAGGGTAAACCAGTCAGTAGAAGAAAGAGTTGGTGGTGCGCGCGGCCAATTTCTCAGTAATTGCAGACCATTTGTATAAGATGGGATTGGACGAGATAATTCGATGTTATGTGCCCGATTTTGAATGAAATAGTATCCACGTTGAAGCTCATGGAGGAGTTGCCGGAGGACATTATGTAGGAAAAGAAACAGTGCAAAAGGTTTTGCGCGTTGGGTCGTGGTGGCCGACGCTGCATAAAGATTCTAAAGCATATTGTAAGGCATGTGATGCATGTCAGAGGTTGAGTAGGCCATCGAGGAGAGATGAATACAACTAAATCCATAAGTGTCATTGAATCCATTTGAGAAATGGGCAATTGATTTTTGAGGACCGATTCAACCACTACGAAAGAAAACAAGTGCGCGCTACATCATCACCGCGATAGAATATTTGACCACACAACTTGTGAAGGACTGTATAGGGGCAACAGTAGCAAAGTATTTGTTTGAATATGTGTTGACCAAGTTCAGTTTCTCGAAGTTATTGATGAGTGACCGTGGTACACATTTTCTCAATGAAACGATCAGCACACTGACAGTAGAGTTCCAAGTTTACCATTAGAAGAGTACGCCATATCATCCTTGGGCCAATAGAATAGTTGAGGCTTTCAATACGATATTGGAGAATGTGCTAATGAATATTTTCAATGCACAACAAAATGATTGGGATGTGCATGTACCATCATTGTCATGGGCATACAAAACTACTTTCAAAAATCTATCATGTTAGATGCCTTTCCGCTTGGTTTGTGGCGTCGAGATTGTAATGCCAATGGAATATATTGTACTGACTCTACACATAGCAACTTTCACAGGAATTGCAGACCATGGAGCCTTAGAAGAATAGCTCCTATAGCTAATGGATCTCAAAGAAGATAGGTTTCTGGTTGGATTCCATCAGCAGGTTTAGAAGGAACAGGAAAAATCTTGGCATGATCAGCACATCAAACTATGCACCTTCAAGGTAAATGACTTGGTTTTATTATATGATAGCAAGTTCGCTAAGTTTCCAGAAAATTTTCAGAGGCACTGGCTGGGGCCATATGTCATCAAAGAAATTACAGATGCTGGTACAGTTCAGCTCGCAAAGTTGAATGGAGAACTATTTTTGGGAAGGGTAAATGGTAGCTGATTGAAGCCATACACTCAGGATTCAGCTCAATGACTACATGATGGCAGGACGGTCCTAGTGCTCCAGGTAGATGCAAGGGAGCATAGGACTATAAACTACACTGCCCAGTTTGTGGGACTACATGTCAGAAGCACTGCGCGGAAAAGGGTGATGTCACAACATCTAAAGGTGTGCGAAGGGAGTTGCGCTATGAGGGGAGATACCACGTAGCACAGCCAGAAAATGACCATTACAGTCACTGTTCATGATTTGACTACCAGGAGGTAGTTAAGAGGAGCAGGAGGCGACAGTTAAGGCATTTAAGGAATTTAAGGCTGAAATATTTGGAGATCTACTGCCAAATCAACATTTATGGATGGATTTTGGGGGGAATGATAGAATTTGAGTATGAGTTTGCCTATAAATTACACATGGTTGTCTAGAAGATAACACTTTGCATTCTTAAAACTTTTGAGCTATGTTATGTGTTGTTTATGAATCCTCAATTTTTTGTAGATTTAGTCACAAGCTCTATGTTTGACATGTTACCTAAGGATACCCAGTAGTTCATTCTCAGCACCATGTCTGGACCAAGTGAGACTACAAGCACTGGAGGAATTGTTGCTTCTAAGGGAGTGGCTCCGGAAGTTGTAAGCATGGAGGCTCTGAAAACAATACCTATGGCACTGAGGTCACCTAGAAAAAAGCCCACACCAGTGCAAGAGAATCCCAAGCCCATGAAAGATAAGAAGAAGAGACCAATGCTAGTGCATGAGTCCCCAAGGAAGCACTCTACTACCTAGGCTCAGAAGAAAGATAAACAGTCGGTGAAGGCTAAGGGAAAAGTTGTGGATTTGGAGGCCGAAGAGGGCGTGAAGGATATAGATGCTGAGGGCATGGAGCCGATCTCCAAAATTCCATATTACATCCCTCCATGTATGGGAAAGATGAAGGTCACTAAGCACCCAAATGCAAGGAAATTATTCCTAAATAAACGCCTACTACAAGAAGGTATCACCTTTGAAGGCCCACACCTGGTGCAGATTCCCCACTTGAGAATAGAAGACTGGGATTTGGTGGAACATGAGAGGTTCCCCCACCTCGTGATGGAGAACTACATGAAGCAGGTGTACTATAAAGAATCTGGTGTCACCATGTTGGAGCCAGTCAAATGGATTTGCGGAGTGAATCAGGCGGGGCTGCTGAACCTACTGTTGGTGCCCCACTATCACCGCTCCAACATCAATATCATTGTTATCAAACAGTTGTTAACCCTGGTTCATGATGAATTTTTATGGCTGAGCACACCGATCCCAATTATAGACACGTTGATCGATCAGATCATGCTCCTGTCACATTCAGGCTTGAATCTGGCCAAGGAGTTTCACGGAAAAACCAGTGAGCATGACCTGGCGGAGAGGATGAAGGAGAAGTTAAATATAATTAAGAAGTCGTGGGTACTCCATCACCTCTATCACTGACCCCGGGGTGAAATTTTCCACATAGATCCTCGTCGGTAATGTCATGACAGTTTGTCGTGCAGACAAGGTTCCATCGCCAATTATCTCGTTAGTTGCACCATGCACAGAAGGCATGCAGTTTAACTGGTTGTGCTACCTCTGCAACAAGTTCCTCACGAATTGTTTTGAGGCTTAGGATGAGAGAAAAACCTTCCAATATGCATGGTTGTTGCTCTCCATAGTGCTAGTAGCTTAGGAGCTGCCGAAGGACAGCAAGTTTCCTCCCTTGGAAAAAGGATTACCGAAGGCTACACAATTTTCCTCCCTTTGGTCAACAAAGGACGTCACGTAGGTCACAAAGACCAATGTTTTCTAAGTGTTCATGGAGGCAAGCATTCACATGGCCATCAACCAAAAGCCGCGATTGTCCCCAACGTTGTTTGAGCAACTATCAGAATACGTGGAGTTTAAGGAGACTTCCACCACATATATATCAAGGCGCAGAAGGATCCACAGTATAAATGGTTCGACCTGCCTTATCTGCCACAGATGATGTTATTCAAGAGGTTATCAAGCGATGGCTGGTAGATTGGAATTATCCATCCAATCTGGTCGCAGGCTCTAGAAAAGGCGTGGGGAGTTCCACAGAGAAGAAAAAGCACGCAGTCCAGCAGTTGGCCAGGAAGCATAGAAAGGAGGCCAAGGAGAACGCCCAGCTAAAAAAGAGCACAATGCAAAGTAGTAGGCCGAACAGGAACAATGCGACTCTGAGCGGAGTGGTAAATCCCTTTGCCCCAGACCGAGGAAGAGGAGCATTCAAAGCAGGGAGGTGGCAGAGATGAAGCACAGAGCAACCCCTTCCGTGTGAAGTGGTATAGGGAACAGCAAAAGGAGGGACCCTAGAAGAAGTCAAAGGCAATGAAGCTGCCACTAGATCCCATCACACTCACAGAAGGTGATCACAAAAATATTAGAGACAAAATACGCTATACCATAGCGAAACTGTTGCAGCAGTTCGAACAGAATCACCTACAGTCTCTTGGCACTCTTCAGAAGGACCTGCGCAAATTGTAGATCCAAACTAGAAAGATCAAGGTGGGCGTCAGGCAGATGAGCTTGGCACTAGGGACAAGTCAGGCCCAGAAATGGACAGATCAGTGGATCTCTGAGTAGTCGTGCTACCAGAAGGATCTTTGAGCACAAAACTAGCTGATGACAAGATCATCGTGATTAGTCTGAATAACATCGGCCTCAACCTCGCAGCACTCCCCAATGAGCATCTTCACATGTTGCAGGCAGGTGTGATAGTGGAGTTATAAGCATGAGAGCAGCGTGCACTCAGCCTCATAAGTGAATACTGGGTGAAAAACGAGCAAATTCTCATTCAAAAGACAAAGGCCCTGAAGGCGAAAAAAACGATCTAGGCATAGAGTGCTCGGTTAGTGGCTACGATGGCAGAAGCATGCAGGACAGTGTCGGAGTTGCACATACCAAAGGAAGCACCACTTGAGGTGAAGATCAGGAAGCTTGCAGCGGGTTTCCGCAATGCCAAGACAGAAGTGGCCTGTTATAGACATATTTGGGCACTGCAACCCAAAACTCATATGTCCACAAACCAAGGGGTCTTTAGTCCCTAAAAGTGTTCTTTCATACCCTAAAGGATCATGGTCAAATGATTACATCATCTCCCAGAAGTTCTGCTTGAAAAAACTACTCAGAACTGGCCAAAACTGGACCATACTCACTGCTCCATGGTCAGGGTGCGATGCATCTCACCTTGTACACATGGGGGGTATGATGCATACTGAAATGGCCTTCTATAGGGTGTGATGAGCAAGAATAGACAAATGGTAGAGACAGTTTTCTAAGTGGGTGATCATGGAATCTTCCAAAAACTTCTCATTTGACACTTGCCTCTCTGAATTCGCCCAACGATGAGTAAGATATCATGAAATCTCCAAGTGGAACCAAGAACTATCAGTGGAATGACACTAATAAAAAATGCAGAGCTAACTCACACCCTTGCAAGACATCTATAAATGGATCACTCATCTAAGAGATCTAGAGGCTAGAATTTTGTAATTTGTAAGGAAGTGTTGTTGGTTTCTCTTTGAGACATTGTATTGTTAGGTGATCTAGATTTTCATGAGGTGAAGTGGGCTTTCATGCTGGGAGGATGATGTTGGATCAAAAAGTTGGGTTCTAATCCTCCCTTCTACTACTTCTATCAATAAAGCTATTTGATTTTTCCTCCATACACTTGTATATTTCTGAATCTTATATTTATGTATGCATTTGTATGGTTAATGTACATCTAATTCTATATTGTTTATGGTTATAGATCTCTATGCTTTGATGGTATTTTGTTGCTTTGACTCTACAGGTGTTCTTTGAAGTGGGACAAGTGAGAAAGGAGTGGTGAAGCTCTATCACAGGAGAGAGGAAACAAGTAAGGAGCCAAGCGAAACACTGAGGTTGGTACTCTCTACTTCTCTCTCATCTATCTCTCATAGAGGAAAACACAAGTTACTTTGAATTGTTTGTTTCTAAGATAGCTACCCATCTTAGTGGGACTAGAAACTCTGAATGGACACTAGTTTTCCCAGAAACAAAATGGAGACTCCAGTGGGGAGGGAATAGTTTGTTTGTTTGTTACTGTTGTTTGCTTTATAAACTACAGACAGAGCCTGAAGTTAAGCCAGCTAGCCTTCGAGCTGCTTTTGCTATGCAACTGCAAAGTAGATCGATGCTGCTTCAGTCAATCTCCAGGTTGGTTTATGAACTGAACATCTAACTTGCAAACATCCTAAGTGCCCTGGTGGTAGCTGTTGGGCCGTGAATACGACCACTTTTTAAACACTTATTTCATCCATTTTTACTCTTCTTTATCATGTCATTTATTATATAAATCCAATTTATAATGATTTATGCTCTTATGAATGAATATTATTTATTCTCCTTTATTTCTAATAAATTGATGATTATGCATGATTTTATCAATGATAGTTTTAATAAATTGGTTGTAACATTATTCACCATTTTTAGCCTCCAAGATAATTTCCAGATTGAAGATTTGATCATTAAAAGTGCCAACTCAAAAATTCGCTGGAATAAGAAGTGACAGTTTTGCAGTTGAGATTCTGAGCAAATGAAGAAGAATCTAGAAAATCCGGAACATGGGTTTTGTCCAGAACGGACCAAATTAACTTTTGTAAAGAATGGTTTGCCCAAATTTGGCTTGTATTGAGAGAAACACAGGGTTCTTTGAGCATGATTTTCTCAGATTTGCTGTATGGCCGTTTCCCCAAATCTCAGCTGCAAAGCCAAATTCGCCTTGCTCTTGTTGAAAGATAGATGGAAATATATTTTATTGTTGATCAATTGGTTGGAAACAATCCAATTTTGTAATAGAAATCATGTTGTAATTATCTTTGTTGTAACTTCTCTCTGATCTCTCTCTATTTAAATGAAAACAGAGATCAGAGATGGGGATGGAGGATTAGAGATTCAGAATTGAGGATGGCTGAGAGAATGTAGAATTGGGAATGATGGATTTAGAATTATGATTTGAGAATTAGAAATTCAGAATTAAGGATTCATGATTCATGATAGGATAGGAGGAAAAAGGGATTGTTGCATGTTGTAATTCTCAAAGCTTCAGCTGCTGTAATGATTTCACAGTTTGATGATTAATATATGATTTGGGAGTTGTTGTTCATTCTTCTCGTCTGAAGTAGCCCAGCAGCATCCGCTGGCGGCTAAGGGCCCAGCCTCTGGTGGATTGTGCTGCTACTGTATATTATATCTGTAGTTCATGCGTGGTTTTCATTATCAGTTTTGTTCGGTAATCTAATGTGTTTTGTTATTTTACATCACGGTTCTGTTATATTCGATTTATGTTCAACTGAGTAATATCGTTCTCGATGCCAGGAATGTCGTATTGATTCATCTTGACTTGGTAACACATTGTTGTTCTTTTAATCATTGATATAACGTTGTTGATCCTTACAGAATGTTATTGTTGTTCAATTACAATGTAACCGTGTTGTGACCTTCATAAGTTGGTATTACTATATTCGTCTATGGTTTACACTTAATCGCGATTGTTGTTCAACTGACATTGCTATTCCATTACGAATTACAATCGTTCTTGTTTACAACTGAGATTGATATTTGTGGTACCAAGGTCAGATTACTATTTCTCTCAATACTAAGGCGTGCCATGTGTGTTATTCATCTTGGTTTTTTGGCTCTGAGTGCTGTTGCTAATTAGTCTCTGTTCTATTTCTGTGTGCTGTCCGATTTATTCTTAGAGTAAAGATTGCTATCTGATTTCTGTAGGATACACTTGCTGCACTTATTTTTGTAGATTAAGGTGGTGTTGTTTATAAGAATTAGTTGTCGTTACATTTCCTAGTTGTTGTTTCATTTCCTGTTATTCGCATTATCTTTGCTTTGGTGTGAAGAACGATCTGAAACTATAGTGGGCATTGACATTTGTTGTCTAGTTCCCAGATTGATGATCTGTTCCTTGATTATCTTTAGCTACATCAGTTTACAAAGGGATGAGTTACTGTTACTGTACCCTTGACTGATCATTTGTTGTAGTTTTCTGAATGCATGATTTAAGTCTTAAAGTGCTTTGTTGTAAGTAGATCTCATTTTGAGCATCCATTTACTCTTGTATTTTGAGCACTGTACTACATCTTTTAAAACATTACTCTTGAGTAAATAGCTGCCTCAAATTGAGTACACTCTTGAAATAAAAATTTGTCCCTGGGTTGACAATTAATGTGAAGATAATTAGGAGTTAGAAAGACACCTTTTTATCGCTCGACATTTTTGCGCTGTTGCCGAGGAGAGTGTAGCCATTTTTAAAGAGTAGTGTGCATCTGATGAGTGCCTGTTAGGAAAGAATTGTGTATTAAAAACGGAAAGTAAGAACCTGCATACGGAGCATGTAGAAGCCCTGCTCCCCCGCCCGCTTTCCAACAGAATTGTTAACAAACTTAGGGTAAATGTTTGAATTTTTGTGTGAATGACTAAAAAACAAAAAAAAACAAATAGAAATTTTCAAAAAACAAATCTCATGATTTCACTCAAGTGGTGATGTAAGGACCACCCATTTCACTAACCGATTGACAAGAACATTTGAAGAAGGAGCCTCGAAGAAACACATGAAAAACATCTTCTATTATGGTAAGAAATGGCTCACATTGTAAATTTTGAATTTCCTATCAAAGATCTAGGAGGAGTGACACAAATGCACATAATTCCCCCATCTTCTCTACCAAATTTTCATGGCTTGAAAAATGAAGATCCAGATACATTCTTATTTGAGATCGAAATAGTTTGTAGAGGATATGATTATTGTACTAATGATCAAAGGTTGAAAGTGTTTCCTCTTACTCTAAAAGGAGCAGCTCTCCGATGGTTCATGAGCCTAGGTGGGAACTGCATCCAAACATGGGAGGGCATGAAGAACGTATTCTTGAAGAAGTACCAAGACTATTGCAAGACCAATGAAGATATTTTCAATATGATACAAGGGGAAGATGAAAGCTTGGAGGACTATGTAGATCGATTTCAATACAACCTTCAAAAATCAAAACACAAGCATTTGGAAAAAGAGATCTTGAAAACACTCCTTCTTAAAGGAATCAAAGATGAATTTTTAGAACTCCTAAATCTGATAGGAAGAGGTGATGTTTTTCAATTGTCATATGATGTTTGTAAATTGTGCATAAGGTATTCAAGAGGAATCTCCATGGCTGGTAAGAATCCTAGAGATGTGTTGTGGGGAAAAATGCCTATGCAGGACGATCCTATCCACCTAAGGTGTGACAATGCCTTAGCAACAAACAGAGACAGCTATTCTAGTATTCTTCCTTCATGAATTCAGAATGAAGAGAGATAGATGGACTAACTGGTGTCTTCCGTTTGTCCCTCGATCCAGTTCTCTCTTCTCTTTGGGAGTTCCCAGCTACTTCTTTTCTCGCTCGCCCAGCTTCAAGAGGTTTCTGCAAGATCACAAGAAGAGAACACTACACAAAGACATAGATTCATATTCATAACTAGTTCAGGATTAGAAATAAACTAAACATACTAATGCAACCATACATCAAAGATACATCAGTATATAGGAGAAACCAAGATAGCTTTATTGATGAATAACAAGGTTCAGGAAGAGATACAACCAAGAAGGCTCCAATCCAGCATCTCCTTCCCAGCAAATGAAATTCCTATCTTCACCTTCCCTCAAAGCATTAAGCACCCAATAATTCCAGTCTCAAACCAACAACAATTCTTTGCAATAACAAAATTCCAGCCTCTAGATCTCATGGAGGAGAGATCCATATATAGATGTTTGGAGAGAGGATGAGTCAGCTTGAGATCTGACTAGTGTCCTCTCCCTCTGTCAGTTCTTGATTCCACTTGGAGGTTCTTGCTTCCACTTGGAGATTAAGAGCCTCTTACTCATCATAGTCGAATTCACTGAGGCAAGTGTCATTGAGGAAGATTCTGGAAGCTTCCTGGGTCTTGACACCTCTTGGAATGAACTTGCCATTTGTCAACTCTCGCTCAACACACCCTGGTAGTGCTTCTACCTGCGTTGCAGTGCAGGTAGCCAGTGTTGACTTTGACATTCAGCGCAGACAGTTAGTGGAGCCACTGAATTGATCCTGAATTGACTTGTTTTTGAGCAGTTTTTGGTGGAGAACTTCTGTGAATTGTTGTGGTTTGTTAGCCTTGTTCCTCTAGGGGTAGGAACAACATGTTTAGGGACTTTGGATCCCTTAGATTATGGACATTTCATGCTCAATGCTGTAAGGGACAAAAATGTCTATAACAAGATGTCTGTTCTTTGTTTTCCAAATCTGCTACAAGAACAGGAGACATAAGAGCTGAAATCAATGTTTTATTTGAAAATTCTAAAGTTGATTTTATTAGCTCTCTAAATGCAAAATTGGATGTTTTGCAGGTTCATAAAAATCAAGAATTTGATGAAGTGTTTTGCCCTCATGACCGAAAGGAGCATCCCATAGATAGTTGTTCTTCCTTAACTAGGATGGAAGTAGCATATCAAAGAGATGAGGAAGCTGCAACAAGGTCAAAAGCATGGAAATCATGGCCTACAGGTATGGTTCAAAACACTTCCTTTTCATTCTCTTACTTGCATAATCCATCATGGAATACTAATGTGTTAGGGCAACCATGTCAATTTCAATATAACCACCACCAATCTTGTCTACAAGTTTGGCATGGTTCACCTTATGATTGCATGACTACTCTCCCTCATCTTGTAGCACAAGCACATTCTCCATATTCTTCACCAACTCTTCCACAACATCTTGCTTGCCCATCAAAACCATTCACACAACCCAATCAATCACATCATCGAAATGCTCCATTCCATACACATTTTCCTGCTCAACTCATTCCACACCCTCACCATAATAAACCAGTACAACATGCTTACAATGTTGAAATACAAAATTTACCCATCCTTCCCACCCATTCTATCTCACACGCGTCACTATAGAAAACTTACAATGAGATTCAGAATATTTCAAATTTAAAAATTGTAGAAGCTATGGAAGAAAATGAGGTTTCTTTTAGTTTTCATCAACAAGCCATTTTAAAAGCTCAAAAACTTCATTAATATGCATTTTTTAAATTTGGGTATGTGTATACGTGAAGCCTTATTTCTAAAATGGTTCCACTAGAAATACTCTTATACATAAACATATTTGATTCTAAAAGAAGAGTAGGATAGTGGAGAAAATAAAATAAATAAAGAAATAAAACAAACACATTTTTTTATTTTTGTAAAAATAGTTGTTTCTTTGTTGCAACACGCTATGAAATCAACATTGATCATAAATATTTTAATTTATGTGTATGTAGATTAATTATATTGCAAATAAAAATTCTACAAACACTTATATTCATTTTTATCATCAATTTGAAAAGATGCTTGAATATCACATTTTTTTTGCTTGTGGGCTTGATGAAATTTTTGAAAACACAGATGAGGAAGTCATGTTTTGAGGGACCAAATGGCAGTATTTTTAAAACATGTTTCTATCCTAGGTAACCCTTGATGTCTACTTTCCAATCCAATTTGAATCACTCAATTTGGATTTGAAACGAAAAAGTTAGAACCAAAACATTGACAGCATGTCTGGCGGGCAACTGAGAAACAAAGTTGGGGCAGTCGGTTTTTGGAGGCCTAAATGAATGAATTTTTAAAACCTATTTCTATGGTATATTTCCCTATGAATCTAGTTTACAATTCAATTGTAATTACTCATTTTCGATATCGTATGGGGAAGTTATGATCAAAATACTGACTGTCTATCGTAAATCAGCACTCTTGAAACTCTGTCTTTCCGGTTGTTCCTTACAGTATTTGACCTATCAATTCTTCTTGTGTTCAAAACCTGTTTCTATTGGAGATACATAAATAAATATACTTTCATTTCCAATTTTAATCATTCAAATCCGACATCAAATGAAAAATTTATGCTTGAAATATCGACTGTTGGTCTAAGCTGGGTAATGGAAAATGACTTTGTTATGCAGGTTGTTCTAACTAAAATTGACATATCATATCATTGAATATTTAAAACCTATTTCTACTGGGGATAAACCTTTGAATTAGCTCTCATTTGGCTTTGGAATCACTCAATTTCGACGAAAAACAAAGAATTTTTTATTAAAACACTGCTAGTTAGTATGGTCGACCACTGCTCTCCCGCAAATGACAAATAACTTTTACTTTGTTATTTTCTCAGTGGATTTGCTATAAAGAGTAACTACTTGTTGTTTTTTGCATAATTCTTGGATTAGGAAAGCCTGATCACCTCTTTTTCTCCATGATTTAATGTTTTATTGCAGGTAGACACTCATTTTTTGCAGGTCTTGCGAAAATAAAGAAGGTCAATTTATGGACGAGTGATTTTTGAAAGAAATTTTATGAAACAAAAGAATTTCATCCAACTCATTACCCAACGTATTCATAATAGAAAAAATGAAGAATTGATTTCAATTTGAAGATTCATGTCTTATCATTTCTGCCAAAACATTTTTCAAAGAGATCATTTTTTTACATAATATCATAGCTGTTGTAACTTAATTTATTTATTTACATACTTTTTTTTGTTGTTTCTTTTCTAATTTCTCTTATATTTTGTGTTTCAGGTGTTGCTTCATTCAAAGTGTAACTCATCCTTAGCATCAATGTCATGAACAGCTAATTTGGTTTTTGCATGCTTTCATTTTATGATTGTCCATTTTGTTGTTCCTTTTTCACATTTTGTTGTTCCTTTTCGAAATGGAACAACACTTCTACACTTTCACATTTTGTTGTTCCTTTTTGAATGGAACAACACTTTTGCACTTTCACGTTTTGCTGTTCCTTTTCGAAATGAAACAATACTTCTACACTTTCACGTTTTGTTGTTCCTTTTTGAATGGAACAACACTTCTACACTTTCACTTTTTGTTGTTCCTTTCCGAATGGAACAACACTTTTGCACTTTCACATTTTTCTGTTCCTTTCTGAATGGAACAGCACTTCTGCACTATCACTTGTTGTTGTTCCTTTCTGAATGGATCAACACTTTTGCACTTTCACGTTTTGTTGTTCCTTTCCGAATGGAACAGCACTTCTGCACTTTCACTTTTTGTTGTTCCTTTCCGAATGGAACAACACTTCTGCACTTTAACATTTCTGCTGTTCCTTTCCGAAGGAACAACACTTTCACATTTTTGCTGTGAAAAGGAACAACATTTCGCATTTCTTGTTGTTTTTCTTAGGGAACAACACTTTTTCGTGTATATTTTTGCTTTTTGGTGTGTATTTCCTTTGTTGTTCCCTACAAAGAACAACACTTTTTTTGAGTGTTTTTGTTGTTCCTTCAAAAAAACAACACTTTGGGAGTATTTTCAAGAGAAACCCTTCCTTCCTCTTGTGGGATTATTCCTAGTTCATCTCAACCACATTTTACTGATTCCTTTTCATGGCATGAAGTACACTACTTTTATGAGGACAAGAATTATGGATTCTTTTGAAGCAATTTTATATCATTCATGTTATGATCTTTAACAGGAAAACTCCTTGATGATAAAATCTTTTCAAAAGGGACACAATTATTTATATACTACTTTACTGCATTGTTTTCTGTTGTACATGATACTGATTGATCATATTAATACCATGCTGGTTCCACCCTTCCTGGTTAAAATCTTCATTGTCTATAATAAATGAGATTATGGGTATATTTTTTCTATTAACATGTTCAACTTCTTCCACCATCCCTGCTCTTAAGGAGTACTGAACCTCCCTCTTTTTATCATAAAAATGTGTAATATCAACAAAATTTTGTTCACAGATGGAGGATAGGGGGTCTCATTACGAGCCAACCTACCATGTTCATAAGGTTGTAATAAAGTGACATTCCCATTATGGCCACCACACCAGGGTTATGATCCATTGGATAGCCAAATTATCCTTGGAACAGGAGGTCTCATCACGAGCCAGCCTGATCACTTTTGCTACATCCCAGTGAATGGCAGTGTGGTTATCTGGTTACCACGCCAGCACACTGATCTCTTCTGTGGAACAACATTGTAACTCTCCATTTATAAATTGAGGATCCTGGCTCATATGGGTTAAAAAGCAACCATGTCGAGGCTATGAACGCCTGCTGGCAGTAGAGACTCTGCTTATGGTATTGAAGTTATATATTATCGTCAATTATTACTATAATACCCTTTTCTTATTTTTTATTTTTATCAGAGAAATTATTTCCTTAATTTTCCCTGTTTTGAACCTTTATGCATGAGTAATTGTTTCATGATCAATCGCATCATTTTCAGCTAGAATACCGTCAGTAAAGCATCTTTTTGGCATATTGTTGTTCTTTTTATTTTTCATAACTTATCATCAATCCAAAGCATCCTATCTCTTATTCATAACTATCTTTACACCCTTTTCTCTCATTACAACCATAACTCTCGCCGTCCTATCATTGATATGTGTACTCTGCTTCATTTACTGCTATATTGTTCATTCCCTTGCCTTGCCGTCAACATAACACCTTTCATATGCTTTATGGTCATGGAATCCCTTTTCCAATCGGAGGGGGGAATGTATGCATTATGGGATTGCATGCGATATGATTACTGCACTCTACCATAACTTTTTGATTTGATAAAATATCTTATTGAACTTTTTGCATGCATCTTAATCTGTTGCTATTCAAAACTAACACTATAGATTCAAGAACATTGTATGCAAAATAGTGATTTGTTTACAGGAAAACAAGTATGGGCAGAGCTCTATTCGCAGCATGACCACACTATTTCCACTAACAAAAGAGGCTCGCGAACATGAATAATTGTTCAGACATGATGTGCTTGCCTGGATTCCACCTTTTGCATCACTTTCAGCACCAACTCTGCCTACATCAGCTTTAACATATGCCAGTACATATATGTCCTTCCACATTTTTCTTTCTGGAGGTAAAACTTGAGGTAAAATAACATAATTTTCTGATTTATTACGAATTTAGGAGAATTTAATGAAAATCCATTTTGACCATTATTTATCATTCTTCATTCCACATCTTTATCACTTCCCTTTTCTTTTAGCAGCGTATTATCTTTCTGTTTTGGGGAGTGTTTCTTTCATTCATTTATTTCTTATGACCATGTCATTCATATTCTTTATCATCCATTGCTATTCTTATTCATTCTCAACACCTCCCTTATTCCATGTTGTTTTATACCAAGCATAGCATTCAACAGATGGTAGCAACTACCTCTATTTGTTTTCTAGCATTGCATGAGGGCATGCTAATTTTTCAGAGAGGGGGAGGAATTGCTATGCATGATGGATGTTTTCTATTTTCTTTCTCATTTAAGGCATACAATTTCAGTGCAGAAATTGATTTCCATAATATTTTTAAAAACTATGAACTCAATTCTTGTGATCTCTGGAAAACACAGACGTATTATTAAAATACACATACCCAGATAATTTCAAGATAAATTGGTTCATAAAATTTCGGAAATCATGCACTCCCACCTACAGCCATTTTTTTTATATCTAATGATTCATGCATCAAAATGATCTGATTCTTGGATCATAGAGGCATTCATATATTACAAATTTACTTGCAACATTTCAAAAAAAGTTAGTTTGTAGTTTTTCGGGAAATGGTTAATGAAGGTTGTTGTCTCTTATATCATATTTTGTTGCAACTTCATTATTATGCCTTCATCAAAATCGCTAAGTTTGAATATTCATTAATTAAGGAAGAATTCATTTGTTCTATCCATCTCATGAGCTGAGAAGAACAAATTTTTTATTGCTTGGTTAACACATGGGTTTTGTCTTTAAATTGCATGAGTACATGCAATATATTCAGTTTTTTGTTGCATGAGGACATGCAATATATTCGGTGTGGGGGTACGTTGGGCCGTGAATACAACCACTTTTTAAACACTTATTTCATCCATTTTTACTCTTCTTTATCACGTCATTTATTATAATTTATTATATGAATCCAATTTATAATGATTTATGCTCTTATGAATGAATATTATTTATTCTCCTTTATTTCTAATAAATTGATGATCATGCATGATTTTATCAATGATAGTTTTAATAAATTGGTTGTAATATTATTCACCATTTTTAGCCTCTAAGATAATTTCCAGATTGAAGATTTGATCATTAAAAGTGCCAACTCAGAAATTCGCTGGAATAAGAAGTGACAATTTTGCAGTTGAGATTCTGAGTAAATGAAGAAGAACATGGAAAATCCGTAACATGGGTTTTGTCTAGAACGAACCAAATTAACTTTAGTAGAGAACAGTTTGCCTAGATTTGGCTTGTATTGAAAGAAACGCAGGGTTCTTTGAGCATGATTTTCTCAGATTTGCTGTATGGCCATTTCCCCAAATCTCAGCTGCAAAGCCAAATTCGCCTTGCTCTTGTTGAAAGATAGATGGAAATATATTTTCTTGTTGATCAATTGGTTGGAAACAATCCAATTTTGTAATAGAAATCATGTTGTAATTATCTTTGTTGTAACTTCTCTCTGATCTCTCTCTATTTAAATGAAAACAGAGATCAGAGATGGGGATGGAGGATTAGAGATTCAGAATTGAGGATGGCTGAGAGAATGTAGAATTGGGAATGGTAGATTCAGAATTATGATTTGAGAATTAGAAATTCAGAATTAAGGATTCATGATTCATGATCGGATAGGAGGAAAAAAGGGATTATTGCATGTTGTAATTCTCAAAGCTTCAGCTGCTGTAATGATTTCACAGTTTGATTATTAATATATGATTTGGGAGTTTCTGTTCATTCTTCTCGTCTAAAGTAGCCCAGTAGCATCCACTGGCGGCTAAGGGCCCAGCCTCTGGTGGATTGTGCTGCTGCTATATATTATATCTGTAGTTCATGCGTGGTTTTCATTATCAGTTTTGTTCGGTAATTTAATGTGTTTTGTTATTTTACATCACGGTTCTATTATATTCGATTTATGTTCAACTGAGTAATATCGTTCTTGATGCCAGGAATGTCGTATTGATTCATCTTGACTTGGTAATGCATTGTTTTTCTTTTAATCATTGATATAACGTTGCTGATCCTTACAGAATGTTATTGTTGTTCAATTACAGTGTAACCGTGTTGTGACCTTCATAAGTTGGTATTACTATATTCGTCTATGGTTTACACTTAATCGCGATTGTTGTTCAACTTACATTGTTGCTCCATTACGAATTACAATCGTTCTTGTTTACAACTGAGATTGATGTTTGTGGTACCAAGGTCAGATTACTATTTCTCTCAATACTAAGGCATGCCCTGTGTGTTATTCATCTTGGTTTTTTGGCTCTGACTACTGTTGCTAATTAGTCTCTGTTCTATTTCCGTGTGCTATCCGATTTATTCTTAGAGTAAAGATTTCTATCTGATTTTTGTAGTATACACTTACTACACTTATTTTTGTAGATTAAGGTGGTGTTGTTTGTAAGAATTAGTTGTCGTTACATTTCCTAGTTGTTGTTTCATTTCTTGTTATTTGCATTATCTTTGCTTTGGTGTGAAGAACGATCTGAAGCTGTAGTGGGCATTGACATTTGTTGTCTAGTTCCCAGATTGATGATCTGTTCCTTGATTATCTTCAGCTACGTTAATTTACAAAGGGATGATTTACTGCTACTATACCCTTGACTGATCATTTGTTGTAGTGTTCTGAATGCATGATTTAAGTCTTAAAGTGCTTTGCTGTAAGTAGATCTCATTTTGAGCATCCGTTTACTCTTGTATTTTGAGCACTGTACTACATCTTTCAAAATATTACTCTTGAGTAAATAGCCGCCTCAAACTGAGTACACTCTTGAAGTAAAAAGTCGTCCCTGGGTTGACAATTAATGTGAAGATAATTAGGAGTTAAAAAGACACCTTTTTATTGCTCAACAGTAGCTCAATAACCTCATTAGATCAGCCCCTATACTTTGTGTTTACTATCTATCATAAGCTCGGCGTAAATCCCTGAACTTAGCTACAAACTGTGGGTGAAAACCAAGCTCAGTCTCGTCCCTGGACCATTGCACTGTCTCTCATTAGCAGTCTGGATGCATCACACCTCTTGTATGCTACAGGCAAGATGCATCCCTGTTTTCTTAAGGACAGGTGCGATGATTGAATGAGACTGTTTCTACCTCCAGATTTTGGTTTTTTCTTCATTGTTTTCAGCTCTATTCAGTAGTTTTGTTGTCTATGATCAGTATATCATTGTTGAAACCTTCTTCCTTCACATTATTCAGCCTCCATTGATAAGGAATTGTAAATGTTTTTTATGTATTTTTCATCATTTACAGCCCTCCTTTGCAAACAGTAGCTTAATCTAACTGTCGTCTTTTGATTCGAAAGTGTCGCAACTGTCGTTTTAGTGAAGAAAAATAGTGTCATAAAGTCTTCCTCTTTTAGATAGTCGATTACACTTTTGCCATTATATTTAATTTGAATTATCAATTCTTTGAAGTGTCGAATACAGTTTTCCATTCAAAAGAGAAAGAGTTGTCTTAGTCTTCCTTTCGTTTTTTGAAAAGAAGTTTTTAAAGTGTCGCTTCGAAGAAAAGTAGTTCAGATTTGTATTTAATTTTCTTTTTTTCATTCTCACATTAAGAGAACTGAAAAAAAAAAAAAAAAAATACACGCATGTGCATTTGCATTTAGACTGCATGTGGAAATTGATTTAGGAAAAGTGCATTTAGTGTGTTGTCTCTGCTCTATGTTGAAAGAATCATATTTTTCTTTCCTTAGTAGCTAGGATTTTCATTGCTAAAGGAAAATAAATGATTATTTATCATTTTAGATTGCATATTTAGGAGTTGTACATCTACATCACGTGGTGAACCTTGAATGGCAAACTTCTTAAGAAATATCAACTATAAAATAAACCTCAATGAACATAAAAACGCTTTGGAACCTAATGCACAACATCTAGAAGTCTAGGCTAGAGATGTATTCCAGCATCATAAAGCCTGGTAACTATTGTTTTCATCGTAGGTTGGGTGATTCCTCCTCTTTGATACGACAACTGCCAGTATGGACTTGTGCTCCCACATACCGTCGAGTATATATTGGGAGACCACAATAGGCTGATATCCTTTATCCTTAGGAAGCTGTGTCTACCGCCCTATCGATCGCAATGCACTAAACACAGCATTCGAGAAGATTGACTGCCATACGTAAAGTCCTCGGTAATTTCTCTATAATTTACCACCGAGGTGTATATTGCAGTTTTGTGATTGCTTTGGTAATCCCTCTGTCTAGATTTCCAGAGTAGTCACTTTCATTCCTTTTCAGACTCCTTAAAAGAAAAGGTCCATATGAGCACTTCTCACTTCAGGCTCATTAAAAATCAAAGGTAACTAGAGTCATCTTTAGCTTTTTCTCAAATCTTAAAAATTGAAAAAGCAAGTTGTGTCAAAGTGTCATAAAATTTATTTTATTCAGAATATCATCACTATTCCCTCGTTGGTCTTAGGTTGAGGAAATGGAGTCCACCAATCAAGGATTTCCCCTTGGGGGGGATCCTAGTCCTTTCTCCTCTTGGGGAGATATTGGTGCTCCACACATGGCTACATTGTCCCTCCCGGGACTCACAATTGGCTTGCCAGTATGGCTATTCTCGACCACTATCGTTCAAAACACCGTAAATCCTTAGCAATCAAATCAACAACTAGATGATACTAAAGTTGCTCCCCCACCTTCCACTTCATTTGTTTCTCCCTCTCCTTCTTATTCTTTGCTCGGTGAAACTAGTAACACTAAAAACCAAGTAACTAAGAAGAAGAAGAAAGGGAAGGAGAAGAAGAAGAAGAAGCCAACGGCGAAAGGGGGAAACCATACATCATCTGGCGAAAATCCACACACTGCACAATCCAAACCCAAATCTCTGTGTGTCATTTGCAAAGGAGACCACTATCATCGAGATTTTCCCTGCATCCCGCGGATCTTGAGAGACTGGTCTCCCTGCTTGCACAATCTGGTGTCTTCAACCTCTATTGATCATGTTGAGAGTACACTGTCAACTACTGAAAGTGAAGTCAATGGGAAAAAAGGAAGATCTACATTTCCTTGTAGGTTGTGTGAAGGCGATCATGCCCTCCACCGTTTCCCTTTCTTGGACGAAGCTAAAAGAGTCTTGGATAATCATCCTGCTTCACCATAGTGACTTCCTCCTAGATACATGAAACTCTTTCCAAGTCCATTGCTAGTTGAAAATCCAACTGACACACCTCTGTTGTCAGTCGAAACGCCTATCATTGAAGATAAACCCTCTGAGTCCACACCGGACCAAAGTCAACAGGTCGAGATGGCAGTCGACCCAGTTTTGTCTTCAGAAGGTCCACCTTCAGATGATACAGTCTCCAAAGAGAATGAGAATGACATTGTTCAAATTCTTTTTGTTAATACAGAATCCGATGAACATGGGGACAATCTGCCTATTCCTTTACCACAGGACGGAAGTTCCTCAGTTCAAGAGATTCATCCGACCGTTTATTCAGTCCCTCCTCCAAGCAATCTAGTCATCTCCTTTGATTGGAATCTACTAGCAAGACCGCGTCTACCATCTAATGTACCATTCTGAATCATAGGACAAGCTTGAAAAATGATCATGGCTAGTACTATCATAGATGAAGGGGCTTCTGTGAGTATCCTTTCCTCAACTGCTTGGAAAGCTCTTGGTTCGCCATCACTTCTATCTGAGATTCGAAATCTGTCAAGCTTCAATAAGGGATCCAGTCAACCGTAAGGGATCCTTCCAAATTTTCCTATAACTTTGAGAAGGAAAACCGTTCATCTGAATGTGATGGTATTCCAAGGGCCTCTAGATTACAATCTACTCCTTGGGTATGACTACATTTACAGCATGGGAGCTATTGTTTCCTCACTCCTTCGAGTGATGTGTTTCCCGTATGAAGGCAGAATGGTCTAGCTCGTTGACTAGCTTTCATTACCCAGTTCAAACACGGCTACTAGTCAAATGCCATCCCTAAATGGTCTTTTTTCACAAGGAATGTCTCATCAACCTCCAGTCCATCCACCTGATGATCACGAGTGATTCGATGAATGTGACTAAACCCAAGGGGCATGCGCCCTGGTCTGCTTCGGCAGGAAAACCCCAGATATAAGGTAGGTTTCCTCGTAGGATATATGACCAATCTGACACACCCGTCCATTTAGGAAAATGGGATCAGTCTGGAAAAATATTTCCTCGTCGAAGGTTATGTGATTGGTAGTGGATCCACACCTTTCACCTTTGTCTATTTCGATGGATAGAGCCAAGGAAGTGTTTTGTCTGCAACGTGGATGAAACAACCTTGCTTTAATGCAAGAACTTCCATATGGTAACCTGGAAACTCTACTTCTCTTTATACCTGGGGGCATGCAAACCTTTTTTACGCAAGTGAAAAGCAACCAGCGTAACTCTAACCCCATAGTTTTACTAACTTCAACTGCTTAAGTTAGGTGATTGGTCTGATCCACCATTCACCTTTTCCGGGACTGGTGGCGACGACAAAGCAAAGGAAATGTTTCCTGGTGAGAAACTATCCTACCTAAACTTAGTAGTTCTTTAACCCTTAGGATAATAGTTGGTCATTCCTAGCTTGCATACAAAAGGCTCAGAGCAAAGTTTCCCATGGGGCAAGCTCCCTAAAAAATGAACCTACTGATAAGAGACATCCTTATTAGACGATTGGCATGAGCAATGTTTCCGCAAGGTTCAAGCTCGTTAAAAAGTAAACCCGCCTAAGAGCAATGTTCCCGCAAGGTTCAAGCTCGTTAAAAAATCAACCTGCACTGAGCACATGCTGGCACAAGGTTTAAGCTCATTAAAAAATAAACTCGCCTTTGGTAAATAGCCTTTGTCATCACTTTGCTATCTACCCTTTTTGAACTTTGGTTGTGTTCCTTCCGTCACCTCCATTTCATTCAGCTGACCATACGCTTCCACTTGATTGTTTATCCTTTTGAGGAACATCTGCGATGAGTGATTCTGATTTCCACCCTCTTCACACTACCATGTTTTGAGAAGTTCCAAACTTACCTGGGACCAGCTGCTACCCAGAAATATCACTCGTTCCTAAAAAACGAGCCTCCTTTAAACTCTTTTTAGACTCGTTAAATATAAAAATATTGTCGAGCTATTGGCCTTCCCAACTCGTTAAAGTAAGGGGAACGCCATCCCTCTCATATATTTTAATCTTTTTGGACTTGAAGGATTATTAAACAAAAAGATCGAGCGCTTGTCTTTGTCAGCTTGTTAAAACTATCGAAAAGTCATCCCTTTCGTATTATTTTACACTTTTTCGGACTTAAGGGGTTATGCCACAAAAAGGGACTGTTGGAGTCTCCTTTTCATCCATTTTCAAACTCTCTAAACAAGAAAAGGATCGAGTTATCTTTTTCATTAAACTTGTTAAAACAATAGCGACAAACTTGTCCACCCAGACAAGAATGAGTCTCAGTGATGCTAGGCTTACTAAACACAAAGCGACAGGTTTTCCCAAAGAGAAAATTATAGACCAAGCATATGTTATCCTCCTCGAGCTTGTCAAAAATAAAGAGGTACTGGTTAGAAATGACGGGGGAAAAATGGGAAGAAAACTTGAAGAACTCTATTGGTAGCAAGTCGCTCTTGAACATGACACTTTCACTCCATCACTGTGATTGAGTTGGGTTGGGTTTTTCTGTTCACCATCACCATTGGTCTGCCATGCCATCCATGGGGTTAACACTACCAAATCCATATCAGTGTCACCAATATGTTCAAGAGAAGTCATTCATAGAATTCACCATCCAACAAACGTCTCATCCACTGCATTACATCCACTCTTCATTTTCATGGCCGCCAATCCTGAACCTTATATCATTAGATCGTTTTCACCTCCACAAAAATCATTTGCTCCGTTTCGTGTTGTAGATGTGGGATACATCCAGTCCCT
Organism: Pinus tabuliformis; assembly: GCA_031772625.1. Taxonomy (NCBI): domain Eukaryota; kingdom Viridiplantae; phylum Streptophyta; class Pinopsida; order Pinales; family Pinaceae; genus Pinus; species Pinus tabuliformis. The sequence continues at coordinate 903,516,000 of CM062820.1, read as the reverse complement.
CCTACAACAGGTCACTTCTTATCGACATTAGCTCATTATCAAAGAAGTTGACTTAGAAACAACCCTTTCAATACTTTGAAGCTTGCATGCCTCAATGGCAAGTTTCTCACTTCCGGCAACAAGTTTACATCAATGACCTTTGCCCGAAAGACTTTGCGTGGTGTTCGACATCAGCTCATATATTCACACCACGTGAATTGTACTGTAGTACCTTGAGGGTCATCATCATTATCGGTGACTTCTCTCATGTCTATTAACAGCTCACATTATTGGCTGGTAATCAGACGATGTCTTTCCATGTTTGACTTGAAAATATCTTTTCACATGGATTGACTTGTACATTGGGCGAATATTGGATGAGTTTTGAGGACCTCGGATCTAGTTTCATCCATCCGGGCTACGATACATTCAGGAAAATAAAGACATCAATTGTACACAGAAGCTACACAAATAGTCATCTAAGCCAGGGAAGATGACTCTTCATGCGAAGAATCAACAGTCTACAACAACGGACGATTGTCTGTCCTATGTACATGAAAATGAATTTATAAAGCTGAGCATGGGAATGCCCGCCTCAACTAGATCATGAAAATAATATGATGATGATGTATTGTATTGTATCTTATAGAGGTCACCTTCTAGTTCGAATACATCGGATCCTCATGAATAAAGCATTTCACCCGACATCAGAAGATTTACGACCTCATGCTTTGGGGGCATCTGTTATAGACATATTTGGGCACTGCAATGCCAAACTCATATGTCCATAAACCAAGGGGTATTTGGTCCTAAAAGTGTTGTTTCATACCCTAAAGAATCATGGTCAACTAATTACATCATTTCCCAAAAGTTCCGCTTGAAAAAACTACTCAGAACTGGCCAAAACTGGACCATACTCACTGCTCCATGGTCAGGGTGCAATGCATCTCACCTTGTACACACGGGGGGTGAGATGGATACTAAAAAGGCCTTCTGTAGGGTGCGATGAGCGAGAATAGACAAATGGCAGAGACAATTTGATAAGTGGATGATCATGGAATCTTCCAGAAACTTCTCATTTGACACTTGCCTCTCTGAATTTTCCCAGGGATGAGTAAGAGATCATGAAATCTCCAAGTGGAACCAGTGGAATGACACTAATCAAAAATGCAGAGCTAACTCACGCCCTTGCAAGACATCTATAAATGGATCACTCATCTGAGAGATCTAGAGGCTAGAATTTTGTAATTTGTAAGGAAGTGTTGTTGGTTTCTCTTTGAGACATTTTATTGTTGGGTGATCTAGCTTTTCATGAGGTGAAGAGGGCTTTCATGCTGGGAGGATGATGCTGGATCAGACAGCTGGGTTGCAATCCTCTCTTCTACTACTTCTATAAATAAATCTATTTGAGTTTTCCTCCATACACTTGTATATTTCTGAATCTTGTATTTATGTATGCATTTGTATGGTTAATTTACATCTGATTCTACTAGATCTCTATGCTTTGATGGTATTTTGTTGCTTTGACTCTACAGGTGTTCTTTGAAGCCAGACAAGTGAGAAAGGAGTGGCGAAGCTCTATCAAAGGAGAGAGGAAACAAGTAAGGAGCCAAGCGAAAGACTGAGGTTGGTACTCTACTTCTCTCTCATCTATCTCTCATAAAGGAAAACACAAGTTACTTTGAATTGTTTGTTTCTAAGATAGCTACCCGTCTTAGTGGGACTAGCAACTCTGAATGGAAACTAGTTTTCCTGGAAACATGGCCCGAGTTCAGTTCAAGCTCAACCTAAAAATCACAGAACTAGAGCTCATGTCACAGCCTTCGACCCCACCAGAAGTTAGGGAATAGCACGAACCATTTTTTAAGGACAGATTAGCTACTATCGATGCCATAGTGGTGGAATCCATAGTGCTATTTGAGCAAGCCATGGAAGTAGTAATGTCCCTACAGGAAGACCCCAACCTATAGATGTTAAAGAGAGAAAATTGCGAGCTTCAGCAGCAATATGATGAAGTGCGGGCAACGGGGTGCATAGTGGCTACAGCACAGCGCCTTGCCAAGTTGTAGGAGGGGAAGCAACTCCTTGAACAAGTGGAAGTCACACAGAAGAAAGAGGTAGTCCTTAAGGCACAGTGGGATTCTTAGTTGGAAGAAGCCTTCCAAGTCTCCCCCAATATACATGACAAGTTGGCGAACCTGCAGCTTACACAACAAAAAATCAGGCAAGATAACGAGCGACCGACCACAAAGAAACTAGTTGAATAGGTGAAGTAGGCAGCCATGCAGAGCGCGGCTGAAGTAGTAGTGGTGTAAGTGGAGCTGGTATATCTTCGAAGTAAGACCTCCATGCCAACTAACTTTGTACCTGGGTCCGGACCCCCTAAGCCAACAAGAGGGAAAATACACCCTATAGTTATGTGGTGTCTCTATGTATCCTACAAAGACTCCCATCTCAATTGTAGGCTCAAGTTTCTTCTTACTATCCTTAGGTACATGACAAAAACTAGTAGCTCCAAAAATTTTGAAATGAGTTATCTCTGGCTTCCTCCTAGAGAAATATTCTTCAAGTGTGATCATGCTAAGTATTCTATGAGGACTCTGGTTCTGCAAATAAACTATGTTGTTGCATGCTTCCTCCCAGAGAAGGTGGATTTGACATATTTCCCCAATATGCATCCCTTGTAGACATCATGTTTGTCAAGGGTGCAATTCGGGAGACCATTGTGTTATAGACATTTTTGGGTCCTACAACCCCAAGCATGAAATGTCCATAAATCAAGGGCTCCTAAGTCCCTAAAAGTGTTGTTCTAACCCCTAAAGGAACAAGGTCAACAGATTACAACTTCTCCCAGAAGTTCTCCATGAGAAACTGCTCAGAATTTGGTCAAAACAGGATCATTGCAGCTGCTCGACTAGCTAAGTGCGTTGCATCTCACCTAAATACACTGTGAGGGTGCGTTGCATTTCAAAAGTCCCTTCTATGGGGTGCGATGGGTGAGAAATGACAAATGGCAGTGTCATTCTGCGAGGTGGAGAGGCAATGGAAGCTTCCAGAACCTTCTCCTGTGACACTTGCCTCACTGAATTCGACCAAGGATGAGTAAGAGACCATCAGTCTCCAAGTGGAAGCAAGAACTATCAGAGAGAAGACACTAATCAAATCACAAGCTGACTCATCCCCCTTACAGATATCTATATATGGATCCCTCATCCCAGAGATCCAGAGGCTGGAATTTTTCATATTGTAAGGAATTGTTGTTGGTTTCTTTAGACAAACATCAGATTGTTGGGTGATCTAAGCTTTGTTTGAGGTGAAGAGGGGCTTCTTGGCTGGGAGGTTGATGCTAGGTCAGAACAACTGGTTGTAACTCCTCTTGGCTCTTTTCTTGTTTATCAATAAAAGCTATTTGAGTTTTCCTCCATGCTTTTGTGTCATTGATGCTTGTTACATTTGTATGGTCAATTTACATCTGATCCTAGATTGTTTATGATTATAGATCCATGTCTTTGTATAGTGCTATGCTTCTGTGATCTTATAGGTACTTTGTGAAGCTGGGCGTCCAAGGGAGCAGGTAGCTGAGGACTATCAAAGAAGAGAGGGATCAAATCAGGAGATTAGCGCAAGACAGAGGTTGGTCTTTCTGTTCCTCTCTATCTATAATTCATAAAGGAAAAACGAAAGTAGCTTTTCTCTTTTTTTTCTAAGGCAGTTTTCACACCTTAGTGGGATAGAGAAGTTCTATATAGACACTTTTCCCTGTAACAAAATGGTGACTCTGCCGGGGACTAATTAGTTTGTTTGTTTATCATTCTTTGTTGTTTGTTTCATAAACTTACAAGTAGCGTTCCAACTGCATTTGCCATAACAAATGCAAAGTAGATAAGTGCTACTCCAATCCATCTACTGGATCTGTTTATGATTTAAACAACTGATTCACAAACTATCTGATTGCCCTTGTGATAGCTCTTAGATCCTCCTTAGATCTACCCCTGATTGTTGCATTACTGATTGCTTTTTGGTCGGCCAAAACCCAAGAACTGAACTGCAAACTGTGACCCAGAACCCAAACAGAGTCTCGTTTCTGGCCCAGCGTAGGTACTGTTCAGAGATTCTGAATTTCAGTGCACTTCCCAAGTGGACAACCTGCGCTGCATTTCAGATTCTCTGTGTTACAGGTGCGCTGATCAGACTAGCTCTGTGCAGTTGTGGCTTCTGTGGTTCATTCTTTCCAGTTCTATTCCTGAATTTTGTTGCCTGTGATCAGTATATGTTTGTTTGAAAACCCTTTTCCTTGCTATTATTCTGCCTCCTTTGTAAAAAAGAACTGTAGACGTTTTTGTGTGTTTGTTGAGTCATTTACAGTTCTCCTTTGCAAAAGTAGCGTAATCGTACTGTCGTCCTTTGATTTGAAACTGTCGCAAGTGTCGATTTCAATCATAGGAAAGAGTTTGATTGCTGTTGATGGTTGATTATCCTGTTACTATTCCTTTTGGTCTGAATTTGTAATTTTCTAGTGTCGAGAACAAGTATTCAGTTCAGAATCGTAAAGTGTTGTGATTGTCTCCATTTTTTGATTTCGAAAAGAAACTTGTTGATATTTGTCGCTTGAAAAGAAATTCAGATTTGTACATCAACTTTCTTTTTAGCATTCATACACTAAGAAAGTCGAAAACAAATACATGCATGTGCATATGCATATAGATAGTCTGATTGGCTTGATTTAGGAAAGTGCATTTAGAGTGTGCTCTTTGCTCTTTGTGAAAAGATTATGTCTTTCTTTTCCCTAGTAGCTAGGATTTTCATTGCATAAAGGGGATAAAAAGTTTGTTTTTCATCTCAGATTGCATTTTAGGAATTACATCTACATCTCGTGGTGAACCCGAAAGGCAAACTTCATAAACAAGATCAACTTAAAATAAATTCAATGAATCTAACAACGCTTTGGAACTTAACGCGCAACATTTAGAAGTCTAGGCTAGAGATGTATTCCGGCGTCATAAAGCCTGGTAACTGTTATTCTCACTGATGGTTGGGTGATTCCTCCACTTTGATATGATAAGTGCCAGTACGGACTTGTGATCCCATGTACCGTCGAGTATATTTTGGGAGACCCCAATAGGCTTAATCCTTTATCCATAGGAAGCCGTGTCTACCGCCGTATCGATCGCAATGCACTGAACACAGCATTCGGGAAGATTGATTGTTGTACCGTAAAAAGTATTCTGTAGTTTTGCGATTGGTTTGGTAATCCCTCTACCTAGATTTCCAGAGCAGTCCCTTTCGTGCCTTTTCAGACTCCTTAACGGAAAAGGTCCATCTGAGCACTTATTACTTCAGGCTCATTAAAAATCGAAGGAGACTAGAGTCATCTTTTGTTTTTTCTTGACTCTTTAAAATTGAAAAAACAAGTTGTGTCAAAGTGTCTAAAATTTATTTTAAACGGAATATTCATTACCCTTTCCTATGTTGATCTTGGGTTGAGAAAATGGAATCCACCAACCAAGGAATTCCCCTTGGAGGAAATCCTAGTCCCCTCTCCTCTTGGGGAGATGTTGGTGCACCCCATATGGCCACATTGTCGCTTCCAGGATTGACAATTGGTTTGCCTGTATGGCTCTTCTCAACCTCTGTCGTTCAGAACACCACTATTCCTGAACAATCGAATCAGCTACTAGACGAGTCCAGAGTTACCCACCAACCTTCTATTTCCTCTAATTCTTCCTCTCCTCCTTCCTCTTTGCTTGATGGGGCTGTAAAGCCAAAAGTCAAGTACCTAAAGAGAAGAAGGAAAAGAAGAAGAAAGAGAAGAAGAAGAAGGAGCCAAAAATGAATGGGGGCAAACGAGTGTCATCTAGCGAAAATCCACACACTGCACCAACCAGGCCTAAATCACCATATGTCATTTGCAAAGGAGACCACTATCACAGAGATTGTCCTTGCATCCATCGGATCTTAAGGGACTGGTCTCGTTGTTTGCACAACCCGGTGTCGTGAACCTCTGATGATCATGTTGAAAACACACTGTCAACTAGTGAAAGTGAAGCCCCAGGACAAAAAGGAAAATATAGATTTCCTTGTAAACTGTGCAAAGTCGATCATGCCGTCCACCGTTGTCCCTTCTTAGACGAAGCTAAAAGAGTTTTGGACGATCGTCCGATTTCACCGTTACGACTTCCTCCTCGATATAAAAAACTCTTGCCGAGTCCGTCACTAGTTGAAAATCCGGCTGGCCCGCTTAGGTGGTCGGCCGAAGCATCTATCATTGAAGATAAACCATCTGAACCCATACCAGACGAAAGTCAAAAGGTCGAGGCGGCAGTTGACCCGGTCTTGCCTTCAGAGGTTCCATCGTCAGATGATACAATCACCGAAGAGAACGAGGATGACACCGTCCAAATTCTTTTCATAAACACAGACTCCAACGAACATGGGGGCAATTTACCCGTTCCTATACCGCAAGAAGGAAGTTCGTCAGAGTCGTACCCGGCCGTCTATTCGGTCCCACCTCCAAGCAACCTAGTTGTCTCCTTCGACTGGAATCAACTAGGCAGAACCCGTTTACCAGCTAGTGTACCATTCCGAATTATTGTTCAAATATATAGAATGGTTATGGCTGGTACCATCATAGATGAGGGGGCTTCTGTGAGTATCCTTTCCTCAACTGCTTGGAAAGCGCTTGGTTCGCCATCGCTTTTGCCTGAGATGAGAAATCTAACAGGTTTTGATAAAGGAACCAGTCGACCATTAGGGATCCTTCCCAATGTGCCCATAACATTGAGAAGGAAAACCATTCACATGAACGTGATGGTAGTTCAAGGACCCCTGGATTACAATCTACTCCTTGGACGAGACTATATTTATTGCATGGTAGCAATTGTCTCCTCACTCTTTAGAGTAATGTGCTCTCCGCACGAAGGAAGAGTGGTCAAGCTCGTAGACCAGCTTTCATTTCCCGGATCATACAGAGCAAATAGTCATATACCATCCCTAAATGGTCTTTTCACGCAAGAAATGTCTCAATCTCCAATCCATCCACCCGATGAGCGCGAGTGATTCGGGGGGACATGACTGAATCCCAGGGGGCATGCACCCTGGTCTGCTTCGGCAGGAGAACTTCGGGTATAGGGTAGGTTTCTGCGAGAAAATATGACTAGTCTGCACTACCGTCGGTCATTTGAAGAGGGGGTTATTCTAGAACAAGATTCTCTTGTCAAAGCTACATGAGTGGAGTAACTTCCTCTCCTCCACTCACCTTTGGCTATTTCGATAGACATTGCTGAAGAAGTGTTTTTTTTGCGCTGTGAATAGAAAAATCTTTGGGTAACCTGTAAGAGGTAGGCCTCTCTCGGTAAAACAAATGTTTTAATGGACTAAAGAAGGGGTAACCTTGAAACTCTGTTTTATAACTGGGGGCATGCAAACTTTTTGGAGTGCAAGAAAAGAGTGATCGTTTATCTGTTTTTTGGATTGGTCGTTTCCTAACTTACATAAAGAAAGGATGTGGGGCAAAACTCTAAAAGTTTCCGTTTTTATATGAGACATTCTTATCACACGACTGGATTAATCGAGCAGTTTTAGCACATAGTTCAAGCTCGCTAAAAAATAAACATAAGCCATGAGCAAATGTTTCCCCCCGCATTTAAGCTCGTTAAAAAATGAACTATTCCTCCGTAAATAACCATCGTGAATGTAGTACTTCAGCCATTAAAGCCTTGGTCGTGTTTGCACCGTCACCTCCACTTTTTCATTGGCCGATCATTCACCTCCATTTGATTGTTTACCCATTTTAAGGAACAGCTGCGAAGAGTGATTTCACTAGCCATCCTCGTGACACCGCCGTGATTGGAAAATTCCAAACCTTACATGGAATTAGCTGCTACCCATTTTATCACTCGTTCCTCAAAAGACGAGTCTCCTTTAAGCTCTTTTCAACTGACTCGTAAAATATGAAAAGATTGCCGAGCGATTGGCCTCTCCAACTCGTTAAAGGGACAGGAAGTGCTATCCCTCCTCTAGATTTTAATCTTTTTGGACCTGAGGAATTATTACACAAAAAGATCGAGCGCTTGTTTTGTTCGGCTCGTTAAAAGTATTGAAAATTCATCCCTTTTGTATTGTTTTATACTTTTTCAGACTTAAGGGATTAGATGATGAAAAAGGAATTTTTGAGTTACCTTTACGTTCCTTTTCAAACTCTCTAAAATTGAAAAGGACCGAGTTATCTTTGTCGTTAAACTAGTTAAAAGGATTAATAGCGACAAACTTGTCTATAGACGAGAACGAGTTTCACTATAGCTAGACTCATTAAAACATAGCGATGGGTTTGCCGAAGGGAAAATTATAGAACAATCATATGTTATCCTCCTCAAGCTTGAAAAAAATAAAGAGGTACTGGTCAGCAATGACTGGTGAAAATTGGGAAGAAAACTTGAAGAAACTTTGTTGGTAGCAAGTCGCTCTTGAACATGACACTTCCACTTCGTGTCCGAGTCAGGTTGGGTTGTTTCATTCACCTGTCACATCACCATGGCCACGCCATACCATCCACATTTGGGGTTAATGCTACCAATCCATCACATCAGTGTCGCCGATATGTTCAAGAGAAGTCATTCAGAGAATTCACCTGTGTCTCACCCACTACCATACATTATACTCCATTCTTTCATGACCGCCACCCTGAACCTTATATCACCAGATCGTTTTCACCTCCATTAAAATTATTTGCTCCGTTCCATGTCATTGATGTGGGATTCATTAAGGCCCTCCTGTGACGGATCACTTCTTGTCGACATCAACTCATTATCCAAGAAGTTGATCTAGGAACACCCCATTCAGTACTTTGAAGCTTGCATACCTCAATGGCAAATTTCTGACTTCCAGCGACAGGTTTACATCAATGGCCTTCGACTGAAAGATTTTGCGTGGTGTTCGACGACAAGTCCTTTATTCACACCATGTGAATTGTACTACAGTACCTTGAGGGTCATTATCATTATCGGTGATTCCTCTCGTGCTTGTTAACAGTTTACATCATTGACTGGTAATCAAGCGATGTCTTTCCATGTTCGAATTCAGAACATTTCTCACATGGATCGACTTGTACTGCGAGTGAAGATCAGACGAGATTGAAGACCCCGGATCTAGTTTCATCCATCCGGGCTGCGATATATATTCAGGGAAATAAAGACATTAAATGTACATCATTGCTGCACAGATAATCATCCACTCAAAAGGATGATGGCTCTATCAGAATCATCAGTCCACACTCAGACGATTTTCTGTCCTATGTACATGAAAATGAATTTATAAAGCTGAGCATGGGAATGCCCGCCTCAGCTAGATCATGAAAATATTATGAAGATAATGTATTGTATTCTATCTTATTACAGGTCTCCTCTCAGCATTGAAAGAACTTCAGATCCTCATAATAAAGCATTTCACCCGACATCAAAGGATTAACAACCTCATGCTTTAGGGGGCAACTGTTATAGACATTTTTGGGCCCTACAACCGCAAGCATGAAATGTCCATAAATCAAGGGCTCCTAAGTCCCTAAAAGTGTTGTTCTAACCCCTAAAGGAACAAGGTCAACAGATTACAGCTTCTCCCAGAAGTTCTCCATGAGAAACTGCTCAGAATTTGGTCAAAACAAAATCATTGCAGCTGCTCCACTGGCTAAGTGCATTTCATCTCACCTAAATACACTGTGAGGGTGTGTTGCATTTCAAAAGTCCCTTCTGTGGGGTTCGATGGGCGAGAAATGACAAATGGCAGTGTCATTCCGCGAGGTGGAGAGGCAATGGAAGCTTCCAGAATCTTCTCCTGTGACACTTGCCTCACTGAATTCGACCAAGGATGAGTAAGAGACCATCAGTCTCCAAGTGGAAGCAAGAACTATCAGAGAGAAGACACTAATCAAATCACAAGCTGACTCATCCCCCTTACAGATATCTATATATGGATCCCTCATCCCAGAGATCTAGAGGCAGGAATTTTGCATATTGTAAGGAATTGTTGTTGGTTTCTTTAGACAAACATCAGATTGTTGGGTGATCTAAGCCTTGTTTGAGGTGAAGAGGGGCTTCTTTGCTGGGAGGTTGATGCTGGGTTAGAACAATTGGTTGTAACTCCTCTTGGCTCTTTTCTTGTTTATCAATAAAAGCTATTTGAGTTTTCCTCCATGCTTTTGTGTCATTGATGCTTGTTACATTTGTATGGTCAATTTACATCTGATCCTAGATTGTTTATGATTATAGATCCATGTCTTTGTATAGTGCTATGCTTCTGTGATCTTACAGGTACTTTATGAAGCTGGGCCTGCAAGGGAGCAGGTAGCTGAGGACTGTCAAAGAAGAGAGGGATCAAATAAGGAGATTAGCGCAAGACAGAGGTTGGTCTTTCTGTTCCTCTCTATCTATAATTCATAAAGGAAAAACGAAAGTAGCTTTTGTCTGTTTGTTTCTAAGGTAGCTGTCACACCTTAGTGGGATTGAGCAGTTCTATATAGACACTTTTCCCTGTAACAAAATGGCGACTCCGCTGGGGACTAATTAGTTTGTTTGTTTATCATTCTTTGTTGTTTGTTTCATAAACTTACAAGTAGCGTTCGAACTGCATTTGCCATAACAAATGCAAAGTAGATAAGTGCTACTTCAATCCATCTACTGGATCTATTTATGATTTAAACAACTGATTCACAAACTATCTGATTGCCCTTGTGATAGCTCTTAGATCCTCCTTAGATCTACCCCTGATTGTTGCAGTACTGATTGCTTTTTGGTCGGCCAAAACCCAAGAACTGAAATGCAAACTGTGACCCGGAACCCGAACAGAGTCTCGTTTCTGGCCCAGCGCAGGTACTGTTTAGAGATTCTGAATTTCAGTGCACTTCCCAAGTGGACAACCTGCACTGCATTTCAGATTCTCTATGTTACAGGTGCGCTGATCAGACTAGCTCTGTGCAGTTGTGGCTTCTGTGGTTCATTCTTTCCAGTTCTATTCATGAGTTTTTCTACCTGTGATCAGTATATGTCTGTTTGAAACCCCTTTTCCTTGCTATTATTCTGCCTCCTTTGTACAAAAGAACTGTAGATGTTTTTGTGTGTTTGTTGAGTCATTTACAGTTCTCCTTTGCAAAAGTAGTGTAATCGTACTGTCGTCCTTTGATTTGAAACTGTCGCAAGTGTCGATTTCAATCATAGGAAAGAGTTTGATTGCTGTTGATGGTTGATTATCCTGTTACTATTGCTTTTGGTCTGAATTTGTAATTTTCTAGTGTCGAGAACAAGTATTCAGTTCAAAATCGTAAAGTGTTGTGATCGTCTCCATTTTTTGATTTCGAAAAGAAACTTGTTGATATTTGTCTCTTGAAAAGAAATTTAGATTTTTACATCAACTTCCTTTTTAGCATTCATACACTAAGAAAGTCAAAAACAAATACATGCATGTGCATTTGCATATAGACAGTCTGATTGGCTGGATTTAGGAAAGTGCATTTAGAGTGTGCTCTTTGCTCTTTGTGAAAAGATTCTGTCTTTCTTTTCCCTAGTAGCTAGGATTTTCATTGCATAAAGGAGATAAAAAGTTTGTTTATCATCTTAGATTACATTTTAGGAATTACATCTACATCTCGTGGTGAACCTGAAAGGTAAACTTCATAAACAAGATCAACTTAAAATAAATTCAATGAATCTAACAACGCTTTGGAACTTAACGCACAACATTTAGAAGTCTAGGCTAGAGACGTATTACGGCGTCATAAAGCCTGGTAACTGTTATTCTCACTGATGGTTGGGTGATTCCTCCACTTTGAGACGATAAGTGCCAGTACGGACTTGTGCTCCCATCTACCGTCGAGTATATTTTGGGAGACCCCAATAGGCTTAATCCTTTATCCATAGGAAGCTGTGTCTGTCACCCTATCGATCGCGATGCACTGAACACAGCATTCAGGAAGATTGACTGCCATACCGTAAAAAGTATTCTGGAGTTTTGCGATTGGTTTGGTAATCCCTCTACCTAGATGTCCAGAGCAGTCCCTTTCATTCCTTTTCAGAATCCTTAACGGAAAAGGTCCATCTGAGCACTTGTCACTTCAAGCTCATTAAAAATCGAAGGAGACTAGAGTCATCTTTTATTTTTTCTCGACTCTTTAAAATTGAAAAAACAAGTTGTGTCAAAGCGTCTAAAATTTATTTTAAACGGAAAATTCATTACCCTTTCCTACGTTGATCTTGGGTTGAGAAAATGGAATCCACCAACCAAGGAATTCCCCTTGGAGGAAATCCTAGTCCCCTATCCTCTTGGGGAGATGTTGGTGCACCCCATATGGCCACATTGTCGCTTCCAGGACTGACAATTGGTTTTCCTGTATGGCTCTTCTCAACCTCTGTCGTTCAGAACACCACTATTCCTAAACAATCGAATCAGCAACTAGATGAGTTCAGAGTTACCCACCAACCTTCTACTTCCTCTAATTCTTCCTCTCCTCCTTCCTCTTCACTTGATGGGGCTGGTAAAGCCAAAAGTCAAATACCTAAAGAGAAGAAGGAAAAGAATAAGAAAGAGAAGAAGAAGAAGGAGCCAAAAGTGAATGGGGGCAAACGAGTGTCATCTAGCGAAAATCCACACACTGCACCGACCAAGCCTAAATCGCCATGTGTCATTTGCAAAGGAGACCACTATCACAGAGATTTCCCTTGCATCTCTCGGATCTTAAGGGACTGGTCTCCTCTTTTGCACAACCCGGTGTCGTCAACCTCTGATGATCATGTTGAAAACACACTGTCAACTAGTGAAATTGAAGCCCCAGGACAAAAAGGAAAATATAGATTTACTTGTAAACTGTGTGAAGGCGATCATGCCGTCCACCGTTGTCCCTTCTTAGATGAAGCTAAAAGAGTTTTGGATGATCGTCCGGTTTCACCGTTACGACTTCCTCCTCGATATAAAAAACTCTTGCCGAGTCCGTCACTAGTTGAAAATCCTGCTGGCCTGCTAAGGTGGTCGGCCGAAGCATCTATCATTGAAGATAAACCTTCTGAACCCATACCAGACGAAAGTCAAAAGGTCGAGGTGGCAGTTGACCCGGTCTTGCCTTCAGAGGTTCCATCGTCAAATGATACAATCACCGAAGAGAACGAGGATGACACCATCCAAATTCTTTTCATAAACACAGACTCCAACGAACATGAGGGCAATTTACCCGTTCCTTTACCGCAGGAAGGAAGTTCATCAGAGTCGTACTCGGCCGTCTATTCTGTCCCACCTCCAAGCAACCTAGTTGTCTCCTTCGACTGGAATCAACTAGGCAGACACCGTTTACCAGCTAGTGTACCATTCCGAATTATTGTTCAAATATATAGAATGGTTATGGCTAGAACCATCATAGATGAGGGGGCTTCTGTGAGTATCCTTTCCTCAACTGCTTGGAAAGCACTTGGTTCGCCATTGCTTTTGCCTGAGATGAGAAATCTAACAGGTTTTGATAAAGGAACCAGTCGACCGTTAGGGATCCTTCCCAATGTGCCCATAACATTGAGAAGGAAAACCGTTCACATGAACGTGATGGTATTTCAAGGACCCCTGGATTACAATCTACTCCTTGGAAGAGACTATATTTATTGCATGGGAGCAATTGTCTCCTCACTCTTTAGAGTAATGTGTTCTCCGCACGAAGGAAGAGTGGTCAAGCTCGTAGACCAGCTTTCATTTCCCGGATCATACAGAGCAAATAATCATATACCATCCCTAAATGGTATTTTCACGCAAGAAATGCCTCAATCTCCAGTCCGTCCACCCGATGAGCACGAGTGATTTGGGGGGACATGACTGAATCCCAGGGGGCATGCACCCTAGTCTGCTTTGGCAGGAGAACTTCGGGTATAGGGTAGGTTTCCGTGAGAAAATATGACTAGTCTGTACTCCCGTCCATGATTGGAAGAGGGGGTTATTCTAGAACAAGATTCTCTTGTCAAAGTTACGTGAGTGGAGTAACTTCCTCCACTCACCTTTGGCTATTTCGATAGACATCGCCGAAGAAGTGTTTTGTTTGTGCTGTGAATAGAACAATCTTTGGGTAACCTGTAAGAGGTAGGCCTCTCTCGGTAAAACAAATGTTTTAACGGACTAAAGAAGGGGTAACCTTGAAACTCTGTTTTATACCTGGGGGCATGCAAACCTTTTGGAGTGCAAGCAAAGAGCGATCATTTATCTGTTTTTTGGATTGGTCGTTTCCTAACTTACATAAAGAAAGGATGTGGGGCAAAACTCTAAAATTTTCCGTTTTTATATGAGACATTCTTATCACACGACTGGATTAATCGAGCAGTTTTAGCACATAGTTCAAGCTCGTTAAAAAATAAAAATAAGCCATGAGCAAATGTTTCCCCCCGTGTTTAAGCTCGTTAAAAAATGAACTATTCCCCGGTAAATAACCATCGTGAATGTAGTACTTCAGCCATTAAAGCCTTGGTCGTGTTTTCACCGTCACCTCCACTTTTTCATTGGCCGATCATTCACCTCCATTTGATTGTTTACCCATTTTGAGGAACAGCTGCGAAGAGTTATTTCACTATCCATACTTGTGACACCGCCGTGATTGGAAAATTCCAAACCTTACATGGAATTAGCTGCTACCCATTTTATCACTCGTTCCTCAAAAGACGAGTCTCCTTTAAGCTCTTTTCAACTGACTCGTAAAATATGAAAAGATTGCCGAGTGATTGGCCTCTCCAACTCGTTAAAGGGACAGGAAGTGCTATCCCTCCTCTAGATTTTAATCTTTTTGGACCTGAGGAATTATTACACAAAAAGATCGAGCGCTTGTTTTGTTCGGCTCGTTAAAAGTATCGAAAATTCATCCCTTTTGTATTGTTTTATACTTTTTCGGACTTAAGGGATTAGATGACGAAAAAGGAATTTTTGAGTTACCTTTATGTTCCTTTTCAGACTCTCTAAAATTGAAAAGGACCGAGTTATCTTTGTCGTTAAACTCGTTAAAAAGATTAATAGCGACAAACTTGTCTATAGACGAGAACGAGTTTCACTATAGCTAGGCTCGTTAAAACATAGCAATGGGTTTGCCCGAAGGGAAAATTATAGAACAAGCATATGTTATCCTCCTCAAGCTTGACAAAAATAAAGAGGTATTGGTCAGCAATGACTGGGGAAAATTGGGAAGAAAACTTGAAGAAACTTTGTTGGTAGCAAGTCGCTCTTGAACATGACACTTCCACTCCGTGTCCGAGTTGGGTTGGGTTGTTTCATTCACCTGTCACATCACCATGGTCACGCCATACCATCCACATTTGGGGTTAATGCTACCAATCCATCACATCAGTGTCGCCGATATGTTCAAGAGAAGTCATTCAGAGAATTCACCTGTGTCTCACCCACTACCATACATTGTACTCCATTCTTTCATGACCGCCACCCTTAACCTTATATCACTAGATCGTTTTCACCTCCATTAAAATGATTTGCTCTGTTCCGTGTCATTGATGTGGGATTCATTAAGGCCCTCTTGTGATGGATCACTTCTTGTCGACATCAGCTCATTATCCAAGAAGTTGATCTAGGAACACCCCATTCATTACTTTGAAGCTTACATACCTCAATGGCAAATTTCTCACTTCCGGCGACAGGTTTACATCAATGGCCTTCGACCGAAAGATTTTTCATGGTGTTCGACGCCAATTCCTTTATTCACACCACGTGAATTGTACTGCAGTACCTTGAGGGTCATTATCATTATCGGTGATTCCTCTCACGCTTGTTAACAGTTTACATCATTGACTGGTAATCAAGTGATGTCTTTCCATGTTCGACTTCAGAACATTTCTCACATGGATCGACTTGTACTTCGAGTGAAGATCGGACGAGATTGAAGACCCCGGATCTAGTTTCATCCATCCGGGCTACGATATATATTCAGGGTAATAAAGACATTAAATGTACATCATTGCTGCACAGATAATCATCCACTCAAAAGGATGATGGCTCTATCAGAATCATCAGTCTACACTCAGACGATTGTCTATCCTATGTACATGAAAATGAATTTATAAAGCTGAGCATGGGAATGCCCGCCTCAGCTAGATCATGAAAATATTATGAAGATAATGTATTGTATTGTATCTTATTACATGTCTCCTCTCAGCATTGAAAGAACTTCGGATCCTCATAATAAAGCATTTCACCCGACATCAAATGATTAACGACCTCATGCTTTAGGGGGCAACTGTTATAGACATTTTTGGGCCCCACAACCCCAAGCATGAAATGTCCATAAATCAAGGGCTCCTAAGTCCCTAAAAGTGTTGTTCTAACCCCTAAAGGAACAAGGTCAACAAATTACAGCTTCTACCGGAAGTTCTCCATGAGAAACTGCTCAGAATTTGGTCAAAACAGGATCATTGTAGCTACTCCACTGGCTAAGTGCATTGCATCTCACCTAAATACACTGTGAGGGTGCGTTGCATTTCAAAAGTCCCTTCTGTGGGGTGCGATGGGTGAGAAATGACAAATGGCAGTGTCATTCCGCGAGGTGGAGAGGCAATGGAAGCTTCCAGAATCTTCTCCTGTGACACTTGCCTCACTGAATTCCACCAAGGATGAGTAACAGACCATCAGTCTCCAAGTGGAAGCAAGAACTATCAGAGAGAAGACACTAATCAAATCACAAGCTGACTCATCCCCCTTACAGATATCTATATATGGATCCCTCATCCCAGAGATCCAGAGGCTGGAATTTTGCATATTGTAAGTAATTGTTGTTGGCTTCTTGAGACAAACATCAAATTGTTGGGTGATCTAAGCTTTGTTTGAGGTGAAGAGGGGCTTCTTTGTTGGGAGGTTGATGTTGGGTCAGAACAACTAGTTGTAACTCCTCTTGGCTCTTTTCTTGTTTATCAATAAAAGCTATTTGAGTTTTCCTCCATGCTTTTGTATCATTGATGCTTGTTACATTTGTATGGTCAATTTACATCTGATCCTAGATTGTTTATGATTATAGATCCATGTCTTTGTATAGTTCTATGCTTCTGTGATATTACGGGTACTTTGTGAAGCTGGGCGTGCAAGGGAGCAGGTAGCTGAGGACTATCAAAGAAGAGAGGGATCAAATCAGGAGATTAGCGCAAGACAGAGGTTGGTCTTTCTGTTCCTCTCTATCTATAATTCATAAAGGAAAAACGAAAGTAGCTTTTCTCTGTTTGTTTCTAAGGCAGCTGTCACACCTTAGTGGGATAGAGCAGTTATATATGGACACTTTTCCCTGTAACACATTGGAAATCTGTTGAATGATTTTTAAGGCCCCATGGTGTAATTTTTCCATGCACCTGTGCGAGAGGTATCCAACATCTTGACTCTACACCTTTTTTTCCTTTCTACTCAGTGCATCACAAGCGTCCACCTCAAGTTTGTAGATATTTTTCACTCTAACTCCAATTTGTTGCACTTTTCTAGTAGCTACATGTCTCATAAAGGCTTTCCCCTTACTGAAAAAAATATCATAGCCTCTATCCTCCAATATAGCTACGAAGATCAAGTTCTTAATTAGAGTAGGTACATACATAACATATTTTAGATGAAGATGGCATACTGACTCACTCTTAAAGGTTATAGTTCCAATTCCTTTTGCACTATACCTCCCAGCATCCCCAAGTTCTATGTGCATATGGAGATCCTTCTCCTCTAAGCTACTGAAGAATCCTTTGCATCCTTCCATATGGAACGAGGCACTTGAATATAAGTACCACACACTTCACATTTTAGTATTCTCCATGCATGCAATTAGGGTGAAGTCTAATTCGGATTGTGAGGGAAGTGCTTCACCTCCTATTCCACCTTAAGGCTTCTTGGTATACTTCTTATGCAGACACTTTGTTGCATGGTGCCCATATTCATGCCAGCGAAAACATTTTATCTTGCTTAGGTCCTTCTTTCCAGTGTTTTGGGTAGAATCTGGCTTAATTTGAGCCTTCTTGCCCTTAAGTTCCTTTCCCTTCCCAAATAAGGAAAAATTATCTTCCTCCTCAACTTTGGATGTTACTCCATCTCTAGTGTTCCTTCGAATTTCTTCTTGCACCAAAAACAAACCAAAGTCTCTCCAAATTTGGTAATTTTTCCCTTCCATTTACAGAGTCCTGGTAATTGTGCCACGATTTTAGAATTCCTATGAGAGATAGGCTCACTAGCTTCGAATATGGAATATCTTCTCCAAATCCTCCAAGCTCATCTCAACATTGAGTGAATATGGAGAGATAATGTGGAATGGTTTCATTTTTCTGCATGCGGATGTTTTTAAGTGTGTCCCTCAATGCCAATTTCCTGGCATCACTACCATTTTCAAATAACTTAGTGAGGGTTTTCCACCTAGAAAATGGAGTCTCGTTTCCATTTAAATTCAATACTATGTGGTCTCTCACACCCTCCCGGATGATCCTCCTAGGTTTTGTGCTATCCTTCTTCCATTGGGCTAATTATTGTGCATCTGATACTATTGGTTTTGGAATGTCAATTTTGTTGTACTCCAGCACTCCATTTCCATTGCGTACAACTTCCATCCTATAATTCCAAGCTATGAAATTTTAGGTTCCCTCCAGGGCATACTCCAATCTCAATCCATTAAATGAAATTTTCCCGCACAAAAGAACACCTGCTTCACTGAATCTGCAAATTGAAATATCCAAATGATAAGTTGTTTTGACTAGTTTCTAGTGTTATTTTTTCTCTGATTCCATGTTGAAATTAATAAAAATTTGATACTACTGATGAAATTGAACTGAAATGAAGAGATTACAAATTTCCTCTTCTATTTTGACGAATGGAAATCACAATTTAGAAAAACATGCAATGAAATGCAACCATCAAAACCACATGAAAACAATAATTTTACAAGGGAACCCAAATGGGGAAAACCCCTCCATTGATTTTCATTAATCAGATGAGCATGAGAAACTATTACAATGTCTTACTTCAACTTGAAGCACACCTTGCACTATAAACCTGTTCTCCTACTGATTATTTTTCTCTGGCCAACACTTATCCAATTCAAGGCTCCAACTTCCTCCTATTTCCCTGCACAATTTAAGAGAAAATAGGCTTCTAAATAA
This sequence comes from Pinus tabuliformis, assembly GCA_031772625.1. NCBI lineage: Eukaryota > Viridiplantae > Streptophyta > Pinopsida > Pinales > Pinaceae > Pinus > Pinus tabuliformis. Next base: position 903,496,903 of record CM062820.1, on the reverse strand, counting down.
TAGGGGAATTTGCTATTTCCTTGTGCAAATCCCAAGTAATTGATCAACTACATCAATGTCAAGTATTCACACTCAACTAGTGTACAATTAATGATTACAATGTGAATTTTGCTCCACTCCAGCTAAGCAATTCGAATTACATGCATGTATGGGCTATTTTTAGCTAATTGACTAGTTTAATTGAGAGATCATTGAGTTAACAACAATTCTACTACTCAAATGACCTTCAACTCACTCTATTAATTACTTGAGCTCAGTTAACAAAGTTCAACTAAAATTAACTTAACTAGATTTCTAAATCTTAGCAATCACTACATGCACAACTCTACTTCAAAACTATAACTTGAATTTACTAAGTAAACAAGTAGATATAGCCATGTCACATGAGTTAATTACAATCCAAGTCATCTTGCTAATGTGGAAAATCGAATTACTAAATTTGACTAAGGCACAAGTCAAATTTATCCTTTCTTACTACAATTTCTGACAATCCAATTGCAGTATAAGGCATGTTTAAGAAGCCACAATAAGCACACAATGTCTCAAATGTTCACCCAAAGCTTTGTGGTATGGTACTTTTTGAAGTATTGGAGAAGGTGGGTGTTGGGTAGCAGAGGTCCCGCGTAACAGTTTTTGGGCTTAAAGCCTATAAGTTAGCATAATAATATTGTAAATCTTCGAAAGATGCATAGCACGAAATGTAATAGGTCGAGTCAAAAGGTTGTCCGCCCAAGAAATAGCGTACAATAATAGGAAGTATGTTGGCCTGCGCATGGCCCACAAACCATGGGAATGTATAAAAAGAGCGTGGCTCTAAGGGTAGAAGGCAGTTCGTGTTTTGGAGGAATCTTGGTGTTATGGTTGTGTAGAGTCAATATTTTCTGCATCTGTAAGTTCGATTCAAGGGTGCTGGTGAGTAGATAGAGGCTCTGCAGCTGTGTGCGCAAAGACTTGGTAGAGTCCGTAGTTGTGTGCATGCACCCTTGCAGCTAAGTGCGCAGGGTAGATCTAGTTGTATTAGCGAAACAATTGAATAAATATAAGTTGTGTTGACTCTGAAATATTTTGGATCTAGTTAATTTCTGGTTTATATATTTGTTTGATCTATGCACTTATGCTTATGTTCTGAGTTTATGCAAATCTATAACAATTCTGGGGGCATGCTCTGGTTATCTCTATTAAATGTTTGCTTAAAGACTGTAAGAAGTAGATCTGATAAGTAACAAACTCAGTAATAATGAGTATTAAGGATTTGCCCAATTCTGGATCTACGCGGAAGCATAGTGGCATAAGGCCACAGAATGGTGCATGACCCCTCTAGACCACATCAAGACATCCCAAGGGTGTAGAAACCTGGTTCCAGCACCCTCCCCTGCTACCTCGGGTGAGACCTCAGTTTGCGCTCCACGGGCTGTTGACAAAAGAGCCAGTAGCTACCAGATTTGTTTGGCTAATAACTCTTCCCAACCTGGGTCAGGGCCCAATAAGCCAACAAATGGTTTCGTTGCTAGGACCGGGATCTACCTAAGGGATGTTTGATATCAGGATGCTAGAACCCTTCGAAGAAAGAGTTTGAGGATAGATTAGATCAGGAGCAGTACGAGTTCATAGTAGGTCCTAGTACGCCGACACGAAAACCAGAGGTTAAACATGATGAGCGTGATCCAGTTGTCGGTATTCAAAGGAGTAGGAAGCAAAGATCCAGAACAATTTTGGTTCATGGTAAGGGCAGTATGGGAAGCACACGGAGTTACAGATGATAACATCAAAAAGGCTACCCTAGTTAGCACGCTGCAAGACCGCGCACTGACATGGTATATAAAGTACTCAAGCGATCACCCGAATGCAGGAACAGTGGAGATCTGGGTTGAATTGAAAAATGAATTTAGCTGGCTGAAATCAGAAATGCAGTTGATCATAGGGTTCAAAGAGATCACGATGATGCCCAGTGAAACTCTGCAAGATCTAGATCAGAGATTGAAAAGTACAATCCACGAGGCGAACATGACGTTGTTAGATGTGCAGCACTGTGCGTGATTTGTGGCATCATTGACACCACATTTGAGAACAGCGTTGTCACAGAAAAAGATCTCAACCTAGGCTGAAGCATTAAAGACAGCGATGAGGTTGCATGAAACTCCAATACAGGATCTGGGGTTGGGAGTTCAACAAATCCACATGCAAATACAAAACCTATGTTTAGAAATGTAGAATTTAAAACAAGAAAAGGCACCCCGCCCAGAAGCACGAGAGGAAGTGTGGTGTATAAAGTGTAGAAGCCAGGGTCACGATAAGGATCACTATCTAGTCTTTGCGAACTATGTGGCAACGGGGGGACCAACACTGTTGTGACCAAAGGCACATGCAGGGCCAATTGCAGCACCCTCACTCTGGTGCGCAATTTTCCAGGTGGGAGAAAAGCACAACACAGACAACTGTCATTTACTGCCAAAATTTAACCAGACCCCCTAGCAGCTGTTTTGAAACTTTTGCAGATCAATGGGCCACGAGGAGCGAGACTGCCGTAGTTATCAATTATTGATGGACCGGTCACCTGCCTACAGAATGAAGACTAAAGCACAAGGTTAGTATCCAGCTACCGTGATAGTGCATGGTGGGTTCCAGAGACATGGATGAGGACGAGGAGAAATGGGGCCAGGAAGGGGTCACGGGTAGCTAATCTGTTACAATTGCAGAGGACCAGGACACACGCGCGGGACTGTACCAACCTGACAGAATATCGTTCCCTTACTGCGAGCAGTTTGATCATGAAATGATAGATTGTGCCATATTGATAGCACAGATACGTGAGAAGAGGGTAGTGCAACCTACGACGATGCAGAATGTCCAAATGATGAGGGCCGAACCACACGAGGAAGACCCCAACATAAACATGGTGCTCAGAAGTGGCGTAGCTACAGGGGAGGATAAGAGGAAAGTAACCAAGGATGATGCCAGGGTTCGCAAGGAGACAGATCTAGAAGCTAGGAAGAGCTTCATGGAGGTCTCTACCCCAGGCAATAAGGATCAACCCAGGCCAGAGAGGGATCTGTCAATGCTAACTACGTTTTTAGAGACATGCATGAAATTGCTTCATGACAATAGGGCGGTTAAAGGATTACAAAAATTTATAACTAGGTGCGCAGGGTCAGGTGAACCTCGCGTGATCTGAAAATTGGGAAAATATGCATCGTCAACTAGGCGGGAAATGTGATTAACGGCACATATTGGCGACTGTGAGATGGGTCAGATCATTTTGGACTTGGGCTCATATGCAAATGTACTACCTAAACAGACTTGGGAGCGCATGGGCAACCCCACACTACAATGGTCTCCTATTCAATTGTGGATGGAGAACCAATAGAAGATCATGCACATGGGATGACTCCAAGGAATTACAGTAGATATAGAAGGCACGAGCACCTGAATGGACTTTGAGGTAATAGAAATCATGGATGAAACTAGCCCTTACCCTGCATTGTTAGGGATAGACTGGGCCACCGATATGAAAGGGGTTATTAATTTCAAGAAGTGGAAAATGATATTTGAGAAGAAGTCACTCTGCATAGTCATTCCACTAGACCCAACCGAAGGACCGCGTTACACTAAACCTGTGCGCGATGAAGGAAGTGATAATGAATTAGATTGTATCTACAAAATTACTGCATGAAATCAAGATTGGGTCAATCTGACTGCAGAAGGAAGAATATCGTGGGGTCATGCAGAGTCCTGCACCAAAGATTCAGATGAGGAGGATGAGCAGTGGCATAATCGGTTGAATGGAGTAACCACGTTAAACTACAATATGGTCACTAAGTCGTTGTATTGTGTCAGAGCTCGGGATCGTGAACTGCCGATGTATGATGCGCTGACAGCAGTAGATGAATTCCTAACCAAATTTGAAAGTGCGGTTCCAAAGCACCAATAGTTTGATGCATTGAGATGGGCATTTTGTGCGACGCCTGTGCGTTGGTGGGGCACACATGAAGGAACCTTCGACGATTAGCGCGGCTGCAGGCGCATGATGCAGATAATATTTGGGAAGCCGGAACTACGAATAACTGAGAAATACGATGGATGTGATGACCCACGCATGCACCTTACTAGATGGGTCCAAGCCTATGGAGAAGAGCCTCAACCGGAGTGGGTACACTTATTTTATCATACCCTAGATGTCATTCCAAGGAACTGGTATACTGAAATAGAGCTCCGACATGGTACAGGTGAATGGGATATCTTGCGTGAAGGTTTTTCATCAACATTCCTCTTTGAAGATCAATGGATGGATATTGTGGACGACAAGTTGCAGGTGCTAAAGGCCACTATTTTCAAAATACCACTAGAACCAGAAGAAATCGTGCAGCTAGACTAGTCACGATAGCTGAGCCAGGCTCTGGAATGTTACAATGTGCAGGTAGAAGATGATGAGGACGAGCCTAGAAGCATCAATATTCTAGAGACATAGGGGAGTCGCGAGGTTTGCGGACCAACAATCAAGGATCCAGACATCACCACATCGCTGAAAACGAAACAAGTAAACATTGAAATGGAGGAAGAGCTGAAGTATGTAACGCTTGGGGACTATTGGGACGATGCGACGGTGGAAAAGGTCATCGAACTGCATCGAGAATATCAAGATTTATTCCCGACTAAAATCACAGAGTTAAAAGGGATCCTCGGTGACCTGGTAGTGATGAAGATGACCCTGAAGCCAGATGCGAAGCCAGTTAAGCAGCGGCCTTACCGGTTGAATCCAAAGTACAAATTGAATGTCCATGAAGAGTTGGACAAGATGCTTGCAGTAGGAATAATTAAACTATTGGAGGAGTGCGACTCGGTAAGTCCTATGGTTGTGTAGGAGAAAAAACAGAAAGGTGAAATTCGCATCTGTGTCGATCTCCAGAAACTCAATGATGCATGTGTTAACGATCCATTTCTGACGCCATTTACAGACGAGGTACTGGAAAATGTGGGAGGCCAGGAAGCCTACTCCATTACGTCCGACTTCTCGGGGTACCACCAGATCAAGATTGCATCGGAGGATAGGAGTAAAAAAACGTTCACTACCAAATGGGGATGCTTTCAGTATGGTGATGCCCTTTGGACTAAAGAATGAGCTGGAAATATTCTCACGCGTTGTGGTAGCTGCATTCAAGGAGTTTATACACAAGTTCTTAGAGGTATATCTTGATGATTGGATCGTATTCGGGCTGGTTAAGAAACATACCGCGAGCTTACGGTTAATGCTGGATACTTGCCGACGACACCAGATTGTGCTTAACCTAAAGAAGTGTACTTTCCTCATCCCCTTTGGGAACCTACTCGGCCATGTGGTTTGTAAGCAATATCTGATGGTAGATCCGATGAAGATTGCTATCATACTCAACCTGCAAGCGCCGCAAAGTGTCAAACAACTGCAAGCCAAATTGGGACACACTGGTTACTATCAGAAGTTCATAAAAATCTAAGCACAGATCATGGCACCAATGGAACAGTTGTTGGAAAAGGATGCTACTTATTGCTGGAATGAGGAATGTAACAAAAGTCTGGAAACACTTAAGGAAAAGATGGCATCAGCCCCTATATTGGTATTTCCGAAATGGGACATCGAATTTCACGTGCATGTTGACGTGTCATGTATCGCGTTGGGTGCGGTACTCACTCAAGGATCAGAGGGAATTGATCACCCGATCGCGTTTGCAAGTCAACGATTGTCAAAAGCAGATAATAACTACTCCACTACTGAGCGAGAGGGATTGGCGATGGTATACGTACTCCAAAAATACCACCACTATTTGCTTGGAGGACACTTTAAGATGTATACTGACCCCTCTGCACTAAAATACCTAGTGAATAACCCTGTGTTGGGGTGGTGCATTTGTAGGTGGTTGCTATTATTTCAAGAATATGACTTCAAAATCGTCGTCAAGCCAGGATGTCTAAACGCAGACCCAGATCACCTGTCCCGAATTGAGAATGGCGAAGAGCCCACAAACTTAGAGGAAGGACTACTGGATGCACAGCTATAAGCAGTGCGTGTCACGGATGGCCATTTTGAGGATATAATCCACTTCTTAACCACAAGAACCACATCGTAAGGATATTCCATTCAGCAAAAGAAAGAATTGGTGATACGCGAAGCAAACTTTACTATTATTGCAAGGCACCACTACAAACTGGGCAATGACGAAATATTACATAGATATGTACCTGAATTCGAGCGAGGATAGATCCTAGTTGAATCACATGTGGGGGTTGTTGGGGGACATTTTGCGGGCTGCGCCACAGCACAGAAGATTATTCACACCGGGCTATGGTGGCCAACTCTACATCAACACTCGAAAGCATACTGTTGGTCCTGTGATGTATGTCAACGGACTGGGAAACCATTGCAGCGTGATGAAATGCCGCTCAAACCATAGATGACACTGCAACCATTTAAGAAATGGGAGATCGATTTTGTGGGGCCTATCACACCTCCAGGAAAGATCGGAGTGCGCTATATCATCACGGTGATAGAATACTTGACCCAATGGGCAGAAGCACAGCCAGTTAAAGACTGCACGGCTGCCACAGCCGTGAAATTCTTGTTCGAGAATGTGTTAACATGATTTAGATGCCCAAAAAATTCTAATGAGCGACCGTAGAATGCTTTTCCTAAATGAGACTATTAGCGCGCTCGTGAAGGAATTTTAAATATACCATGAACAGAGTACACTGTACCATCTGCAAGTGAATGGGACCATTGAAGCGTTTAATAAAATTTTGGAGACAACGTTGACCAAGGTATGTAATGCACAGTGAAACAATTGGGATTTACACATATCTGTTGTGCTATGGGCATACCGAACAACGTGCAAGAAGTTAATGGGCCACACACCTTTCTGGTTAGTGTACGGAAAGGAAGCCGTCATGTCAATGGAGTACATTGTACCTAGCTTGTGAATAGAATATATGACAGGCATGGCAGACTGCACAGCTTTGGAAGAAAGGATTGGAAACTGCAAGAAATTGAGGAGAAATAGTTTCTAGCAGGATTCCATCAGCAAGTACAGAAGCAGCGGGAAAAAGCTTGCCATCGTCGCCATATCAAGATGCGCATGTTCAAAGAAAATGATCTAGTATTACTCTATGCCAACAAGTTCGATAAATTCCCTAGAAAGCTCCAAATGCACTGGTTGGGACCCTATGTAGTCAAAGAAGTTACAGATGGAGGTGCGGTCCAGCTTGCCAAGACCAATGGAGACCCATTCCTGGGAAGAGTAAATGGCAGTATCCTGAAGCTCTACACGGGTGGGCCAACTGCCTGACTAGCCGCCAAAAGGACAGTCTCACTGCTCTAGCCAGCTGAAAGAGAGCGCGATATGATAAAGAAGTCTGGGGGAAGTTGTGCGACAACTGATGTCTGCATAGATTTGGTCTGTCGCAAGGGTCGCGATTGCACAGAAAGGGCTGCGTCGTTGCATTGACAAACACAGAGGTGATCGCTGCTGTCACTATTCATGACAAGATGTTTGAGTTATGGCAAAAGGGAGTGGGCGGCGGGCAATTAAGAGACATAGTATGAGCCAGCTTTGGAACGATCTGCCGCAGGATTAACATGAGGGCACCAGAAAAGGTGGGAGCCAATGAATTTGAATTTCGAAACACTTATAAATCACTGGGGGGTATCCACCGAATGAGCCACAGTAAGCTATTGTGCCTTCCTGTCGCTATGGAACTGTTCATTATCTACGCTCAAGGAGTAAGCCTGAGGGTTGTGATATGGCCAATGAAGATGCAAGGCTTTCTAAAGATTACAGGGTTGATAGCTATGAGCACCGCACAGAGTTCAGCATTGATGGTAGGGGATGTGCCAGAAATTTGTAGACACGAAGCAGAACTAGTCCGAATGCTACTGCCTCACCCATGGGCTAGTCGGCGAACCATAAAAGATAAGGGAAAGGCTGTAAATACAGAGACAAATGGTGGAATTGTAGTTAACAAGTCATCTCTGATGCACCTTGAAGACTGGGATCTCGCGGACAGCGACAATGGTCTTGCAAAATTGAAACACACGCTGCAGCAGACAGTGCGCATAAAAGATACGAAATTTGAAAATCGCTGCGTTAGAACAAGGAGTTCCTGTATGCGGCAACCCAGCTAGAGCTAAAATCCTATGAGGGGGTGTTCTATGTTAACTAAGCAGAGTAGAATGAGCATTATCGGTTGCGTGAATTGGTAGAGACAATGGAGCAGGAGCTGGAAGAAGCATTGTAGGAGACAAAGAGAGAGTAGCAGAATGAAGTGTGTCACCCACGGGAAGGTGAACCGCGGAACCTAGGAAGCACGTATCGCCACACCAATGAGTGAGTTGGGATGAGTCACAATGATTGTGTTGGGGGCCTATTGGGTAGCGGAGATCCCGCGTAACAGTTTTGGGGCTTAAAGCCTATAATTTAGGATAATAATATTGTAAATCTCCGAAATATGTGGAGCAAAAAATGTAATAGGTTGAGTCAAAGGGTTGTCCGCCCAAGAAATAATATAGAATAATAGGAAGTAAATCAACCTACCCATGGTCCACAGACCATGGGAATGTATAAATAGAGCGAGGCTCTAAGGGTTGAAGGCAGTTCGTGTTTTGGACGAATCTTGGTGTTATGGTTATGTAAAGATAGTATTTTCTGCATCTGTAAGTCTGAGTCAAGGCTGTTGGTGAGTAGATAGAGGCTCCCCAGCTGTGTACACGGAGGCCTAGTAGAGTCCGCAACTGTGTGCACGAACCCCTGCAGCTAAGTGCATAGGGAAGATCTGGTTGTATTGGCAAAAGAGTTGAATAAATATAAGTTGTGTTGATTATGAAATATTGTGTATCTGGTTAATTTCTAGTTTATATATCTGTTTGATTTATAAGTGTTTACAATTGTGGAGGACCAGGACACATGCACGGCACTGTACCAACCCGACCAGAATATCGTGCCCTTAGCGTGAGAAGTTCGATCATGAAATGATAGATTGCCCCACATTGATAGCACAAATACGTGAGAAGAGGGCAGTACAACCTAGACAACACAGAACATCCAAATGATGAGGACCGAACCACGCAAGGAAGACCCCAGCATAAACGTGGTGCTCAGAAGTGGCGTAGCTACAGGGAAGGAAAAGAGGAAAGTAACCAAGGATGATGTCAGGGTTCGCAAGGAGACAGATCTGGAAGCTAGCAAGAGCTTCGCGGAGGTCTCTACCTCAGGTAGTAAGGATCAACCTAGGCCAGAGAGGGATCCCTCAATGCTAACTACCTTTTTAGAGACATGCATGAAATTGCTTTGCGACAATAGGGCGATTAAAGGATTACAAGAATTTATAACTAGGTGCGCAAGGTCAGGTGAACCTCACATGGTCTGAAAATTGGGAAAATATGCGTCGCGGATTGGGTGAGAAATGTGATTAATGGCACAAATTGGCGACTATGAGATGGATCAGATCATTCTGGACTTGCGCTCATATGAAAATGTACTACCTAAACAAACTTGGGAGCGCATGCATGAGCCCACACTACAATGGTGGTCTCCTATTCAATTGTGGATGGTGAACAATTAGAAGATCCTGCCCATGGGATGACTGCAAGGAATTACATTAGATATAGAAGGCACGAGCACCTGAACGGACTTTGAGGTAATAGAAATCATGGATGAAAATAGCCCTTACCCTGCGTTGTTAGGGATAGACTGGGCCACCGATATGAAAGGGGTTATTAATTTAAAGAAGCGGAAAATGATATTTGAGAAGAAGTCACTCTACATAGTCATTCCACTAGACCTGACTAAAGGACCACGTTACACTAAACCTGTGCGCGATGAAGGAAGTGATGATGAATTAGATTGTATCTACAAAATTACTGCACGAAATCAAGATTGGGTCAATCTAACAATGAAAGGAAGAATATCGTGGGGTCATGCAGAGTCCTGCACCAAAGATTCAAATGAGGAGGATGAGCGGTGGCATAATCGGTTGAATGGAGTAACCACGTTAAACTACAATATGATGACTAAGTCGTTGTATTGCGTCAAAGCTCAGGATCGTGAATTGCCGATGTATGATGGGCTGACAGTAGTAGATGAATTCCTGACCAAATTTGAAAGTGTGGTTCCAGAGCACCAATAGTTTGATGCGTTGAGATGGGCATTGCGTGTGATGCTTGTGCGTTGGTGGGGCACACATGAAGGAACCTTCTATGATTGGCACGGCTTCAGGCGCATGATGCAGATAAGATTTGGGAAGCCAGAACTACGAATAACTAAGAAATACGATGGATGTGATGACCCGCGCATGCACCTTACCATATGGGTCCAAGCCTATGGAGGAGAGCCTCAGCCAAAGTGGGTACACTTATTTTATCATACCCTGGATGTCATTCCAAGGAACTGGTATACTGAAACAGAGCTCTGACATGGTATAGGCAAATGGGATATCTTGCACGAAGGTCTTTTGTTAACATTCCTCTTTGAAGATCAATGGATGGATACTGTGGACGACACATTGTAGGTGGTGAAGGCCATTATTTTCAAAATACAGCTAGAACCAGAAGAGATCATGTAGTTATACTGGTCGCGACAGTTGAGCCAGGCTCTGGAATGTTACAATGTGCAGGTAGAAGATGATGAGGACGACCCTAGAAACATCAATATTCCAGAAACAGAGAGGAGTCGCGAGGTTTGCGGACTAGCAATTGAGGATCCAAACATCACCACGCCACTGAAAACAAAACAGGTAAACATCAGAATGGAGGAAGAGATGAAGTATGAAACGCTTGGGGACTATTGGGACGATGCCACGGTGGAAAAGGTCATCGAACTGCTTCAAGAATATCAAGATTTATTCCCGACTAAAATCATGGAGTTAAAAGGGATCCTCGGTGACCTAGTTCTGATGAAGATAACCCTAAAGCCGGATGCAAAGCCAGTTAAGCAGCAACCTTACCGGTTGAATCCAAAGTACAAATCGAATGTCCGCGAAGAGTTGGACAAGATGCTTGCAGCAAGAATATTTGAACCAATGGAGGAGTCCGACTGGGTAAGTCCTATGGTTGTGCAGGAGAAAAAACAGAAAGGTGAAATTCACATCTGCGTCGATCTCCAGAAGCTCAATGATGCATGTGTTAACGATCCATTTCTGACGCCATTTATAAACGAGGTACTGGAAAATGTGGGAGGCCAGGAAGCCTACACCTTTATGGACGGCTTCTCGGGGTACCACTAGATCAAGATTGTACCGGAGGATAGGAGTAAAACAACGTTCACTACCGAATGGGGATGCTTTCAATATATGATGATGCCCTTTGGACTAAAGAAAGAGCCGGCAATATTCTCACGTGTTGTGGTAGCTGCATTCAAGTAGTTTATACACAAGTTCTTAGAGGTATATCTTAATGATTGGACCGTATTCGAGCTGGTTAAGAAACATACCGCGAGCTTATGGTTAATGTTGGATACTTGCCGATGACACCAGATTGTGCTTAACCTAACGAAGTGTACTTTCCTCATCCCCTTCAGGAACCTGCTTGCCCATGTGGTTTGTAAGCAAGGTCTGATGATGGATCCAACAAAGATTGCTATCATACTCAACCTGCAAGCGCCGTGAATTTTCAAACAACTGCACGCCAAACTAGGACACACTGGTTACTATCAGAAGTTCATAAAAATCTAAGCACAGATCATGGCACCAATGGAACAGTTGTTGAAAAAGGATGCCACTTATTGCTGGAATGAATAATGTAACAAAAGTCTGGAAACACTTAAGAAAAATATGGCATCAACCACCATATTGGTCTTTCCGAAATGGGACATCGAATTTCACCTACATGTTGACACGTTGTGTATCGCATTGGGTGTGGTACTCACTCAAGAGGGAGTAGAGGGAATTCATCACCCGATCGCGTTCTCAAGTCGACGAATGTCAAAAGCGGAGAAGAACTACTCCACTACTAAGCGAGAGGGATTGGAGATGGTATATGTGCTCCAGAAATACCACTACTATCTTCTTGGAGGACACTTTAAGATGTATACTAACAACTCTGCCTAAAATACCTAGTGAATAACCCTATGTTGGGGCAGCGCATTTGTAGGTGGTTGCTATTATTTCAAGAATATGACTTCGAAGTCATTGTCAAGTTGGGATGTCTAAACGCAGGCCCAAATTACCTGTCCTGAATTGAGAATGGTGAAGAGCCTGCAAACTTAGAGGAAGGACTACTCGATACAAAACTTTATGTAGTGCATGTCGCGGATGGCCATTTTGAGGATATAATCCACTTCTTAACCATAGGAACTGCATTGCAAGGATATTCCATTTAGCAAAAGAAATAATTAGTGATACGTGCATCAAACTTTACTGTTATTGCAAGGCACCTCTACAAACTGGGCAACAACAAAATATTACACAGATATGTACCTGAATTTGAGCAAGGACAGATCATGACCGAAGCACATGGGGAGGTTGATGGGGGACATTTTGCAGGCCGTGCCACAACACAGAAGATTCTTCGTGCTGGGCTATGGTGGCCAACTCTACATCGACACTCGAAATCGTACTGTCGGTCCTATGACGTATGTCAATGGACTGGGAAACCATTGCAGTGTGATGAAATGCCGCTCAAACCACAGATGATGTTGCAACCATTTGAGAAATGGGCGATCAATTTTGTGGGGCCTATCACACCTCCAGGAAAGACGGGGGCACACTATATCATCACGGTGACAGAAAACTTGACCCGTTGGATAGAGGCACGGCTGGTTAAAGATTGCACAGCCACCACAGCCATGAAATTCTTGTTCGAGAAGGTGATAATGCAATTTGGATGCCCAAAAATTCAAATGAGCGACCACAGAATGCATTTCCTAAATGAGACTATTAGCGCGCTCACGGAGGAATTTTAGATATACCATCAACAGAGTACGCCGTACCATCTGCAAGAGAATGGGACCATTGAAGCATTTAACAAAATTTTGGAAATAGCGTTGACCAAGGTATGTAATGCATAACGAAACGATTGGGATTTATGCATATCTATTGTGCTATGGGCATACCAAACAACGTGCAAGAAGTTAACGGGCTACACACCTTTCTGGTTAGTCTACGGTAAGGAATTCGTCATGCCAATGGAGTACATTGTACCCAGCTTGTGAATAGCAGAAATGATAGGCATGGTAGACCGCACGGCTTTGGAAGAAAGGATCGCACAATTGCAAGAACATGAGGAAAACCGGTTTCTGGCAAGATTCCATCAGTAGGTACAGAAGCAGTAGGTACAGAAGCAGCGGGAAAAAGCTTGCCATCATCGCCATATCAAGATGCACACATTCAAAGAAAATGATCTAGTATTACTCTACGACAGCAAGTTCAAGAAATTCCCTGGAAAGCCCCAAATGCACTAGTTGGGACCCTATGTAGTCAAAGAAGTTACAGATGGAGGCGCAGTCTAGCTTGCCAAGTTCAATGGAGACCCATTCTCGGGAAGAGTAAATGGCAGTCACCTGAAGCTCTACATGGGTGGGCCAACTGCCTGACTAACCACCCAAAGGACAGTCTCATCGCTCCAACCAGTTGAAAGAGAGTGCGGGACAATAAAGCAGTCTGGGGGGAAGCTGCGCGACAACCGGTTTGTGCGTAGATTTGGTCTGTCGCAAGGGTCACAATTGTGCAGAAAGGGTTGTGCTGCTATGTTGACAAGTAGATAGGTGATCGCTGTTGTCACTATTCATGACAAGATGTCTGAGTTATGGCAAAAGGGAGTGGGCAGCGGGAAATTAAGAGACGGGGTACGAGCTAGCTCTAGAACGATCTGTCGCAGGCTTAACATGAGGGCACCAGAAAAGGCGGGAGTTAATGAATTTGAATTTCGAAACACTTATAAATCACCGAGGGGTATCCATCTAATGAGCTGCAGTAAGCTATTGTGCCTTCTCACCACTATGGAACTATTCATTATCTACGCTCAAGGAGTAAGCCTGAGGGTTGTGATAGGGCCAATGAAGATGCAAGGCATTCTGAAGATTACGGGGTTGACAGCTACGGGCACCACGTAGAGTTCAACATCGACAGTAGGGGATGTGCCAGAAATTTGTAGACACAAAGCAGAACTGGTCCAGACACTGCTGCCTCACCCATGGGCTGGTCGGCTAACCATAAAAGATAAGGGAAGGGTAGTAAATACGGAGACAAATGGTGGAATTGCAGTTAACAATTCATCTCTGATGCACCTTGAAGACTAGGATCTCGCGAATAGTAGCACTGGTCTTGGAAAATTGCAACACAAGCTACAACAGACAGTGCGCATAAAAGATATGAAATTTGAAAATGGCTGGGTTGATACGAGGAGTTCCCACATGCAGCACCCCAGCTAGAGCTAAAATCCTATGAGGGGGCATTCTATGTTAACTGAGCAGAGTAGAATGAGCATTATTAGTTGCGTGATTTGGTAGAGACAATGGAGCAGGAGCTGGAAGAAGCGTTGTAGGAGACAAAGAGGGAGTAGCAGAATGAAGTGCGTCACCCACAGGAAGGTGAACCGTGGAGCCTAGGCAACATGTATCGCCACACCGACGAGTGACTCGGGATGAGTCAAAATGATTGTGTGTGGGGCCTGTTGGGTAGCAGATGACCCGCGTAACAGTTTTGGGGCTTAAAGCCTATAAGTTAAGATAATAATATTGTAAATCTCCAAAATATGTGGAGCGCAAAATGTAATAGGTCGAGTCAAAGGGTTTTCCTCCCAAGAAATAGTATAGAATAATAGGAAGTAAGTTAGCCTGCCCATGGTCCGCGGACCATGGGAATGCATAAATACAGAGAGGCTCTAAGGGTAGAAGGCAGTTCGTGGTTTGGAGGAATCTTAGTGTTATGGTTGTGTAAAGACAGTGTTTTATGCATCTGTAAGTCCAATTCAAGGGTATTGGTGAGTAGATAGAGGCTCTACAACTGTGTGTGCAGAGGCCTGGTAGAGTCCGAAACTTTGTGCACGGACCCCTACAGCTAAGTGCATAGGGAAGATCTAGTTGTATTGGTAAAAGAGTTGAATAAAGATAAGTTGTGTTGATTATGAAATATTGTGGATCTGGTTAATTTCTGGTTTATACATCAGTTTGATCTGTGCACTTATGCTTATGTTCTGAGTTTATGAAAATCTATAACAATTCTGGGTGTGCCCTTTGGTTATCTCTATTAAATGTTTTCTTAAAGACTGTAAGAAGTAGATCTAATCTGTAACAAACTCAGTAATAATAAGTATTAAGAATTTTCCTTGTTCCAAATCTACACGGAAGCAAAGTGGCGCGAAGCCACAAAATGGTGCACAACCCCTCCAGACCACATCAAGACATCCCAAGGGTGCGGAAACTTGGTTCCAGCACCCTCCCCTGCTACCTCGGGTGAGACCTCAGTCCGCACTCCACGGTCTGTTGTTGAAAGGGCCGGTAGCTACAAGATTTGTTTGGCTAATAACTCTATCAAACGTGGGTCAGGGCCCAACAAGCCAATAGTGGGTGATAATTCCTATAAACTCATTCTACCCCCATATATACATATTTACTTAGTAGTGAATGTAGAGAATCTAAAATTTTATAAGCCTTTCATGTTGGATAAATTCAGGGGAAGGTCCTATCTACCATATACGACTTAACACCAGAATCTCAAGCATATTTGGTAGAAGATATAGTTTTGCAAAATAGGTGTAGAACAACTAGAAAAGGTGAGTCTGAGCTTCAGTATATGAGGTTGAATGGACGACTTATAGGAAAGGCAAAATGGTACTCCTAAGAGAAGGAAAAGGAAAAATTACCTCACGTCATTCAACAAAATATTTTTGGGACAAAAATCTCCCCTAAGCAAGGAGGTATGATCTAGAGTGGATTATTCATCTATCTTGGAACATTTTGGGTGGAAACCCTAAATGAATTATCTTGTAGGTCAATTTTAGCAAGTCCTAGTTTGGAAATTTGAGGATTTTAACCTTCCTAAGCCATTTTGAGACATTAATTTGAATTTTTTGGGGTCAAAACTTTGATAGCTCAAATCCCCTTGATGTTCTTATACATAATCATACATTTTAACAATGTAAAATCATCTCAATGAGAGCTCTTATGTGGAAGTTATTCATCCCATAATTTAACGCACATTGTTGACCAAAATTGTATGAGTGGATGCCATGTTAGCCCCTATTACTTATACATATGGGATTAGTTATGTGTGTACTTTTAATAACATTCTAAAAGTTCCAAAACCTTATCGCTGATTAAATTTTTAGGGTGCAAAAATAACTAACCCTAGATGGTTACCAATCTATGTTAAATATTATGTTACTAGAAGGAGTATGGGTTCCATTCATTAACATTTTACTCATTGCATAATTGAGCTAGCATCTAGGAGTGTGATTTGAGAACATATTAGAGGAGGAAAGGATTATGCATCAGCCATTTATACCACATTGTTGAAGGCAACTCCGAGTGAGTGCCTCTTTCTTTGTATTTTCATTTTCATAACTGAAGAAAAGAAAGTAGTGCATGGTCCTCACCTTCAAAATGGGTTTTCTCCCATATTGGAATTCCCAGGGTATATCTTGTGTTTATTTGTGTGATTGATGTATTATTTTGCTTATTTCTTTCATTTTAAATTTTTGTTATTTCACAATTTCAAGAAATAAGATAACAATAATTAATTTCG
This sequence comes from Pinus tabuliformis, assembly GCA_031772625.1. Taxonomy (NCBI): domain Eukaryota; kingdom Viridiplantae; phylum Streptophyta; class Pinopsida; order Pinales; family Pinaceae; genus Pinus; species Pinus tabuliformis. The sequence goes on along the minus strand of CM062820.1, from coordinate 903,480,205 downwards.
GATCTAAGGAAATCACATAACCTATGATATGATAGTATTATAATATTTATTGTGATGAATTATTCTAGTGGAATATATATGAAAAATTACAAATCATAATGTATTAGAATCTTCATCATCTTCTAATTGATGATGCTAAATATTATTAGATGTTATTATGGTAAATTAACATTTCCTTGGGGTGGTGATACAATAGAAATATTGTATAAATTTCATTTTTTAGTACATGGAATTTAGCTTAATGTAGTGTAAATAATTAACATTAATTGTAATAAATTTATATTGATCAAATTGTTTTCTTATGTAAACTAGATAGGTAATTTATATAAGTTCATATCAGAAGAAATATACATCATATATGTCCCATATGTCAACTAGTATACTACTAGGGAAACCAAACCAATCACATATCAGTCCCTTCAAATGAGAGAGACATTCTGCATCATGCTAAGCTTGTCTCTAAAGTACACAGAATTCGCTCTAGATAGAAGCAAGGTGAGAATATCTACAATCTTCTTATTTATGGATATGCACTGGAGTTTCACTACTCCTTTCTACACCATATCTTGAATGATGTGGTGTTTTATCTAAATATTCTTCGACTTTTCAAGGAAAATTGGATTCTCCAAAAGCTTAACATAGATTTGGTTATCACAAAAATATCAAGGTCATCTCAAGCTCCTAATAAAATAGCCTTGCAAGTAGCTTTCAAACCCAAATTACTTCCTGACTTGTGTCACTAGTAGTGATACACTCTACCTTTGTTGTGTTGAGTGTGACAGAAGTCTACTTCTTGCTAAAATATGATATTAGAGTTGATCCCAAACTAAAGTAGAACCCTGAAGTTCTATTTTTTTCCTTTTCACTTCCAACCCAATATGAATCTATATATCGTTGCAACCTCACTTCACCTCCTGAGACATATATCAAACCTTGTCCAAATGTACCATGCAAGTACTTCAACACATGTTTTGTTGCAACCCAATGTATCTACCTTGGCTCAACCATATATTTCCTCAGTGTGTTCACTACAAACTAAATATCATACTTGGGGTTAACTAGGTATATCAAGGATCCAACCAACTTCCTATACATCGTGGGATCCACAAAATCTAAATCTAAAGTGGAATCTCCCAACTTATTTAGATTGGTCACCATAGGTGTAGCCATGGACATTGAGTCCATCATACTAAATTTCCTAAAAATATAGGAAATGTACTTACCTTGTCTAAGGAATATCTCATTTGGTCTCTACCATACCTCCAATCCCAAGAAAAAGTGCACCAAGCCAAGGTCCTTCATCTCAAACTCTAAGGATAACTCCCTCTTGCACTCAATGATGAGTCTCTCTACCCCTGTGATGAACAAATCATCAACGTACAACACCAATATTACAGAACAACCTTGTATTGAAGATCTGGATCTGCAACACTCTTAGTAAATCCCAAACTCATCAAGCATCTGCCAATCCTATGATATCGAGCCCTGGGTTCTTGCTTGAGCCTGTACAAAGCCTTCTTTAGTCTACAAACATAATAATCCTTCCAATGTACCTTGAAGCCCTAAGGATTATCTATATCCACTTCCTACTCAATTACACCATATAGGAATGTAGTCTTTACATCCATATAACGTATCTTCCAACCCATAGCATAAGCAAGAGAAACAATAGTTCTAATAGAAGTTTACCTGGCGACTGGAGAAAACTTCTCCTCATAGTCCACTCCCTCTTTTTGGAAGAACCCTCTAGCCATGAACCTCACTTTGTACTTCTCAACACTACCATTTTATACATGCTTGATCTTATATATCCCCTTGGAAGTAAACATTAACTCCTCCTCTAATCTCAGAACTATCTCCCACACATCATTTTTCATGATGGATTCATATTCCTCCATCATGGCATCCTTCCAAACAAGTTGCCATGTTTCCTCCTCATAACTAGAAGGGTCAGAGTCAATGATGTGGCTCATCAATTCCATATAACCCAAATAACTTTGTGGTAATCTTCTCTCCCTAAAATTACCATGGGGAGTTTCATGCCCCTCTGGATCCTGAAAAGTGTCATGAAGCCATGTTGGCCTCTTCTTGGTTCTTGTAACATCTCTCGGTGGTTCCACTAGTTTTGCTAGTTCTACTAACTCCTCATGACCATCTAAAGGATGAACAAATGGAATAGAAGGAAATGCACCTACATCATTCAGATCCTCCTTCTCCTCATTATCAATCACCATGTGGGACTCTCTAGATTTCTTGAAGGTTACCTCCTCATCAAAAATAACATCTCGACTAACCTGAGTCTGGCGTTGTCTTGGAATGTAGATCATATAGGCCTTCTGATACAAATTTATGCAGGAACGCAATAAAGTACAGAAATAACCATAAATATAGAGATGCAGCAGAAACAATACTTCATTTCATTAATGTAAAATACTGAAATATGCTTACAAATAGAAATGGAAATAAACTAGCTCAAGCGATGGTAGCTTATCTCTGAGGAGAGATGTGGTGACTACATGCCTCTAAAATGTGTTACAATGAGGCTCGAAGGCCTATTTATTGTTGAGAAACAATGGAAAACCCTAAACATCCAAAAACCTAACTAGTAGGTGGGGCTACCTCCAGTATCCTGTATAATGAATTACCCAAAGAAATAATAACAACACAAGGCCTTAACTCATACACAACTTGTCGCTTCCACAAGTATGGTTTTCCTAATAATACATCACAAACATCAAGAGGTACAACATCACACAATACCTCATATGTGAAGGGCTTGATGCTATAGCGAAGGCGGCACTACTGACAGACTCGGAGATCTCATCCTTGGTGAAGCCACCAAATGTTGTACGGTTATGGGTGTGGTATGGTCAGTAGGCCCAGTTGCTTCACAACCTCTGCTGAAATGAGTTTCTTTTGGCTACCATAGTCGACAATGAATTACAGCGGTGAACCCTTCACCCACATTTGTGAGTGGAAAAGACACTCCCCCTCCTCTGGATCTTCGGGTGCACTCTTCTGGATCTTGGTGGTGGCAACAATGGTGTTGGGCTCCACATCAACCATCTGCTTCCATTTTTCATTCCTGTTGTCGAGTTCTGACACAGAGTCAGAACATGGGCCTAATTCTGAAGCCTTCAACTAGGCCACCAACGTCTTCTTTGCCCGACACTCACTTGTGTTATGAGTGGGGCTCTTATGGAACTCACACCATTTTCTTGTGTCCTTCTTTGATTTCGTCATGTTGTTATTTTCTTGTGACTTCAACAGGTTGTCTCAGGTCACACTATCTTGGCTTTATCCTTGGTTCTATGGTTTGGGGAAGCATTTCCCTTACTTTGGATTCGCATATCCAAAGTCTTGCTCCTTCTGTTTAAATTCTGCTCAATCTTGACAGTGTATTGGTATGCTGTGTCGAGCGAGGAGATGTCCAGGAACTCCATTTCATCCTAGATGTACCTATGTAGGTAGCCACGGTATTTTACTACCAAATTCCACTCAGAATCCTTGATACCTAACTTTTTGCGAAGGGTATGAAAAATGTTGGTAAACTCGGCACTTCTTGGTCCCTTCCCTACCTTAGCATGGTCCACTTTATGTATTTAAAATCATAGCTCCAAACAGGATAGTACTCCTCCTTAATGGCATCGTGGAATGGATTCCAAGTGGGTGTGGTTGAAAATAGTGAGGCCTTACTTTCATCCTTCTGCTCGTAGTAGGTTTCCCACTAGTCCTTGACGTGGGGGGATGCTTTGAGAACTGCAAAAGTGATCTTTTCTCGGCTAGAAAAATCATGAATGGAAAAATATCCTTCTAGCATATTTAACCAATTATCCACAGTGCCTGCATCTATCTAACCCTCAAATATGGGAATGTCAAAGTTAACTTGTACCTTAAATGGTGTGGCGCTTCCAGAGTCGCTGTTAGATGTGTTGCCCCTGGGTAGCCACTGAAGGATCTAGGCAAAGATGTCCATCATCACGTTCCTTTGTCACTTGAGGGCTTCTTCGAGAAATATTTTGATAAGATCTACTGCCGCTTCGTCTTTATTTTCATCTACCATGGGAGGTCATTAGGATTTGCGAGGCTAGTCTTGCAAAGGTTCGACTAGTTCAAGCCCTAACTCCTTATATCCCGACCTTGTTGGGGACATGAAAATAAAAAGAGAGAAAGAGAAAACTGCTCTAATACCACTGATCAAAATTTATGTAAGAACACAATAAAGTATAGAAATAACCATAAATACAGAGATGAAATAGAAATAATACTTCAGTTCATTAATGTAAAATATTGAAATATGCTTACAAACAGAAATGGAAATAAACTAGCTCGAGCTATGGTAGGTTATCTTTGAGGAGAGATGTGGCAGCTACATGGCTCTAAATTGTGTTAGAATGAAGCTCGAAGGCCTATTTATTATTGAGAAACAATGAAAAACCCTAAACATCCAAAAACCTAACCCTAGGAAATGAAGTGCCAAACTATGGGCCTCATTTGGGTAAATTGGTACATCAACTTCTCAGGGTCATAACTTTCGCATACGATCTTCGTTTGACATGCACAATACCTCGTTAGAAGTATCTATCTGAGGACTACAACTTTCTCATGACCAACATTAGTCCATGACCCATGTTGGTTCCAAGTTTTCCAAAAAACGTCGTTTAGGGCCCCAGAACGACTTAGGAAGTTCAAGACCCGAAAAACTACAAAAAATAGTAAATTGTGCTACAAATAAGGAAACTCAAAAAACTAAAAGAAAAAATTGCAGGGTTCCAATTGGAATAGGTGGGTGGTCACCAATATCCACCTGGATCATTCCTACCCCCTTAAGAAGGAATGGTCCACATTGCGTTGAGTTCTTCCATGAGATGAGGAAGCTTCTGCTAGTGTGAGCTATTCTGCAATGTCTGATGTGTCCATGTTGGTGGGAGCATAGTCGAAGGCAGTCCACATTGAAGACTGGGTGCAAGCCAAGGAATGGGGGAATGTTCACTCCAAAGCATTGTCTCCCACATATTTGGTAATGGTGTAATGACCATATTGGAGTGGTTTGAGCTTCTAATTGGCTCTGGTAAGGCATTCTTTCTACAAATGCAACCAAATTTTTTCACCCACCTGAAACTTTTGTGAAACCTAATGTTGGTCATGTCACTGCTTGTACTTGGCATTTCCCACAATGGAGTGGTGATATGTCGGCCCGTTGGGTAGAGGTGCTCCAGGAGTGAGATGGAATGAATGCTTGACCTGACAGTGCAACGGTACCCTTGTGGGTGTTGAGAAGATGTCCCTGTATTCTTTCATGACCGTATTCACCTACTTCTATTGTGTGGAGAAACCCTTCCCAAGGGCCATGGATGTGGCTACAATCTTCCCCTTACTTTGAGAGTGAACTGAAAAGAAAATAAATTTCCTAGTCTGGGAGATGATGTTACTGCCTCTCTTAGCAGAGATCAAAGATGTGGCAGTAGGTGGGGCTCCCTCCGGTATCCTGTATAATGAATTACCCAAAGAAATAATAATAGTGCAAGGCCTTGACTCATACACAACATGTCTCTTCCACAAGTACGGTTGGCCTTACAATACATCACAAACATCAAGAGGTGCAACATCACGCAATACCTCATTTGTGAAGGGCTTGATGCTGTAGGAAAGGCGACACTGCTGACGGACTCAGAGATATTGTCCTTGGTGAAGCCATCCAATATTGTATGGTTGTGGGTGTGGTATGGTTAGTAGGCCCAGCCACTTCATGACCTACTGAGATGAGGTTCTTTTGGCTACCAATGTCGACAATGAATTGCAGTGGTGAACCCTTCACCCACATTTGTGAGTGGAAAAGACTCTCCCCCTCCTCTGGATCTTCGGGTTCATTCTTCTGGATCTTGGCAGTTGCAAGAATGGCACTAGGCTCCACATCAATGGTCTACTTCCCTTTATTATTCCTCTTGTCATGCTCTGACTCAAGGTCGTAACATGCGTCTGATTCGGAAGCCTTCAACTTGTCCACCAACATCTGCTTGACCCAACACTCACTTGTGTTATGAGTGGGGCTCTTATGGAACTCACACCACTGTGTCCTTTGATTTCGTGGTGTTATTATTTTCTTGTGACTTCAAAGGGTTGTCTCGGGTCACACGGTCTTGGCTCTATCCTTGGTATTGCGGTTTGGGGAAGCCTTTTCCTTGCTTCGGATTCGCGGATCCAAAGTCTCGCTTCTTCTGTTTAAACTTCAGCTCGATCTTGATGGTGTATCAGTATGCTATGCTGAGCGAGGAGATATCTAGGAACTCCATCTCATCCTGGATGTACCTATGTAGGCAGTCGTGGTATTTGAGTACCAAATGCCATTAGGAATCCTTGATACCCAACCTTATGTGAAGGGTATGAAAAGTTTTGGTAAACTCCAGCACGTCCTGGTCCCTTCCCTGCCGCAGCATGGTCCACTTTATGTATTTATCCTCGTAGCTTCTGATAGGGTAGTACTACTCCTTGATGGTGTCCAGGAACAAATTACAAGTGGGTGTGGTTGAAAACAGTGAGGTCGTACTTTCATCCTTCTTCTCGTAGTACGTTTCACACCAATCCTTGATGTGGGGGGTTGCTTTAAGAAGTGCAAAAGTGATCTTTTCCCGACTGGAAAAATCATGAACGGAAAAATATCCTTCTAGAAAATTTAACCATTTATCTACAACTTCTGCATCTATTTGACCCTGAAATATGGATATGTCAAAGTAAACGTGTACCTTAAAGGGTGTGGCACATCCAGAGTAGCTGCTAGATGTGTCACCCCTGGGTAGCTACTGAAGGATCTGGGCAAAGTTGTCCATCATCACGTTCCTTTGTCGCTAGAGGGCTTCTTCAAGCAAGGTTTTGATAGGATCTCCTACCCCTTCATCTTTATTTTCATCTGCCATGTGAGGCCTTCGAGATTTGTGTGGCTGGTCTTGCAAAGGTTCAACCAGTTCAAGCCCTAACTCCTTATATCCTGACCTCGTTGGGGACATGCAAAGAAAAATAGAGAAAAAGAAAACTGCTCTGATACCATTGATCTGGATTTATGCAGGAACATAATAAAGTACAGGAATAACCATAAATATAGAGATGCAGCAAAAATAATACTTCATTTCATTAATGTAAAATACTGAAATGTTCTTACAAACATAAATGGAAATAAACTAGCTTGGGCAATGGTAGTTTATCTCTAAGGGGAGATGTGGTGGCTACATGCCTCAGAATTGTGTTATAATGAGGTTCAAAGGCCTATTTATTGTTGATAAGAAATGGAAAACCCTAAACATCCAAAAACCTAACCCTAGGAGATGAAGCGCCAAAATATGGGCCTTGTTTGGGTAAATTTGTACATCAACTTCCCTGGGTCATAACTTTGGCATACGATCTATGTTTCACACAAATAATACCTCATTAGAAAGATCTATCTGAGTACTACAACATTTTCATTACCAACATTGAATTACTACATTTGTTGGCCCTAGTTTTCCCAAAAAGCGTCGTTTAGGGCCTCAAAATGGCTCTAGAAGTTTAGGGCCCAAAAGACTGCCAAAAATAGTAAATTGTGTTACAAATAAGGAAAATAAAAAACTGAAAGAAGCAATGGTGGGGGTCCAAGTCGAATCGGCAAGTGGCCACCAATATCCACCTGGATCATTTCCCCCCCCCCCCCTTTACGAAGCAATGGTCCCCATTGCATTGAGTTCCTCCATGAGATGAGGAAGATTCTAGTGGTGTAATGGTGTAAGGACCATATTGGAGTGGTCTGAGCTTCTAATGGGCTCTAGTAAGGCATTATTTCTGCAAATGGAACCAAATTTTGTCACCCACCTCAAACTTGTGTGACACTCCATGTTGATCATGTCACTGAATGTACTTAGCATTTCCCACAATGGAGTGGTGATATATCGGCCCGTTGGGTAGAGGTACTATGGGAGTTAGATAGAATAAATGCTTGACCTAACAGTGCAACAGTACCCTTGTGGGTGCGAAGAAGATGTCCCTATATTCTTTCATGACCGTATCCACCTGTTTCTACTGTGTGGAGGAACCCTTCCCGGGCGCCATGGATGTGGCTACAATCTTCCCCTTACTTTGAGAGCAAACCAAAAATAAAATAAATTTCCTAATCTGGGAGATGATCTTACTACCTTTCTTAGTAGAGATCAAAGAAGTGGCAGTAGGTTGGGCTACCTCCAGTATCCTGTATAATGAATTTTCGAAAGAAAAAATAATAGCACAAGGCCTTGAATCATACACAGCATGTCGCTTCCACAAGTATGGTTGGCCTAATAGTACATCACAAACATCAGGAGGTGCAACATCACACAATACCTCATCTGTGAAGGGTATGATGTTGTAGGGAAGGCGGCACTGCTGGCGGACTCAGAGATCTCGTCCTTGGTGAAGCCACCCAATGTTGTAGAATTGCGGGTGTGGTATGGTTAGTAGGCCTAGCTGCTTCATGACCTCTGCTTAAATGAGGTTCTTTTGGCTGCCACTGTCGGTGTGAATTGCAACGGCGAACCCTTCACCCACATTTATGAGTGGAAAAGACACTCCCCCTCCTCTGGATCTTTGAGTTCATTCTTCTAGATCTTGGCAATGGAACCAATGGTGTTGGGCTCCACATCAATGGTTTGCTTCCCTTTGTCATTCCTTTTATCGGGTTCTGACTAAGGTTCATAACATGTGTCTGATTTTGAAGTCGTCAACTTGGCCACCAGCATCTGCTTGGCCCAACACTCACTTGTCTTATGAGTGGGGCTCTTATGGAACTCACACCACTTTCTTGTGTCCTTATTTGATTTCGTGGTGTTTTTCTTTTCTTGCAACTTCAAAGGGTTGTCTCGGATCACACCATCTTAGCTTTGTCATTGGTACTACGGTTTGGGGAAGCCTTTCCCTCGCTTCAGATTCATGGATCCAAAGTCTCGATTCTTCTGTTTAAACTTCTGCTCGATCTTCACGACGTATCGGTACACTGTGCCATGCAAGGAGATGTCCAAGAACTCCATCTCATCCTTGATGTACTATGTAGGTAACCATGGTATTTGAGTACCAAATGTCGCTCAGAATCCCTGATACCCAAATTTGTATGAAGGGTAGGAAAAATGTTGGTAAACTCCATCACATCGTGGTCCCTTCCATGTCGTAGCATGGTCCACTTTATGTATTATCCTTGTAGCTCCTGACAGGGTAGTACCACTCCTTGATGGCGTCCTAGAATGAATTCCAAGTGGGTGTGGCTGAAAACAGTGAGGCCATACTTTCATCCTTCTTCTCACGGTAGGTTTCCCACTAGTCCTTGATGTGGGGGGCTACTTTAAGAAGTGCAAAAGTAATCTTTTCTGGGCTGGAAAAATAATGAACAAAAAAATATCCTTCTAGCAGATTTAACCATTTATCTACAACGTCTACATCTACCTAACCATCAAATATGGGAATGTCAAAGTTAACTTGTACCTTAAAGGGTGTGGCACTTCGAGAGTAGCTTCGAGATGTGTCAAAGTTGTCCATCATCTGGGTAGCCACTGAAGGATCTGGGCAAAGTTGTCCATCATCGCAATCCTTTGTCGCTCAAGGGCTTCTTCGAGTAGGATTTTGATAGGATATCCTGCCCTTTTGTCTTTCTTTTCATCCGCTATGGGAGGCCGTCAGGATTTGCGAGGCTAGTCTTGCAAAGGTTTGACCAGTTCAAGGGCTAACTCCTTATATCCCGACCTCATTGGGGACATGCAAAGAAAAACTGAGAAAGAGCAAACCGCTCAAATACTATTGATCCAAATTTATGTAGGAACATGATAAAGTACAAAAATAACCATAAATACAGAGATGCAATAGAAATAATACTTCATTTCATTAATGTAAAATACTGAAATATGCTTACAAACAGAAATGGAAATAAACTAGCTCAGGCAATGGTAGCTTATCTCTGAGGAGAGATGTGGTGGCTACATGCCTCTGAACTGTGTTACAATGAGGCTCAAAGGCCTATTTATTGTTGAGAAACAATGGAAAACCCTAAACATCCAAAAACCTAACCCTAGGAGATGAAGCGCCAAACTATGGGCACCATTTCGATAAATTGGTACATCAACTTCATATGGTTGTAACTTTGGCATATGTTCTTCATTTGATGCATACAATACCTTATTAGAAAAAACTATCTGAGGACCCCAAAAAACGTTGTTTAGGGCCTCAAAACGGCTCCAGAAGTTCAGGACCTAAAAAACTGCCAAAAATAGTAAATTGTGCTACAAATAAGGAAACTAAAAAACTAAAAGAAACAATGGTGGGGGTCATGTGGAATAGGCAGGTGGCCACCAATATCCACCTAGATCATTCCTACCCCCTTAGGAAGCAATGGTCCCCATTACATTGAGTTCCTCCATGAGATGAGGAAGCTTCTACTAGTGTGAGTTGTTTTGCAATGCTTAATGTGTCCATAATGGTGGGAGCATAGTCAAGGGTGGTCCACATTGAAGACTGGGTGCAAGCCAAGGAATGCGGGAATGTTGCACTCCAAAGCATTGTCTCCCACATCTTTGGTAATGGTGTAATGACCATATTGGAGTGGTCTGAGCTTCTGATGTGCCCTGGTAAGGCATTCTTTCTGTAAATGAAACCAAATTTTATTACCCACCTGAAACTTGTGTGACACCCAATGTTGATCATGTTGCTACTTGTAGCTGGAATTTCCCACAATATAGCAGTGATATATCAGCCTGTTGGGTAGAGGTGCTCTGAGAGTGATATCGAATGAATGCTTGACCTATCAGTGTAACGGTACCCTTGTGGGTGCAGAGATGTCCCTGTATTTTTTCATGACCGTATCCACCTGCTTCTACTATGTGGAGGAACCCTTCCTGGGGGCCATGGATGTGGCTACAATCTTTTCCTTACTTTGAGAGCGAACCAAAAAGAAAATAAATTTCCTAGTCTGGGGGATGATCTTACTGCCTTTCTTAGTAGAGATCAAAGAAGTGGCGGTAGGTGCGGCTACCTCCGGTATCCTGTATAGTGAATTATCAAACGAAATAATAATAGTGTGAGGCCTTGACTCATACATAGCATGTCACTTCCGCAAGTATGGTTGGCCTAATAATACATCACAAACATCAAGAGGTGCAACATCACACAATACCTCATCTGTGAAGGGCTTGAATTTGTAGGGAAGGCGACACTGCTGGAAGACTCAGAGATCTCATCCTTGGTGAAGCCACCCGATATTGTACAGTTGTAGGTGTGGTATAGTTAGTAGGCCTAGCTGCTTCATGACCTTTGTTGAAATGAGGTTCTTTTGGCTACCACTGTCGACAAATGAATTGCAGTGGCGAACCCTTCACCCACATTTGTTAGTGGAAAATACAGTCCCCCTCCTCTCAAGCTTCAGGTTCCTTCTTATGAATCTTGGCAGTGGCCACAATGGCACTGGGCTCCGCATCAATGATCTAATTCCCTTTATCATTACTCTTGTCGGGTTCTAACTCAGGGTTGGAACATGCGTCTGATTCTGAAGCCTTCAACTTGGCCACCAACGTCTTCTTAGCCTGACACTCACTTATGTTATGAGTGGGGCGCTTATGGAACTTACACCACTTTCCTATGTCCTTGTTTGATTTTGTGGTGTTGTTATTTTCTTACGACTTCGACGAGTGTCTCTAGTCACACCATCTTGGCTTTGTCCTTGGTTTTATGGTTTGGGGAAGCCTTTCCCTTGCTTGGGATCCACGGATCCAAATTCTTGCTTCTTCTGTTTAAACTTCTGCTCGATCTTGACATCGTATCGGTACGTTGTGCAGAGTGAGGAGATGCACAAGAACTCCATCTCATCCTGGATGTACCTATTTAGGAAGTTGCGGTATTTGAGTACCAAATGCCGCTCATAATCCTTGGTACCCAACTTTGTGCGAAGGGTATGAAAAATGTTGGTAAACTCTGGCATGTCTTGGTCCCTTCCCTATCACATCTTGGTCCACTTTATGTGTTTATCATCGTAGCTCCCAGCAGGGTAGTACCACTCCTTTATGGAATCCTGGAAAGAATTGCAAGTGGGTGTGGTTGAAAATAGTGAGGCCATACTTTCATCCTTCTGCTCGCAGTAGGTTTCCCACTAGTCCTTGACATGGGGGGCTGCTTTGAGAAGTAAAAAGGGATCTTTTCTGGGCTGGAAAAATCATGAATAGAAAAATATCCTTCTAGCACATTTAACCATTTATCTACAGCATCTACATCTATCTGACCCTCAAATATGGGAATGTCAAAGTTAACTTGTACCTTAAAGGGTGTGGCGCTTCCAAAGTAGCTGCTAGATGTGTTGCCCCTGGGTAGTCACTAAAGGATCTGGGCAAAGTTTTCCATCATCGCATTCCTTTATCGCTCGAGGGCTTCTTTTAGCAAGATTTTGATAGGATCTCCTTCCCCTTCATCTTTCTTTTCATCCACCATGAGAGGCCATCCAGATTTGCGAGGCTGGTCTTGCAAAGGTTCAACCAGTTCAAGCCCTAACTCCTTATATCTCGACCTCGTTGGGGACATGCAAAGAAAAATAGAGAAAGATCAAACCACTTGGATACCACTAATCCGGATTTATGTAGGAACGCATAAAGTTCAGAAATAATCATATATACAAATATGTAGCAGAAATAATACTTCATTTCATTAATGTAAAATACGGTAATATGCTTACAAACATAAATGGAAATAAAATAGCTCGGGCGATGGTAGATTATCCTGGAAGATAGATGTGGCAGCTATATGCCTCTAAACTGTGTTACAATGAGGCTTGAAGGCCTATTTATTGTTGAGAAAGAATGGAAAACCCAAAACATCCAAAAACCTAACCCTAGGATATGAAGCACCAAACTATAGGCCTCGTTTGGGTAAATTGGTACATCAACTTCCTGGGGTCGAAACTTTGGCATATGATCTTTGTTTGACATGCACAATACCTTATTAGAAACATATATCTGAAGACTACAATTTTTTCATGACCAACATCAATATATAGCCCATGTTGGTCCCAGTTTTCCAAAAAAACGTCATTTAGGGCCTCAAAACAGCTCCAGAAGTTCAGGACTCAAAAAACTTCCAAAAATAGTAAATTGTGCTATAAATAAGGAAACTAAAAAACTGAAATAAACAATGGTGGGGTTCCAAGTGGAATAGGCAAGTGGCCACCAATATCCACCTAGATCACCTCTCCCCTTATGAAGCAATGGTCCCCATTGCATTGAGTTCCTCCATGAGATGAGGAAGCTTCTGCTGGTGTGAGTTGTTCTTCAATGTCTTATGTGTCCATAATGGTGGGAGCATGGTCGAAGGCGGTCCACATTGAATACTAGGTGCAAGCCAAGGAATGGGGAAATTTTGCACTCCAAAGAATTGTCTCCCACATATTTGGTAATGTTATAACGACCATATTGGAGTGATCTGAGCTTCTGATGGGCTTTGGTAAGGAATTTTTTCTGCAAATGCAACCAAATTTTGTTGCCTACCTGAAACTTGTGTGACACTCGATGTTGATCATGTCACTGCTTGTACTTGGCATTTCCCACAATGGAGCAGTGATATGTCAGCTCGTTGGGTAGAGGTGCTCTAGGAGTGAGATCGAATGAATGCTTGACCTGACAGTGTAACGGTGCCCTTGTGGGTGCAAAGAAGATGTCCCTGTATTCTTTCATGACCATATCCACCTGCTTATGTTGTGTGGAGGAACCCTTCCTGGGGGCCATGGATGTGGCTAAGATATTCCCCTTACTTTGAGAGTGAACCAGAAAGAAAATAAATTTCCTAGTCTAGGAGATGATCTTACTACCATTCTTAGTAGAGATCAAAGAAGTGGCGGTAGGTGTGTCTACCTTCGGTATCCTTTATAATGAATTACCCAAAGAAATAATAATAGCGTGAGGCCTTGAATCATACACAACATGTTCCTTCCACAAGTATGGTTGGCCTAATAATTAATCACAAACAGCAAGAGTTACAACATCACACAATACCTCATTTGTGAAGGGCTTGATGCAGTAGGGAATGCGGCACTACTGACGGACTTGGAGATCTCGTCCTTGGTGAAGCCACCTAATGTTGTATGGTTGCGGGTGTGGTATGGTTAGTAGTCCCAGCCGCTTCACGACCTCTGCTGAAATAAGGTTATTTTGGCTACCACTCTCGACAATGAATTGCAACAGCAAACCCTTCACCCACATTTATGAGCGGAAAAGACACTCCCCCTCCTCTCGAGCTTCAGGTTCATTCTTATGAATCTTAGTGGTGGCAACAGTTGCACTGGGCTCTACATCAATGATCTACTTCCCATTTTCATTCCTCTTGTCAGTTTCTGACTTAGGGTGGGAACATGTGTTTGATTCTGAAGCCTTCAACTCAGCCACTAGTGTCTTCTTGGCTCGACTCTCACTTTTGTTATGAGTGGGGCTCTTATGGAACTCACACCACATTCCTATGTCCTTTTTTGATTTTGTGGTGTTGTTCTTTTCTTGTGGCTTCGACAGTTGTCTCGTGTCACATTGTCTTGGATTTGTCCTTGGTTCTGCAGTTTGGGGAAGTCTTTCCTTTACTTCAGGTTCGGGGATCCAAAGTCTCACTGTTGGGCATGGGATCCCCTAAGAGTTATTTTGGGGCTAAAATCTCATATTTTGCTCAAATTTTGTAATCCAAGTGTAAAGACTCCTCATTTTGTGGTCGCGGAGTGTGTAGATGTTAAAGAGTCATAGGGTTGTCTACTCTTATTTTGGAAATGTAATGTCAGTTGTAAAATATCTACCCATGGTCTACATACCATGGGATTGTATAAGAAGAGCTAAGCTCTATGTAGATAAAAAGGAAATGAAGAGGGAGAGAGTCATATCTTAGAGCAAGATGTTGAAGTCTTAGCGTAGGTAGAGGCTCTATAGCTGAGTGTGCAAAGGCCTAGGGTAGAAGTCTGTGGCTGAGTGCACAGACCCCTGTAGCTGAGTGCGTAGGGTGGGTCGAATCTGTAATCGTCTGAAATCATCAATAAATAGAAGTATTCTACAATTTCTGTGTCTATATTTCCTATTTATTCATCTTGTTATGTCAGGTATGAATTTCACTTATAATTCTTATATGATGTGCGAACGTATGAAAATGTGTTGGTTAAGTGAACGCAAGTAGAACATCTGTTTACGCAAAGCTAACTACCAGTTAATAAGATAAGTAAGACCCTTAGCCTAGTTTGGTAGATATCGTAGTTCACTACCTTAGCAGTGTGAAAGTACCTCAGCCCCAGGTTAGGGCTATGCGAAAGCCAATTGTACCCTTTCGTGAAGGTGCTGAAGGGTGGAATAGAGGGCTAAGAAACCTGCACGAAGGCAGGTATAGCCAGAATAAGCTGACATCACAACCATCTCAAGGGTGTGGAAACTTGGTTCTAGCATTCCCCCATACTACTTCGGGTGAGACTTCAGTCCACACTCCATGGGATGATGCTTAAAGGGCCAATGGTGTAGGGATTTGTTTGGCTGACTAACGTTGAACCTGGGTCAGGCCCCATCAAGCCAACAAATGGTTCTGTTGCCGAGACTGAAATCTGCAAAAGAGATGTGTGATGTTGTATCACTGGAATCCAACTAAGAAGGAGATTGGAGACTAGTTGGATAGTAATATCCATGATTCGCAGCATAGGAGAATAGAAACCCGCGACTATTAAAAGAATAGCGGTTGGACCGATACCTATATATGGAGATCCACAAAATATATTACGCCTCCTTTCTAGTTGAGTTGTATGAGTGGATCTCGAAGCTAGCAAATAGCCAAGGAAGGTGGAAACTTGACAGTCCTATTGTGTGGACCCCGGAGCTAGTGCGAAGATTGGAAGCATCAGAGGATAAGATCATTCGTGTTGTCGATCATTGGCTCGATCACGTCATAGGAGGATTTTTTATTAAATTCGCGGTCGAAACCTTAATCAGCTATAGCAAGGCAGAGCGACGCTTTTTCAAAGGACCGCGAGGTAAGTACATAAAATCTTTGAACACTTGGATTAAAATGTTTTTGTGCGAAAAATGGGTTATGCAGCAGCTACCTTGTTGTTTGAGACTACGCGAAGCGGAAAAATTTACAAAAACGAAGAAAATAAGGGTCCAGAGTATAGTCCCTTGATTTGACCTCCATGAAGGGACAAAGAAGTGCTAGTGAAGGTTTCTCCGCGAAGTGCTATTCAGTTAATAAGACAAGGATTCCTGCGAATAACACCTCCACCTACACCACCTCCGACTTCACTGCCATCACCTCCAACTTCACCCATACCACCTCCACCTCCACCGTGATTCAGTATGCAAAACACAATGAAGTTGCATTTGTTCAAAGGCTTGGGAAATGAGGACCCAAATCAATTCTGGTTCGTTGTGAGGGTTATATGGGAAGCTCAAGGTGTTACAGATGACCACATAAAGAAGGCGACACTGGTCAGCACTTTTCAAGATCGCGCACTAACCCAGTATATTAAGTACTCTAATGATGACCCGAATGCTGGAGTAGCAGACATCCAGGTAGCACTAAATGGGGAATTTAGTAGGCCTAAATCTGAAGTGCAGTTGATTGTGGGATTCAAATAGATCGCGATGCAACTAGGTAAGATGCCTTGGTAACTAGAACAAAGGATGAAATGTATGATCCGTGAAGCCAACATGAACTTGATAGATGGACAACATCACGAGTGGTTTGTGGCTTCGCCACTACCACACTTGAGGAGTGTGTTGTCATAACAAAAGATAACAACTCAGGCAGAGGCCTTGGAGATTGCCATGAGACTACATGAGACTCCAATGCAAGATCCTAATCTAGGAGACTAGCAAATCCATGCATAGCTCAAGAAGTTGTGCCTTGAGATGCAAATCCTGAAGTAACACAAGATGGTTCGGCCTGAGGTACGCGAGGAGGTGTGGTGCTTGAAATGCAAGAGTCAGGGTCATGAAAAATACCATTGCCCGATCTTTGCAAATTACCTTGTAGGAGGAGGACCGATGCCTTTAAGGTCAAAAGCTCAAGTAGAACCTAGCACAACACCTGCTTTATGGTGCACTATCTGTTAGGTAGCCAAAAAACATGCCATGGATAATTGTCACTTGCTACAAAAGTATGTGCAAGCACCGCAACAGTTGTTTTGCAACCTTTGTAGTTCGGTAGGGCATGATGAGCGTATTTACAGGAGCTATGAATTTATGATGGACAGAATTCCTGCCTACAGGGT
This sequence comes from Pinus tabuliformis, assembly GCA_031772625.1. Lineage (NCBI taxonomy): Eukaryota > Viridiplantae > Streptophyta > Pinopsida > Pinales > Pinaceae > Pinus > Pinus tabuliformis. Next base: position 903,462,963 of record CM062820.1, on the reverse strand, counting down.
TCGGGTCGAAATGTGGCCCCTTGACCAGAATGCAGGGATGGCATGGACAGGATTTCAGGGGCGCGGACAAGGCCGAGGCAGAGGAGGACTTGGTAGAGGTTGAGGAGAGTTGATTTGCTACAATTGTGGAAGACTAGGACATTATTCCCGTGATTACACTAATCCAACGCATCCATTGTGCAAGTATTGCATGTTGTTTAATCATGAAACAAAAGATTGTCCTACGCTGATAGCTAGGATACATCACAAAGGGGTGCTACCTCCTCCCCTAACTCAGAACTTGTAGATGATGACGTTTGAGTCACACGAGGAAGATCTGAACATAAATATAGTGCTCCAAAGTGGAATCGCGATGGGAGATGACAAGGGGAAACCATCAAAAGACAATGCATGGGTTCGTAAGACCCCAGTGAAAGATGCTGAGTTTGATTTGGAGCGCGCTCAGGAAGCCTTCATGGAAGCTAAGAAGAGCTTCGCTGAGGCCTCCACTTCAGGAAGCAAGGATAAGCATGAGTTAGAGATGGAGCCCTCTATGCTCACAACTTTCCTGGAAACCTGTATGAAGATACTGCGCAATAGTAAGGTTGTAAAAGAGCTATAAGAACTCATCAATAGATGCATTGGAACTGCCCTAGGTGGGCTACACGTGGTACGAGAGATTGCAAGCATAAAATAATGACGGGAAGGGAGATGAGACTGACCACACAAATAGGGGAGTATGAAATGGATCGGGTCATTTTGGACCGAGGTCAAATGTGAGTGTCCTACAGAAGCAGACTTGGGAGCGAATGGGGAGACCTATGCTGTAATGGTCTTTGTTTCAGCTACGGATGGAAAATCAGCAGAAAATCATACCCATGGGGCGGCTGTGGGGGGTGACTGTGGATATCAAGGGAGTGAGCATGTTGGCAGATTTTGAAGTAATAAACATAGTAGATGACAACAATCACTACCTTGCCCTCCTAGGAATTAACTGGTCTACTAATATGAATAGGGTAATCAATCTGAAGAAGCGAAAGATGATCTTTGAAAAGAAATCACTGCGTGTAATAATACCCCTAGATCCTGCTGAAGGATCGCGTTATACAAAACCAGCTTGCGATTATGAGAGTGATGATGATATGGAATGCATCTATAAGATAACACCGCAAGACCAAGACTGGGTGAATCCCATCGCAGATGGATGGATTACATGGGATCACAAGAGTTCTTGCACTTTGGACTCCGATGAAGAAATAGAACGCTGGCAGAATTGGTTAAATGAGGTAACTACACTGAATTGCAACATGATGACCCGATATTTGCATTGTGTGTCGTCAGAGGTAAGAAATTTTCCTATTTATGATGGTCTAAATGAGATAGATATATTTTTGGATGCAATTGAAAGGGAGTGTTAATGGGAAAAGTGTCTACTCAGAACGACCCTATCCCACTAAGGTGTGACAGTGACCTTAGAAACAAACAGAGAAAACTACTTTCGTATTCTTCTTTATGAACTATAAACATAGAGGAATAGGATGAACCAACCTGTGTCTTGCGCTAGTCCTTTGATCCAATCTCTCTCCTCTTTGACAGCTTCCAGCTACCTGCTCCCTTACCTGCCCAGCTTCACCAAGTTCTTGTAAGATCACAGAAGAAGAAAACTACACAAAGACATGGATTTATATTCATAAATAGCTTAGGATCAGATTTAAGCTAAACATACAAATGTAACAAACATCAATGATACACAAGCATGTAGGAGAAACTCAAATAGTTTTATTGATGTAACAAGAAGATCCAGGAGGAGTTACAACCGATGATTCCTGATCCAGCATCAACTTCCCAGCATAGAATCCCCTCTTCACCTCTAACAAAGCATAAATCACCCAATACTCTGATATCTATCTCAAAACCAATAGCAATTCTTTGCAATGTACAAAATTCCAGCCTCTGGATCTCTGGGATGAGGGATCCATATATAGATGTATGCAAAGAGGATGAGTCAGCTTATGATTTGACTAGTGGCTTCTCTCTATCAGTTCTTGCTTCCACTTGGAGACTGAGAGCCTCTTACTCATCCTTGGTCGAACTCAGTGAGGCAAGTGTCATTGGGGAAGATTCTGGAAGCTTCCATTGTCTTTCCACCTTGCGGAATGGCACTGCCATTTGTCATTTCCCACTCAACGCACCCTGGTAGTGCATTTAGGTGCGTTGCAACGCACCTAGCTAGTGTACTTGGGTGCTATGCAGCGCAACTAGCTAGTGGAGCAGCTAAAATGATCCTGATTTGACTGAATCTGAGCAGTTTCTGGTGGAGAACTTCTGGGAGAAGCTGTAATTTGTTGACCTTGTTCCTTTAGGGGTTGGAACAACACTTTTAGGGACTTAAGATCCCTTGGTTTATGGACATTTCATTCTTAGAGCTATAAGGCACAAAAATGTCTATAACAGTTGCCCCTTAAAGTATGAGGCCGTTTATCGGGTGAAATGATTTATTAGGAGGATCCGAAGCTCTTTCAATGCTGGGAGGAGACCTGTAATAAGATACAATACAATACATTATCTTCATGTTGTTTTCATGATCTAGCTGAGGCGGGCATTCCCATGCTCAGCTTTATAAATTCATTTTCATGTACATAGGACAGACAATCGTCTGATGGTAGACTGATGATTCTGATAGAGCCATCATCCTTTTGGTAGGATGATTATCTGTGATGCAATGCTGTACATTTCAATGTCCTTATTTTTCCTGAATATATATCGCAGCCCCGATGGATGAAACTAGATCCGAGGTCTTCAATCTCGTCCGATCTTCACTCGAAGTACAAGCCGATCCATGTGAGAAATGTTTTGAAGTCGAACATGGAAAGACATCGCTTGATTACCAGTCAATGATGTAAACTGTTAACAAGCGCGAGAGGAATCACCGATAATGATGATGACCCTCAAGGTACTGCAGTACAATTCACGTGGTGTGAATAAAGGACTTGGCGTCGAAAACCATGCAAAATCTTTCGGTCGAAGGTCATTGATGTATACCTGTCGCCGGAAGTGAGAAACTTGCCATTGAGGCATGCAAGCTTCAAAGTACTGAAGGGGGTGTTCCTAGATCAACTTCTTGGATAATGAGCTGATGTCGACAAGAAGTGATCCGTCAAATGAGGGCCTTAATGAATCCCACATCAATGACACGGAACGGAGCAAATGATTTTGATGGAGGTGAAAACGATCTGATGATATATGGTTCAGGATGGCGGTCATGAAAGAATGAAGTATAATGTATGTTAGTGGATGGGACACAAGTGACTTCTCTGGATGACTTCTCTTGAACATGTCGGCGACACTTATGTGATGGATTGGTAGCATTTACCCCAAATGTGGATGGTATGGCGTGACCATGGTGATGTGACCAGTGAATGAAACAACCCAACCCGATTCGGACACGGAGTGGAAGTGTCATGTTCAAGAGCGACTTGCTACCAATAAAGATTCTTTGAGTTTTTTTCCCAATTTTTCCCCAGTCATTGCTGACCAGTACCTCTTTATTTTTGCCAAGCTTGAGGAGGATAACATATGCTTGTTCTATAATTTGCCCTCCGGGCAAACCCATCGCTATGTTTTAATGAGCCTAGCGATAGTGAGACTCGTTCTCGTCTAAAGACAAGTTTGTCGCTATTAATCTTTTTAACAAGTTTAACGACAAAGATAACTCGGTCCTTTTCACTTTTAGAGAGTCTGAAAAGGTACGTAAAGGTAACTCCAAAATTCCTTTTTCGTCATCTAATCCCTTAAGTCCGAAAAAGTATAAAACAATACAAAAGGGATGAATTTTCGATAGTTTTAACGAGCCGAACAAAACAAGCACTCGATATTTTTGTGCAATAATCCCTCAGGTCCAAAAAGATTAAAATCTAGAGGAGGGATAGCACTTCCGGTCGCTTTAACGAGCTGGAACGCCAAAACTCGGCAATCTTTTCATATTTTGCAAGTTAGTTGAAAAGAGCTTAAAGAAGACTCGTCTTTTGAGGAAGGAGTGATAAAATGGGTAGGCGTTGATTCCAGGTAAGGTTTGGAATTTTCCAATCACGGCAGTGTCACAAGGATGGCTAGTGAAATCACTCTTCGCAGCTATTCCTCAAAATGGGTAAACAATCAAATGGAGGTGAATGATCGGCCAATGAAAAAGTGGAGGTGACGGTGCAAACATGACCAAGGCTTTAATGGCTGAAATGCTACATTCACGGTGGTTATTTACCGGGGAATAGTTCATTTTTTAATGAGCTTAAACGCGGGTGGAAACATTTGCTTATGTCTTATGTTTATTTTTTAACGAGCTTGAATGGCACTGCCATTTGTCATTTCCCTCTCAACGCACCCTGGTAGTGCATTTAGGTGCGTTGCAACGCACCTAGCTAGTGTACTTGGGTGCTATGCAACGCAGCTAGCTAGTGGAGCAGCTGAAATGATCCTGATTTGACTGATTCTGAGCAGTTTCTGGTGGAGAACTTCTGGGAGAAGCTGTAATTTGTTGACCTTGTTCCTTTAGGGGTCAGAACAACACTTTTAGGGACTTAGGATCCCTTGGTTTATGGACATTTCATGCTTAGAGCTGTAAGGCACAAAAATGTCTATAACAGGGAGGTGCCAGAAAAGCAACGCTTCTAGGCCTTGGACTGGACAGTGCACGCTACGCCCACAAGATGGTGGGGTAGGCACAAGGGAAGCTTTGATGATTGGCGCAAATGTAGGAGGATGATGAGAACACAATTTGGAAAGCCTAAGATGTGACTGATAGACAAGTACAATGGGTAGAATGATCCACATGTGCATCTAGCCAAATAAACGCAGGCCTATGGAGAAAAGCCCCAACCTGATTGGGTGCACCTGTTCTGTCATACCCTGGATGTTATCCCAATGAATTGATATATAGAAACAAAGCTCCACCATGGGACAAATGAATGGCATATCCTACGCGAATGATTCATGATGACATTCAGTTTTGAGGATGGGTTTGATAGTATTAACAAAGCGCTACAAGAGGTGAAGGCATCCATCTTTAGGATACCACAGGATCCTTTAAACCTGATTCAACCTGAATGGGCTACTCAGCTGAGTCGCGCGCTGGAATATTATAATGTAACTACTAAAGAGGAGGATGAAGATCCATGGAGGATTAACATTCCAGAAAAAGAAGGCCATCGCAAGGTTCAAGGACCACAGATTGAGAACCCTGATATAACCACTCTGATGAAAACTAAACAGGTGAACATTGGTACGGAGGTAGAACCCAAATTCGTGAAAATTGGAGACTACTGGGATGACACGACGGTGGATAAGGTCGCTGAATTTCTCCGTGAATACCAGGACTTATTCCCTACCAATTTTACGGATCTGAAAGGAATAATCGGAGATCTAGGAGTGATGAAGATCACGTTAAAGCCCGACGCGAAGCTAGTTAAGCAGAGGCCTTACTACCTAAATCCAAAATACAAGGAGAAGGTCTGCTTAGAGCTATACAAAATGATAGCAGCAGGCCTCATTGAGCCTATGGAAGAATCTGATTGGGTAAGCCCAATGCTGGTGCAAGAGAAGAAGCAGAAGGATGAGATAAGGATATGTGTGGATCTCAGAAAACTGAATGATGCTTGTGTGCATGATCCTTTCCCGAATCCATTCATTGATGAAGTGTTGGAAAATGTAGGTGGCCAGGAAGCATATTCCTTCACTGATGGGTTCTCTGGGTACCATCAAATCAAAATCATGTCAAAGGATAGGAGTGAGACAACCTTCGCGACTAAGTGGGGTTGCTTTCAATATAGTGTAATGCTGTTTGGATTGAAGAATGCACCTGCAATATTTTAGCGCGTGATTGTTGCGGCATTCAAGGAATTTATTCATAAGTTCCTGGAGATATATTTTGATGACTGGACTGTATTTGGGTTGGTCAAGCGCCATGTAGTAAGCTTGCGTTTGATGCTGGATACTTGTTGAAGATACCAGATTGTGCTCAATCTCAAGAAGTGTCTATTATGAGTTCCTTTTGGGAACTTATTGGGGCATGTGGTTTGCAGACAAGGACTGATGGTAGATCCCATGAAGATCGTGGTGATACTAAACTTGGATGTGCTGAGGAGTGTAAAACAGCTGCGTGCTACTTTGGGACATATGGGATATTACAGGAAGTTTATCAAAAGCTATGCCCAAATCACCACATTGATGGAAAAATTGTTGAAGAAGGATGTCACGATGTGCTAGAATGATGACTGTAAGAAAAGCTTGGATATATTAAAAGAAAAGATGGTTACCACGCCAATTCTAGTCTTCTCGAACTGGAAGAAAGAGTTTCATGTACATGTCGACACGTCATGGATAGTGTTGAGGGCAGTACTAACACAAGATGGCGGGGAAGGCTTGGACCACCCTATCGCGTTCGCAAGCCGTAGATTATCCAAAGCAAAGAAGAACTATTCTACTACTGAATGTGAGGGGCTAGGTATGTTGTATGCACTCCAAAAGTACCGACACTACTTTCTAGGAGGCCACTTTAAGATGTATACGGATCACTTCGCACTGAAGTACCTAGTCAATAAGCCTGTGTTGGGGGGGCGAATCTACAGGTGGCTCTTATTGTTCCAAGAGTACGATTTTGAAGTTATTGTGAAGCCTGGATGATTGAACGTGGTACCAGACCATTTGTCGCGCATCAAAACAGGGAGGAACCTACTAACTTGGAAGAAGGACTGCTTGACACGCAGCTATTTGCAGTGTGTGTCATGGATGGGAATTTCGAGGATATCATACACTTCCTAACAACAGGAACTGCACCAAAAGGATACTTTTTCCAGCAAAAGAAGGAATTAGTAGTGTGCGTAGCAAATTTCTCTGTCATTGTTGGGCATCTATACAAGATGGGGACTAATGAGATATTTTGATAGTATGTACTTGAGTTTGAACAAAGCATCATCCTCACAGACGCTCATGGGGGCATCGCAGGAGGACATTATGCAGGGAGAGCAACCGTGCAGAAGATTCTACACGTCGAGTTGTGGTGGCCAACCCTTCATCAGGATTCAAAAGCATATTGTAAGGCATGTGATGTATGTCAAAGAATAGGTAGGCCATTGCAGAGGGATGAAATGCCTTTGAATCCAAAAATGACATTGCACCCTTTCGAGAAGTGGGCAATAGATTTTGTAGGACCCATTCAGCCATAAGGGAAGATAGGGGCAAGGTACATTATCACTGCGATGGAGTATTTGACTCGTTCGGCAAAAGCACAACCGGTGAAGGATTGCATTGGTGCGATGGTCATGAAGTTCCTATTTGAGCATGTACTGATGCCGTTTAGATGTCTAATGATCTTGATGAGTAATCGTGGTATGCACTTCCTGAATGAGACATCAATGCACTAACGGATGAATTTTAGGTGTATCACCAAAAGAGCACACCTTATCACCCACAGGCTAATGGGACAGTGGAGACATTCAACAAAGTGCTTGAAAACGTGCTAACCAAGGTTTGCAATGCTTAGCAAAGTGATTGGGACCTATGCATACCTGCAGTATTGTGGGCTTATCGAACAACATGCAAAAATTTGACAGGACAAACCCCTTTTAGGCTTGTCTATGGTGTCGAAGTCGTAATACCTATGGAATACATCATGCCTAGTCTGCGCATAGTTGCGCTCATAGGTATGATGGATCACGAAGCCCTAGAAGAGAGGCCCACACAGCTGCATGAGCTCGAAGAAGAAAAAAAATTTGCTGGGTTTCACCAACAGGTCCAAAAGAAGCGTGAAAAGGCGTAGCATGACCGACATATTAAGTTGCGCACCTTTAAGGTGAATGACTTGGTGTTGTTGTATGATAGTAAGTTTGATAAATTTCCAGGGAAATTCAAAATGCATTGGTTGGGGCCCTATGTTATTAAGGATATTACTGACAGTGGCGCGGTCCAGTTGGTTAAGTTGAATGGAGAACCCTTCTCAGGAAAGGTGAATGGCAGTCGCTTGAAGCGATACACTCGCAGTTCGGCCATGTGACTAAATCAAAGTAGCATAGTCTTAGCACTCCAAGCAGCTGAAAGGAGGCGCGGGACTATAAACTACATTGCCCAAATTGGGGAGCTGCGTGATTTCAGGACTGCGTGAAGCAAGGAAGTGTCACAGCGTCTGCGACAGTGCAAAGGTAGCTGCGCTACTCATGGAAATAGCACGTAGGTCTGCCGAAAAGTGATCGTTAAAGTCACTATTCACGATTTGATGGTCAGATTGTGGCCAAATGGAGCTAGCGATAGGCATTTAAGGTGAAATTTATGGATTAGAATCTTGAAAATCTGTCACCAATCTAGCATTAGTGGGCCGAATGTGGGGGGAATGGTCGGATTTGAATTCAAAAGGCCCTATAAATCATAGGTGGTTGTCCAGCAAAAAACACTTGGCATTTTGAAAATCCAGTTGTTGCGTTATCAGGTGTGTATGGACCGTGCGAATTTTGAGGCTTTGAGACCAAGTTCAGCATTCAAGAGATTACTAAAGGAGATGTAGGATCTCCTGAATAGATTGATGCCGACACCCGAGGAATCCGTGCAGGAAATTGAGGTAGTAGAAGTTACCCCAGAGAGTACCGTAGTGGTAGTTGAAATCCCTAAATCACCTAGAACACTGAGACCAAAGAAGGATAAGCAGCCTATGATACTAGTATGCGTCTCACCAAGAAACCCATAGAGGACCAAGCTCACTTTGTAGGAAAAGTGGAAGGCCATTAATCTAGAAGCAGACGAGGAAGAATCTGAAGAATTCATGGCAGATGAGGAGGATTTGGAAATGGAAGTTGAAACCCAGGGTGCAGACCCTATTACCAGATTACCAGAATATGTTCCTTCGTGCAAGGTCAAAGCCAAGGTGCCAAAGGACATAGACGAGTGCATGAGCTCCTTGCAAACTTCGTTGCTCCCGGATGACATTGTTTTCAAGGGGCCACACTTAGGGTGGGTTCCTGTACTAAAGTTTGAAGATTGGGACCTCGCAGATCATGACAAATTCCCACATTTAACAACAGAGTAGCTAATGCGTCGATGGATTGACACGACTGCTGGAACAATCGAATTAGAGTCGTGGACATGGCTCAAGGGTGTAGAGAAAGCCGGGATGCTCAACCTCCTCTAGGTACTGCATTACCACTGCGCCCCAGTGACCATCTTCGTCATCAAGAAGTTGCTCTACTTGGTGCATGATGGGTGTTTATGGTGGGAGAAGCCCATTCCCATCACAAACGACTTTATCCATCGAATCACACGGTTACCTTACTCAAGAGAGGATCTAGCCAATATATCAGAAGGAAAAGGTGGTGAGTTGGCCCTCGCATAAGTTATGAAGAAGAAATTCAAGTTGGAGAAGAAGAATCAGGGATATGCCATCTCCGGCTTTAACAACCCTATAGTTAAGGTAGCAGAGAAAATATTAGTAGGGAAGGTGATGTGAAAGCTCCATGCAGATAAGGTGCCCATGCCTGTGATTGCATTAGCATCCCAATGCGCTAAGGGAGTCCAGTTCAACTGGGTGAATTATCTATGCGGCGAGTTCCTTGAGAACTGTCGCGAGGCACAAGAGTAGGGCAAGACGTTCCACTACGTGTGGCTCTTGTTGGCAATTGTTTTGGTGGCATGGGAGCTGCCAAAGCCAGTGAAGTACGCTTCACTATGGGCGACTAACGATGCACAATGCATAAAATAAAGAAATATATTTTGGATCTTGATGGATATGAGTATCCGGATGGGGATCAATCGTAAGATGTGGTTGTCGCCCACCGTATATGCTAGTTTGTAGAGCTTTACAGAGTTCAAAGACGATTTCCACCATGTCTTTATTAGGGTGTGGAAGGAACTTACGAAGACATGGCATAACTTACCATATCTAGTGACTACTGATGTTATCTTTGCAGTCCTCGAGTCTTAGTTGTCGGAGTGGCGTGCTGCAACAGGCTCCACGGTGGAAATGGACATGTCCACCGCGTAGCCTAAGAAGGATGAAACAAAACTCTGAATGGCACAACTGGCTAAGAAGCGAAGGAAAGAGGAAGTGGAGGCTAAGGCCCAAGCAGTGCACAACGCCATGAAATTGGCCGAGCAGCAGAAGACAGGATGAGAAGAGTGCGAACGACAGAAGTCACCTTTGCCTAGGACTGAAGCAGAAACAGAGCCAATAAAACAAGGTGGTGTGGAACCATAGATGGCATCCACCCAACTCAAGCATCAACACCCACAAGATAAGGCAGTGCAACAAAGGAAAACCAAGCCGTCAAAGACATCCTTTGACCCAATCACCCTCACTAAGGGGGATTTGCACAATATTAGAGAAATGGTGAGGGATGTCACCACGAATGCCCTCCAATAGTTCGAAGAACAGCAGTAATTGGTATTAGGGGCTTTTGGGATAGAGCTACAAGAGTTACAGGCTCGCACTCCACAGGCTGGCATAATGTTCACCAGCCTCACGATAGGCACTTCAGCTACCGCGGAGATGTTGCGCACAAGGGTGACCAATGCGATAGTGCTACTAGATGGGGCACTTACTACAGAAAATGAGGCCGGCAGGCCCACAGTTAGCAACCTGAAAGGGGTGGAATTAAATATGGCCATGCTCCCTTGAGAGACACTCCACCTCTTGCAGGATGGAGTCACCATGGAACTTAGGGCCCAGGAGTGTCGCGCTCTGCAGGTAATGAGCGAGCAGCACATCAATATCGAGTAGTTGGGCCTGCAGCACAACGAGGCAGTGTAACAAAATAAGCAGATCATGTAGGTTGTGGACGAAGCCTGCTGAGTGGTCCCGGAGTTGGACATTCAGGCAGAAGAATGGTTAAGGTGCACATCTGTAAGTTGGTCATAGGGTTGCGCAACGCTTGGAAGAAGATGGCTAGGATTCAGCTAGAGCTAAACCTACAAATTGCAGAATTGTAGTTGAGGGCTCAGCTTTCAACTCCGCTAGAAGTTAGGGAACAACATGCCACCATTATTACAATAGCAATAGTGGTGGTCGACAATGCAGTAGCAGACTGCATGTGACTTTTTGAATAGTCATTCGAGGTCCTAACCAACCTGCAACTAGACCTGAATGTAGAGCGCCTGGAGACAGAGGCGCGCGAGCTACAACAAAGATATGATGAGATCAAAGGGATCGCGTAGGTGGTTTCCCTTACACAGAGGCTCGCATAAATGCAGGAGGGAAATGCGCTTAAGGAATAGGTGGATGCCGCTCGGCACAAAGCAGCAGTCCTAAAAGCATGCATATAGCCATGGATAGACGAGGCATATACGATCACAGCTTCCATTGAAGGAAAACTCATGACACTACAGGTAACTCAGTAGAATATTCAGGGTAGCAGTTTAGCGGCAGTCAACGATCAGAGAGTGAAAGAAGTCCAACAGGCGGCCGCTCAGTGTGCTGCCGAGGTTGCGGTCATCCAAATGGAGCTGGGAGGTCTTCCTGTTAAGATCTTCATGCTTGTAGAGAGACTCAAGGGTGAATCACGATGTTTGTGTTGGTGGCCTGTTGGGCAAAGGATCCCCCAAGAGTTGTTTTGGGGCTAAAAGCCCATATTTTGGTCAACTTTTGTAATCCAAGTGTAAAGACTCCGCATTTTGTGGTCACAGAGTGCATAGATGTTAAAGGGTCATAGGGTTGTCTTCCCTTATTTTGGAAATGTAATGTCGGTTGTAAAAGATCTACCCATGGTCTGCGGACCATGGGATTGTATGAAAAGAGCTAAGCTCTAAGTAGATAAAAAAGCAATGAAGAGGGAGACAGTCATAGCTTAGAGCAAGAAGTCTAAGTCTTAGCGTAGGTAAAGGCTTTGTAGCTGAGTGCGCAGAGGTCGAGGGTAGAACTCCGCAGCTGAGTGCACGGACCCTTGCAGCTGAGTGCACAGGACAGGTCGAGTCTGTAATCATTCGAAATTATCAATGAAGAGAAGTATTCTACAATTTCTGCGTCTTTATTTCCTATTTATGCATCTTGTTATGTCGGGTATGAATTTCACTTATAATGCTTATATGAATGCAAGTAAGAACATCTATTTACACAAAGCTAACTAAGATCGGTTAATAAGATAAGTAAGACACTTAGCCTAGTTTGGGAGATATTGCAGTTCACTGCCTTAGCAACATCAAAGTACCTCAACCCCAGGTTAGCGTTACGCATAAGCCAAGTGTACCCTTTCGCGAAGGTGCTGAAGAGCGGAACAGAGGGCTAAGCAACTTGCGTGAAGGAAGGTATAGCCAGAATAAACCAACATCACAACCATCTCAAGGGTGCAAAAACTTGGTTCCAGCATCCCCCCATACTGCTTCAAGTGAGACTTCAGTCCGTGCTCCGTAAGCTAATGCTCAAAGGGCCAGTAGTGTAGGGATTTGTTTAGCTAACTAATGTTGAACCTAAGTCAGGCCCCATCAGGCCAACACTCGCTTCTTCTGTTTAAACTTTTGCTCAATCTTGACAATGTATCAGTACGTTGTGGCAAGCGAGGAGATGTCAAGGAACTCCATCTCATCCTGGATGTACCTATGTAGGCAGCCACGGTATTTGAGTACCAAATGCTGCTCAGAATCCTTGATACCCAAATTTTTGCAAAGGTATAAAAAATGTTGGTAAACTCCAACACGTCTTGGTCCCTTCCCTTCCGCAATGTGGTCCATTTTATGTATTTATCCTCATATCTCCCAACATGGTAGCACTGCTCCATGATGGCATCCTGGAATGAATTCCAAGTGGGTGTGGTTGAAAATTGTGAGGCCGTACTTTCATCCTTCTGCTCAGAGTAGGTTTCCCACCAGTCCTTGATGTGGGGGCTTCTTTAAGAAGTGCAAAAGTGATCTTTTCCCGGCTGGAAAAATCATGAACAGAAAAATATCCTTCTAGCAGATTTAGCCATTCATCTACAACGTTTCCATCTATCTGACCCTCAAATATAGGAATGAAAAAGTTAACTTGTATCGTAAAGCCTGTGGCAATTCCAGAGTAGCTTTTAGATGTGTCGCCCCTGGGTAACCGCTGACGGATCTGGGTAAAGTTGTCCATCATCGTGTTCCTTTGTTGCTCTAGGTCTTCTTCAAGCAAGATTTTGATAGGATCGCCTACCACTTCGTCTTACTTTTCATCCACCATGGGAGGCTTTCGGGATTTGCGAGGATGGTCATGCAAAGGTTCAATCAATTCAAGCCTTAACTCCTGATATCCTAACGTCATTGGGGACATGCAAAGAAAAACAGCGAAAGGGAAAATCGCTCTGATACCACTGATCCAGATTTATGCAGGAACGCAATAAAATATAGAAATAACCATAAATACAGAGATGGAGCAGAAATAATACTTCATTTCATTAATGTAAAATACTGAAATATGGTTACAAATAGAAATGGAAATAAATTAGCTCGAGCAATGGTAGCTTATCTTTTAGGAGATATGTGGTGGCTACATGCCTCTAAATTGTGTTAAAGTGAGGCTCGAAGGCCTATTTATTGTTGAGAAACAATGGAAAACTCTAAACATCCAAAAACCTAACCCTAGGAGATGAAACAACAAACTATGGGCCCTGTTTGGGTAAATTGGTACATCAACTTCCCAGGGTTGTAACTTTGGCATATGATCTTCGTTTGATGTGCACAATACCTCGTTAGTAAGATCTATCTGAGGACTACAAATTTTGTATGACTAAAATTGGGCAACTATGTTGGTCCCAGTTTTCCCAAGAAATGTCGTTTAGGGCCTCAAAATGGCTCCAGAAGTTCAGGACCCGAAAAACTGCCAAAAATAGTAAATTGTGCTACAAATAAGGAAACTGAAAAACTAAAAGAAATAATGGTGGGTTTTGGCTTGTTGGAGCCTAACCCAAGTTCAGAGGTGATTTAGCCAAACAAATCCCAGTACTACTAGCCGTTTCAACAACAATCCGCGGAGTGCGGACTGAGGTCTCACTCGAAGTAGTATGGGAGGGTGCTAGAACTAGGTTTTCACACCCTAGAGATGTCTAATGAGTTCTAGTGGTTCACGGTTTGACCCTGCATGCACGTCGCTACGTGCACTTTCCTGTACCTCACAGCCTAAAATGCTGCCTTCACGCAGCCCTACTGGAGGGCCGAACATTGTTGTTACTCAAGTCCTTACTAGTATTTCATTGTTAGTTGATTAACTTAGCCTACTTGTATGCGTTAAGTTATACTTAGCAATATAAATCATTCATATAGGTCCGCGCAATAAATAAAATGTATATTTGCAATTTATAAAAAACATGCATTAACCCAAGAACAGATGCACAAAATTATGATAAAACTTCTCTTTATTATTTTCTTCCTCAGTTACAGACTTGACTCCGCCCTACGCACTTAACTGCAGGGGTCCACGTACTCAGCTGTGGACTACTAGGCCTCTGCGCACTCAGCTGCAGAGCCTTCTCCTACCCTACGACCCAAAGACACACTTAGATACTTAGACTCTTTCTTCTCTCTACTTCTTTTCTATCTTCCTTTTACACTTAGAGCCTCACTCTATTTATACAATCCCATGGTCCATGGACCATGGGTAGGCCGACATTACATTACAAGACTAGGGTGGACAACCCTGTGATTCTATCATATATTTCGTGCTCCACGCCCACAATTCATGGAGTCTTTACAGCAATATCAGGTCAAAAATTGGGCTTTGAGCCCCAAAACATGCCTTGGGGGGGATTCCATGCCCAACAGGCCCCCAACACAAACATCATGACTTGCCCTCGAGTCACTCTGTCGGCGCGGTGATCTTGGTGTGGAGTCCCTCCAGCTTTTCTCCAACTATACTGAGGTTCGCAGCACACTAAGTTGCTTCTTGCTGAATCTGCTGCATCTGTTGTTCTGAGACCTATGTTTCTAGGGTGCTTCTCTGCATCTGCGCATGCATCCCTTGTATGTGCGTTTGCTTTCCTTCGATGGCTACCATGATAGTGAAAGCCTCATCAATCCAAGGCTAGGTGTGTGATTTGAGAACTACCTCCTTATGTCGCTCCGCATCCACCTCCTCCTTCAGTTCTTTAGCTTGCTACATCCTCGCAAGCCTCTAGGTGAGGACTATTGTCTGCGCAGTTCCTCGGACACTATTGTATTGTTGTTGGAGTTCTCGTACTTATGTCTCTAAGTGTTGGATGTTGGGGTCCTCTTACAGAGTCGTGAGAACCTCAAGTGCTTCTTCAAACATGCTAGTGTAGTCTCACACTGCACCTCCCATTTCCTCCAATCCCGCTGTGATAGCGCTGGCACACTGTTCTTTGACTTCCAGGGGAGTGGATGGCTGCACCTTTAACTGCAACTCGGTGATCTGAAGATTCAACTCCAGTTGAACCTTGGTCGTTTCTTCCCTAGCCTCGCAGACTCCTATCGCTAACTTGTGGATCCGCACCTCTACTGGTAGATCTGTTGGGATGGCCAGCTCCGGGATGCTTTGGCAAGCGTCGTCTACCACCTGCACCAACTATTGATTTTGTGACAACAATTCATCGCACTACAAGCTGAGTTGTTCCATGTTTATCTTTTGCTCTGAGGGCCCCCAACAAAATCTGGTGCTCCTGCATAAAATCTTAAAGAGCCTCATTTGTGAAATCGGGCACCGTCTCATCGATGTCATGCAGATCACCCTCGGTTAAGGTGATCAGGTCAATGGCCAATTTCGAGGCCTTGTCCTTCTTCCTTGGTCCTACTCGCTTTGTTGTGTGTTGGTGCTTCAACTGTGTGGACGTGGTCCCTTGGTTTGCGCTCCTTTCTGTTGTTTCTACTTCCTCTGCCTCGTGCCCCTACAAGGGCATTGCTTGGCCCTCGCCCGCCTTCGCGGTTGCTTCCTAGGCAGATGTTGCTACTTCTACGGGCTTTTTCTGCTCGGCAGCTTTCTATGCTGCTTCCCATGTTGCCCGTACCTCATCTGCTGTTGTTTCTTTCTGCCTTTTCTTAGCTAACTGTGCGATGTGCAGCTTGGCATCGTCTTTCTTCTTCTGGGGCATGCCATTATGGTGGCCATGCCTCCAAGACATTGAAAATGGCGTCACTAGTGGCTATAAAGCGTAGATTTTTCCACTGCTTCATCAGATCCTTTCACTCCCTGATGTATATATTATGCATGTCTTCTTTGAATTCTACAAAACTCTATAGACTATTGTACATTTTGGGTGATAAGTGCAACTTTCGATTGATCCACATTCGGATATTCATCTCCTTGAGCACCCATAATATCTTGCTGTCGCGTATCCTTTTCACATCCTTCGTGGCCCAGAGCGAAGCGTACTTCACGGCCTCTGGTAAATCTCTGTCAATTGTGGGGAATTGACTGTCCTCCAGTAGTTCCCCTACTACGAGCACTATGGATAGCAACAACCATGCATAGTGGAAGGTTTTACCCTACTCCTAGGATTCGCGGCAATTCTTCAAGAAATCCATGTAGAGGAATTCAGCCTAGTTAAACTAGAACCCCTCCGTGCACTGCTCAGCCAGTGTGATCACTGGTGTAGGTACCTCGTCTACATAACACTTTCACATAAAATTTCTAGCCAGGATTTGGGTTGCTACGATTACCTCTTTGTCCTTGATGCCAAAGATGGTGTAGCCCCTCTTCTTCTTCTCCATCTTGTACTTCGTCTTCATGGCCTCCACAAGTGCCAAATCACTACCCTTCCCTTCCAATATGGTCGCAGGGTCCTATCCTTTGTATGGTAGCCAGGAAATGCGATGAATTAGGTCTATCGTGATGGGGATGGGCTCCTCCAGCCATAGATACCCATCATGCACCAGGCAGAGCAGCTTCTTGATGACAAAAATGGCTATTGGGGCGTGGTGGAAATGCAGCACCCATAGTAGGTTCAGTAGCCCAGCCTTTTCCACTCTGCACAGCCACTTCCATGGCTCTAATGTTGTCACCACCCCCACGGTGTTTTGCTTCATGAGGTTCCCGGTCTCCAGGTGAGGGAACTTCTCACGGTTAGCGAGGTCCCAATCTTCAAACTTCATGGTTGGCACATGGCCCAAGTGCGTGCCTTCAAACACAATGTTGTCTGGGAGGAGCGGGGTCTGGAGTGAACTCTTGGTTTCGTCTAGGTCCTTGGGCACTTTGGCCTTCCCTTTTCACAGGGGGACATATGCGGGCAGTTTTGTCGCAGAGTGTGTAGGTTGAATATCCTCCTCCATGCCTTCATCTTCTTCCTCTGCGATGATAAGGGCCTACAAATCTTCTTCTTCCTCATATGTTTCTATCGTGACAGCTTTCCCCTTCTCTTCCATCGATAGTTTGCTACACAGCGAGTTCCTTGGGGACACGCATACGAGGGCCATTTCTTGTTTATCCTTCTTAGTTCTTGGCGTACGTTGTGATTTGGGGATCTATACCACAACCCCAGCACCTTCTTGAAAATCCTCCACAGTTGGGGTCTGTGTGGCCTCACCAACGGTTACCTCTTCTATTCCTAGACCAATCCTTAGTTGTTGTCATCGTATTTGGGTTGTATTCTATCACGTGAATTCTAGGGCTCAATCAATGCTCGGCTCACAATGCTCAGGGCTCTACTTAATCTCTCAATTCACAAATAACCAAGTGTTGTTTTCTGGGAAGCCTTTTTCATTTTACAACTCCTTTTGAATTCGAATTCGACCATTCCCCCCCATTCTAGGTCATTAATGCTTTCTTGGCGGCAGATTTTCCTGAATCTTGCCCATAAATCGCTTCTTAAATGTCCACCACCCACTCCATTTGGCCTCAAGTTGATCATCCCATCATTAACATTGACTTCAATGGTCACTTTCTTTCCAATCCACACGACAGTGCAGTCCCCCATGTGCGGTCGCAAACCTTGTGACTCTCTACTTTTGCGCGCATCTCCAACATCGCGCAACTCCTGGGCAGGATAATTTATAGTCCCGCACTTCCTTCCAACTACCTGGAGCACTAAGACTATCCTTCCCTTGGCTACTCAGGTGGTCGCACCATCTGTGTGGGGCTTCATCCTATCCTCCATCACGGTTCTCGAAGAATCCCCACCTTCTATTGTTGTGGTCGGCATTGTGCACTTCACCATTTGCAACGCGCTACCCTGGTCACTATGCTTGGCGATATGCGGTCCAAGCCAAGGCATCAAACTAACCAATTCATGACGATAGTTCTCAAACTTTTCAGTATGATCATAGGCACCTTGCCGTACCATCCTAGTGTTTTTGATGAGAAACTCTTCCTTTATCTCATCCTCCAGCTTCTTGACCTCTCCATCCATCAAAGCACTTTTCTCTCTTAACGTACCCTTTCTTTTTCAAGTTCATGGAGTCTAAGGTTTTGCTATTGGATTTCTTCCTCAAGTCTCATGTGTTCTCTCTCTTGTGGCTGTGTGATTCCTTCTTTCCCAACTTCGCGAACCGTTGTATCTATGAGTGTTGCCATGTGCAGACTAGGCTTTGCATGCTCCATAGGGATTACAGCATCTGCTTCATACTTTAGCATCGGAAGTGCCTGCGTGGTCAAGGTTTTGCACATGGTCCTATAGGCCCATAGAACCATTAGTACGCATAGGTCCCAGTCAGTGCAACTCACCCAGTGGACCATGTTCAGTACTTTGCATACTTTGTCAAAGGCTTCCACACGAATAATCTGCAGCGTGCTTGGTCTTATCATACTTCGTTGTTCACGCCATTGTCTTTCCTGCTCCTGCTTGTTGGTCTTGTTTCCTATCGCGAGGATGGTGTGTGTTCATGCAGGTTGTGTACCATACACCTGTACCCATCTAGAGAGGTGGCTGCGTAGGCTATTTCGTCCGTCATACCCAATTTTCATCCGCATTTGAGGCTTTCCAAACTGCCTAAGCATCATCCTTCTGAATTCACGCCAGTCCTTGAAACTTCTTTGATGTGTACCCACCATCTTGCGGGCGTAACACACAGTGCCCATTTCAAAGCATTGAAATGTTGTTGTTCGGGTACTTCGCTTTCAAATTTGTTCACTAAATCATCCACCTTGCTCAACTCGTCATACATAGGCAAGATATCTTACCTCTGTTATCACGCTATGTAGTGACCTAATAATCATGTTGTAGTTAAGCGTGGTTACCTCGTGTAACTGGCTCTACCATCGTTCTATTTCCTCATCCAAATCTGATGTACAGGAGCTTTCACACTCCCATGAAATCCTACCATCTGCTGTTGGATTCACCCAATCTTGCTCCCACACAATTATCTTGTAGATACATTCTAGATTGTTGTCGCTCTCGTCGTCGCGCACTGGCTTTGTGTAATGCGATCCTTCCACAGGATCTAAAGGTACCACTACGCGTAGTGACTTTTTCTCAAAAATCATCTTGCACTTCTTTAGATTTATCACTCCATTCATGTTAGTGGCCCAATCTATTCCTAGTAGCACGGGATAGGAATTGCTATCATCAAAAATCTTTATCACTTCGAAATCTGCAAGCGCGCTTGAACCTTTGATATCTACTGTTATTCCCTGCAATCTTTCCATCAGTAGGATCTTTTTTTGGTTCACCATACGCAATTGAATAGGGGACCATTGCAACGCGGGCCTGTCCATGCACTCCCATGCCTTCTTTGGTAGGACGTTCGCATCCAATCCTAGATCCAAAATCACTTGATCCATTTCATATTCCCCGATTTGCACAGTCAATCTCATCTCCCTTCCTGTTCGCGTTGTGTTCTTTCCGAGCATTTGGACTACGTGCGGTTCTCTTGGTCCAACACATCTAGTGATGAGTTCTTGTAGCCCCTTCACTGCTTCACTATCGCGCAGTAGCTTCATGCCTGCCACTCCTATTCCACTACGTGGCCTCCCCGCTCCAGTATAACGGTGCATATCCCCTTCTGTTACGCTCTACCTAATACATGATGACCATTACTATCCAAACATTCACCACCTATCATCATACCCGCTCCATAACGGAGCAATGATAATTGGAAATTCCCAATTTGCTTATAAAAACCCCCAAATTGTCTAGCGTGGTCCCTTTTTCTATTCCCCCTGTCCATTTCAAATATAATGGTACAGGATTTCAAACTACCACCATGTCTGCTCAATTGCTCAGTCACCCGTGCAGATTCCAGTTAGCCATTTTCGACCACGTACCTGTCACAATGACCAAATTACTCAGTGAACATTCAAATTTTCCTGGGTAAAGATCAAACTCCTCATCTTTGTTCCTGATATTTTGAGCAATGGCACCTAAGGGAAAGTCAAAGCAAACCAGTGAGAATCCAATGATCCCTCCTGTAATTGACTTAGACCATATACCATTGGTAGATCAACACTACAAAATTGCAGAGACCAATTGTGAGTTCGACTTGTTCAAACTGCAAAATTGGCTCATGAAAACCTATTTGGACTAGAGTGATGAAATCAACCTTCGGGAATCCCTTTTTCCACAATTTATGTTTCCCCATACTCATCCCTTTCCAAACTTTGTCATATGGTGTCAATCTAGATACATTTCGAGACAAAGAGCCATTGTGGCCGAGAATGGTGACATTCTGCTACACATAACCCTAGAGTCTATTAACCAAATGGTGTAAATCCCCCAGGATGACTCTTTGAGCCCTTTTTCTGTAGATTCCCTCATGGAACTCTACCAAAATTTAACCTTCCCTCAGAGAGCTAAGATATTTGAGATTTTCCTACTAGAATATCTTCAACTCCCAAAGAAGAATCCACCATACCGAGCCTATATGTTTCTTGAAAAACTAAACAAGTTTTTTCATTAGCTTCTTTTCTACTAGGATACCACTCAAACCAATGGGTAGATGAGCCTATTTTAGGTTTTTTTTCCGTCTTTTCCACAAAAGAAAAACCTTTTTTAATATTCAATTTTAGTCAATTCCTTGCAGACATCATCCATGACCAATTCCTCAAGATCACAACTGAAGTAATGTTTAAACATTCATCAGTGTCAGTGTACATGTTTTGGTTTCATCAGGTAGATGAATTTCCAACAACCTTGCAGAAACTAGATGATCAAGGTAATGCACAGTCAGTTATATAGTGGACCTCCTTACTGAGGAATAATTCAAGTGATTTCACCTTCAGTGACTTCATTGACCAATTGATCTATACAGTGGTGTGTCTTCTAAACAACAACGTAGAACCTATAATAGGTTATGAGATTCAAAGAACCTTACACCTCAGTGATTAATCCAAAACAGGATACTGGTACTTGTACCAGAATGTTGTAATGACTACAACAACCCTCCAAAAATTTTCCTTAGCTTCGCTTTGGAGCCTCCCTAACAACCTTTCATAGCAGCATATATTGCCTTGTCAAGTACTCAAGCTTAAGTGATTTTCTAGAGATTGCCAGCATGTACATTAGAGCTTGTTGCATCCTCCTCACAGGCTATTTCTCCAAACTTGGTCTAGTTGTAGGCTGAGAAACTCCTTCAAGAAATTGCGCAATTCTGGAGGGGAACCAGCCTTCCCTCCGGAAATTGTACAATTCTCTCTGGCAGCCTGTTGGGATCCAGAATTGTGCAAATCTTCCTGTCACTATTCACAGGAAAAATTGCGCAATTCCTCCCAAGAGGACTACTCAGCCCAGAAATTGTACAATTCTATGTAGCAGTCAGCTACTTTACCCAAAAAATACACCATCCCTCTGGGCAGCCAGCCCAGCTCCCTCTCAAAAATATGCATTTTTTCCCCTTAGTTGAGCAAATTGTTGAATGTGTAGTTGGGTTGACCGATTCCGTCCGGGACTGAGAAAAACTGATTTTCATGCATGGACTACTTCTTCCAAGGCATCATGCAAAGGCATCCCTTGATTCAGGGATCTATTTTTAGTATATGGAGGTTACATGTAAGGATCAGTTCAGAAACCTCCCACCAAGTGTTGTTTTTCCTAGATTTGTGGCATGCGCATCACAACCTCAATTTTATCGAAACTCATCAACCGGACGTTGCAGATCACATTCCTCACATCGACCTTACAACTCTGACATCCCACATTGAATCTAGGAGTCGTCGGCACATTCAGCTCAGTTGTTTTGGGGTAAGCCCATTTTCCATGTCTTGCATTTCGTTTCTGTCACTTTTTGTGTTTCGCTTCATGTGAGTGTTGTCTGCTTCAATTCAGTGATCACTTGTTGTAGTTTCCATGTATGTTAGCTTGTAAAAGAATTGTTTCAGCTTTCATTTGCATCTCACTGTTGTCACGTGCATGACACTATTTTGCAAGGACGATCGCCACTGTGGAGACTCACTTCACACACATGCATGCTTCCCCATTTTCTGAATCCTGCACTTGTTGTTTGCATGAATGGTCATTCACTCTTGTTTTCACTCATCTCACCATGCATCTAGACTTCTCGTGTTTTCAGTCGCCCATCGGTTGGTCTGAGCTACCTTGGCCCAGACCATTCCCTGCTCGGCTAGCACTACGCATTTCCGAAAGCGAAGGCTCTGCCTTCCCTCTAGAAATTGCACAAGTCTAGCCTAGTACTGACCTCCAGACTTGCATTGTGATATTCTTGGACGTAGTGTCCTGCTGGCCCCAGAAATTGCGCAATGCAGTTTGCTGGTTGCATATCACTTCTGACTGAAATTGTGCATTGCATAGTTTCAGTCCTCAGCAAGCCAGTCTATACTGTGCATTGTGCAGTTCCAACAGTCATTCAGCTTCCTAACAACCTGGATTGTGCCTTGCGGAGATTTGATAGTCAGTCTCCCGACCTCCCAGCGAAAAATACACAACCTTCACGATCAATCACACAGGTATATTGCAAGTCAGTACTCAAGTTTGTGTTGGTTTCTGACTGATAGATTTTTTGCCATGAGTGGTATTGTGTCTCTAGGCATCACATGTGTTCATCTATCTCTCAATAGTACAAGTACAACGGCTTCTAGGAGAGCACAGTTGGAGACACTTTTAAGAGCACAACTAGGGATTTAGTTGATCAAGTGTCTATGAACTTGCCTATCCACGAAGACATCAACTTATTCATAGACATGGACACCAAGATAAGATGGCAGCAGCATCATAGCAAGCAGCACCATCAACATCAGTTGAAGGCAGCACACCTCCATGCAATGAATGCAAGAGGAAGGTTGTTGACAACACAGAGGTAGAACAAAGTTGCAAGCTCAATCAGATCCACTTGTGATGAAAGAAACTTTGGAGACTAAGGCTATGAGGTGACGGGGCAACATGAAGATGTGCAAAGGCAGAGAACAAAACAGAGAAGGAGTTGCATGTGCTGAAGCAGCAACTCAAGGAATAACAAGAGATGCATAGACGAGAAAATAAGTTGCAAAAAGAACAAGTACAGCAGGGGTGCAACATGCACAAACGGATGAAACTGCGCCCAGACAAGTTATAGATCCATCCCAACAGCTGGCACGGAGCAGACAAGGTGAGAAGTGCGATAAATCGCATGCAATGGAATTCAGCAGCATGCATGTCATTGTGCACACGCATGCGATCCACCCATTTGGCACACTCACCGAGGCAAAGACAAGAAGAAAGTATGACTAGGGCTGAACATGGGGTTTGACAGTTGATGCACATTACCACCAGCACACACTTAAAGATAAGCACAGACACTATGCATCAGTGTGTTGTCGGTTCGGCCACACCCAAGAAGACCATGCACATGCTATCAAATGAGTTGGATGGAGGATCCATATCAATGCACCTGGATGCAACAGAGGCAAGAGTTATCTTTAGCAATATGTCACCGTTGAGCACACGAACACCATCACGGACGACCAAGCTTGGAATCAGCTCACCACCTTCACCATCAAAAGGATGTCAAAGAGTGGGCCTCACTACAACGGTCTGAGTGACAGTGATGTCTTGCATGGCTTTCTCAACCTATTTTGTCTCACATGATCAAATGTGCATTGTAATGTAACATCTTGTCAAGTGGAAGTTCAAGTGTCAATAGTTGGATGTAACAGTCATAGAGTAGATGAAGAATCACGAGGGTAGATGAACTGTCACAAATGTAATGTCAAGGGCCACCCCACCCTTTGCTATAAATAGTTCCTCATAACTCATTGTAGAGGCTTTTGGTCAACCAAGATTCTGATAAGACTATCTTAGAGAGAGCTTGGACAATATTGTAATGCACCTTGGCTTCTCCACTGCACAAAGCTAGTATATCTCTTTGGAGGAGCAGGCAGTTGTGGTTGTATCATTCCGTTGTCAGAACTAGTGATTGGACATGGATGTATTATATGACTAGAACTTACACTTCCTAAAATAATAGCGCCAGCACGTTTCATGCATATGTCGTATTGTATTCCAGCTATCTTGTTTACTCTAAATGATTTATGTATATGTTTTCTTACCAATGCATGTATGGACTATTTTGTATAAGTATGTATAAATCTTATTGAAATGTGCTAATTTGTTTAACCATCACTTTGGATTGTTAGCTAACTTGCTTTCCATTTTGTGATTCATCTTCGCTCATGTGTTCCCTTCCAAGCCGCATGCTATCATAGGTTTCGAAGGGGCACACTCACCCCACTCTTCATGTGTTAAAACCATTCATGCACCTTCCTTGTCTTGTCGTAGCTGTCACACCCTTGATACCAATGGGTACATCTTACTTGCCTCTGTGTGAAACCGCAGTCAAGGTGTTACCATACGACCCACTACTGGGACCCCTACACCAAACGATATGAGGTCTAATTGGGACTTCTTACTGAGGAGATCCCCTGACATGTTTTCGGGTCTAGCACCATCAACATTTTGGCGCTAGAAGGAGGGCCAGATGAAAAGTTGTGTCCTATCATCCTATTTTGAACCTTTTCATATCTATCATGGAGTCTTGCACTCTCCTCCCTCCACGATGTTTTTTGCATGCCGAATCTGTCACTATCATGAGGGAGTTCTTTGATCTCTTATCTACATCATATATGATGGTGAAGGCAAAGTGGCCTAGCGTGAGTTCTTAAATGACTTCCTTGCCTTGCATCATGAGGATTGTGGATGTTCCGACGAACAGGCTTATTTTCTGCTTGCATACACACTTCGCGAGTCTCCACATCGATGGTTGTGCAACCTACTAGCTGATAATGTGCACTCACTTGAGCACTTCTGTGATATCATTGAAGACACTTTCTATTATTTTGATCCAGAGTATCTTGACCAAAAACTGTTACAACAACGGAAGGCTCCGCATGAATTACCTATGGATTTCTGGCAGCGCTTTTGTGATTTGCAGTTTCAAGCTCCAAAGAGCCAGATGAAATTTCCTTATCTTTGGGATAGATTCAAGTACTGTCTTAACAAGTCAATCCATCCCAAGAAGAATTTCAAGCTCAAACCCCGCTCAACATACTTCGGTGATGGAGCTGCGCAATCACAGATGGATACAGTCGTTGTCACAAGTGATTGTTCGATGTCCCCTCATCAAACAGATCCACCATCACATAGTGATGTGGGAGAGCATGAACACACATTTGTTGAACCGTCATGACCTCCCGACATCACTCCTTCCAACTTTTGCATAGACTTGTTGTGAGTCACATAGCTCATCACATGTATTTTGTACCTTAACCTTCGTCTTCGTATTCTGATCATCCTCTGGATGACACTGTATTGTGTTCTTCCATTCCAAACTCTACACTTGTTTTGAACGAGGATTGATCTATCGACGGAGTTGGTGTTGCACAACCAACATGTGCTAGCATTCATGAAGAGCATGACGGGGAGCTTGAACATCCACCGGCAGTAGGGGACCATCCCTGTCTATCCGTACCTCCTCTGTTTTTTCCTGACATCCTTGATGATCCTGTCATCCCTGATTTTTCATGTGCATCTCCATCCATGAATGCACCCATTTTTTTATCATTCGTAGGACACACCGGATATCAGTCCATCACTTGAAAATGGAGAGTACCAATCATTCATTGTAAATCCACTCAATCTTTCATCTTCTTTTTCCAGAAACACAGAGGGTGAACATCCTTTCTTCTCATATACCCCTCTATGTGATTCATCAAATCATGAGGATGTCGACCAACATCCTTAGTTTTTTTATCTTAGCTTTCATGATCTCTTTACCTCATCATCTGATCACGATGTTGATTCATTTGTTATTAATCTGTCTAAGCCACTGGTCTATAATGATCTATCAATCGACGAAGTTGAAAGCCCCCAAACTATCGAGGTACTTCAGCCCGAGCTGATGGTTATGTCAAGCCCTCGCTGTCTTGAGGTTCGTCTCACTTTCGATCAAGAAATTGTTCAAACACCTGAGGCTCCTCATCACTCATCTATATGCACTAAAGAACAATCCAAAACTTTGATTTCACTTCCTCGAATCGAACAACACGATCCCATCGCTCATGCATTAGAGGAATCTTACATAGCAAGCACACTTGTGCAACGTAAGTGGTCTACCTTTCTCACGTTTTCTTTCATGTCATGGTCAAGCGAATGCATAAGCTCAACATCTACATGCAGTGTAGCACAACACCATGGCAAGTCCATAGAGTGCATGTCATGCGCTTTCGCTCATTTTTGTTCTATGGACGTTTGTAAGCTAGGAGTGTGTTTATTTTCACTGTTGTATCTTTCACATTCGTTTGTTCATACAACTGTGTTTCTTGTGGACCAAGCCTTCACCAAAATGGGTCAACCAATGCATTGGTGGCTGCATTGGAAGTATCACTTCATGTGAGATGACCCATGCACTGTTAGCTTAGGAGTAGGAGTAGTGTTTGTTTTTTTGAGTTGTTTGCTTACATGCATGTTTTCTTCTTTCTTTGTGTGTTTGTTTTCTTGCTTGTTTGTTTGCTTACTCACTTTGCTTTCACATTTTCTTCTGCTTCTTCCTTTTCTTTTTGGTTTGTTTTCTTTTTTATGTCCATAGGTTAGTTTCGAATGGACCATGTGCGACTCTTGAAACAAGCTCGGTAAAGTACATGAGGACCTGTGCATCTATCAACATTTGGTTATCTATTGTCCACTCTCTTATGTAAGAACTTGTTATCTTTAGTCCATGATACATCAATGGAAAATACATATTGTTTGAAGTGAACCTTGGTGAAAACACAATGCTTGCACGCTAACCACTTTCACCTACTCTAGTCAGTTGTTTTTGGGTTAATCCTTGGTAGCTCGGACAAGTAGAGTAAGATGAGGGGGAAAACCTTAACAAGCATGTGAGAGTTATATAATAAACTAATTCTCTAAAGGAACAACCTCTAAT
The DNA here is from genome assembly GCA_031772625.1 of Pinus tabuliformis. Classification (NCBI taxonomy): domain Eukaryota; kingdom Viridiplantae; phylum Streptophyta; class Pinopsida; order Pinales; family Pinaceae; genus Pinus; species Pinus tabuliformis. Next base: position 903,435,768 of record CM062820.1, on the reverse strand, counting down.
GCCATCAATAAGTTGGGATGCCTCTTCCATCTCTGAAATGAATAAGTGTTATGCACAGTTATGAAAATGAAAAATGAAAAAAAAAAGAGTGAAAATTTTCAAAAATGAAAAATGAATAAGGCAAAAGAAGAGAAAGGCTTCCTGCGCAGAGAGGTGATGCAAGTAACTTTGTTAAGGTACTGAATAGGCTCACTGGTAGCGGAGTGATGTTTGTGTTCCTACGTGACTCCACCGGGGTATTGTCCATGTCTACTGCTAGCGGAGAAACACCAGGGATGAAACGAAGACTCTGACGACTATAATTCTTGTGCACCAATATACCCCTCAATACCAATCGAAACAAATGTGTTGACATGGCTTGGAATGTGTGTCAATCGACCAAGATCTTGGTAGATGCTAAATCTTACAATAAAGCAAGTGTGGAAGCCAAGACAAATTGAGAACTGAACAATACTTCTAGAGGTGTTAGACTTGCTTTCACCGAACAAGGTCCATTCAGAGAGCTAGAGTTCTACCAGTGTGTCACCAAGTGTTTTAGCGGCTACAACCACCCTCCAAAATTTTTCTGTAGCTTTGTTTTGGAGCCTCCCTACCAACCTTTCATAGCAGCATGTCTTGCCTTGTCAAGTACTCAAGCTTAAGTGATTTTCTAGTAGATTACCAGCCTGTGCATTAAAGCTTGTTACGTCCTCCTCACCGGCTATTTCTTCGGACTTGGTCCAGTTGTACGCTGAGAAACTGCTTCAAGAAATTTCACAATTCTGGAGGGGAACCAGCCTTCCCTCCAGAAATTGCTCAATTTTTTCTGGCAGCCTACTAAGCTCTAGAATTGCGCAAATCTTCCTATCATTGTTCACTGGAAAAATTGTGCAATTCCTCCCAGGAGGATTGCTCAACCCAGAAATTGCACAATTCTGGGTAGTAGTCAGTTGCTCTACCCAAAAAATGCACCATCCCTCTAGGCAGCCAACCCAGCTCCCTCTCAAAAAAGCGCATTTTTCCCCTCAGCTAAGCAGCATGTTGAATGTACAGTTGGGTTGACTGGTTCCCTCCAGGACCGAGAAAAACTAATTTTCATGCATGGACTGCTTCTCCCAAGGTAGTATGCAAAGGCATCCATTGATTCAGGGATCTATTTTTAGTAGATGGAGGTTACGTGTAAGGATCAGTTCAGAAACCTCCCACCAAGAGTCGCTTTTCCTAGATTTGTGGCATGCGCGTCACAACCTCAATTTTATCAAAACTCATCAACCAGACACTGAAGATCTCATTCCTTACATCAACCTTGCAACTCTAACATCCCACATTGCGTCTAGGAGTCGTCAGCGCATTCAGCTCAATTGTTTTGGGGTAAGCCTGTTTTCCATGTCTTTCATTGTGTTTCTGTCACTTTTTGTGTTTCACTTCATGTGAGTGTTGTCTGCTTGATTTCAGTGACCACTTGTTGCAGTTTCCATGTATGTTAGCTTGTATAAGCATTGTTTCAGCTTTCATTTTCACCTCAATGTTGTCGCATGCATGACACTATTTTGCAAGGAAAATCACCACTACGAAGACTCGCTTCACACACATGCATGCTTCCCCATTTTCTGAATCCTGCACTTGTTGTTTTCATGAATGATCATTCACTCTTGTTTGCACTCATCTCACCATGCATCTAGACTTCTATTATTTTCAGTCACCTTTCAGCCGGTCTAGGCTGCCTTGGCCTAGACCTTGCCCTACCCGGCTAGCACTACAAATTTCCAAAAGTGGAGGCTCTGCCTTCCCTCTAGAAATTGCACAATTCTGGCCCAGCACTGACATCTAGACTTGCATTGCGCAATTCTTGGATGTAGTGTCCTGCTAGCCCCAGAAACTTCGCATGCAGTTTTCTGGTTGCATGTCACTTATGACTGAAATTGTGCATTGTGCAATTTCAGTCCTTAGCAGGCCATGCTGGATTGTGCATTATGCAGTTCCAGCAGTCATTCAGCCTCCTGACAGCCTGGACTGTGCCTTGTGGAGTTTTGACAGTCAGTGTCCTGACCTCCCAACGGAAATTGCGCAACCTTCACAATCAATCACACAAGTATATTGAAAGTTAGTCCTCAAGTTTGTGTTGGTTTTCGACTGACAAATTATTTACCATGAGTGGTGTTGTGTCTCCAAGCATCACAAGTGTTCATTTGTCTCCCAACAGCACAAGTACAACGTCTTCTAGGAGAGCAAAGTCGAAGACACTGTTAAGAGCGCAACTAGGGATGTAGTCGATCAAGTGTCTATGAACTTGCCTATCCACAAAGACATTAATTTGTTCGTAGACAAGGACACCAAGATAAGATGGCAGTAGCATCACAGCAAGCAGCACCATCAACATCAGTTGAAGGCAGCATATCTCCATGCAATGAATGTAAGAGGAAGGTTGTTGACAACATAGAGGCGAAACAAAGTTACAAGCTCAAGCAGATCCACTTGTGATGAAAGAAACTTTGGAGCCTGAGGATATGAGGTGACGGCGCGACATGAAGATCGTGCAAAGGCAGAGAATGAAACAGAGAATTAGTTGCATGTGCTAAAGCAACAACTCAAGGAATAACAAGAGATGCATAGATGAGAGAATGAGTTGCGACAAGAACAAGTATAGCACAGGGCGCAACATTCACAGACGAATGAAACTACACCCATACAAGTTATAGATCCATCACAACAGCTGGCATGGAGCAGACAAGGTGAGCAATGCGGTCAATCGCATGCAAGGGAATTTAGCAGCATGCATGTCATTGTGCGCAAACATGCCATCCACCCATTTGGCACACTCACTGAGGAAAAGACAAGAAGCAAATCCAACTGGGGCTAAACATGGAGTTTGACAGTTGATGCGCATGACCACCAGCACACACTTGAAGATCACCATGGACACTATGCATTAGTGTGTTTCTAGTTTGGCTGCACCCAAGAAGACCATGCACATGCTATCAAACAAGTTGGATGGAGGAGCCATATCAGTGCACCTAGATGCAATGGAGCCAAGAGTTAGCTTTAGCAAGATGTCACCGTTGAGGACACGGACACCATCATGGAAGACCAAGCTTGGCATCGGCTCACCACCTTCACCATCACAAGGATGTCAAAGAGTTGGTCTCACCACAACGGTCTGAGTGTCAATGAGGTCTTGCATGGCTTTCTCAAGCCATTTTGTCTCACATGGGCACATGTATATTGTAATGTAACATCTTGTCAGGTGGAAGTTCAAGTGTCAATAGTTGGATGTAACAGCCATAGAGTAGATAAAGAGTCATGAGGGTAGATGAACTGTCACAAAGGGGAATGTCAAGGGCCACCCCACCCTTTGCTATAAATAGTGCCTCATAACTCATTGTAGAGGATTTTGGTCAGCCAAGCTTCCGATAAGACTATCTTAGAGAAATATTGGATAGTATTGTAATGTGCCTTGGCTTCCCCACTGCGCGGAGCTAGTATATCTCTTTGGAGGAGTAGGCAGTTGTGGTTGTAACATTCTGCTGTCGTATCTAGTGGTTGGACATGGATGTATTGTATCACTGGAACTTACACTTCTTAATATAATAGTGCTAGCACATTTCATGCATATGTCATATTGTATTCCAGCTATCTTGTTTACTCTAAATGATATATGTATATGTATGCTTACCAATGCATTTATGGACTATTTTGTAAAAGTATGTATGAATCTTATTGAATTGTGTCGATTGGTTTAACCATCACTTTGGATTGTTAGCTAACTTGCTTTTCATTTTGTGTTACATCTTCGCTTGTGTGTTTCCTTCCAAGCCACATGCTATCATAGGTTTTGAAGGGGCACACTCACCCCACTCTTTGTGTGCTAGAATCATTCATGCACCTTCCTTGTCTTGTCATAGCTGTCACACCCTTTCTACCAATGGGGAGATCTTACTTGCCTGATCTGAAATGGGGACCTAAAGGCTTCTTGTTAGCTTACAAGAACCTCTCCCACTCCAAAGCTTATATATTCCCAAGATCTATGCTTATGATTGATAATTGCTGAATTAAGAGTGCTTGAAATAGGTGTATGCTTGTGTTTGCCTTTAACTGACCAAATGCCTTAAGTTCATTTGCTTATGCTGATATTTAAATACATGTAACAGTAAATAATGTAGCAAATAAACAAACACATAAGACAACAATATAATATGGAGTTCACCCTAATATCTTGGGCTACGTCTCCTTGAGCTCTAATCAACTCAACTAGGATCTTTAGGATTATGGCTTAAATTCTTTTACAAGTTCCACACTCAACTCCATACGTTTACAATTGTACCTATGGGCTTATAATACCATCTTATTTTTCTAGCTGTCCTTTTGCTGCAGACAGATCTAGGCTTCTCTGGACTTGACTCCTTCAGTCAGTGCTCTGAGCTTCTTGAGCTTCTGGCCTCTCTGACTCCCTCAGAATTCTATATTGTCTCTAGAATCCTTCTTCTATCTTTAGTACAATAGTCACTAGCAACAACTTGATCATTTCAACCTCTTTGTTGTTCTGAACTTCATTACAGCTTCATGGCTTATAGAAGTCCATTTGAGCTCTCTGGCTCTACAGCTTTGCCTCCAACCTCTGGTAGCTATGCCTCTGTCAAGCGCTCTAGCTCTACGGCTCTCTGAGCTTCCCTTTGAGCATTCACTAAGCCTTTTTCTCTACGCAAGCCTTCGTCACTCTACAAACTGCCCTCCTCGCATATACTGAGCTTTCCCTTTAGATTCCTTAGCATTCAAATAGCTCTGGGCTTCTCCGAGCTGCCTCTGCGCATTACTTTGCCTCAACCTTCTCTCTCTGTGTCTTCTGTTTTTACTCTTAGCCTCTGTGCGCATTCTTGCTAATTGTGTTCTTTGTGTTTTTATAGAACATTTGTTTTTGCCTCCCAAAAGCATGGAAGCCTGATCATCTGATCAAATAATCCATTTTCCAATTGAAAGGAACGACAACACGGGGTAACCCAATCGTTTTGCCTTCCTCCTGCAAAAATCCTGAATTCAAACACAAAATGGTAATACATAGAGAAACGCACGAAAAACACATTATCAGCAGTTCAACTGGACTTCAAATTATATTAAATCGCGCTTATAATCCCATCGGGTCTTCCTTTGGTCACAATATTGCAATCGCACAGGCGAGAGGTCAAAACCACAATACATGGGAAACACACAGAAATCCGCATAACCTAGATTTCAAATTATATGCAGTCGCGTTTATAAACCCGTCGGGTCCATCCCTTTATTGCAATATCGCAATCGCATTGTGTAGGCCAAAATAACCCAATACACGGAAAATACAAAGAAAATCCGCAAATCCATATTTCAAATATTATTCAATCGCATTCATAAACCTCATCGGGTCCGTGCCTTAATTGCGTCTCGCATATGTCAACGGCCCTTTATGTGGTTGCAATCATCGATCGCCGATATCGGCACATCGCATATCACAATTGCAACACCCAATGGACTATGATGGCCGATATATATATCGTCGATGCTCATCGTTGACCCCTCTTTATCGCAATCGCAAGTGGCAACGACCCTTTGTGTCAGGGATCCGATATCGCATGCAGTCCTTCCTCCGATGCAATATATCGTAGATCGCTAATCGGGGGTCCTTATGGCCTTTGGTCTAAGTCCTCCCTTGGAACCTTTCCGATGTGACATTTCCTTGAGGAACGCATATTCTCCATTAAGTCCCATTTATAAGAAATTGCCTTCGTTTCAAAGGACAATGGGCAAATTTCTTTTTACAATAACTTCTTCATCCGAAGTCTGTTTTCGCTCATTCAAATTGCGTTAGATTCAGAATGAAGAGATATATGCAATGATACTATTTCTAAGAGCATCCTTTGACTTCCATTTTTCCTCTATGAGGAAAATTTATAGATTTAAAAGTCTATGTTAGATCCATTTTAGATCACGCCTTCCCACTAAAAATATTTTGGACTCCAAAAGACTGATATACTAATCTGAACAGTAACTGAGAGTACGTCACTCTCTTATTTCAGCCTCCATACACTTGCCTTGTATAGTGCCTCTGAACCAAAGCCTTTGAACAGTTTCCTTCCTATATGTGCTTGTCCTCCTGGGAAGAACTGTTTTCCTCCTTGACTTCCTGCAGAACTCCTGCTGAGAAGGTTACAAAAGGTAGTTTGAACTTCTCTTCCTTGATCATTGATCCAAGGTGGCTCAAACCAATGTGAAGTTACATTTTCTTCACAAAATTTTCATTTGTACCTGTTTAACATACTATCAACAACAACTGTTAACAACAACAGGATTACAGACAACAATTGGATGGCCTAAACTCCTGCTTCAACAAAAGAAACAGATTTCACATCTTGTGAACACCTCCATGTCTTTACATCTGCATACAAATGATTGACTAGATAACAAGCCAACAAAACATGCCTTTAAAACAATTGACCCTTCAAGTCAAGCATGTATAAAAAGAAACAATTGACCCTAAATTTATTTTTCAAAGATGAAACACTTCATCATCATCTCCATCTTGGAGACCAAATCAACTTTTTCCAAGTCAACATTAGCATTACATGCATGCTTAAAACAAAGCAATCAACCCTTCAAGTTAATTACTCATACATGTTCAAATACAAGGAAATCATCAACATCCCTGTGTTCATGCATATCATGCTTATGCATGCATTTCATCCTTCAACTTTCGCTTAAGTACATTGTACTTTTGAAGCTGAAATGAATATAATGTTTACTTTCATCCTTCAACTTTCGCTTAAGTACACTATTCTTTCGAAGCTAAAATGAATATAATGTTGTAGCAATAAAGTGAGTCTCCTACTCAACTTTTCCATTCACCTTCTTGGTAAAACCCTAAAACTTGCATTCCATTAACAAAGAAATGAAAATAGATGCATTATATCAATAGACATGCAATCTTAATTGGATAAGAATTCTAACCATTTCTTACCGATCCATTTCAAAGGTTCTTCCTTTGTCTGCACATCAACAACAACATGTGAATCATCTGAAACACATCATTTATGGAAACTTTCTTTCCATTCCTACCATTCTATCTTTCCACCTTATTCAAATTTTGTGGAAGAATTATTGGATTCAGAGTCCAACACTTTTCAGCAATGTGTCCTTGCTTATTGTAGTAAGTGCAGCACATGTGCATCTTCTTGACAGCATGATTTGCCTTGTCCAATGGACCTTTGGCTCTTTGCTTCTTTTCCTTCAAAAGTTTCCTGTATGTGGCCATTCTCTTCCAACATCTCAAAACACTATGGTTAACCAAACCACAAAAGGAACATGCAATTCTTTTCCCATGCTTATATGGAAATTTTGTTGGGTTGTGTTATATTCTTTCCACGACTAGCCCACGTAGTTAACCGGGGGGTTAGAGGGGGGGCAGATCCCCCCTTCGTTGCACCGATTGTGTAGTGGGGGGGGGGGGGGGGGGTGGGTGTCACAGGGGGTTTGAGGCGTACCCATAACCCCACTTTATGGGGTCCGAGGCAGCGCCCCAAAAAATTTTGGTTTTGGACCCTATGTTAGGTTGGGCAGACCCACCTATGGTTTTTTGCATGATTTTTGCACATGTTTTTGGACGCGATGGTTTTCGGTCCATGGTTTTGGACGTGATGGTTTTTTGGTCCATGGTATTGGATGCTTCGGCATGTATAAATATGTATTATAACATTGAAAGGAACATAATGAAAAATCAAGCTGGTAGTCCCGGTTTTGGGATCCAGGGGAAAATCTCTGTATATATGTGTTTTATGTGTTATGCTCTCGCATTTTTTATTTTATGTGTTTTAGAATTTGTATGCAGGTAATTTTTGTACAGGGTTAAAACCTACATTTGGTATTAGAGCAATTTTGGCTTCAAGGGGACGCCTTTGTGGCTGAGGGGTTTTGCTCGGGCCTGTGGTAGACCCTGTTCAGTGGGAGATTTGCGAGATCGACTCTAGTGGTGAAAGAAGATGGCAAGCAGTGGAAAGATATAGATTGAGAAATTTAATGGTCAAAGTTTTGAGTTGGGGAAACTCAAAATGGAGGATCTGTTGGTGGATAAAGATCAATGGATCACGATAGATTGGGGAAATAAATCAACAGGGGTGTCCGATGAAGAATGGAAGAAGTTGGATTGGAAGGCAAAGAGCACAATATGATTGTGTGTCTCAAATTCAGTATTGCTGAATGTATCAGGGGAAGCTACAGCAAAGGCTTTGTGGGACAAGTTAGGGACTTTGTACCAATCTAAGTCTCTGGTGAATAAACTGTTCCTATGGAAAAAGCTATATAACCTAAGGATGAAAGATGGAGACTCAGTGATAGAGCATCTGAACGCATTTAATACTATGGTAAGTCAGTTAGCATCTGTTGATATTAAAATTTCAGATGAAGATAAGTGCATCAGTTTGTTGTGTTCTCTACCAGATTCGTGGGATAGTCTGGTTATTGCAATACGTAGCAATACAACTGCCTTGCAATTTGATGAAATAGTCTCATCCTTGCTGACGGAGGAGATGATACAGAAAAATATGGAGAGCCAGAATGGTGATGCCTTGTCTATACCAGGACGGTCCCAGAACAGAAAAAAAGACAAGTCATCGAGTGGGAGATCTAAATCTAGAGGGAGATCTAAATCTCCAGGAAAACCTATAAATGTGGTGTGCTGGAAATGCAGAAAGGAAGGGCACTACAAAAGGGACTGTAAATCTAAATCCCCTCATAAAGGAAAGGAATCTGATGATGCTCCTTCTGCAGAGGCAAAAACCACCTCAGATGAAGGTGGGAATGTGTACTTGGCTTCTTCAAGTACACATGTAGATCATGAGGCATGGTTGATTGACTCAGGTGGATCCTTTCACCTCAGTCCCCATAGAGAGTGGTTCTACGAGTATGAGAAATACGATGGTGGTGATGTCTTCTTAGGGGATGATAGGAAGGCTAGAATCGTTGGTCGCAGAAAATAAAGTTGAAGTTTCAAGGTGGAAGGGTTAGAACACTTCCAGGTGTTCTGCATATTCCTGCATTGGCCAGAAATCTAACTTCTGTAAGCAAGTTGGATGATGCAGGTGTAAAAACAGTGTTCGAGAAGGATACTTGCAAGATGGTTCGATGAGCACTAGTATTGATGCGGGGAGTTCGGATTGGAACTTTGTACAAGCTACAAGGTAGCACGGTTGTTGATGGGTGCAACAGTTCTGTGGTTCCTGAAAGTGGAGCAAAAAATCTAGTGGACTCTGGAGAGAAGACCATGTTGTGGCATCAAAGGCTTGGACATATTGGAGAAAAAGGCCTTCGAATACTTCATGGTAAAGGTATGGTAGAAGGTATGAATAATAGCTCTCTGGATTCTGATTTCTGTGAAAAATTTGTATATGGGAAGCAGAATCGGGTGAGTTTCCCCTCCGATGGTAAGAGGGCGAAACATATATTAGAGCTTGTGCATAGTGATGTGTTTGGACCTGTGAAGGTTCCATCACTGGGTAAGTCTGTGTACTATGTATCATTTATAGATGACTTCTCAAGGAATACATGGATATATTTCCTTAAGAAGAAATTTGAAGTCTTTGATAGGTTTAAAGAATTCAAGGCTCTGGTGGAAAACCAGATAGAGAAGAAGATAAAGGTGTTGAGGACAGATAATGGTGGAGAGTTTTGCAGTAAGGAATTTGAAGAATTCTATAAGAAGTGTGGTATAGCACTGTAGAAGACTACTCCATATACACCTCAACAAAATGGAGTTGCATAAAGAATGAACAAGACATTGATGCAAAGGGCAAGAAGCATGCTCAATGGTACCAGGTTAGGACAGGAATTCTGGGCAGAGGCAGTGGAGATAGCATGTTACCTAGTTAATAGATCACCTTCATCAGCATTGGAGGATAAAACTCCACAAAAGGTATGGACTGGTAAGAAACCCTCTCTTTCACATTTGAGGGTATTTGGATGTGATCCATATGTACATGTTCCAAAGTAGAAACGAACCAAGTTGGATGGTAAATCTAAAAAGTGCATCTTTCTTGGGTATAAGGATGGTTTAAAGGGTTATAAGCTTTGGAACCCAGTAACAAGGAAGGTTGTGTACAACCGAGATGTGGTGTTCAGAGAGGTGAAAGATGTTATTAAACATGAAGTCGAACCAAAGGAACTTGAGAAGATAGAGTTTTAGCTAAAGGAGGAAGAATCAGACTCTACAGTAGAGGAGGAATCAGAAGATGAAGAGCCACAAACTCTGGGTGTGAGAAGATCAGTTCGAGAAAGAAGGTAGCCAGAAAGGTATATTCCATCTACTTTCTGCTCAAACTTTGCTTTATCTATTACTGATGATGATCCCAGAACTGTGTAGGAAGCAGTAGATGCAGAGGATGGAAAACTCTGGAAAGAGGAAATCTACATGAAGCAACCTGAAGGCTTTGCGGTGAAGGGTAAGAAAGAACTGATATGCAAGTTAAAGAAGTCTCTGTATGGGTTAAAACAATCACCAAGGATGTGGTATCAGAAATTTGATACATTTATATGGGGACTTGGCTTCACCAAAAGAAAAGCAGATCATTGTGTTTATTTTAAATTAATTGGTGACCGTGTTATTTATCTGGTCTTGTATGTGGATGATATGCTGCTGGTTGGAAATGACAAAGAAATTATCCAGGATTTGAAGACCCATTTGTCCTCCAAATTCGACATGAAAGATCTTGGTGCTGCAAACTATATTTTGGGCATGGAAATTAAAATAGATCAGGAAAAGAGGAAGCTCTGGTTAAACTAGAGGAAGTATGTCGAGACAATATTGCAGAGATTTAATATGCAGGATATTAACCGGTGAAGATTCCTATTCCCATAGGTGTAAAGTTATCTGCTGAACAGTGTCCCAAGATACAAGAAGAGGAAGAGGACATGTCTCGTGTTCCATATGCAAGTGCAATAGGCAGCCTGATGTATGCAATGGTATATACTAGACCAGACCTTGCACATGCAGTAGGAGTATTGAGCAGGTTTCTATCAAAACTAGGAAAGGAGCATTGGATAGCAGTGGAGCGGGTTTTCAGGTATTTGCGTGGCACTAATGATTATGGCTTGTGCTACCAAGGAAGACCAGGATTTGAAAGAGTGTTGGATATTCATGGCTTTGTTAATGCAGATTGGGTTGGAGATCTGGATCAGAGAAGATCTACAAGTGGGTATGTGTTTAACCTATTTGGAGGTGCAGTGAATTCGATGAGTAAGAAACAATCTGTAGTGGCACTATCAACTACAGAGGTAGAATACATGGCATCCACTCATGCAAGCAAGGAAGCAGTTTGGTTGCAGAGATTGTGTTCAAGTATGGGGTTAGTACAGGGAGATATAAGGATAGACTGTGACAGCCCAAGTTCAATTTTCTTGGAAAAGAACCTCGCATATCATTCAAAGACAAAGCACATTGATGTTCAGTATCACTTTGTGAGGGATATGATAGAAGAAAAAAAAGGTGTTGCTAGTAAAGGTGGACACTTTGAAGAATATTGCAGATGCATTGAAAAAATCTGTGAGCTCTGAGAAGTTCTCTTGGTGAAGAGAGACAATGGTCATTTTAGGGCTGGAAAAATGACTAAGCTTTCTCTTGTGGCCCCCTGTGGAAAGAAAACAACAAGTGGGAGAATGTTGGGTTGTGTTATATTCTTTCCATGACTAGCCCACATAGTTAACGAGGGGTTAAAGGGGGGGCAGAGCCCCCCCTTCGTTGTGTCGATTGTGTAGCAGGGGGGTGGTCACAGGGGGTTTGAGGCATACCCATAACCCCACTTTATGGGGTTCAGGGCAACGCCCCAGAAAATTTTGGTTTTGGACCCTATGTTAGGTTGGGCAGACCCACTAGTGGTTTTGTGCATGATTTTCTCACATGTTTTAGACGTGATGGTTTTCGGTCCATGGTTTTGGACGTGATGGTTTTTCAGTCCATGGTATTGGATGCTTCGACATGTATAAATATGTATTATAACATTGAAAAGAACATAATGAAAAATCAAGCTGGTAGTCTCGGTTTTGGGATCCAGGGGAAAATCTCTGTGTATATGTGTTTTATGTGTTATGCTCTCACATTGTTTATTTTATGTGCTTTAGAATTCGTATGCAGGTAATTTATGTATGGGGTTAAAACCTTCAAATTTATCATGCTTAGAACCAGATTTATACCTTTATCTTTCACCTTTATTACCTTCATGAGGAGGTGAACTGAATGAAGAAGTAGCTCCCTTTGGAACACCATCAACCTCTTCAGTGGTTTCATAGTTTCGACAACTCTTTGGTTCAAGTGTACGCTGATATACACCTTCTCTCTGCAAACTATGCTTCACACTATTGCATTCCCCAAGAATACAATCTTCACACTCTTGAGGTAAAAAACCTGAAATGAAACTCCTTCTTGGAATTGTTTCAATTGTCTCCGTGGTAGCTTCGGAAATTTCTCCATAAGATTGTCCATAGCCAAGACCCAAATACTTAGGCCTTTCCTCAACCATTATTGGCTCAACAATGCCCTGTGCATGTTTTCCCAAGCCTTTTCCTTCATAGCGCATCTTGGACATTAACTTGGAACCTGTGCCTCTAGTATGTTTTTCAGAAGAACCAATATAAACATTCTTAGAGGAATTAGAAGACAAATAGGAATTGTTTACCTCTTCTTCAAGCTGATACTTGACTAAGGCTTCTTTGGCAACAAAGAGTTGTGTCTCCAACTCATGCAACCTTTCTAGGTTCATATTTGCAATATGAAGTTGTCTCTTCATTTCCTACAATTTATCAGAAAGCAACTGCTTCTCTTCCTTCATGGAATTCAACTTCTCTCTAATTATGATGCTCTTCCTTCCATCCTCAAACATTTCTCTCACCATATCCATCATGATGAACAAGTCTCACTTCATGTCTTCATCAAAGAATCTTGTGAAGAAAGAAGAATTTGAGGACTAACTTATAGAAGTAGTCATTATCAAAATGAACAAAAGAACTTCAGACAAGATTAACAAGAGATTATTCAAGCAACCTTTTGCAACAAACCTCTTATGCTTCAAGGATTTCTTTGAGGTCCTTTTGGATAAGAATAATGCCTTCAGCCCTTCTTCCTTCTTGTCCTCTCCTGGACTTAGCTATCAATGGCTTTACTTTATCCTTTGCAAAATCAAAAAATAGTCAGTTTACAAACAATCAAACAGCTAAATTTTTTCTACTATTTGAACACCTTTCAAGTCAAACAAGAATATAGATTGCTCTATCAATCAAGCATCCTGATCTGATATCACCTGCATCATGATATAACCTACTCTGGTATAACTTAACTCTCATATCACCTTCTTTGAAGGTGGGGTTAATCAACCTAAAGCTCTGATACCACCTGATCTGAAATAGGGACCTAAAGGCTTCTCGTCAGCTTACGAGAACCTCTCCCTCTCCAAATCTTATATATTCCTAAGATCTATGCTTATGATTGATAATTGCGAAATTAAAAGTGCTTGAAATAGATGTATGCTTGTGTTTTCCTTTAACTGATCAAATGCCTTAAGTTCATTTGCTTATGTTGATATTTAAATACATGTAACAGTAAATAATGCAAAAAATAAACAAACACATAAGACGACAATATAATATGGATTTCACCCTGATATCTTGGGCTACATCTCCTTGAGCTCTAATCAACTGGACTAGGCTCTTTGGGATTATGACTTAAATTATTTTACAAGTTCCACACTCAACTCCATAGGTTTACAACTGTACCTATGGGCTTAGAATACCATCTTATCCCGCTGGTTGTCCTTTAGCTACAGACAGATCTAGGCTTCTCTGGACTTGACTCCTTTAGTCAGTGCTCTGAGCTTCTTGAGCTTCTGGCCTCTCTGACTCCCTCAGAATTCTGTATTGTCTTTGGAATCCTTCTTTTGTCTTGAGTACAATAGTCACCAGCAACAACTTGATCATTTCGACCTCTTTGTTGTTCCAAACTTTATTACAGCTTCATGGCTTGTATAAGTCCCTTTGAGCTCTCTGGCTCTGTAGCTTTTCCTCCAACCTCTGGTGGCTATGCCTCTGTCAAGCGCTCTAGCTCTGCAGCTCTCTAAGCTTCCCTTTGAGCATTCACTGAGTCTTTTTCTCTATGCGAGCCTTCCTCACTCCACAGACTGCCATCCTGGCATATAATGAGCTTTCCCTTTGGATTCCTCAACATTCAAACAGCTCTGGGCTTCTCCGAGCTGCCTCTGTGCATTACTCTGCCTCAACCTTCTCTCTCTGTGTCTTCTATTTTTACTCTCGGCCTCTGTGTGCATTCCTGCTAATTGTGTTCTCTATGTTTTTATAACACATTTTTTTTCGCCTCTCAAAAGCATGGACAACCCATCATTTGATCAAAGAATCCATTTTCCAATTGAAAGGAATGGAAACACGGGGTAACCCAATCATTTTTCCTTCCTCCTGTAGAAATCCTAAATTTGAACACGTAATGGTAATACACAGAGAAACACACGAAAAACACATTATTAGTCGTTCATCCAGACTTCAAATTATATGAAATCATGCTTATAATCCCATCGGGTCTGCCTTTGGTCGCAATATCGTAATCGCACAAGCGGGAGGTCAAAACCTCAATACACGAGAAACACACAGAAATCTTCATAACCTAGATTTCAAATTATATGCAGTCGCGTTTATAATCCCTTCGGGTCCGTCCCTTTATCACAATATCACAATCGCATTGTGTAGGCCAAAACAACCCAATACACGGAAAATACAAAGAAAATTCACAAATCTGGATTTCAAATATTATTCAATCGCATTCATAAGCCTCATCGGGTCTGTGCCTTAATCGCTAATCGCAATCGCGTCTCGCATATGTCAACGACCCTTTATGTGGTTGCGATCGCCGATCGTCGATCGCTGATATCAGCACATCGCTTATTGAAATTGCAATTCCCAATGGACTGTGCCGGCCAAGATATATATCACTGATCCGATATATATCGCCAGTGTTGATCGCTGACCCCGCTTTATCGCAATCACAAGTCATAATGGCCCTTTGTGTCGTGGATCTGATATCACATGCAGGCCTTCCTCCGATGCGATATATCAAAGATCGCTAATCGGGGGGTCCTTACAGTCTTTGGTCTAAGTCCTCCCTTGGAACCTTTCCAATGCGACATTTCCTTGAGGAATGTATATTCTCCATTAAGTCCCATTTATAAGAAATTGCCTCCTTTTCAAAGGACAATGGGAAAATTTCTTTTTACAATAATTTCTTCATCCAAAGTTCGTTTTCGCCCATTCAAATTGTGTTAGATTCAGAATGAAGAGATCTATGCAATGAAACTATTTCCAGGAGCATCCTTTGACTTCCATTTTTCCTTTGTGAGGAAAATTCATAGACTTAAAAGTCTATGTTAGATCCATTTTGGATTATTGCCTCTATGCGAAACCATAGTCAAGGCATTACCATATGACCCACTGCTGGGACCCCTACACCATACGGTATGAGGTCTAATTGGGACTTCTTACTGGGGAGATCCCCTGACATGTTGGTGGGTCTAGCACCGTCAACATTTTGGCACTAGAAGGAGGGCCAGATGACAAGTTGTGTCCTCTCATCCTGTTTTGAACCTTTTCATATCTATCGTGGAGTCTTGCACTCTCCTCCCTTAATGATGTTTTTCACATGCCGAATCTGTCACCATCACAAGAGAGTTCTTTGATATCTTGTCTACATTCACATATGATAGTGAACACGAAGTGGCCTAGCCTGAGTTCTTAAATGACTTCCTTTCCTTGCTTCACGAGGATGATGGATGTTCCGATGAACATGCTTGTTTACTGCTTTCATAGACACTTTGCGAGTTTCCACATCAGTGGTTGTGCAGCCTACCCACTGATAGCATGCACTCACTTGAGCACTCCTGTGATCTCATTGAAGACAATTTCTATCATTTTGATCCAAGGTATCTTGACCAAAAAATATTACAACAACGAAAGGCTCCACATGAATCGCCTATGGATTTTTGGCAGCGCTTCCGTGATTTGCAGTTTCAAGCTCCAAAGAGCCAGATGAAATTTCCTTATCTTTGGGATAGATTTGAGTACTGTCTTAACAAATCAATCCATCCCAAGAAGAAGTTCAAGCTCAAACCCTATTCAACCTACTTCGGTGATGGACCTGTGCAATCACAGACGGATACAGTCGTTGTCACAAGTGATTGTTCATCATCCCCTCATCAAATAGATCCACCATCACAGAGTGATGTGGGAGAGCATGAACACACATTTGTTGAACTATCATGACCTCCTGACATCGCTCCTTCCAATTTTTGCACAGACTTGGTTGTGATTCCCATACCTCATCACATGTATTTTGTACCTCAACCTCTGTCTTCGTATTTTGATCATCCTCTGGATGACATTGTCTTGTGTTCTTCCATTCCAGACTCTACACTTATTTTGAACAAGGATTGATCTATCGACGGAGTTGGTGTTGCACAACCAACATGTGCTAGCATTCATGAAGAGCATCATGGGGAGCTTGAACATCCGCCGGCAGTAGGGGACCATATCTGTCTATCATTACCTCCTCCATTTTTTCCTAACATACTTGATGATCCTCTTATCCCTGATTTTTCATGTGCATCTCCATCCACGGATGCACCCATTTTTTATCATTCGTAGGACACACCAGATATCATTCCATCACCTAAAAATAGAGAGCACCAATCATTCATTGAAAAATTCACTTGATCTTCATCTTCTTTTTCTGGAAACGTGGAGGGTGAACATCCTTTCTTCTCATCTACCCCTCAGTGTGATTCATCAAATTATGAGGATGTCAACCAACATCCTGCGTTTTCTGATCTTAGTTATCGTGATCTCTTTACCTCATCATATGATCACAATGTTGATTCATTCTTTATTAATCTGTCTAAGCCACTGGTCTGCGATGATCTATCAATCGACGAAGTCAAAACCCCCGAGACTGTCGAGGCGCTTCAGCTCGAGTTGATGGTTATGTCAGGCCCTTGCTGTCTTGAGGTTGGTCTCATTTTCGATCAAGAAATTGTTCAAACACCAGAGGCTCCTCATCACTCATCTATATGCACTGAAGAAAAATCCAACACTCAGATTTCACTTCCTCCACTCAAACTACACGATCCCATCACTCATGCATTGGAGGAATCTTACATAGCAAGCACACTTGCGCAACGTAAGTGGTATACCTTTCTCAAGTTTTCTTTCATGTCATGGGCAAGGGAATGGACACACTCAACATCTGCATGCAGTGTAGCACAGCACCATGGAAAGTCCATAAAGTGCATGTCATGCACTTTCACTCATTTTTGTTCTGTGGATGCTTATAAGCTTGAAGTGTGTCTATTTTCACTGTTGTATCTTTCACATTTGTTGGTTCACACAACTGGGTTTTCATGAACTAAGCCTTCACCAACATGGGTCAACCAATGTGCTGGTGGCTATATTGGAAGTATCACTTCACGTGAGATGACCCATGCACTTTTAGCTTAGGAGTAGGAGTAGTGTTTGTTTTTTGAGTTGTTTTCTTGCATGCATGTTTGCTTCTTTCTTTGTGTGTTTGTTTTCTTACTTGTTTGTTTGATTACTCTCTTTTCTTTCGCACTTGCTTCTACTTATTTCTTTGCTTTTTAGTTTGTTTTCTTGTTTATGTCTGTAGGTTAGCTTCACATGGACCATCTGCGACTCTTGAAACAAGCTGGGTAAAGTACAAGAGGACCTATGCAACTACCAAAATTTGGTTATATGTTGTCTTCTCTCTTATGTAAGAATGTGTTATCTTCATTCCATGATACATCAATGGAAAATACGTATTGTTCGAAGTGAACCTTGGTGAAAACACAACGCTTGTGCACTAACTAGTTTCACCTACTCTAGTCAATTGTTTTTGGGTTCACCCTTGGCAACTCAGTCAAGTAGAGTAAGGTGAGGGGGAAACCTTAACAAGAACGTCAAAGGTATATAATAAACTACTTCTCTAAAGGAAAAACCTCTTCTTCTCTCAATAATTCGGGATCCCTCTTCTGCCTCTGAAATGAATAAGTGCTATACACAGCGATAAAAATGAAAAATGAAAAAAACGAAGAGTGAAAAATTTCAAAAATGAAAAATGAATAAGGAAAAAGAAGAGAAAGGCTTCCTACGCAGAGAGGTGATGCAGGTAACTCAATTGGGGTACTAACTAGGCTCACTGGTAGTGAAGCGATGCTTTTGTTCTTGCGTGACTCTGTTGGGGTACTGTCCAGGCCTGCTGGCAGCGGAGCAACACCAGAGATGAAACTAAGACTCTGACAACTATACTGCTTGCGCACCAATATACCCCTCAACCCCAATCAAAACAACTGTGTTGACTTGGCTTGGAATATGTGTCAATCAACCAAGAGCTTGGCATATGCTACATCTTACAATCAAGCAAGTGTGGAAACCAAGATGAACTGAGAACTGAACAATACTTCCAGAGGTGTTAGACTTGCTTTTCACGAACAAGGTTCATTCAGAGATCTAGAGTTCTACTAGTGTGTCACCAAGTGTTGTAGTAGCTACAAAAATCCTCCAAATGTTTTCCTTAGCTTCATTTTAGAGCCTCCCTACCAACCTTTCACAGCAACATGTCTTGCTTTGTCAAGTACTCAATATTCAGTGGTTTTCTAGCAGATTTCCAGACTGTGAATCAGAGCTTGTTACATCCTTCTCATACGTTGTTTCTCCAGACTTGGTCCAGCTGTAGGTTGAGAAGCTCCTTCGATAAATGGCATAATTTTGAAGGGGAACCAGCCTCCCCTCCAAAAATTGTGTAATTCTATCTTGCATCCTGTTGGGTTCCAAAATTGAGCAAATCTTCCTGTCACTGTTCACTGGAAAAATTGCGCAATTCCTCCCAGCAAGACTACTCAGCCTAGAAATTGTGCAATTCCTCCTAACAGGACTACTCAGCCCAGAAATTTCACAATTCTGGGCAGTAGTCAATTGCTCTACCTAGAAATTGCACAATCCCTCTGGGCAGCTAACCTAGCTCCCTCCCAGAAATGCGCACTTTTTCCCCTTAGCTGAGCAGACTGTTGAATGTGCAGTTGGGTTATCCGTTTCCCTCCGGGACCGAGAAAAACTAATTTTCATCCATGGACTACTTCTCCGAGGGCATCATGCAAAGGCATCCCTTGATTCAGGAATCTATTTTTAGCAGTTGGAGGTTACATGTAAGGATCAGTTCAGAAACCTGCCACCAAGTGTCACTTTTCCTAGATTTGTGGCATGCGGGTCTCAACCTCAATTTTATCAAAACTCATTAAATGGATTTGCAAACCTCATTCCTCACATCAACCTTACAGCTTTGACATCCCACATTGCATCTAGGAGTTGTCGGCACATTCAGCTTAGCTTTTTTGGGGTAAGCCTGTTTTCCATGTCTTGCATTGCATTTCTATCCTTTTTTGTGGTTCGTTGCATGTGAGTGTTGTCTGCTTGATTTTAGTGACCGCTTGCTATCGTTTTCATGTATGTTGGCTTGTATAAGCATTGTTTCAGCTTTCGTTTGCATCTCACTATTGTCGCATGCATGACACTGTTTTTCACAGACAGTCACCGCTACGGCGACTCGCTTCACAAACATGAATGCTTACCCATTTTTTGAATCCTGCACTTTCTATTTTCATGAATGATCATTCACTCTTGTTTGCACTCATCTCACCATGCATCTAGACTTCTCATGTTTTCAGTTGCCCATCAGTCGGTCTGGCCTGCCTTGGCCTAGACCGTGCCCTGCCCGGATAGCACTACGCATTTCAGAAAGCAAAGGCTCTACCTTCCCTCCAGAAATTGCACAAGTCTAGCCCAACACTGACCTCCAGACTTACATTACACAATTCTTGGAAGCAGTGTCCTGCTGGACCCAGAAACTGCACAATGCAGTTTGCTGGTTGCATGTCACTGCTGACTGAAATTGTGCATTGCGCAGTTTCAGTCCTCAGCAGGCCAGGTTGGACTATGCATTGTGCAGTTCCAGCAGTCAGTTAGCCTCCTGACAGCCCGGACTATGCCTTGCACAGTTTTGACAATCAATCTCTGGACCTCCCAGCGGAAATTGCGCAACCTTCACGATCAATCACACAGGTATGTTGCAAGTCAGTCCTCAAGTTTATGTTGGTTTCCGACTGACGGATTTCTTGCCATTAGTGTTGCTATGTATCCAAGCATCACAGGTGTTCCTCTATCTCTCAG
Organism: Pinus tabuliformis; assembly: GCA_031772625.1. NCBI lineage: Eukaryota > Viridiplantae > Streptophyta > Pinopsida > Pinales > Pinaceae > Pinus > Pinus tabuliformis. The sequence goes on along the minus strand of CM062820.1, from coordinate 903,415,512 downwards.
CAATACAAGTACAATGGATTCCATGAGAGCAGAGACGGAGACACTATTAAGATCGCAACTGGGGATGCAGTCGATCAAGTGCCTATGAACTTGCCTATCCACGAAGACATCAAGTTGTTCGTAGACAAGGACACCAAGATAAGATGGCAGCAGTATCATAGCAAGCAGCACTATCAGCAGCAGTTGAAGGCAGCACAACTTCATGCAATGAATGCAAGAGAAGCTTGTTGACAACACAGAGAGAGAACAAAGTTGCAAGCTCAAGAAGGTACACTTGTGATGAAAGAAACTTTGAAGGCTAAGGCTATGAGGTGATGACATGACATGAATGTCATGCGAAGGCAGAGAATGGAACAAAGAAGGAGTTTCATGTGCTGAAGTAGCAACTCAAGGAAGAACAGGAGTTGCATACATGATAGAATGAGTTACAATAGGAACAGGTACAACAGGGGGCGCAACATGCACATACGGATAAAACTACACCCATGCAAGTTATAGATCCATCCCAACAGCTGGCACGAAGTGGGAAAGGTGAGTAGTGTGGTTGATCGCATGCAAGGGAATTCAATAGCATGCATGTCATTATGCGCACACATGTGATCCACCCATTTGGCACACTCACGAAGGCAAAGACAAGAAGCAAGTCTGACTAGGGTTGAACATGCAGTTTGACAGTTGATGCGCATGACCACCAGCACACACTTGAAGATCAACACGGAAGCTATGCATCAGTGTGTTGGTCGGTTCGGCCGCACCCAAGAAGACCATGAACATGCTATCAAACAAGCTGGACAGAGGAACCATATCAATGCACCCAGATGCAACGGAGGCAAGAGTTAGCTTTAGCAATATGTCACCGTTAAGTGCATGGACACCATCACAGATGACCAATATTGGCATCGGCTCACCACCTTCACCATCAAAAGGATGTCAAAGATTTGGTCTCACCACAACGGTCCGAGTGTCAGTGATATCTTGCATGGCTTTCTCAAGCTATTTTTTCTCACAATGGAACATGTGCATTGTAATGTAATGTCTTGTCAAGTGGAAGTTCAAGTGTTGATAATAGGATGTAACAGTCATAGAGTAGATGAAAAGTCATGAGGTTATATGAGTTATTATAAAGGGGAATGTCAAGGGCCACCCCACCCTTTGCTATAAATAGTCCCTCATAACTCATTGTAGAGGCTTTTGGTTAGCTAAGCTTTTAATAAGACTTTTTTAGAGAGAGATTGGATAGTATTGTAACACGCCTTGGCTTCTTCACTACACATAGCTAGTATATCTATATGGAGGAGCAGACGGTTGTGATTGTAACGTTCCGCTGTCGGAACTAGTGGTTGGACATGGATGTATTGTATGACTATAACTTACACCTCTTAATATAACATAGCATGAACGTTTCATGTATATGTCGTATTGTATTCTAGCTATCTTGTATACTCTAAATGATATATGTATATATTTTCTTACGCATGCATGTATGGACTATTCTGTATAAGTATGTATGGATCTTAATGAAATGTGCTGATTGGTTTAATCATCACTTTGGATTGTTACCTAACTTGCTTTCCAGTTTGTGATGCATCTCACTCATGTGTTCCTTCCAAGCCACATGCTATCATAGGTTTCCAGGGGCACACTCACCCCACTCTCCTGTGTTAGAACCATTCATGCACCTTCCTTGTCTTACCACATCTGTCACACCCTTGCTACCAACAGGGACATCTTACTTGCCTCTGTGTGAAACTACAGTCAAGGCATTACCATACATCCCACTGCTGGGACTCCTACAAAAAATGGTATAAGGTCTAATTGGGACTTCTTACCGAGGATATCCCCTAACATGTTGGCGGGTCCAGCACCATCAACAGAGAACTACACAGAAATTGGAGTGTATAGTTGTGAGCTACCACCATACAGATTTCCAAAATATGTTCTGATGAGAATTTTCCCATTGGAGTATATCAGAGAAATGATCAATATGGATGAAATTCATTTTGTCTCAGCCAAGAAGAAGGACCAATTCAAGATCAAAACACAGGTGTGACCTTTTATATGTAAGAGTAGGTAGTAGGCATTGAGGCAGATACACTTCTCAAGCGTATGAGCTTCTAGTTGAGTTTCACTTGGTTCTATGACCCATTCGGCATAATTTCCAGTCTAAGAATGGAGCAGAAGACCACTCCTTATTCTCATACTCCTAAGCCCGAAATTGAGAAGTTTAGGAACAAAGATCAGTGGGAAGAGAACACCTTATAGGAAGTTGAGGAGTAGATTTTATCTACAATCACCTCACAAACACCAGTCCCTCATGAGAAGCATGATAAAAGGCCTAGAGAGGAAGAGTCTTCTTCAATGACATAAATTAAAGCCAAGAAATTCTTAATTTATACAAAGAAACCTAAAAAAAAATCCACAACCAGTTTTTATGTAGGATGAAGAAGGACAAACTACTATAGTCATGATAGGTAAACATGTTTCAACAACACCAGAAGAAATTCTTGCAGGTACAAGACAAGAAGACATTTTTGTAGGATCTCCATCTTCCTCTATCTCACAAAATCCTCCAGTTTCAACACAGACAACAAACTTGGCTCAAGGCCAAACAGAGCCCAATATTTTTGTTAAGTACAAAGCAATAAAGCAGAAGAATGAGATGCTAAATGATAGCACATACACTCAGTTTTGGAATAAAACTGCTTCTTCCCACCATAGGATTTTGTCATCTTTTGATACTAAAAAAGGGAGAATGCAAATGGCTTTCTTGCAAGCACAGGTTCCTTTTCCTAAATCACTAATAGATTACAAGAAGATGGTCTTCTCCTTAGACAAAAATCAAATCCATTTGATTAATCATATGGATATCCACAAATAGACTGGGGAGATTTTATACTCCACTCTAACTAATACTGCCATGATAGCTTCAAAACTGTAGGCTTGTATTACCAATATATAGCCGTAATTGAAGTTGGAGAAAATCTCATCTTTTGCAAAAGATACTAGAATTAAGTCATTAGAGGACTTAGTCATCAAGCAAGGTTATGAACCCAGTGATGTAAAGGCAATAGAGGATATTGTAAGGAAAAAGAATGCAGATATAGAAGCTCTAAGGAAATAGCGCAAGTTTCCATCTACAGAGGATCCTAAGACCAAGGAAATGGGAGAACTGGAAAAGCGAAAGGAAGACATGTTCAAGATAACAATTGAACACAATGTCCATATTAAAGAAATGGAGGTGGAATTAGAAAATCTTCTCAAGGAGAATGATAAATCCTCACAACTAGCCATTATTCAACTTACAGCAGTGCCAATTGTAGTTGCAGGAGTAGTAGAGGCTTCAACATCAACAACAACACCAACACCAACTACAGATTTTTCCACTCAATTGGTTAAATCCATGTAGGAGATGTCCATTTAGGGAAAGGATATTGAGAAGTTGAAAGAACATTTGAAGAATTTACAGGAACAGAAATTGAAGAATGATAACTCTTATATAGCAGAATTACAGAAATCTTACAGGCTTGCTCAACAAATAGAGTTTTTAGAGAGTGAGTCAGTAATGGCTCAAACTCTAGCACAGGCTAAAGAAAACATATGGATAGATATCAATCAATCTATAATTGAGATTTGGACATCAATCCAAATCATTTTCTAGCAGGAAGAGTTGATACAGAGGTCAAAAATATTGATAGAACAAGTGAGGGAAGTATTGGGAGACAAGCCAACTAAAGCAGCATCATTGATCAAAATCCTTAATTCTAATACCAGAGAAGAATTAGAGGAGCTACATATTGAAGATAAGACTAAAACCATCTTAGAAATTAAGAAGGTTTTGCATAAGAAAAACCTGATGGTTCAATTAGAGAACAAATTCCAGACTCTGTAAACTGTTGTCCAGAGATATCATACCAAGTCTAATCTACTGAATCAGAAAGGTATGTCAGGTTTAGTGGCTTTCAATGACAAGTTAATCAGTTTGAGTGACTACAGTGAAAAAATTTACACTATTGCCAAAGATAAATCCAAGTTTGCAGGGGTAAAAGGAAGTATGACAGAGAAAGCTTTCTTGGAGGCTTTAGATTTTGATCTCATCATCAAACATGAGATTAAACATATTTTTATCAACAAACCTACCTTTGAAAAATATACCGAAGTTGATGAAGCATATAGAAATCTAATATAAATTTCTATCCCCGGTGAAGATAGATGGGATCACTCGTCTGAATTACTTGAGCAAAACATTTTTCATCTCAAATAGCGAGGCAACACCCTTTTGGGAATAGTCATCAACAACCATCCTTGATAATAGTGCCAGCACCTCTAACACTTCTGAATTCCTAAATTTTTGTACTATTTATGTAATCTATTTTAGATATTTTAGGATTATGTCTTGATCTTTTGACATCAAGATATTTTTTAAATATTTTTCTATAAGTACTTCATAATTTGAAGTAATAGAGGTTGATGTTTATGAAAATAAAGGACAATTGATGTAAAGTTGTACCACCGAGTTCCAGTGGACACATTTTAATAATACATAAGCTTTTTTAGGATTCCTGTGTCAGATGTTTTGGTGAAGTGATACTCTCCTTTGTTATTGTGCTTTCTTTGTTTTTCATATATGTTTCTTTTCTCTATTGTTTTAATGAAAATTAAGTTTATGATTTGTTTCAATAGCACACTATCCTGGTTTAAAACAATATAAATGTTTTCTACTAAATTTAAGTAATATAATTCTTAATTTCTCTCTGCTTAATAGACTCTTAATCATTTCTTATTTTTCAATCTCATTAAACATATAAAATCCAATAAATATGCCTGGCTTGCCCAGATAGATCTATGTGTAAATGTTGAAATAAATCCATTCGAAGTATATTGACTCCATTAACCAATGGTGTATTGTTACATTATCAACCAAACTAAATCTAAAACCAAACCATTGAACTTTCATAACTAGCCTAATATCCCACTATAAACAAATATAAATCTAAAAGAGAGATCCCTCTCTGAAGATGGTAGGGCTAGATCCCAGATTCCAAAGTGGTTATGTGGTTACCTTTGCAATTTCTTTCACAACCTTAAGAAATTACAGAGAGCTAACATTTTGGCGACCATACTGGGGACTCGAACAAATTTGATTCATATTTAAGTTTCCCAAAAAAGTAAATTTCATCTCAGTGATTAAAATTTCCAGTTCTAAAATCTGAGCTAAGATTGTTTGTTATTCATAAGAGTGTATAAAGTTTGATAATTATACATATTTTGTAATAGATCTGGCTCCCAAAAGAATACATACTAGAGCCAACCTATATCCCATTCCCCCACAAATTTTAGACAACCCTAAACTAATACTTGGAAGGAAAAGCCCAACTGAAAGCCAGGGAATTAACAACCCTCCATCTAAAGCTCAATCTCTCCTGTATGTTTTGAGAATTTGGATGAAGTTGATATTGGGTTGGATCTAGCTTGTGAGCATAGTTTATTTAAAGCCAAGTCAGATACTTGGATACCTCAAATAGTGGTTGATGAGAATATATTCAAACCTCACATTTTAAAACCTCAATCTGATAAATATGATCATGTTGATGATGCCATAAAACAATTTGAAAAAATTGAGAAACTAGTATTTGAACTAGATTAGGCCATACAGACATCTTGTGAATCACCCAAAACTACATCCTCTTCCTCTAATGCTTCATCCCTAGAACCATTTAAGAGTTCTCCAAAAAATTTCACCCCACCCAAAACTTCCCTTATTCATACCACTCTTTTCCAAACTCCTGTTGTTCCTGTTCCCCTAGGATTTTCTTTCACTTCCACTACCTCTCTAGTAATTACTCCCATTACCATCCCAACTATTTCATATTCAATCCCTACCACCACACCTGTTTCATATTCAATCCCTTCCATCCCTGCATCTACACAGCAAACTATTATTACACCTCCTTTCATGCCTTCCATAGCTATACTTGTTCTAGTCCTGTTTGTGCCTCACATAGCAGCCATGGAAGGCAGATATGCTCCTTTCGCCTTGCAAGCACCTTTAAATGCTATGCCATAGAACTATGCTAAGAGATTGCCACAATTTGATGGTACAGGTCCTGTGATAGCACAACAACATATTGATAGAATGAATGACTTCTCTGACTTAGATTAAGTTGACGATGATGATATTAAAATTAGGTTGTTTTCTCAGAGTTTAATAGGAGAAGTTAAGAAGTGGTATAGGACATTAGCAGCTAGGAGAATAGTTGATTTACCTCAGTTTCACCAAATTTTTCTTACTAGATGGGAAACTAAAAGGAATCCCCTTCAAATTCTAAATGAATGCAAAAACTTAAAGAGGGCCCCAAATGAGACTGTTGAAGATTATTGTGCTAGGTTTAACTATGTATATAATTTATTCCAGCTGCTATAAAACCCCCATCAAGATTAGCCCTTATTCATTTTCCATAAGTATTTGATGTAGACATGGCCTATCAGTTAATAAAAAGAGAACCAACCACTCTTGAAGAGATGCAAAGCAATGTTGTAAAGGTAGAGGCTAATTTATTAGCCAAAAGAGCTAAATTCAGAACAGAATGAAGGGTCACTATCAAGGAGGAACCTACCTCCTCTTCATCAGATTCAAAAATAGATAATCTAGTTAAAACTATGGAAAAAATTATGGAGAGGATTACAATGGTAGATAGAACACCTCCTAGAGAACCCCAGGGAGGACCTCAAAATCGAAACTCCAACTTTAGGAGAAACCCACCACAGATTAAACAAAGGCAACAGAGAGGCCCTGGTGATCAACAACCAGTGAAGCCTCCATTTCAGAAAAATTACACTAATGAAGAACTTGAATTTCCTAAAGAACCAGAAGAAAATAAAATTAATCTATTTGAATAAAGTGATATAGATCACATATTCTTGACCAAAGAAGAGAAAGACCATTTTTTTCTCTCTCAACTAGAAGAGCTCCCATTAGAATCAGAAGATTATAAACAAGGATATCAAAATGTCATTATGGAGGAGCATAAACAATATAACTTAAGAAGCAAAAAGGCTATTGGAACTTCTTCCAGTAAAACTCCAAATGATGCCCCTTCCTCTAGTCAATCAAAACTTGATTCTCAAAAAGAAATTTCTAAAACATCTTATGTAAATGTCAAGGAAAGTGATAGATCTCAGACATCTTTTAATATGGAAACTGAATTGGCTAAGGTGAAGATCCCCATTCCCTTCACATAATTGATGACCAAAAGTGTATATAGGACTCAAGTCATCAAAGCCTTAAAAATAGGAGAAGGGTCAGACAAAGTCAATTTGACTGATTACCGTCCTGAACTCTTGTTCAGACCTAAAGTTGAGAGTAAGCCTCAAGATGACATTGTTCCACATTTCTACATAAGCCTGAACATCCATGATAAAATCCTACACAATAAAATGCTTGACTCTAGAGCCTCTCACAATTTGATGCCCAAAGCTATCATGGAGAAATTAGGGTTAGACATCACCATACCATACAAATACTTGTACTCTTTTGATTCAAACAAAGTTAGATGTCTTGGTCTAATAAAAGATTTATGTGTCACTCTAGCTCAGATACCTATTAAGATTCTAGTCATAGACATCGTAGTAGAAGACATACCTCCAAAGTATGGGATGCTACTATCTAGATCATGGGGTGCAAAGTTGCAAGGCACTTTGTAGATGGATATGACTTGTGCCACCATTCCTTTGTTTGGCCAACCTAGAAGAATTTATAGGGAAACACTCATGAATTACATGTTTAACAGTCAAGATAAGCCTAACAATTATCCCCTCTATTCAATACATTCAGACATGGACTCTTTTGTCTTATACAATGATGATTGTGGAGAAAATGAAGTTTCACCCTTAGAGGTCGAAGTTAGTAATACAAAAATAATAAAATTTAATATTGAAGAAGCAAATCTAGAGGGAGAATCTTTGTGGAATATGAATTTTGATGGAGTTATGTGTAAATATGGAGCAGGGGTAGGTGTATTTGTTGTAAACTCAACAACAAACAGAGCAGAAGGACATGGTTACAAACTTAATTTTCAGTGCACAAATAACATTGCAAAATATGAGGCACTGATTTTAGGGCTGCAGATTCTAAAAAAACTAGGAGAAAAATGGATTTCTGTGCATGGAGATTTTGAGCTAATTATAAAAAAAATTAAGGGTGAATATTATTTAAAACACACTAGATTAAGGGCTTAGAAAAATGCAATTTTGGACTTTTTACAATGTTTTCATGAATATGGTTTGTCTGTGATACCTCGAAACCAAAACATTTTAGCAGATGCCTTGGTTGTTTCAGCCAGTACTCGCAAGAGTCCTTTCCGCTCAAATAGGAAATATGTTGTAGAAGTCAAACACAGGCCAGTTGTGCCTGATAACATCAGATACTGGCAAGTTTTTGGCAATGGTGAACAAATCAAAAATTTCTCAAAATTAGAAGATGAATTCAAATATACACATATAGATTTAGATAGTGATGTAGAAATAAATGAGAGTGAAGTAGTGTTAAAAGAAGAAAATGAGATTCAAAACCTTTAGAAGTGTTGCAATTAAAAGATAATTTGTTGCCTAAGGGGCTAACACCTTTAGAAGATCTACTACGATGTCTATGACTAGAATCTTAACAGGTAAAAGCTTCTAGGCCACATCATTTCCAAGGAGGGAATTACAATTTATCCTAGCAGAGTTTAAGCTATTCTCAAAATCAACCCTCCTAGGAATAAGAAAGAAGTTTAGTCCTTCATTGGGAGAATAAATTTCCTCGGGAGATGTATTCCTAATTTATCAGAAATATTAAGGCCCATCACAAATATGTTGAAAAAGGATGCTTAAATAAAATGGAACTTTGAAGCCAAAACTTCTTTAAGTGAAGTAAAGCTAGCTCTAACAACTACTCCTATATTGATTAGTCTTGATTTCACCAAATATTTTATGTTGTTTTATTTTACATCTAATCATACTATTGCAAATGTTTTATTGGAGAAGAACAGTGAAGGACAGGAGCAGCCAATAACTTTATTTAGTAGGGCTTTAAGGGATGCTTCATTGAAATACAATATAATGGAGAAACAAGCTTTTGCCTTGGTAAAATCACTAAAGGACTTTAGATTTTACATTTTACACTCCCATATAATTGCATATGTCCCTAATGCTATTGTAAAAGATATTTTGACACAAACTGATCCTGATGGAAAAAGGGGAAAATGGATTGTTGTTATGTTGGAATATGATCTTGAAATCAAGCCTACCAAGTTGATCAAAGGTTAGGGATTGACAGAATCTAATTTCCATGCACTTTATATAAATTTCATAGCTGAATTCAATGAACGGGAAGAGTAGGCGACTCCACAGGTATCAGAAGCCTATGCTACCTCTCCATGGTATGAAGACATTCTCTTTATACTACAAAATTTACAAGCTCATCCAGGTTTGACTAAAACTAAATCCATATTTCATAAGTTAAAGGTTGTGAGAATTTGTATTTTGGATAATAATGTATATTGGAAAGATACAGGTTGAATTTTACTTGATTGTGTGTTAAAAGATGAAGAAGATAAACTTATGCAGGAATTCCATGAAGGAGATTATGGAGGACACTTGTACTAGAAGAAAACAACAAACAAGATCCTAAAGGTTGGGTTCTACTGGTCTACCTTGTTTGCGGATGTCTACAGGAAAGTCACCACATGTCATCAATGCCAAATATTTGAAGGAAAAAGAAAATTGTTACCCCTACCCTTGAAGCCCATATCAGTTGAAACTCCTTTCCAGCAATGGGGTTTGGATTTCATTGGAGAAATACACCCTAGTTCCTCAGCCCAGCATAAGTGGATTCTTACAGCCACTGACTATTTTACGAAATGGATTGAAGTTGTACCTACAAGACAAGCCATAGATGTAGTAATCATCAAATTCATGGAAGGTAACATTCTTGCTAGATTTGGATGCCTAAATAAGATAATTAATGATATTGCAATTGCATTCACATCAAAGAATATGGTGGACTTTTGCAACAACTATAACATAAGATTATGTCACTCTACTACCTATTACCCACAGGGAAATGGGCTAGCAGAGTCTTCAAATAAAAGTTTGGTAAATATCATCAAGAAGTTGTTGCAAGATAATTAAAAGTCTTGGCATAACAAATTAATCAATGCTTTGTGGGCTGATAGACTCACTACCAAAAAATCCATTGGTATGTCCCCTTTCCAACTAGTTTATGGGATAGATGTTGTTTTCCCCACATCCTTAGGAATCCCTGTTTTGAAATTACTGCAAGAATCCCAAGTTGAACCTAATGACCTACAGAGAAGAATAAACTAGACCATACATATGCAACAATCAAGAGAGGATGTCTACAATAATATCCAAGTCATCCAAGAGAACATCAAGAAAAATTATGATAGGAGAACCAAATCTAATGATTTCCAAATAGAAGATAATGTATTGAGAGGGATTCAATAAATGAGGATAAGGGTAAGCATGTTAAGTTTGGTCATTTATGGAAGGGACCTTATAGAATTGATGACTACAGAGGGAACAATGCATTTTTTCTTAAATATATGTCTGAAGCAGAGCTGCCTGGAGGACCTGTAAATGGTAGAATACTCAAACATTACTTCCCTCAAGAATAAATAACTTTTCACTAAATTCATTGTGAATACAATTTTATTTTTCTGCTATCAGTGTGGGTGGTTTCCATCAGAATTTGAAGGCCGAGCAGAAGGCCATAAGCTCCTGATGAGATGTTGTCATATCTACAACAATAAATAGATCAATTCAGATGTAGAATGAAGATTAAAGACAAAGGACCAAGGCTATTGATCCAAGTGTTCTTGACACCTCATAGGGAGGATGTCATCCCCAACTGGAGCCACTATTAAGGTCCTATGATTCATAGTTTCAATTGATGATTGGTTATTTCCTTTCAGTTGATGAAATTGTAAATAATATTGTATTCTGCAAATGATTTACAATATATATATATATATATGTATGTATGTATGTATGTATGTATGTATGTATGTATGTATGGATGGATATATATATATGTATATATATATATATATATATATGTGTGTGTGTGTATATATATATATATATATATATATATATATATATATATGTGTGTGTGTGTGTATATATATATGTATATATATGTATATATATATATATATACATATATATATATATCTACATATATATACATATATATATATATGTAGATATATATATATATATGTATATATATATATATATATATATATATATATATATATATATATATATATATATATAGATATAAAGTTATATATATATATATATATAATGATGAAAAGAGGGTATACAAAAAAATGTATATGAGAAAAAAGGAAAATAGAATAAAAATGAAAAACCCCACGAAAATATGTATGCACGTGAGCAAATTGAAATGCCACCAAAAAGATCAAAAATGCATTAAAATTACTTTAGAAGTTTTTCAAATAAAGGTGTTCAACTCGTTTAAATGCCACATAGAAATAAATTGTATTGTTTGATTGTATTGTTTAATCATGATTAAACTAAGTTAAAAAGGTTGCATAGATTAGATAATAAATCAACCATTAAGCTTAATCTTGGTTGAAATAAATACCTAGATTAAAGAAATATTAAGAAAAGTGTCTAAACTTGGTTAACTACACAAATATGCATTAGAATAGGGTTAGAAGCAACCTTAAGAAAATAATATGGGTTTTATAATCAAAACGCACCCTTAGGATTAAATAAATTATGTTTATTGTAGATTAATCTTTATTTAATTAGTTTAATCATGTACTTTAAACACAATTAATTAATATGTAATAATTCACTAGCATTACTATTTGGCTTTTAAAACAAAGGTTGAAAACGACAAAGACCTATTTCGGCTTGTCATATATGGCGCGCACAATCCAGCAGTTGAGATTTATCCTGCCCGGATCAACGGCAGGGAATCAAGTTCGAACCCCCCTGCCCATTCTATCTTTATCAAGAGGGGGGTTCCAAAAATCAGTATTCCCAATGTCGAGCCCCATGATACGCGGCGGGCACTCGTTACTTCACACATACACCCCCCTCTGCCCCCGCTCCAAACTGTTTACCGTCTACCCCCTACCCCCCTCCCCTCCGAAAATCGCCCATCTCCCAGCCAACATTTATTTTTTCCCATCTCATCATTCCTTCACCACATCCTTACTTCCATGCCACCCCTATTCTACCACGTGACCTCCCTTCTCTAGTATAATAGTGCATATCCCCTTCTGTTACGCTCTGCCCGATACACGATGACCATTACTATCCAAACGTTCACAACCTGTCATCATAGTTGCTCCATAACAAACCAGAGATAATAGGAAATTCCCAAATTGCTTATAAAAACCACCAAATTTTGCAGTGTGGTCCTTTTTCTCTTCCACCTATCCATTTCAGATAAATAGGTACAGGATTTTAAATTGCCACCTTGTCTGCTCAATTTCTCGGTCACCCCTATAGATTTCAATCAACCATTTTCGACCATGTACATGTCACAGCGACTAGATTACTCAGTAAACATTCAAATTTTCCCAGGTAAAGACCAAACTCTTCATCATTGTTCCTGATATTCTGAGCAATGGAACCTAAGGGAAATTCAAAGCAAACCAGTGAGAACCCAATGATCCCTCATGTAATTGACTTAGACCATATACCATTGGAAGATCAACACTACAAAATTGCAGAGACCAATTGTGAGTTCAACTTGTTTGAACTGCACAATTGGCTCAAGCATACCTATTTGGACCAAAGTGATGAAATCAACCTCTGGGAATCCCTCCTACCACAATTTATGTTTCCCCAGACTCATCCCTTTCCAAACTTTGTCATATGGTGTCAATCTAGATACATTCCTAGCAAAAGAACCATTGTGGCCGAGAATGGTGACATTATGTTGACCATAACCATAAAGTCCATTAACCAAATGCTGCAAATCCCTCTAAATGACTCTTTGAGCCCTTTTTCTATAGATTTCCTCATGGAACTCTACCATAAGTTGACCTTCCCTTAGAGAGCTAGGATATTTGATATTTTCCCACCAGAAGATGTTCGACTCCCAAGGAAGAATCCATCATACCCAGCCTCTATGTTTCCTAAAAAAAATAAAAAAATTGTGTCTTTAGTGTCTTGTCTACTAGGATACCACTCAAACCAATGGGTAGATGAGCCTATTTTATGTTTTCTGTCCATATTTTCCACAGAAGAAAAACCTTCTGTAACATATCATTTTAGTCAAATCCTTGCAGACAACACCAATGACCAATTCCTTAAGATCACAACGAAAGGAATGTTTAAACATTCATTAGTGTTAGTGTACATGTTTTTGTTTCATCAGGCAGACATATTTCCAACAACCTTGCAGAATTTGGATGATCAAGGTAATGCATAGTCAGTGACTTCATTGAGCAGTTTATCTGTACAGTCATGTGTCTTCTAAAAAACAATGTAGAACCCAGAATAGGTTATGAGATTCAAAGAACCTTACACCTCAATGATCAATCCAAAACATTAGACTAGTACTTGTACTAAAACTACACAGAAATCAAAGTGTATGGTTGTGAGCTGCCACCATATAGACTGCCAAAATATGTTCCTATGAGAATTTTCTCATTAGATTATATCAGAAAAATGATCAATCTGGATGACTTGCATTTGTCTCAACCAAGAAGAAGGTCCAATTCAATATCAAAACACAGGTGGGACCTTTTATATGTAACAACAAGGAAGCAAGCACTACGGAAGATACACTTCTCAAGCAGATGAACTTCCAGTTGAGTTTCACTTGGTCCTATGACCCCTTCAGCATAATTTTTAGTCTAAGAGTGGAGCAGAAGGCCAATCCTTATTCTCATACTCCCAGGCCCGAAATTGAGAAGTTTATGAACAAATATTAGTGGGAAGAGAACATCTTACAAGAATTTGAGGAGCAAATTTCATCTACAACCACCTCACAGACACCAATCCCTCAGGAGAAGCATGATAAAAGGCCCAGAGAAGAAGAGTCTTCTCCAGTGATAGAAATTGAAGCCAAGTAGTTCTTAATTTATACAAAGAAACTTAAGAAGAATACACAACTAGTTTTTATGCAGGATGAAGAAGGACATACTACTATAGTCATGACAAGTAAACATGTTTCAACAACACCAGAAGACATTTTTGTAGGTACAAGACAAGAAGATATTTTTCTAGGCTCTCCATCTTCCTCAACCTTACAAGATCCTCCAGTTTCAACACAAACAACAGACTTGGCTCAAGGCCAAACAAAGCCCAATATTTTTGCTAAGTACAAAGTGATAAAGCAGAAGAATGAGATGTTAAAGGCCAGCACATACACTCAGTTCTGGAAGAAAATTTATTCTTCCCAACATAGGATTCCTTCATCCTTTGATACTAAACAAGGGATAATATATATGGATTTCTTGCAAGCACGGGTTCCTTTTCCTAAATCACGAGCAATTTGCAAGAAGACAATCTCTCCTTTGACACAAATCAAATCCATCTGATTGATCAAATGGATATACAAAAATAAGCTAGGGATGTGTTATACTCCACTCTAACTAATACTTCCATGATGACTTCAAAACTGCAAACCTCTATTAGCAATGTAAAGTCACAATTGAAGATGGAGAAAATCTCATCTTTGGCAAAAGATACCAAAATTAAGTCATTAGAGGACTTGGTCATCAAGAGAGGTTATGACCCCAGTGATGTAGAGGAAATAGGGGAGATTATAAGGAAACATAATGAAGATATATCAGCTCTAAGGAAACAACTCAAGTTGCCATCTACAGAGGATCCTAAGATCAAGGAAATGGGAGAACTAGAAAAGCAAAAGGAAGACATGTTCAATATAATAATTGAATAGAATGTCCAGATCAGAGAAATGGGGGTAGAATTAAAAAAGCTACTCAAGGAGAAGGAGAAATCTTCACAACTAGTCATTGTTCCACATATAACAGTACCAATTGCAGTTGCTGAAGCAACAGAGGCTTCAACATCAGCTACAACACCAACACCAACTATAGATTCTACCACCGAATTGGTTAAATCCATGCAGGAGATGTCCATTCAGGGAAAGGAGATTGAGAAGTTGAAAGAATAGTTGAATAATTTACAGGAACAAAAATTGAAGAATGATAACTCCTATATAGCAGAATTACAGAAATCTCACAGGCTTGTTTAAAGAGCACAATTTTTAGAGAGTGAGACAGTAATGGCTCAAACTCTAGCACAGGCTAAAGAAAACATATGGACAGATATCAATCAAGCTATAACTGAGATTTTTCCATCAATCCAAATCATTTTCAAGCAGGAAGAGTTGATACAAAGGTCAAAAACATTGATAGAACAAGTGAGGGAAGTATTGGGAGACAAGCCAACTGAAGTAGCAGCGTTGATAAAAATCTTGAATTCTAAGACCAGAGAAGAATTAGAGGAGATACAAATTGAAGATAGACTGAAGCCAGCTTATAAATTAAGAATGTTTTGCAGAAGAATAACCTAATGGTTCAATTAGAGAATAAATCCCAAACTCTGGAAACTGATGTGCAGAGATTTCATACCAAGTTTAATATATTGAATCAAAGAGGTCTTCCAAGTTTAGTGGCATCGAATGACAGGTTAATCAGTTTGAGTGACTACAGTTAAAAACTTTATACTATTTCCAAATATAAATCCAAGTTTTTAGGGGTAAAAGGAAGTATGATAGGTAAATCTTTCTTGGAGGCTCTAGATTTTGATCTCATCATCAAACATGAGATTAAACATATTTCTATCAGTAGACCTACCTTTGAAAAATATAACAAAGTTGATTAAATATATAGAAAGCTAATAAAACTTTCTATCCCCAGTGAATATCAATGGGATCACTTGTCTGAATTACTTGAGTGAAACATTTTCATCTCAAACAGCGAGGCAACACCTTTTTGGGACCAGTCATCAACATCCATCCTCAACAATGGTGCCAACAACTCTAGCAATTCTGAATTGCTAAATTTTTGTACTATTTATGTAATATATTTTAGATATTTTAGGATTTGTTCTTGATCTTTTGACATCAATATATTTTGTAAATATTTTTCTATAAGTAATTCATAATTCGAAGTAATAGAGATTGATGTTTATGCAAAGAAAGGACCATTGATGTAAAGTTGTTCCACCAAGTTCCAGTGGACACATTTCAGTAATATAGAATCTTTTTCAGGATTCATGTGTCAGATTTTTTGGTGAAGTGATACTCTCTAATCTCTTTTATTATTGTGTTTTCTCTATTTTTCATATGTGTTTCTTTTCTCTATTGTTTTAAAGAAAATTAAGTTCAGGATTTGTTTCAATAGCACCCTGTTCTGGCTTAAAACAATATAAATGTTTTCTAGTGTAATTAAGAAATAGAATTCTTAATGTCTCTCTACTTAATGGACTCTTAATCATTTATTCTCTTTTAATCTCATTAAACATATAAGATCCAATAAATCTGCCTACCTTGCCCTATTAGATTTGTTTGTAAATTCTGAAATAAATCCATTCGAAGTATATTGACTCCATTACCCAATGGTGTATTGTTACATTATCAATGAAACAACCAAACCAAATCTAAAACCAAACCATTGAACTTTCATAACTAGCCTAATATCCCACTATAAACAAATCTAAATCTGAAAGAGAGATCCCTATCTGAAGCTGGAAGGGCTAGATACCACGTGCCAAAGTGGTTTTGTGGTTACCTTTGTAATTTCTTTCATAGCCTTAAGAAATTGCAGAGAGCTAACAAAATCTAAGATGGATGGTATAGAAGCAAAAATGAAAGGAAAAATGGAGGATTTGAAGAATGGTTTAAAGGCAAACATGGAAGGGTTGAAAGAAGGTTTGATAAAGTTGCTACAATTATTCCTAATGGAGAAAAGGTATTAGATTAAACTCATGATGAGAACAAAAGAAATGTTAATCATGATTTCATAGACTCTAACATTATATTGAATACCCACCATGTTCCAAAGTTCGATATGAGGAGGTTTGAAGGCAAGGATATGGTAACATGGATACTATAGATGGAGCAATATTTTGATCTCCATAATGTACAAAACACACAAAAGGTACGCATTACAACTTTATATTTAGAACCCAATCGGTCCGTATGGTATCGATCGCTTTTTTCTCGTAAAAAAAAAAATTTACTTGGTCTTTTTTACAGAGTAAATGATAGCACATTATGAGGGTACAAGGAGCAACACCTTCTTTAGGCAATTGATGAATCTCAAACAAAAGGGTTCAATGGTAGAGCACATTGAGGACTTCCAAAAATTGGATATAAGGATAAATGATATTCCATAGGAGCGTAGAATGGATGTATTCATATGGACTTTAAAGGATAAAATCCAACATGAGGTTCACCTTTCAGAACCTGATTCATTGGAGAAGGCATTAAGTTTGGCAAGAAAACTTGAAAGCAAAATTATAGCAACAAGGAAGCCTACCACTAACAATTATAAAGATGGAAGTTTTGTTTCTCCTGGACTTCCACAACCTCCAAGGTTGACACCACAACAATTGGAAGAAAAAAGAGAAAAAGGGCTTTATTACAGTTGTGATAGAAAATACACTAAAGGTCATAAGTGTGCCACGAAGAAATTATTTTACATATATTGTGAAGAGGAGGAAGAAAAGGAACAAGAAGCTTCAAAAGAATAGGATAGACACCAAGAACAAACACTAGAGAAAGAAGAAAAGAAACTGATAATATCTTGTAATGCATTGGTAGGAATTACCACTGCTCAAACTCTCAAGATAGAAGAACATATCAAGAATAAAAATTTAATAGTGTTGATTGAATCGAGTAGTACCCATAATTTTATTCATTGTAAGATATCCAAGGAATTGAATTGCTCCCTATATCCAGCACCAGAGTGTCAAGTGATGGTTGGAAAGGGAGGAACTATAAATTGCTCTGGAAAGTGCCATAATATCTAGCTAACCATAGAGGAATATGTATTTAATAGTCAAATTTTTTCCATTCTATTGGGTGGTATTGATGTTGTACTAGTAGTCCAATGGTTACAATCTTTGGGTACGATAGCTTTTAATTTTCAAGGACTTTTCTTGATCTTTTTTTGGAAGGAAAGGAAGTGGAATAAAGGGGTATCACAGGGAAACCAGGAAAGATATCTAGCTCTAATGGCATGACAAAGATTCTAAAGAAAGAATAAAGGGGCATAATTGCACAATTATTCTCACTAGAGGCTCAAACATCGAAATCATTTATTTATCCAGATCTCCAAAAAGTATTGGACAATAATTCCAAGGCATTTGAGACTCCCAAAGGCCTCCCACCTATTCATGATCATGCTCATTCTATTCATTTGATTCCAGGAAGTGTTCCTCCAAACATTAGGCCTTACAGATATCCCTATGCCCAAAAGAGTGAAATTAAACGTATGGTTGCAGAAATGCTAGAGGGAGGTAAAATTCAACCTAGTCAAAGTTCTTTCTCTACTTTAGTAGTATTGGAGCACCAGAAGGATGGATCATGGCACAGGTGTCTGAATTATACGGAGCTCAACAATCTCACTATTAAAGATAAATTTCGCATTCTGTTCATTGATGAATTATTGGATGAATTGCATGGAGCAATTTACTTTACCATGTTGGATCTTCATGCGGGATATCATCAAATTAGAATGAAGACGAAAGACATTCTAAAAAAAACATTTATAACTCATGAGGGTCATTATGAATTTTTGGTCATGCCTTTTGGCCTTATCAATCCACCTTCTACATTTCAAGGTTTGATGAATTCCATTTTTAAACTCTTCCTTAGAAAATTTGAGTTAGTATTTTTTGATGGTATACTAATCTACAGCAAGTCTTGGAAGGATCATGTTCAACATGTTGAAAGGGTGGTAAAGCTTTTGGAGGAGAAACAATTATATGCAAAAACCTCCAAATGCTTCTTTGGAGTATAGGAGGTTGAATATCTGGGTCATATTGTATCTCATGAGGGTGTCAAGGTAGATGCTAACAAAATTAAAGCCATTAGGGAATGGAAAATCCCTACAACCATATAAAATCTTCGAGGATTTCTCGGGTTGACAGGGTATTATCACAAGTTTGTTAAGAATTATGGGAGAATAGTAGCACTTCTAACAAAATTACTGAAGAAAGATGCATTTTCTTGGACTCCAGAAGAAACTAAGACATTTGAACATCTTAAAGAGGCAATGTTCCAAGCACCAGTCTTAGCTCTGCCAAAATTCACAAAAAGCTTTGTTGGGGAATGTGATACCTTGGGAAATGGAATTGGTGTTGTTTTAAAGCAAGAAGGAAGGTGTGTTTCTTTTGAAACTAATCCAATCAAAGGAAAGTATTTACAGAAACCTATTTATGAGAAGGAAATGTTGGCAATACTACATGCACTAAAGCAATGGTGACCTTACCTAATGGGAGGACACTTCAAGGTAAAAACAGATCATGATAGTCTTAAATAATTTTTGGAACAAATCTTATCTTTAGAATAGCTACAAAAATGGGTCACAAATATGTTAGGTTATGACTTTGAAATCATCTACAAAAAAGGGAAGCAAAATGTTGTTACAAATGCACTCTCATGAAAGGATGAGGGTGTGGAAGCATTGCTTTGTGCCATTTCTATTATCCAACCAAATTTGATAACCAAAGCAAGGGATGAATGCAAGAATGACGAAGAAGTGTGGATACTCATTCAAAAGTTACAGCAAGATCCCAGTACATCTGATACATTTAGCCAGAAAAATGATTCATTATGGTACAAAGATCAATTATATATTTCTAATAATTACCAACTCAAACAAAAGATTCTTTTGGAATTGCCACCTCTCCCATAAGAGGGCACTCAGAATTTTTAAAAACTTACCACAGGGTTAAGAAGGAATTTTTTTGGGATGACCTTAAATCCAACATTCAAAAGTTTGTGGTAGAATGTTTGGTTTGCCATCAAAATAAAGTTGAGACAATTAAGACCCTGGGTCTGTTACAACCTTTATCCATTCCATGTCAACATTGGAAGGAGGTTTCAATGGATTTTATCACAAGGTTACCCAAGTCCAAAGGAAAGAGTGTCATCATGGTGGTAGTTTATATACTTACCAAGTATGCACACTTTTGTGCATTATCTCATCCATTTAAAGCTAGTAGAGTTACTACTTCATTTATGGAAACAATTCAAAAGCTACATGCAAACCAAAATTTTATTGTAAGCGAAAGAGATCCCATTTTCACTGCAAATTTTTGGATGAAATTGTTTTCTTGTCTGGGTACTCAATTAGCTCATAGCTCATCTTATCATCCTCAATCTGATGGGCCATTAGGGGATTTTTGAGGTCTAAAATGGGCCTCCTAAGAAAAATTTACAACCAAAATAAGAACCAATAAGATTCAAGATGATGATGTCAACCATTGGGGATGATTCACCATTTCTAAAGTAAAATGGTAAAAATATTAAAAAATAATAAAATAGTAAGATTATTTTTTCAACTCATATTTTTAATTTATCTCCCTAAAATTTTACTCAAATTTCGAGCGGGAGTACTTGTTGGATGAAAAATTTAATTCCTCATCCAATGAGTTGTTGTGTTGTGTTATATTCTTTCCACCACTAGCCCACGTAGTTAATCGGGGGTCAGAGGGGAGGAGGTCACAGGAGGTTTAAGGGGTACCTGTAACCCCACTCTATGGGGTCCGGGGTAGCGCCCAAGAAAATTTTAGTTTTGGACCCTATGTTAGGTTGGGCGGACCCACCTATGATTTTGTGCATGATTTTCACACATGGTTTTGGACGCAATGGTTTTCGGTCCATGGTTTTGGACGCGATGGTTTTTCGGTCCATGGTATTGGATGCTTCAACATATATAAATATGTATTGTAACATTGAAAGGAATATAATGAAAAATCAAGCTGGTAGTCCCGATTTTGGGATCCAGGGGAAAATCTCTGTGTATATGTGTTTTATGTGTTACGCTGTCACATTGTTTATTTTCTGTGTTTTAGAATTCATATGGAGGTAATTTCTATACGGGGTTAAAACCTACATTTGGTATCGGAGTTGTTTTGGCTTCAAGGGGACACCTTTGTTGCTGAGGGGTTTCGCTCGGGCCTATGGTAGAAATTGTTCAGTGGAAGATCTGCGAGATCGACTCTAGTGGTGAAATAAGATGGTGAGTAGTGGAAAGATAGAGATCGAGAAATTTAATGGTCATAGTTTTGAGTTGTGGAAACTCAAGATGGAGGATCTATTGGTGGATAAAGATCAGTGGATCGCGGTAGATCTGGGTACTAAACCAACGGGAGTGTCCGATGAAGAATGGAAGAAGTTGGATCGAAAGGCAAAGAGCATAATACGATTGTGTGTCTCAGATTCAGTATTGTTGAATATATCAGGGGAAGCTATGGCGAAGGCTTTGTGGGACAAGTTAGGGACTTTGTACCAATCTAAGTCTTTGGTGAATAAACTGTTCCTGCAGAAAAAGTTGTATAACCTGAGGATGAAAGATGGAGGCTCGGTGACAAAGCATCTGAATGCATTTAATACTGTGGTAAATTAGTTATTATCTGTTGATATTAAAATTTCAAATGAAGATAAGTGCATCAGTTTGTTGCGTTCTCTACCAGATTCGTGGGATAGTCTAGTTATTGCAATAGGTAGTAATGCAACGCCCTTGAAGTTTGATAAAATAGTCTCATCCTTGCTGACGGAGGAGATGAGATGGAAAAATATGGAGATCCAAAATGGTGATGCCTTGTCTGTACGAGGAAGGTCCCAGAACAAAAACAAAAATAAGTCATCGAGTGGGAGATCTAAATCCAGAGGGAGATCTAAATCTCCAGGAAAACCTGTAAAGGTGGTGTACTGGAAATGCAGAAAGGAAGGGCACTACAAAAGGGACTGTAAATCTAAAGCTCCTGATAAAGGAAAGGAATCTGATGATGCTCCTTCTGCAGAGGCAAAAGCCACCTCATATGGAAGTGGGGATGTGTACTTGGCTTCTTCAAGTACACATGTAGATCATGAGGCATGGTTGATTGACCAGGTGCATCCTTTCACGTCACTCCCCATAGAGAGTGGTTCCGTGAGTATGAGAAATATGATGGTGGTGATGTCTTCTTGGGGGATGACAGGAAGGCTAGAATCGTTGGTCGCAGAAAAGTAAAATTGAAGTTGAAAGGTGGAGGGGCTAGAACACTTCCTGGTGTTCTGCATATTCCTACATTAGCCAGAAATTTGATTTTTGTAAGCAAGCTAGATGATGCAGGTGTAAAAACAGTGTTCAAGAAGGATACCTAAAAAATGGTTCGGGGAGCACTGGTATTGATGTGGGGAGTTCGGATTGGAACTCTGTACAAGCTGCAAGGTAGCACTATTATTGATGGGTGCAACAATTATGTGGTTCCTGAAAGTGGAGCAGAAAATATAGCGGTCTCTGGAGAGAAGAACATGTTGTGGCATCAAAGGCTTGGAAATATTAGAGAGAAGGGCCCTCGAATACTTCATGGTAAAGGTATGGTAGAAAGTATGAGCAATAGCTCTCTGGATTTTGATTTCTGTGAAAATTGTGTATACGGGAAGCAGAATCGGGTGAGTTTCCCCTCTGGTGGTAAGAGGGCGAAACATATATTAGAGCTTGTGCACAGTGATGTGTTTGGACCTGTGAAGGTTCCATCACTGGGTAAATCTGTGTACTATGTATCATTTATAGATGAATTCTCAAGGAATATATGGATATATTTCCTTAAGAAGAAATCTGAAGTCTTTGACAAGTTTAAAGAATTTAAGGCTCTGGTGGAAAACAAAACAGAGAATAAGATAAAGGTGTTGAGGACAGATAACGGTGGAGAGTTTTGCAGTAAGGAATTTGAAGAATTTTGTAAGAAGTGTGGTATTGCATGGCAGAAGACTACTCCAATCCACCTCAGCAAAATGGAGTTGCAGAAAGAATGAACAAGACATTGATGGAAAGGGCAAGAAGCATGCTCAGTGGTGTCGGGTTAGGACAAGAATTCTAGGCAGAGGTGGTGGACAGAGCATGTTACTTGGTCAATAGATCACCTTCATTAGTGTTGGAGGATAAGACTCCACAAGAGGTATGGACTGGTAAGAAACCCTCTCTTTCACATCTGAGGGTATTTGAATGTGATGCATATGTACATGTTCCAAAGGAGAAAAGAACCAAGTTGGATAGTAAATCTGAAAAGTGCATCTTTATTGGGTATAAGGATGGTTTAAAGGGTTATAAGCTTTGGAACCCAGTAACAAGGAATGTTGTGTACAGCCGAGATGTGGTGTTCAGAGAGGTGAAAGATGTTATTAAACATGAAGTCCAACCAAAGGAACCTGAGAAGATAGAGTTTGAGCTAAAGTAGGAAGAATCGAACTCTACAGTAGAGGAGGAATCAGAAGATGAAGAGCCACACGCTCCAGCTATGAGAAGATCAGTTCGAGAAAGAAGGCAGCCAGAAATGTATAGTCCATCTACTTTCTATTCAAATTTTTCTTTGTCTGTTACTGATGATGATCCCAGAATTGTGAAGGAAGCAGTGGATTCAGAGGATGGAAAACTCTAGAAAGAGGCCATGGTTGATGAAATGGCATCTTTGCACAAAAATGAGGCTTGGGATCTAGTGGAGTTGCTGGCTGGAAGGAAACCCATTGGCAGTAAATGGGTGTTCAAAAAGAAGACAAATGCAGAAGGAAAATGGAGAAATACAAAACTCAGTTGGTAGCAAAAGGTTATTCCCAGTTGCTGGGAATTGATTTTGGTGATATTTTTTCTCCTATTGCCAAGGTAACTTCTATTAGATTACTTTTATCTTTTGCTACTGCTTTTGATTTTGAGGTAGAACAAATGGACGTGAAGACAACATTTCTTCACGAGGTTCTGGAAGAGGAGATCTACATGAAGCAAAATGAAGGCTTTGTGGTGAAGGGTAAGAAAGAACTGGTATGCAAGTTAAAGAAGTCTCTGTATGGGTTAAAACAGTCACCAAGGATGTGGCATCAAAAATTTAATACATTTATACGAGGACTTGGCTTCACCAGAAGCAAAGCAGATCATTGTGTGTATTTTAAACTAATTGGTGACCATGTTATTTATCTGGTCTTGTATGTGGATGATATGTTGCTGGTTGGAAATGACAAAGAAATTATCCAAGATACAAGATTTGAATACCCATTTGTCCTCCAAATTCGACATGAAAGATCTTGGTGCTGCAAATTATATTTTGGGCATGGAAATTAAAAGAGATTGGACAAAGAGGAAGCTCTGGTTAAACCAGAGGAAGTATGTCGAGATAATATTGTAGAGCTTTAATATGCAGGATAGTAAACTGGTGAAGGTTCCTATTCCTTTAGGTGTGAGATTATCTGCTGAACAGTGTCCCAAGACACAAGAAGAGGAAGAGGACATGTCCCATGTTCCATATGCAAGTGTAGTCGGTAGCCTGATGTATGGAATGGTCTGTACTAGACCAGACATTACACATGCAATGGGAGTATTGAGCAGATTTATATCAAAACCAGGGAAGGAGCATTGGACAGTAGTGAAGTGGGTTTTCAGGTATTTGCGTGGCACTAGTGATTATGGTTTGTGCTACCAAGGAAGACCAGGATTGGACAGAGTGTTCGATATTCGTGGCTTTGTTGATGCATACTGGGCTGGAGATCTGGATCAAAGAAGATCTACAAGTGGGTATGTGTTTAACTTATTTGGAGGTGCAGTCAATTGCATGAGTAAGAAACAATTTGTAGTGGCACTATCAACTACAGAGGCAGAATACATGGCAGCCACTCATGCAAGCAAGGAAGCAGTTTGGTTGTAGAGATTGTGTTCAAGTATGAGGTTAGTACAGGAAGCTATAAGGATAGACTGTGACAGCCAAAGTGCAATCTTCTTTGCAAAGAACCCTACATATCATTCAAAGACAAAGCACATTGATGTTCAATATCACTTTGTGAGGGATATGATAGAAGACAAAAAGGTGTTTCTGGTAAAGGTGGACACTTTGAAGAATACTGCAGAAGCATTAACAAAATGTTAGGTCCCTATAATACTAGTGATGCCCCCATTAATATTGTAGTTGTATCCCTTATTAATATTGTTGTGCTCCTATTTTCCCCATATTGTTATTACTGTTCCCCATAGAATCCCTCTATTGTTATTTTTGTGCCTCTATATTATTATTTTTAGGTCGACTTGGTTATATTGTGACCCCTTAGACTCCTATATATAGAAAGGAGGTTTTTTTCATTTGAATTATCCAAGAATTGTTCATTTTTGTAATGTAAAGGAGGTTGCCCCCTCAAAGAGGCTGAATTCTAAGGTGTTCAACTATATTTTCTATATTTTGTGAGCTGGTTTCATAACATTTGGTATCAGAGCTTTGGATTCTAGGGTTTCGCTGCTCCAAATAGGTCATCATGGCGTTTTGGCTATAACTTTTTTCGGTGATGTTTCAGAAGCGAAAAATAAAACCCATTTGAGATGAAATTTCACTGAACCTTGGGTCCGAATTTCAGAGATTTTCGCGCTATGTTGCGCAGATATGATTTGAGGAAGTTGGTCTTTTTGCAGACTCCTGAATTACATTCCAAAAGGTGACCTGGGAAAAATCGTCATAACTTTCTAGCTGAACATCGGATTGAAATTTCGTAAGATACAGAAAGAGGACAAACTGTTGTTTCTTGTATATATTTTTTAGAGCTAAAGGTCAAAACAGTGACATGTGGCACGTCGTACAAGTTCGATCTACTGAACTAGTCTATAATCAAGTCACTGTGGGAGATTTGGCATAACTCTTCCCTAGAGAATCCAATTTGGATTAGACTGGTGGCATTGGAAAGAAGACACAGAGTGATACCGTAAATCGCAATTTCAGAACTGGATGATCCAAAATTACAAAGATACATCATATTCAATATCAAGCTCCTACAAAGTGAAAAAAGATGTGTAGTTTTTTTTTTTTTTTTTTTCAGAAGCTTGGTTTGAAAAATTAGTTTGAATGAATTCAAAGGGCATAGTAAAGCATTATTATCGATAATTGATGCCCGAGGAAAGAAAATGAAAACACCTAGTAGGCAACCTGAAAGCTCTATTATGACTCATGAAGAAGAGGAAGAAATGCAACATGATATATCAAAATTATGAGACCAAGTGCAACAAATGACACTTGCACAAAAAGTAATAGAATCTAAGATGGATGGTTTAAAGAAAGGCATAGAAGCTAAGATGAATTACATGGAAGCTAAGATGGATGATTTGAAGATAGATTTGAAGATAGGCATGGAAGATTTGAAGACAAATTTGACAAAGTTTCTACAAGAAATGCTTACTAATGGTGAAAGGGTAGTAAAGGAAACTCATGATGAGAACAAAAGAAATGTTAATCATGATTTCATAGACTCTAATGTTGGATCGAAGACCCAACATATTCCAAAAATTGATATGAGGAAGTTTGATGGCAAGGATCCCGCAACATGGATACTACAAATGGAGCAATTTTTCGATCTCAATAATGTGCAAAACACACAAAAGGTATGTATTGCAACTTTATATTTGGAACCAAATCAGTTTGTATGGTATCAATGGCTTTGCACTCGTAAACAAATTATCACTTGGGCAATTTTTACGGAAGAAATGACAGCACATTATAAGGATACAAAAAGCAACACTTTTTTTATCCAATTGATAAGTCTCAAACAAAAGGGTTCAATAATGGAGCACATTGAGGAGTTCCAAAAATTGAACATAAAGGTGAAAAATATTCCAGAGGAGCATACGATTGATGTGTTCATAGGGACTTTAAAGGATAATATCCAACATGATGTTCACCTTTGGGAACCTGATTCATTAGAGAAGGCATTCAGGTTAGCAAGAAAAATGGAAAGCAAAATTATGGCAACCGGGAAGCGTACAACTCACAACTATAAAGATGGAAGTGTTGTTTCCCCTAGCCTTCCACAACCTATAAGGTTGACAACACAACAATTGGAAGAAAAAAAGAGCAAAAGGGCTTTGTTACAGTTGTGATAGAAAATATACTAAAGCTCATAAGTGTGTTGAGAATAAATTATTCTACATAGATTGTGAAGAGGAAGAAGAAAAGGAACAAGAAAGGTCAAAAGAAGAGGATATACTCTAGGAACCAAGCCTAGATAAAGAAGAAATGAATCCGAACATATCTTGTAATGCATTGGCTAGAATTACCACTCCTCAAACCATCAAGATAGAAGGACAAATCAAGAAGAAAAAGGTAATAGTGTTGATTGATTCAAGAAGTACCCACAATTTTATTCATTGTAAAATAGCAAAAGAATTAAATTTCTTCCTATATCCAGCACCAGAGTGTCAAGTGATGGTTGCAAATGGAGGAATGATAAATTGCTCTGGAAAGTCCCATAATATCAAGCTATTCATGGGAGAATATGTATTGAAGAGCCTAATGCTTTCCATTCCAATGGGAGGTGCTGATGTTGTACTAGAAGTCCAATGGCTACAATCCTTGGATACAATAGCTTTTAACTTTCAAGAACTTTTCATGAAATTTTATGTGGAAGGAAAGGAAGTTGAATTAAGGGGTATTGCAAGGAAATCAGAAAAGATAATAAGCTCTAACAGTATGACAAAGTTTCTAAAAAAGGAACAATGAGGTATAATTGCACAATTATGTTCGCTAGATGTTTCCACATCGAAATCATCTATTTCTCCAGACCTTCAAAAAGTCTTGGATAATCATTCCAAGGTATTTGAGACTCCCAAAGGTCTCCCACCTATTCGTGATCATGATCATGTTAATCATTTGATGCCAGGAAGTGTTCCTCCAAACATCTGGCCGTGCAGGTATCCCTATGCCCAAAAGAGTGAAATTGAACATATGGTTGCAGAAATTCTTGAGGCTGGTATAATTCAACTTAGCCAAATTTCTTTCTCTGCTCCAGTAGTATTGGTGCACAAGAAGGAGGGATCATGGCGCATGTGTGCGGATTATAGGGAGCCCAAAAAGCTTACTATTAAAGATGAGTTTCCCATTCCTGTCATTGATGAATTATTGGATGAATTGCATGGATCAATTTACTTCACCAAGTTAGATCTTCGTTCAGGATATCATCAAATCGGAATGGAGACTCAAGACATTCTAAAAACATCATTTAGAACTCATGAGGGCCACTATGAGTTTTTGGTCATGCCTTTCGACCTTACCAATGCACCTTCTACATTTCAAGGTTTGATGAATTCCATTTTCAAACCCTTCCTTAGAAAATTTTTGCTAGTACTTTTTGATGATACACTAATCTACAGCAAGTCTTGGAAGGATCATGTTGAACACGTTGACAGGGTGCTACAACTATTGGAGGAGAAACAATTATATGCAAAAAGATCCAAATGTTTCTTTGGAGTACAAGAGGTGGAATATCTGGGTCATATTGTATCTAATGAAGGAGTTAAGGTAGACCCTAGAAAAATTAAAGCCATTAAGGAATGGGAAATCCCCACATCCATAAAGCATTTGCGAGGATTTCTCAGGTTGACAGGGTATTATCGCAAGTTTGTAAAGAATTATGGGAAAATAGCAGCACCTCTAACAACATTGTTGAAGAAAGATGCATTTTCATGGACTCTAGAAGCAACAAAGGCTTTCAAATATCTTAAAGAGGCAATGTGCCAAGCACCGGTCTTAGCTACACCAACTTTACAAAAACCTTTATTGTGGAATGTGATGCTTCCAGAAATGGAATTAGTGATGTTTTAATGCAATATGAAAGACCCATTACTTTCGAAAGTCATCCAATCAAGGGAAAGTATTTACACAAAGCTATTTATGAGAAGGAAATGTTGGCAACACTACATGCACTTAAGAAATGGTGACCATACCTAATGGGAAGACACTTCAAGGTAAAAACGGATCATGATAACCTTAAATACTTTTTAGAACAAATATTATCCTCTTAAGAACAACAAAAATGGGTCACAAAGATGTTGGGTTATGACTTTGAAATCATATACAAAAAAGGGAAGAAAAATGCTATGGCAAATGCACTCTCAAGAAAGGATGAGGATGTGGAAGCATTGATGTGCGCCATTTCTATTATCTAACTAGATTGGATAAATGAAGCAAGGGAGGAATGGAAGAATGACGAAGAAGTGTGGGAACTTATTCGAAAGTTACAACAAGATTCTAGTACATCTCATACATTTAGCTGGAAAAATGATTCGTTATGGTACAAAGATTGCTTATACCTCCGTAAGAATTCCCAACTCAAACAAAAGATTCTTCTAGAATTGCACGCTTCTCCCTTATGAGGGCACTCAGGATTTTAAAAACTTACCACAGGGTTAAGAAGGAATTTTTTTGGGATGGCCTTAAATCAGATATTCAAAAGTTTGTGGTGGAATGTTTGGTATGCCAACAAAATAAAGTTGAAACAATTAAGACACCATGTCTATTACAACCTTTATCCATTCCAAGCCAACGTTGGGAGGAGGCTTCAATGGATTTTATCACAGGTTTACCCAAGTCTGAGGGAAAGAGTGTCATCATGGTGGTAGTTGATAGACTTACCAAGTATGCACACTTTTGTGAATTATCACATCCATTTAAAGCCAGTACAGTTTCTACTACATTTATGGAAACAATTCAAAAGCTACATGGAAACCCAAAGATTATTGTAAGTGACAAAGATCCCATTTTTACAAGAAATTTTTGGACAGAATTATTTTCTTGTCTTGGTACTCAGTTAGCTCATAGCTCATCTTATCATCCTCAATCTAATGGGCCAATGGAGATAGTAAACAAATGTTTGGAAGGATATCTTCGTTGCTTTGTATCTGATAAACAGACACAATGGGTCAAATGGTTGCCTCTGGCTGAATGGTGGTATAACACTTCCGTCCATACTTTAACAAAAATGACCCCATTTATGGCACTTTATGGATATCAGCCACCATCCATCACATCATATTTAAGAGAAAACTATAAGGTTCAGGAAGTGGAACATCACATCTAGCATCAACAACAAGTTCTCCAACTCTTAAAGGGTAACCTCGTGTTGGCATAGAATATAATTAAACAATAGGCAGATCAACATCACAGTGAAAGAAGTTTTGATGTAGGTGACTGGGTATTCCTACAGCTACAACCATATAAAAAAATGTCCCTCAAGCAAGCTAATAAAGATAATAAATTGTCACCAAAGTATTATGGTCCGTACAAGGTGTTGCAAAAGATTGGTACTATGGCATACAAATTGGAGCTTCTTGCAGCTTCTCAAGTGCACCTAGTTTTCCATGTTTCATGTTTAAATAAGGTTACAGGCGACAAGCTCCCAGTTCAAACAATATTGCCAGAACTTGACGAGGAAGGAAAAATTATATTGGAACCGGAAGGAGTCATAGAAATAAGAACTCAACAACTACGAAATCGATCCATTTCAAAGTATATCATCAAGTGGAAGAAATTATCCGCTGAATATTCCACATAGGAGGATGAGAATTTTATACATAAGCATCCAAAACTACTCAAGCATTTAGGACAACACTTTTTTGAAGGAGAGGGGCATGTTAGGTCCCTATAATACTAGTGATGCCCCCATGAATATTGTAGTTGTATCCCTTATTAATATTGTTGTGCCCGTATTGTCCCCATATTGTTATTACTGTGCCTCATAGAATCCCTCTATTGTTATTTTTGTTCCTTTATATTATTATTGTTAGGTCAGCTTGGTTATATTGTGACCCCTTAGACTCCTATATATATAAAGGAGGTTTTGTCATTTGAATTATCCAAGAATTGTTCATTTGTGTAATGTAAAGGAGGTTGCCCCCTCGAAGAGGCTGAATTCTAAGGCGTTCAACTATCTTTTCTATCTTTTTTTGAGCTGGTTTCATAACACAAAATCTGTGAGCTCTGAGAAGTTCTCTTGGTGTAGAGAAACAATGGGCATTGCAGGGTTGGATAAATGACTAAGCTCTCTTGTGGCCCGCTATGGAAAGAAAACAACAAGTGGGAGAATGTTGGGTTGTGTTATATCCTTTCCACGACTAGCCCATGTAGTTAACTGGGGTTTAGAGGAGGAGAGGTCACAGGGGGTTTGAGGGGTACCCGTAACCCCACTCTATGGGGTCCCTATGTTAGGTTGGGCAGACCCACCTATGGTTTTGTACATGATTTTCACACATGGTTTTGGAAGCGATGGTTTTCAGTCCATGGTTTTGGACGCAATGGTTTTTCGGTCCATGGTATTGGATGCTTCGGCATGTATAAATATGTATTGTAACATTGAAAGGAATATAATGAAAAATCAAGCTAGTAGTCCCAGTTTTGGGATCCAGGGGAAAATCTCTGTGTATATGTGTTTTATTGTTATGCTCTCGCATTGTTTATTTTCTGTGTCTTAGAATTCGTATGCAGGGAATTTTTGTACGGGGTTAAAACCTACATGAGTATCCATGTTGCATACTTTTGATGGACCCTACTACAAGAAAAATGAGAAATACATGAAAAAATGTGATTGCAATCATGCTTTTCATGTATTTCTCATTTTTCGTGTAGTGGGTCCATCGAAACTATGGAACATGGGTACTCCTTGGATGAAGAATCAATTTTTGCATCTAAAGAGTATTGTCGCTCAAAATTTGAGTAAGCCCATAGGGAGATAAGCTGAAATACGAATTGAAAAAATAGTTTTTTCTTTTTTCCCTCTAAAATTTGATGATGTAATCTAATCTTATTTTGTTATGTACACTATTATTTTATAATTTCCTTAGGAGGCGCATTTTAGACCTCAAAATTCCCCTAATGAAACTAAGATATTGAACAAATGTTTGGAACAATATCTTTGTTGCGTTGTATTTGATAAACAATCATAATGTGTCAAGTGGTTACCTCTCATTGAATGGTGGTATAACACTTATTTCCATACTTTTAGCAAGAATGACCCCATTTATGGCACTTTATGGATATCATCCACTATCCATCACATCATCTTTAAGATAAAATTCTAAGGTTCAATCAACGGAATATCACATCGAGCATCAACAACAAGTTCTCCAACACTTAAAGGATAACCTCACTATGGCTCAGAATTGAATGAAACAACGGGTATATCAACATCGCAACGAAAGAAGTTTTTATGTAGGCAACTGGGTATTTTTACAGCTACAACCATACAAACAAATGTCACTCAAGCAAGCTAAAAAGGATAATAAATTATCACCAAAGTACTATGGTCCTTACAAGGTGTTGCAAAAAATTGGTACTATGGCATGCAAATTAGAGCTCCCTATATCTTCTCGATTGCACCCAAGTTTCCATGTTTCGTGCTTAAATAACGTTATAGGTGACAAGCTCCCAATTGAAATTTTCAGAACTTGATGAGGAAGGAAAAATCATATTGGAACCTGAAGCAGTCACAAAAACAAGAACTTGACAACTACGAAATCAATCAATTTCAGAGTATCTCATCAAGTGGAAGAACTTACCCACTGAAGATTCCACATGGAAGGGTGAGAATTTTATACAGAAGCATCCAAAACTTCTCAATCATTGAGGACAACAAATTTTTGAAGGAGAGGAGCAAGTTAGGTCCCTATAATACTAGTGTATACCCTTATTGTTATTGTTAGTGTAGCCCCTTTATTGTTATTGTTGTGCCCATGTAGTCCCCATATTGATATTATTGTGCCCCATAGAATCCCACTATTGTTGTTGTTGTGCCCATACATTATTATTTTTTTGTCGTCTCTGATTATATTATGATCCCTTAGACTCTTATATATAGAAAGGAGTTTTTTTCATTTTAATCATCCAAGAATTTTTCATTTGTGTAATGTAAAGGAGGTTTCCCCCTCGAAGAGGCTAATTTTTAAGTCGTTGATATATCTTTTATTATATTTTGTGAGTTGGTTGCATAATAGAGAACAAATTCTTCTTCAATCCTGGTACATACAAAACATCTCTCATGTGTAGTGAATATTTGAACTCCAGTTGAAACGAAGTTGACCAAACTCCTTTCACTTTATACTTGGTGTTATCTCCAATTTCCACCTGCAATGTTGAATCTCTCTCTGTCAATGGTGAGATAATCTCAAAAACCTATGATGTGCCTAGAAGCACCACTTTCCACCAACCAAACATCATTACTATAAGCAACAGTACCTGGAAGGACAGAGACAAAGACTTTATCCTCAGCTCCCTCTCACTTTAGAATAGCTTCCTTCTGAATATTGATAGCATTCTTCAAACTTTCTCCGCTTCTAAAACTTGGCATCATTTAGTAAGAGATCAATAATCTAGTCAAGTTGTTGAACACTTGTCCCTTATGCTGACTTCAGTAGATTTTGTTTCAACAAGAAGGATCTGCTATTGTGTTGAATTTTCTACAAGGGTATAGTAGAATACTATTTTCTTCCATATAATTTCTACCTAATGATTCTTGACACAGTATTCTTATGCCACTAATATCATTCAGCAATTACATTTCAGAAAATATCAACAATAAATGCAGCGGAAATTGCTAATATCATAGAAAGATAGTCATGAAAAATAGAGAAAATATTTTTACCCTAGGAAACCCAACCTCGGGAGTAAATCCAACAACTTTTCTTAGTAGAAATTATTCTTCAACAATGTTTACAAATCAATAATCTATCTAGAAATCTATGCCAAGTACAAATTCAAAAGCATGTCACAATCTAGTGAAAGTAGTAGCATGTAAATGCTAGTCAAACCATCCAAAATGCTTAAAAGGAAATGCTAGTCAAATATTCAGCTTGTAGTAAAAATTTGGCCCTGCGACTCCTATAGTCATATGTGATTAAATTCCTACTCATGTGTGGCCCTCCTGCAACTCGATCAACTCAATTCAAACTCAGGCCAAAACTTGGTCAAATAGATAGAGAAACATTTTAATCATATAGTCAACTTGTCCTCCTTTTCTCCACACGTGTAGCTATCCAAGAGATCTCAGGAAGATTAATAAGGAACTTTCTTTCTTGGTGAATAAAAATGAGATGTCACATCATTTATATATACTAGTTGAATGAAGGTAAATTAACCGAGGGGACACTGTTAGGGTCCCACCCTAATCCCCTTATTTATGTAGTGGGATCGAGTCATAGTAAAGAGTCAATAAAGCCCATATTAATAATTGTAAGTGGTTAACCCGCAATTAATGACGGGACCACAGTTAGTTGCAAATGGGTCATGGTATTAGATAGATGGTATTAATAAAACCCATGGTATTGATCCATGGTATTTCATGTATGAGTCATATATAAAGGATAGAGACTCCCTGCGAGGAGCATCGTGTCTTATTTTTGTATCGAGCTCTGCTCTATTGGAGGTTGCCCCCTCGAAGAGGCCAGTGAACATTGCTTTCTGAATAATAAAATATTTGTTGTTGTCTCTCACTATTCTATGTTCTGGGTATCTTTCTTTGCATATTCTATATTTGGGTATCTTTTGCAGGTTAAGAGCATAACAAGTGGTATCAGAACACTTTCCAGGGCCGATGGGATCTCCATTTCTTAGCAAAAAAAATTTTGGCTAGAGACGTGTTTCGACATCTTTAAACCACAGGATCTGGCGTTGAGCGCATAAACCTGCGGATTTGGAGAGGCATGCACGTAGGAAATACAAGAGGTGGTCACGCTTGTTGGACTCCATTGTAACCCCTGTGGGTACCCCTTCGAGTAGTAGCACATTAGACAGAACCGCGTACGGACTGTCTTCCAAGTACCTTCTGGGTTTATCGGAAGCCCCTTAGCTCCTCTGCAACCTTGCCATCGATAAACCGTCAGCCGTCTTACTGCTACAGTACACCGAGAACAGCACTCGGAGAGATTACTTGCCCGTACGATAGGGTAGTCGGGTTGTACGGCTAAGGGTACGATTGATCCTCCTTAGTTAGAGCCCTGAAACATTGGGCCGAGTACTACTGTCAGACCCTTATGTATATTGCGATCTGTAGCACCTAATACTCCTTGAGACCATAGTTCCTTTTCTATCTAGGGATCACGCATCATCTCTGCCAGATCCGCTTGCGCAAAGGGGTGCAGCAGCAGCAGACATCAGTCCTACAGTTCTTAGTTAGTAGACCAGCCATTCCGATCTATTAGATCCATCAGATCCACAGCAGCAATCTGTTCCGCCGCTCAGAGCTATCCGATCCGCCATTCAGATCTCTCAGATCCACCTAATCTGAGTAGTTGTGTGGGGTTCCTATACCGGGGCATGATTTTCGCAGGACTTTTGGTAGCATTGACATTTTGAGGATTCGGCTACTGTAGTATTCCTAAGGGAGTAAAACTCCGTTAGGAGTTTTCAGAAAAAATAAAAATAAAAATAAATAAATAAATAATAAATAATAATAAATAATAAATAATAAATAATAAAAATAAATAAATAAAAATAAAAATAAAAATAAATTGGTGATCTAGCCCATCAAAATCAGGACGGCGAGCTGAGCACGGTGGTACCATTCAATTCTTAGTGAAAAAAAAAAAAATTGGGCGGTCCCAATTTTCAAGAACATCAGGTCGATGCATGGTAGAAACTAGAGCTCAAGCTATGGCCAATGAGAGGATGGACAAACTTGAAGAATCCTTGCAATCCCTCCAAATTCAGCTTGACTGACTAACTAGCATAATCCCGAGCATAATCCCGAAGGGAAAGGAGGAAGCCCATGAGGAGGCGTATATTGGCAATGGACACAGTGAGGGTGAGTCTAGCCACTCTCTTCACCTCGGGGGCCCCCACCAACGATCCCGTCCGCGACCCCCCATGTTGGATATGCATAAATTTGATGGTTCTCAGCCGGCAGCATGGATAGCACAAATGGAGTAGTATTTCAATCTGAATAACATCTTAGATAATGAGACTCAGCTTATGGTGGGGAGCATGTACTTGGACAATGAAAGATGGCAATGGTGGGAATGGCATCAGCGTTGCAATGGACCTTTTATGAATTGGACCTCCTTCAAAAAAGCTCTTACAGAACGCTTTGACCAGGAATCTGCTTTTTTGGGTCGTCTTACTAAGCTACGACAGACTGGCACAGTGGATGAATATATTACAGCCTTTGAAGCCTTAGCCTTCCGCACTAGGGGTCTCTCAGATGTTTTCTACACGGAATGTTTTATCAGTGGTCTTAAAGAAGCCATAAAAGCCCACGTCTTACTACACCACCCTCCCACATGGAAGGAGGCTTGTAAGGTAGCTCGTAACGTGGAATGTGCGTTAGCAGCCCAGTACAGTCACCCAAATTTCACCGCTAAGGGTTGCCCCCCACAGGCTCACAGCACGACTCAAACACTTAAGGTTCAAAAGGTGTCACCTGCAGAAATGGGCGAAAGAAGAAAGCAAGGATTATGTGACTACTGTGATGAAAAATACTCCCCAGGTCATAAATGCAAGGAGCCCAAATTTTTTCAAATTGATGCCACTGATTACAGCTCATCGGAGGAAGATCCACCACTGGAGGAACATGAGGCGGTAGAAGAGGACAACCAAAAGGACAATGTCCCTGATGAACCAGTTATTTCGTTGCATGCTTTGGTAGGGATTTCTTCACCTCAAACTCTCAAAATCAGAGGTTTTATTAAACATCTCCGAGTGGTAGTCTTGATTGATAGTGGAAGTACACATAATTTCATCCATCAAAAAGTTGCGGAAGCAGTGCATTGTTTTGTACGAACAGTTTATAACTTCCAAGTCCAAATTGCGAATGGGGGCACAATGAAATGTGAAGGCCGCTGTGAAAATGTCAAACTTCAAATGGGGGGTTATCAGTTGAAGACCCACATGTTTGCCATACACATGGGAGGGTGTGACATTGTCCTCAGTGTTGAATGGCTTCACACTCTTGGGCCAATAACAATGGATTTCCAGGAGTTATATATGAGTTTTAAGCAGAACAACTCCACACATACCCTCCGTGGACTCCAGGCGGGAGCTCCCTCTATCATCAGCTCATATAGGATGGAAAAATTGCTAAAAAAGGGCCATCATGGAGTTATAGCTCAATTTAATGCCATCCAGGCAGTCGAAACCAAGTCTCTGCCGATTCACCCTGAAATGCAACAGATTTTAAATAACCATCTGCCAGTCTTTGACAAGCCTCATGAGCTTCCACCCTTGAGAGGGGAGCATGATCATAGCATCACCTTGGTTCCAGGGGCCCAACCCCCAAATGTGCGCCCATACAGATATCCGTTCACCCAAAAGAATGAAATAGAAAAAATAATCAAGGAAATTTTGGAAGCAAGTGTCATTCATCCCAGCATTAGTCCTTATTCATCACCGATGGTCATGGTTCTCAAGAAAGATGGGGAGTGGTGGATGTGTCCAGACTTCAGGGCCCTCAATAAGTTGACAGTCAAAGATAAATTTCCCATCCCGGCGGTTGACGATTTGTTGGATGAACTCAATGGGGCTCAATTCTTCACTAAGTTGGATCTTCGCTCAGGCTACCACCAAATTCGCATGAAGGAAGTCGACATTCCAAAGACTACTTTCCGAACTCATGAAGGCCATTATGAGTTCCTGGTCATGCCATTTGGTCTTTGTAATGCCCCATTTACTTTTTAGAGCCTTATGAACCACCTTCTCAAACCATATCTCAGGAAATTTGTCCTTGTCTTCTTCGATGACATCCTCATCTATAGTTGCACTTGGGCCACACATCTTCAGCATGTAGACCTACTCTTGCAACTGCTTCGCAAGCATAAATTATTTGTCAAGATGTCCAAGTGTTCATTTGGCATGGAAGAAGTTGAGTATTTGGGCCACATTGTGGGGCGTGAAGGTGTCAAGGTGGACCCCAAAAAGATCCAGGCAATGCAAGATTGGCCTCAACCTAAGACCTTGAAGAGCTTGAGAGGATTTTTGGGTCTCACAGGCTATTATCGCAAATTTGTCCACAATTATGGTTGCATAGCGAAGACCCTCACTCAACTCCTGAAGAAAAATTCATTCTTTTGGAATGAGGACACACAACAAGCATTTACAGCTCTCAAAAATGCCATGTGTTCCACTCCAGTCTTAGCACTACCTGACTTCACCAAATCTTTTTTCATTGAATGTGATGCTTCGGGTATGGGTATTGCGGCGGTCTTAATGCAGGAAGGGCGACCTTTGGCCTTCACAAGCCAACAACTAAGTGGGAAGAATCTGGGCCAATCTACCTATGAGAAGGAAATGATGGCCATTTTACATGCAGCAGAGACCTGGCGACCTTACTTATTGGGGCGACGTTTCCAAATCCTCACAGACCATCACAGTCTTAAATATTTTTTGGAGCAGCGCCTATCCTCCCCACAACAAAATAAATGGCTTGCCAAAATGCTGGGATATGATTATGAGATCATTTACAAGAAAGGGCAAGAAAATAGTGTAGCAGATGCATTATCTCTCCAATTTGAGGAGGGAAGTACCCTGCTAGCAATTTCCCTTCCCATTCCAGAATGGATTGAAGAAGCTCGCAGGGAATGGTTTTCACATCCCGGGCTCTCCCAACTCATTTCTCAATTGCAGGCGGATCCAAATTCCACCAAGGGCTACTCGTGGCAGGATGCGATTCTTCACTATAGGGACAGAGTCGTAATATCACCAACATCCACCCTCAAAAGTCGCATTTTGGCAGAATTTCACTCATCCCCCATTGCAGGACATTCAGGCTTTCAGAAGACGTATGCTCGCACCAGAAGATCATTTTTTTGGACAGGCATGAAAAAGGACATCCTCACTTTTGTAGCAAAATGTGATGTCTGTCAACGCCACAAAGGGGAGAATTTCAAAGCACCAGGCACATTACAACCGTTGCCCATCCCGGCAGCAATATGGATGGAGGTTTCTATGGATTTCATTACAAGTCTTCCAAAGTCAGGAAACAAGTCAGTCATCATGGTGGTTGTGGACAGACTTTCGAAGTATGCTCATTTATGTGCCCTACCCCACCCGTTTACACCAACTTTGGTCGCTTAATCTTTCATGGATCATATCTTCAAATTGCATGGCATGCCCACTTCTATTGTGTTCGATCGCGACCCGATCTTCACCAGTAATTTTTGGCAGGAACTCTTCAGGCTACAAGGCACCCAACTAAAACTCAGTACTTCTTATCATCCACAAACGGA
Organism: Pinus tabuliformis; assembly: GCA_031772625.1. Taxonomy (NCBI): domain Eukaryota; kingdom Viridiplantae; phylum Streptophyta; class Pinopsida; order Pinales; family Pinaceae; genus Pinus; species Pinus tabuliformis. Next base: position 903,376,273 of record CM062820.1, on the reverse strand, counting down.
TGGTCAAACGGAAGCCGTCAACAAATGTCTGGAAACCTACCTTAGGTGTTTCACTTCATAAAAGCAACATCTTTGGGTACAATGGTTACCTCTAGCTAAATGGTGGTATAACACCAACTATCATGCCATCACCAAAATGACTCCCTATGAAGCCGTATATGGTCAACTCCCTCCTTCCCCTACTTCTTATATCAAGGGGGGCTCAAAGGTACAAGCAGTGGATCAACTCCTACAAAACCGCGCAACCATGCTCGCCCATCTTAGAGAGAATCTTCATCAAGCTCAAAACCGCATGAAGCAACAGGTAGACCAGCATCGCTCAGAGCGCCAATTTCAATAAGGGGATCAGGTCTTTTTGAGGCTGCAACCATATAACCAAACATCACTCAAAGAAAAGGGTTGTCAGAAACTATCTCCAAAATTCTACGGACCATATCAAGTACTTCAGTGCATTGGAGAAGTAGCCTACAAGCTGGCTTTGCCGCCTACTGCAAAAAACCATCCAGTTTTCCATGTCTCATGCCTCAATAAATTGATTGGGAACAATTGCAGAATTCAAACAAGTCTACCTGAATTGGATGAGGAAGGGTCAATCTGGCTCCAACCTGAACAGGTCCTAGACACACGAGAAAGGCATATGTGTGGCCGCATGATTAGGGAAGTTCTCGTCAAGTGGAAAGACACCTCTCCAGAAGATGCAACATGGGAACCAGCCACTATTCTTCAGCAGTTTCCACAGCTTTAGCCTTGAGGACAAGGCTGTTCTTAAGGGGGAGGGCATGTTAGGGTCCCACCCTAACCCCCTTATTTATGTAGTGGGATCGAGTCATAGTAAAGAGTCAATAAATCCCATATTAATAATCGTAAGTGGTTAACCGGAAATTAATGAAGGGACCACAGTTAGTTGCAAATGGGCCATGGTATTAGATAGATGGTATTAATAAAACCCATGGTATTGATCCATGGTATTGCATGTATGAGTCATATATAAAGGATAGAGACTCCTTGCGAGGAGCATCGTGTCTTATTTTTGTATCGAGCTCTTCTATATTGGAGGTTGCCCCCTCGAAGAGGCCAGTGAACATTGCTTTCTGAATAATAAAATATTTGTTGTTGTCTCTCACTATTCTATGTTCTTGGTATCTTTCTTCGCATATTTTGTATTTGGGTATCTTTTGCAGGTTAAGAGCATAACAAACACACCCATTCATGAGCCCCTCACATGTCTTCATGGGCCTACATGACACTCCAAAAATAAATTTTATTTTAAGTCTTTCTTCCAAATTCTTCTAGTTTGACCTAGGCATGCAAAAATAGCTCCAGATTCTACAAAAAAAAATAACACATAACATCTAATCAAAGGGGGTATTGTAGAGCCTCAAACTTACACTTGATTATCCATCATTACCTACAGCTTTTCTTCACTTATCCCTCTCTTTTGCTCTATTTTCCGCCCAGATCATTACATTTGATGTCTCTAAGAATAATTAGTTAACTTTGCTTATGTTTTACTGTTGGTTTAGATTTTTGACATATAAACAGAGTTTCCGCAGCTGTTCAGCAGTTCCGCAACTGTTCAGCAATTCCGCAGCTGTTCAGAGATTCCGCAGCCTTTTTGTTGTTTGATATGCTCCACGTGTCTTCTCAAGGAACGAGCCACATGGGCATGTTGGGTTGGATGTACACATGGATTGTATGCTATTGGTTGAGCCAAACCAGTCACGAATGCCCTTGGTCAACGCAGGTATTCCCTCGGTCAAACGGTCAAGTTCTGAACGGTGGCACAGGAGCCGTGAGCAGTTGGGACACGGAACTGTAGCTGGCACCTCTTCCATGCCACGAGGACAGCTAAAGACAGGATCCAAGCATAGATTTGTCTCCCATGATGACCGTTTCCCTCAAAAGTGCACGGGGTTACCTACGTGTTTGCTGCACAAGTTAATTAGCTATGACTGCGTGTTGCTGCGTAGTTAATAGGTTAAGCTGTAGTTGCTTAGTTCACGCAGAGAGTAGTTGCCTCTGTGCTTATAAATAAGCGTGTGCCAGCGCTTGTAGATTAGCTTTTGGATTATTGTAATTGCTGTGCTGATTTTGTATAAAAACTCTGTTTTAAGAAGGCTGTTCCTACAGCACTCTTCACTGTATTTTTGACATGTTGTTTTTATAAAAGAAGACTGTTCTATTCACCTTTTCGTAGCTGATCTTCTAAGTTGGTTGCGTGGATGGAGGGCCCCCATCTATGACAGCCCGTGTACATAGTGTTTGGTTTCATTTTCATGCTTTCAACAATCTTTATTTCTTTTATCATGTATAATAGCATACCATTTGATTTCATGTCATTTCATTTCCAGCCTTTATTTTAAACTGATCAGTATTGTTCTTTTGCAGGTTTTTAACCCGGGGTTGTTTTTGTCTTTGTGTATTTGCTTTATATCTGATGGTATTTTCAGTTGACAGATTCAAAGTTGCTGCCTTTACTTTATTTTCATAGCTGATTTCTAGTTTAGTTTCTCAAAGTTGTCTGCTAACATATTGATGGTCTCTTTATCATAAATTGTTCATCTTTTAGAGATCAGAATACTAATAAATTACAGCTGGCTTTGAGTACTTTTTAGACTAATCTTTAACTACTTTCTAATCGTGCTTTACATAGTACCATATGTTGGAAGCAGAGAGTTAGGAAGAGCTGAACATTATAACTAGTCTTTAAAGTAGATTTTTCTCATTTTTGATCACTTTTTAAACTCATCTCTAACTACTTCCTAATCGTGCTTCACATAGTACCATATGTTAGAAGCAGAGAGTTAGGAAGAGATAAACATTATCATTGGTTTTTAAAGTGATTTTCTTACCTTTTATTTGCAGCAGCATGAATGGTGTCTAGTGCCATTAGAAAGTGGTTCTTTGCTTTCAGTTCATTTCAAGTATTTATTTCTTTCAAGCTTTTTCTTTGCAGTTTAGAAGGTAGTTAGAAATCACCTGTAACACACACTCACTCATCTAGAAATCACCTTACACACACACTCACTCATCTGTTTATAAAAACTCCATTTCATCTTAGGAAGATAAATTGACCACAAACAACACCCCCAAACGACAAAAAGATCTAAGAGGTTGCTTAAGTACATATAGTACACCTTCACTTCATCAGCTTACGAGCCCCGGGTTGACAATTAATGACATCAATTTAGAAACACTAAATTGACTAAACAGGTATCTACCATGACGGTGATAAGTGGATTAATTTCTTCATCTGATTTTGAAAATCCCAAGTTTGACAATGCTTTTTCCATCTTTTCCACCTTTCTGTCCATCTTCCTTAACATGTTTTTTGTTTCATCCAAACAAAGCAATATCTTTTGTTCATCTAATCTCTCAACGAACACATTTCCCATTCTTTTCTTTAATTGCCAATATATGTCTATTATTTGCATGTATTTTTTGTGTTTGGTCTTCGTTGTGCATATATTTAGGACCCAAATGTCCATTCACTCTAATACCTCTTCATTTGAGATGAAGATTTGTTTAATCCTTGCTTCTTTTTGTGTTTTCTCTATCTCCTACTGAACCACTAGAGGAGTATGAGTCTGATAAACCTTGGCTAAGTTATTTACAACAATTTAGACTTGAGAAGTGGAGGGACTTGCTACATTATGTTGTGCTCTTCTATCACAAGTTCCTCTGTCATGAAACATATCTCCTAGTTAAGAAAAATGAAGGTGACCATAAGTAGATGTAACAGATAGGCTCTCAGGTGTAAACAAAGTGAAAAATTCAAAGGAAACATTGGAGAGCAAGAGGACCCAAATATTTTACCCCTATAGTCATGAATAGGCACTAAAATGACCCAAACTAAGATAGAAGTCCGACCTAGAATTATCCTTTGTGACTACAAGACATAGACGGACTCGAGATACGACCATGAACAAGGACCCCAATGGAAACTGACTACCAAATAAGACAAAGGAAACATAGGAGTAGAGAGGAAAAAGTAGTGTCAATATGTTAGGATCTGACCAAAGAGAGTTGAAAGATTTAGGAGATAAAGCATAGAGGAGGGTTGAAGAAGAGTAAGAAATGATATTATGAACTGGAAAGGAAGAGAGGGATCCTATGAAGGGAGACTGGCACTAAGAAGAGTAATAAAGGAGAGTAGCCTAAGCATGAATTTAATTCCTACTAACCACATGGAGAACCAATAAAAGGCCCCCAGAGAAATGGATACAATAGCACTCCCAACAAACAAACAACCAAAGAAGAAGAAACTATAATGGAAACAACCACTAAGGATGATAAAATGAGTTAAACTCATTTTTTTCCTTGAAGGCCCATAAAACTATAGAAGCAAAACCATCATTTCCTTCCAAGCGATCGACCGAAGTGGAGTACCTTTTCTTTAGACACTAATAATATTGATAAAGAAACCCACTCGCATCATAATTCTAATGTACCTGTGAAACAGAAAAACCAATAACCTTCCCTCTAATCTTTGCTTCATAAACCTCCCCCTACCATTGCACTGAGAGCCTACCTTAATTCACCTAAAAATGGAGTAAATTCATGTAACTCACATAACTTATATTAATTTCCAAATGTTGGGAGTTGTTTATCCCAGGTGTTTGGTAGTGTGACCCCCATATTCATGAATTAGCTTTTCATTGATCACCTGTCATGGGAGGGTGTAATTTATACTAAGCCATCTCTAGATGGTAGGATTTGAGGGGTTCTTGGTTAAATTCTAACTAGGACATGTCTATTTTTTGTCCCCCATTAAGCCCCATTCGTTAGCCAATCTATCTACATGCTAATTTCCATTTATTCTTACATGAGAAGAAATTTCCATGGGAAATTTCTTGAGAAGATCATGAATTCTCTCTAGTCCAACTTCCATATTCTAGCAATTAGACACTTTGGATGGATGGTAGCCATTGAGAATTTTCCTTATCATAGTTATTACTAGAAGAGAATCACATTTTATAATGATGCTACTATAATTGTTTCTAATGGAAATAATTAGCCCTCACTTTGAAGAAAAAGGATATACTAATTCACTGGAGTCATGACCCAAAGGACCTACATAGAAATGTGGAATGACACATTTATGGTCCCTGAAAAGACCTCTATAATCAGTTGGTTCTGGGTTACCTTTCAAAGCCCCGTCACAACTTAGTTTAAGAGATTGTGTGGCAAAAGGGCTCCAAATTTTTAGGATTATGCTTCAATATTGAAAGGTCAGGAGTGTAGTGATACAATCCAAATGGACTATGTTGAGATCCTTGAGCATTTCTACCTCCTACCTATTAATATTCCAATATTGAGAGGAACAATTGCTAGCTAAAATTGTTTCTATGATGTTTTTTAATATTTTTTCTCATAACAAAGATGATGCAAGATTCTTATCTTTAAATATTCCTCTATTCCTTTCTTTCCAAGTTTCCCATAGTATAAAACCTTGTAGTAACTATCAAGCTCTATTTATTATATCGTGATTGAAGGTTGAATCTCTCCATATTGAAACCATTGTTATGAAATCATTCTTGACCCCTTTTTATTTTCGAAAGATGTTTTCTACTTGATCCTATAGGATATAAGTGAAAAGGAAAGAAGTGAACATGCGGTTTGATGTTTTTTTAGCTTGGGCACATAAGTGACAAATTGAGGGACCTTTAAATGCCCTTTTTTTCAGTTGGTTCTAAGTTAAAATTTTCCCTTTTACAACATTCCATAAAATAATACAACTTTTGGCCATGATTTTTGACCGTATCTTTTCCATATGCCATTTTTAGGAAGAAAGACATAGCCTATTGCCAAATTGTAGGCCTCTTTTCGAGAATATTGACATGCTTATCTATATCCCCATCTTAGTTTATCATGGAATGCTTGTCTTTTGATTTTCCTTTGTTATAAATTTTCCCAAAGTATATGCATAGCTTCAAATCTTATCTATTATGACCATTCGTCTCTTGAATCTAGTTCCTCCATTGCCATGAATTAGATTGAGGCTGCCAATAATTGGGTACCTTACATTTTCCTTGCTAAATGAACCTATTTTTGAGTTCTTGTATTTTGTTGTATTCTTGTATCTTAGGAAATGGATTCCATGCACCTTCCCAAAAATATGTATTATTACCTTCTCTTACCTCCCAAAAAATATGGTCTTAGATGAGATGGTGGTTTCTCCAAGCATTGTTCCAAATTTGAGAGATTTTTAGTTCCTCGTCTAATCTAAAAAGGTTGAATTCTTCAATGTTTTGAGTGTATTTTTTCCTCCATGGTTTACTCCATGATTTTCTTGGGGATTTAATCCATATCTGGCACATTTTTGTAGCTAAAATACCCTTAATATGTTTGGATCCCACAGACTCAATCCTCCCATTGCTTTTGGTCTGTATTTTTTTCCCAAAATTAGAGCCCATTTCATTTCTGGCTTGGCTCCATCACATAAAAAGCTTCTTTGTATAGCTGATATTTTTTATGATGACATTGGACACCGCTAAAGAAGAGAATAGATAAATTGGTTAGGCTTGAAGAACAATTGTAATAAGAATTAGTCTTCCCACTATGTTGAGAGATATGAAGGTCTAGCAAGATAATTTTCTTTCAATTTTTATTAAGTATTCCTCCTAGGCAGAGTATCTTAGCAAGTTTTCGACAAGAGGGATTCCTGGATATTTGTATGGAAGGGAACTACCTTGAATTTCAAGGGTTCTAGAGATAAGTGCTTCCACTTCCTGCGTAGTGTTGAAGAAAAGACTTGGGATTTTCTAAGATTTATTTTTACGTATGAGGCTACATGAAAATCTTCTAAAATTTTCTTGAAGGTTATAGCTTCCCTTAAATAGGATTGTCACTATAGAAATGTGCAATCTCGAAACTACTAATGAGTAGTAGGGGAATCGAAATTGTGAAGCTTAAGACATTTTAATTTTCATCTATAAGCATCTACCTTTATGTTAGTTTAGTGTTCGAAACTAATTCCACAATAGATTCATAAATGACTACTGTGGAATTAGTTTCGAACATTAAACTAGCTCAAGATACCCTCCACAAAAACTATCAAATAATCATCTCCCTTTATCATATAACCTATATCTTCAATGCTTAGAAGGGAAATAAAGGAGGAAAGAGGATCCCCTTGATGAATATATTGATTAAAATATTATTTCCCATTGTAAATTAAAAATTACTCAATGAAAAATAAAATTAAATCATTCAATTAATCATATTATAAATAATGTGTTGGTTTGAGGGGGCCTGACCTAAGTTCAAAGTTAACTAGCCAAACAAAACCCTGTACTACTAGCCCTTTTGGAAACAGCCCACGGAGCACAGACTAAGCTCTCACCCGAAGTAGTATAGGGGGATGTTGGAACCAAGTTTCTGCACCCTTGAGATGTCTAAGGAGTCGGTTTAGTCCAACCGTGAATACCTTCACACAGGTCGCTTCGCACACTATCCTAACCTGCAATGCCTTCGCGATCTATTACAATCGCCATCGCGCAACCCTAACCAGGGGCTGAGGTGCTTTCACGTTGCTAGAGCAACGATCTGCGCTAATTCCCCAAGTTATACCACGGATCTTACTTATCTTCTTATAACAGTTAGTTATCTTCGTGTAAACAGATACTTTGTCTTATATTCACTTTATCAACATATTCATATAAGTTCATGCATCATATAAACAATAGAAATACAATTTATATCTGATACATTCAATGCAAATTCAGGAAAAACATACACAAAAATGATGTAAAACTTCTCTTTATTACTTCTCCAAAGGTTACAGACTCGACTCGCCCTGCGCACTCAACTACAAGGGTCCACGCACTTAGCTGCAGACTACTCGGCCTCTGCGCACTCAGTCACAAAGCCTTCTCCTACTCTACAACCCAAAGACTTGACTCGACACTTAGATAAGACTCAATTCTTCATCCTTTACTCATGATTATCATTCCCCTTTCTTTACAACTTAGAGCCTCACTCTATTTAAACAATCCCATGGTCTGCAGCCCATGGGTAGGTTTCTAAAGCCGACATTACATTAAAAAAATGAGGGCAGACAATACTATGACTTATTTACAAGCCTCGCACTCCACGCCCATAAAACACGGTGTCTTTACATTGGATTTCGTCAAAATCTAGGCTTTAAGCCCCAAAACTTGCCTTGGGGGATCCTACGCCCAACACAAAGCACCAACAATACACTAATTGGACCATGGTACAAAACTTATTATCTTACAATAAAGAAAAATCATGCAAAGTACATTTCAACGCTATAAAAGAAAAAAAATAGTTTTGAACATAGCATAATAAGGCTTGCAATTGGAAAGACTAATAACATAATGATGAGCCTCATCATTGGGTAACTATATGGACCTTAATACACCTCCAAGCTTATTAAAATCAACTCTTCTCATAAATTCCTTACATGTTTTAATTATATTTTGCTTAGTGAGATGAGTAAAAGTAAGATGTATGTCTAGTGGTCTAATGTGCAATGATTGCAGGTGTTTGAGAGCTAATCATGGAAATTTTGGCTATTTAAGGGAAGAAACTCGAATGAGACAAGGAGGAGAGATTATAGGAGATAGATCCTCCTCATCAAATCCTCACTCATTCGAATATTTCTCAATCAAATCACACTAGCTCGGAGCAAGTAGCCAAGTCATGGAGATCATGGGCAGCCGAGCCAGTGACAGTTAAGAGCCAATTCATCTTGAGTTCAGGAGCCAACCCTCCCTATATTTAAGGAAGTTGTTGGAGACTTCAGTTGTATAAATAAGGAGGCCTAGAGCGTCATTAGGATTTGGATTTTTTATGTAAGAGAACTAAGCATTTTCGAGTTCAAGCTTTGTGGAAAAACATTGATATGAAATTTTTCTGATATGATAATGAGAATGAGAATTTCCTTGATCCAGCATTGAGTTGACCTAGAGGGCTAAAGCTCTTGGGTTAGGGCCCAACCCTAGCAGCAAAGGCTCCTCTGCTTGTACTTGTATGTTTATGTTATTTCATATATTAAGTGTTGAATTGATTTTAGCATTATTTCATTGCAAATAGTCGTAAATTTGATTAGTTTTCTTCCATTTGTGCATAGCTTCAGTAGTAGTTTAGAGTGGCAAAGGAATACCAAAAATTTTGATAGTAGGTGGATTTGGCCTCACTACTCCCTTCAGGGACCATGGTTTGAGGAAAAACTCCTATTCAGCCCCAAAAAGGAAGAAATCTGATTTCTTATGGAATTTATGGTTTTCTACTACTTCGGCAAACATCTTTTCAGTTTTCAAAGATATGTTTCAATTGTCATTTCTGTTATCTTCAGCCTTGTATTGGATCTCATGGTTTTTCACAATGTTTTGCAAGTATTTCCATGCATGAACTAGGCAACTAAATAGTGAAATTATGCTTTCTTAAGTTGACTAGAAATCCTCCTTGTTTGATATGACTCATGGATAAATGCCAGTAATGTATGTATTGCAGGAGTTTCAATAGTGTAGGAAGATCTCATGCCAACAACCCCAGCATTATCTCATCCATCCATGATCATCAAAAGCCATGAAGTCCCTCAACCAATTCATCATTCCATAAGAACAGCTTTCGGGTTTTGTTGAGCAAATCCAGCCATCTTACAAACTCTGTTTTGAGCTCTAAAGAAGTGCTAGCCACTCCCTTTCCCTATTTATTCGATCATTCACCTTCCCTAAGCCCTATACCACCTTCCAAATCACTCTTATTGCTCTCGGTCGGATCTTGTCGAAGTACAGTGGATCTTGTAGGAGCATTAGGACATCCTATAGGAAGCATTAGGACATCCTGTAGGACGACCTGTAGTGGCCTATTTTGAGGCCGATTTGTGGAAAAAGCATCGAGGAAGATAGGAGAAGACCCCTACTTTCCTCCCAAACCATATGACCTTCCATCACCATCTCTAAACGACCTACCACATCACAGAGAAGATTTAGCATTCACATTTTCATAGAAAAGGACAAAAAGGAAAAAAGAGTTATTGTGTTCATTCATATGCACAGCAGTAGAATGTTTGGTTATTTCAGATTGCATGCCTAGGACAATTAGGATTACACACATGTTAGCTTAGAACTCTTCTGAAGTAAGATCTCTTAGCAATTAGTTAGATGAGTGGTGTGTTTAAAGCATTGATTTCAGTCTTTCCTTACTGCAGTAGACAATCTTCCAATTCTCCCAATTAGTGCAAAATTCCCCTTTCTTCATTGGTAGTCAAACTTCTTCTAAATCAATAGAAGGTTGGTTTGAGAAACCATAGTGTTCTATCGCCATCTCAACAGTGACAAAGAGTGGACCCGTCGCATATGCTTGTGTATACATCATTGTCACCTCCAAGTTTGTACGAACCCCGGGTTGATAAATTAAAGTTGGTAGCCCAAGGAGTTGCAGCATTCTTACTGCAATACTAGTGCTCATCACTTTTTGGCACCGTTGTTAGGGAGGTGTCTGAGTAAGATGTGATTTATGCTTTCTTTCTTCCATTTCTTATCTCTTTCATTCTACTATTAGCTTCATTTCTGCAAGTGTAATTGTAAGTTGGTTTGCTTTATTTTCCATTCTGCAAGTGAGATTTCATTTAGCAATTAGTATCCATTCAGTTTGTTATTTCAATTCTAAAATTAGTCTCAAAGCTTGAAAAAAACACAAAACAAAACAAAAACACTTCTTTCATGCCTCGTAGGAATAGGGATAACTTAGGAAAAAAATTGCCAAATACCCCCACCACTTCAAACAGCTAACCTTCCCTCTTCTTCGGTGGTTGTGAATTGGAAGACCCCTTAGGCGAACAACCATATATTTTTGAGGAGCCTACAGGGGGAGAAGAAGAAGGAGAACCCATTCCAACTGACCTATTGGCTGAAAATAGGAATGGCAGAGGAGATAGAGAAAGAATCGAGGGTGTTTTTCCCATCAGAGAAACAATTGGGGATGCCAAGATGAAAAACATAAGCCCCTCTGCTCTTCCTCACTTCCATGGCTTGACCTCAGAAGATCCAGATACCTTCTTGTTTGAGTTCGTTGTCATATGCAGAACTTATGATTACACCACTGATGATCAGAAGTTGAAATTATTTCCATCCACTCTCAAGGATGCAGCATTGTGCTAGCTCATGGGTTTACCTAGAGATAGCATCACAACCTGGGCTCAAATGTAGCAAGCCTTCAATAATAAGTATTGGGACTACTGCAGGTCTAAAGACACTAAAGAAGAAATTTTTAGAATGACCTTGGGGCATGATGAATCCTTGGAGGATTATGAGGAAAGATTCCATATTAGCTACAGAAGGGCCAGGTGCACATTTGGACCTAAGTCACTGAAGCTAGTCCTGCTCAGAGGGGACATCTACCAAGTACCCTATGAAGATATCAAGATTGTCTTTAAGAAACATTCTAGGGAAACTAGGAAAAAGGGTAGGGGTAGTCAACCAATGGCCATCTCATCCTCTTCCAACACATCCATAAAAGAGGAAATTGGAAATATGTTGGAATATTTAAAGAGTTAAATGTTGCAAACCCTCACCCTACAGATGGACATTATGCACATAAAGAGAAAGCAAGAGGAAGTAGAGAGAGCATTAGCCATCTTCTGCCCTAAATGCACAAGAAGGCATCCTAGGAATCAATGTCCATTAAATCTTATAGAAATTGGCTCAGTCTATGAAGAAAACCACTCCACAGACAAGTGCCCTTCTCTACCTAGACTAAAAGTTGTGTATCAGGGAACTGAAGGGGTGATTGAACAGCTCTGCTACATAAATCAAAGGAGACCTCATCAGCCTCAACCATACCAGCAGGACATGAAAGGGTCATCCTATGCATATTACAACCCTAAACCAAAACACATCCATTCCCTCTTGGGGGACCCCTACTCATCCCTCCTGGTCTACACCATTGGTCATTTTCACTTCAGTACCATTCCCAGCTGACCAACCAGTCATTTCAGCATATAATCCTCCACAACCTGAGTGGAATGCACCACCCCAAGGGTGGACGCCCCCATATAACAAAGCTCTAGCTTTATTGCCTCACCTCCTACTCAACCCCAGCTTTTACACCCTACTCCACCTAAACAACCTCAGATGCCTGCCCAACCAAATTTGAACCTGCACAACAAACAGGCACAACAGGTATATAGTGGAGAGACATCCTACCCTACTTATGCTGTGGAAATTCATGAAATCAACCTAAGGTCTAGGAGAGTGCTCCTGGACAACTAACCTCCATCTCCACCTAGGGAGAGTGAGGAGGAAAGAGAGGAAAGTATGCCTAGAGCGAATCCACCACCCTTTCCTGAAATATTAACTCATCTGGTCCAGCCTACCCCATAAGAGAATGAACTTCTGGGTGAATTGAAAAATTTGTGTCAAAATTCCACTTCTCCAAGCCATTAAGGATGTACCTATTTACAAAAAACTAATTAAAGAGAAGTGTTTTAAACATCCAGGGAGGTGAAAAAGAGATACCCCTACCATTAATTTCATTGGACAGTTGTCCAACTTAATGCTAGGGTAGGTAACTTTCCCAAAGTATTTAGACCCTGGAAGCCCTGTAGTAGATGTGCACATCAATGGCACCATTGTCCCACACACCTTGATTGATCTTGGGGTTGCCATTAATGTGATGACTAAGGACACCATGCTCAAGCTAAATCTCTAGGGTTCATTAAGAAAGACCACAACAGTCTTGCAACTTGCAGATCATTCCATAATAGCCCCTGAGGGAATTGTTGAGGATGTGATGGTCTCCATTGACTCCTGGGAGTACCCTCTAGACTTCCTAGTTCTCCATCCTAAGGACAAGCTTAATGGTTTTCCTCTCATACTTGGGAGGCCTTGGTTAGCCACTATTGATGCCTACATCAGCTCTAGGGCTGGAAATATGACTATCAAAAATGTGCATCTGTCCAAGCAGTTGGTCTTGTACCCTCCTGCTCAGCCATCTTTAGAACATGATTTACCTTTATGGATAGAAGAGGAGGAAGATGATGAAGTCTACTTAGCCCAACTCTATACCCTAGAAGCTACCATGGGAGGAGGACAGTCGGATGAAGATGATTTGATTGAACACATACTCCAAAATCCAACTCCCAGCACCTCGTCCTTAGAGGAAGTAGTAAATGAAACCAAGAGCAACCATCAAATTGATCTATTCTTAGCTGATTCAAACCCTACTCATGTCAAGACAATAGAATTCGTCCATAAAAGAACTTTGAAAATCAACCCCTCTTTCTATACACCAAGAAGAAGAGTTGCGAAACATGCTAAGGGAACATCTGAATGCCTTTGCTTGGAGTTACAAAGAAATTAAGGGAGTGCACCCCTCGGTGTGTACTCACCACATTTATATCAAATAATGTTTCAAAACAATCCGACAACCCCAAAGGAGAATGAATCCAACTTTCAAGGATTAAATGCCTGGATTATTAGATGCTTACTTTTATTGCAATAGTTTGATGTAACTATTATTGATAAGCCTGACAAGGAGAATGTTTCACTTGTCATCTAGATTCACTTGTCATGCAGGGGAGGAAGGAATGGTTGATGATCAATTACCAAATGAATACTTATTCGCCATTTCAATTCTCTCTCCATGGTTTGCTAACATATAAAATGAGTTGGTGTCTGCATATTTTCCACCAAATTTGTCCTCCAAGGGAAAGAGCAAGCTTGTGAGGAAGAGCGCCCCATTCACTTGGATTGGGGGAAACCTCTTCAAACTAGGCTCAGATCAAATTCTAAGAAGATGTGTCAAGGAGGAGGAAGTCTTTGACATCCTTCTGACCTATCATGATGGGCCTTGTGGAGATCACTTTGCAGCCAAAATGACAACATTCAAGGTGTTACAAGCTGGTTATTACTGGCCCACTCTTCACCAAGGTGTGAGGAGGTATACTAGTCAGTGTGATCGGTGCCAAAGGATGGGGAAACCTACCCCAAGGGATGAAATTCCAGTGCAACCTCAAGTGATGTTTGAGCCATTTGACAAGTGGGGCATGGATTTCATTAGACCCATTGACCCTCCATATAGGCAAAAGTAGTACAACATTGTGTCCACTAACTATTTAACCAAGTGGGTTGAAGCCAAGGCCATCAAAGCAGCAACAGAAGAGAAAGTGGTTGATTTCTTAAGGGAAAATGTATTTTATAAGTTTGGGTACCCTAGAGAATGTTGGCATTATGATTCAAGTGTTGTCCTTGATGGCAACTCACTCAGAGGCTGGTACAGGTGCTTAGAGGTTGGTACAGGTAATGGCAACTTAATCAGAGGACAGATCTTAGTACAGCATGCCAAGAAAGTTCATACACGCAGGTTCATTAAGCCCAAGTCGCGTATACAAGCAGGTTCACTATATACCAAGTCGCGTATACGCAGGTTCGCTATATACCAAGTCGCGTGTACACGCAGGTTGGCTTCAGTAAAAGAGCGTGTATGTGGAAAACGTATCTTTGGTCCGTGGCGGTTATTCCTTGGAAGTTGTGCCTATGGTTTTGGACCATGGAGTCTCGATAGATGTGTTGATCCGTAGCATTGAGTTGATGGTATTGGATTTCTATGGTTTTGGCCCTTGGTATTGAGCAAGGCCTAAAGCTATATAAGGAGAAAGATCATTAGGCCAAAAAGGGGTGTAAGTGTGTGTGTGTGTGATGAAGATCTGAGGAAGTGTGAGATCCAAGTGCTGGTTGTGGGTTGGTGATCTGAACCAAGGTTTCACTCATGTGGAGGATGATGAATGATGGAACGAGATCTCAAGGCTTGGAATGATTATCTTCATATGGTATGGCTGTGGATAGACTAGATCTATTGACGCATGTTTATTGTTATGATCTGGGTATGTTTTGATGTCTGATATAGCTGCGGAGGTATAAGTTAGAATTTGCAGATCTGTACGCGGGTTGGTTTTGGTAAAAGAGCGTATACACGCAGGTTGGGTTCATCGAAGTAGCGTATACATTGTAAAGCTTGATATTTGAAGATGGAATTGGATCTGGTTGTTGTTATGATGTTGTTGACAGGGTTTCAGTGATTCAGTATTGGGTGCTTCAGTGATTGATGATGCAGGTTGTACTACAATGGTGATTGTCTTATGGATCCAGTATGAAAATGTATGAAACGTGGTCCCGGGAAGATCGTAGGCCGGCACCTACGTACTGGTAAACATATCAGCCAGTACAAGAGCCAAGGGGGTTGTAGCTCCCTTCCAGGAGCAGCTGGAAAACGAGTGAAGGTTGTAGCCTTCTGTAGGGTTGGCACCTACGTACTAGTAAATGGATCGGCTAGTACAAGAGCTATGAGGGTTGTAGCCCTCTGCAGGTTGCAGCCTGCGTGCTGGTAAATGACTGCACCAGTGCATTGTAAAAGAAGTTTCTTATTAAAGAAGAAAGAGACGAATTGCAGCAGGTGGTTTTCACCCACATTGGGTTTCCACATTATATCATGGTGTTCATGTGTGTGGCTCTTGTGTGATGTTCTGTTCTGTTATTCTGCACCTGTTTACTGTTAATATGCTTAATAATGATCTGATGCATTTACTGAAGATTAAGATAACTGAATTATAAGATCTTTGGATATACGCGAGTTTCATTAGACACAGTAGCGTGTACATGCAGGTTCACTTAATTGAAGTAGCGTATATGTTTCTGAGTATGAAATTGAAAAAGTTTGATTGATCTGATAATACTGATTCACCCCCCCTCTCAGTATTATTTCCAACAATTGGTATCAGAGCAGGTCCTTCAGAGAAGCTTGATCGCTTGAAGGAGATTCGTAGAACAATGGGGAAGAAAGCACATCAGAAGAAGAAGACAACTCAAAGGAACAATGACAACCTGCCGTTGAGTGGAAGTAAGAATTCAGATCCTGAATCACCTCAGAATGAAGATGGACAAACAAATGAAGCATCAGATCAAACCATAGATCAGCAAGATCTACCTAGCAAAAACGAGAATGCCCTCAAAGAAGAAATCATCAAATTAGAAGATCTGTTGGAATGTGCCTCCAGAACTCGACAAATGCTGCTAGCACTGAATAAAGAGCAAGAAAACGAGATCCTCAAACTAAGGCATCAGTTGGATGAAGGAAGGAAAGCTGAAGAGACCTTGAAGAAGCAATGTCTAGACAAAGAAGAACAACATCAAGTCGAGGTAAATATCTTGAAAAGTAAATTAGAAGAAAAGGATAAACTATTACGATTTCAAGATAGTACTAAGATCTTGGATGATATTCTTAGTAGTCAAAGGTCCCCTGCTATCAAAACTGGTCTTGGTTTTCATGAGTCTATTGAAGGTGAATCTGGTTCACAAATTAAGACAAGAATCTCTAATGCAAAATCTGAAAGGCTCTACAAGGAGATGAAAGGTCAACCTCATCAACAATCAAGGAAAGAGACTCCTCAAAGAAAATCTTTTACTCCTCCCATGAATAATGTTGAATGTTATGTATGTCATAATCTTGGACATGTTGCAGCCATATGTAGAAGAAGAAGGTTTCAAGACCATCATGCAGAAAGATCATCACATTCAAGGTACTTTAATGGATATTGCTTTTCTTGCAATATGTTTGGCCACAAAGCTGCTGATTGCTATAGGAGGAATATGAAACATGTAAGATGCTATGCATGTAACAAGTTTGGACATAGAGCAAAGGATTGCAGGAACAAAGCTCATGATAAGAAGAAATCATCAACATGCTTGAAGATATGGAAGAAGAAGGAAGTTCAGCCAGAAAGATGTGGCACAGCACAGGGTACTCAGCACAGCACAGACATAACAGACTCAGGGGGAGCTGAAGATGTAAAACTTCAGTGTTCTAATTCTCATACGCAAGTTTCATGAAGTCAAGCCGCATATATACGCGAGTTTCACACTGCAAAGTCGCGTATATGTCAGTTTTTGAAAAAGCAGTGGGGACAGACTCAGAAAAGGGGTCTGATATGATCCAGTCCAATATATGCTCTATTGGTTAACAGTTACAGTCTGCTGAGGATGTTTGGAAATGTTTTGATACTTGTAAGATGTTAGAAGTGTTTAATCCTAACTTGATGATGATGAGATCTTGATGCTTATTACTGATGTATGCATGATCAGATCTAACTACAGATGGCACAGGCTCAGGAAGAGCATATACTTCAAATAATGCATTGTTGGCATTATGGTTAGAAGTTGTTGATAAAGTCTATGAAGCTAAATCAAAGGAATGGAATTGCAGGCTGATGGTACAGATCATATATGATGAATGATAGTCATGGTCTTGAATGAATTGCTGGTCCTAGAACTTGCATCTACTCAGGGGGAGCATGGATGGATTGATACAACTTGGAGCCCATTCAGAAACTTCAGCATGTATCTCTATTGTGATATCTCTTTTATGGTGTCAAGGTCATGTAACGGCCTATGTTGGTTTCCCCACTATGCCTGGGATGAATGATGAGTAAACTCTTAATGTATCTCCACATGGTTAGGTGGATGAGTCAATATTGGTATATCCCCACTAGTTTGGGTGATGAATGTATGTATTGAGTCTTTTGGTGATAGGAAGGTCTTCTATGGTGTATAAGTCTTTGTTCTTCTTTAAGAACATCTTTTGCAGATCTTGCCTACAGTCAAGGGGAGCATGAACAACACAATTCAGCAAGAGCAGGATGGATAGATTGGTACACTTTGGCATACACAAAGGGGGAGCACATTTGGAGATTGCAGCAGGTACTCAAGGGGAGTATGGACAGCAGAAGGTATACCAAAGAAGAGGATATCTTGGTTCGCCCTTTGCCCTTGATGTCAAAGGGGGAGAGTGACTTGGTGTGGTGGTTGCCATCAAGTCCAAAGGGGGAGATTGTTGGCATTATGATTCAAGTGTTGTCCTTGATGGCAACTCACTCAGAGGCTGGTACAGGTGCTTAGAGGTTGGTACAGGTAATGGCAACTTAATCAGAGGACAGATCTTAGTACAGCATGCCAAGAAAGTTCATACACGCAGGTTCATTAAGCCCAAGTCGCGTATACAAGCAGGTTCACTATATACCAAGTCGCGTATACGCAGGTTCGCTATATACCAAGTCGCGTGTACACGCAGGTTGGCTTCAGTAAAAGAGCGTGTATGTGGAAAACGTATCTTTGGTCCGTGGCGGTTATTCCTTGGAAGTTGTGCCTATGGTTTTGGACCATGGAGTCTCGATAGATGTGTTGATCCGTAGCATTGAGTTGATGGTATTGGATTTCTATGGTTTTGGCCCTTGGTATTGAGCAAGGCCTAAAGCTATATAAGGAGAAAGATCATTAGGCCAAAAAGGGGTGTAAGTGTGTGTGTGTGTGATGAAGATCTGAGGAAGTGTGAGATCCAAGTGCTGGTTGTGGGTTGGTGATCTGAACCAAGGTTTCACTCATGTGGAGGATGATGAATGATGGAACGAGATCTCAAGGCTTGGAATGATTATCTTCATATGGTATGGCTGTGGATAGACTAGATCTATTGACGCATGTTTATTGTTATGATCTGGGTATGTTTTGATGTCTGATATAGCTGCGGAGGTATAAGTTAGAATTTGCAGATCTGTACGCGGGTTGGTTTTGGTAAAAGAGCGTATACACGCAGGTTGGGTTCATCGAAGTAGCGTATACATTGTAAAGCTTGATATTTGAAGATGGAATTGGATCTGGTTGTTGTTATGATGTTGTTGACAGGGTTTCAGTGATTCAGTATTGGGTGCTTCAGTGATTGATGATGCAAGTTGTACTACAATGGTGATTGTCTTATGGATCCAGTATGAAAATGTATGAAACGTGGTCCCGGGAAGATCGTAGGCCGGCACCTACGTACTGGTAAACATATCAGCCAGTACAAGAGCCAAGGGGGTTGTAGCTCCCTTCCAGGAGCAGCTGGAAAACGAGTGAAGGTTGTAGCCTTCTGTAGGGTTGGCACCTACGTACTAGTAAATGGATCGGCTAGTACAAGAGCTATGAGGGTTGTAGCCCTCTGCAGGTTGCAGCCTGCGTGCTGGTAAATGACTGCACCAGTGCATTGTAAAAGAAGTTTCTTATTAAAGAAGAAAGAGACGAATTGCAGCAGGTGGTTTTCACCCACATTGGGTTTCCACCTTATATCATGGTGTTCATGTGTGTGGCTCTTGTGTGATGTTCTGTTCTGTTATTCTGCACCTGTTTACTGTTAATATGCTTAATAATGATCTGATGCATTTACTGAACATTAAGATAACTGAATTATAAGATCTTTGGATATACGCGAGTTTCATTAGACACAGTAGCGTGTACACGCAGGTTCACTTAATTGAAGTAGCATATATGTTTCTGAGTATGAAATTGAAAAAGTTTGATTGATCTGATAATACTGATTCACCCCCCCTCTCAGTATTATTTCCAACAATTGGTATCAGAGCAGGTCCTTCAGAGAAGCTTGATCGCTTGAAGGAGATTCGTAGAACAATGGGGAAGAAAGCACGTCAGAAGAAGAAGACAGCTCAAAGGAACAATGACAACCTGCCGTTGAGTGGAAGTAAGAATTCAGATCCTGAATCACCTCAGAATGAAGATGGACAAACAAATGAAGCATCAGATCAAACCATAGATCAGCAAGATCTACCTAGCAAAAAGGAGAATGCCCTCAAAGAAGAAATCATCAAATTAGAAGATCTGTTGGAATGTGCCTCCAGAACTCGACAAATGCTGCTAGCACTGAATAAAGAGCAAGAAAACGAGATCCTCAAACTAAGGCATCAGTTGGATGAAGGAAGGAAAGCTGAAGAGACCTTGAAGAAGCAATGTCTAGACAAAGAAGAACAACATCAAGTCGAGGTAAATATCTTGAAAAGTAAATTAGAAGAAAAGGATAAACTATTACGATTTCAAGATAGTACTAAGATCTTGGATGATATTCTTAGTAGTCAAAGGTCCCCTGCTATCAAAACTGGTCTTGGTTTTCATGAGTCTATTGAAGGTGAATCTGGTTCACAAATTAAGACAAGAATCTCTAATGCAAAATCTGAAAGGCTCTACAAGGAGATGAAAGGTCAACCTCATCAACAATCAAGGAAAGAGACTCCTCAAAGAAAATCTTTTACTCCTCCCATGAATAATGTTGAATGTTATGTATGTCATAATCTTGGACATGTTGCAGCCATATGTAGAAGAAGAAGGTTTCAAGACCATCATGCAGAAAAATCATCACATTCAAGGTACTTTAATGGATATTGCTTTTCTTGCAATATGTTTGGCCACAAAGCTGCTGATTGCTATAGGAGGAATATGAAACATGTAAGATGCTATGCATGTAACAAGTTTGGACATAGAGCAAAGGATTGCAGGAACAAAGCTCATGATAAGAAGAAATCATCAACATGCTTGAAGATATGGAAGAAGAAGGAAGTTCAGCCAGAAAGATGTGGCACAGCACAGGGTACTCAGCACAGCACAGACATAACAGACTCAGGGGGAGCTGAAGATGTAAAACTTCAGTGTTCTAATTCTCATACGCAAGTTTCATGAAGTCAAGCCGCATATATACGCGAGTTTCACACTGCAAAGTCGCGTAATGTCAGTTTTTGAAAAAGCAGTGGGGACAGACTCAGAAAAGGGGTCTGATATGATCCAGTCCAATATATGCTCTATTGGTTAACAGTTACAGTCTGCTGAGGATGTTTGGAAATGTTTTGATACTTGTAAGATGTTAGAAGTGTTTAATCCTAACTTGATGATGATGAGATCTTGATGCTTATTACTGATGTATGCATGATCAGATCTAACTACAGATGGCACAGGCTCAGGAGGAGCATATACTTCAAATAATGCATTGTTGGCATTATGGTTAGAAGTTGTTGATAAAGTCTATGAAGCTAAATCAAAGGAATGGAATTGCAGGCTGATGGTACAGATCATATATGATGAATGATAGTCATGGTCTTGAATGAATTGCTGGTCCTAGAACTTGCATCTACTCAGGGGGAGCATGGATGGATTGATACAACTTGGAGCCCATTCAGAAACTTCAGCATGTATCTCTTTTGTGATATCTCTTTTATGGTGTCAAGGTCATGTAACGGCCTATGTTGGTTTCCCCACTATGCCTGGGATGAATGATGAGTAAACTCTTAATGTATCTCCACATGGTTAGGTGGATGAGTCAATATTGGTATATCCCCACTAGTTTGGGTGATGAATGTATGTATTGAGTCTTTTGGTGATAGGAAGGTCTTCTATGGTGTATAAGTCTTTGTTCTTCTTTAAGAACATCTTTTGCAGATCTTGCCTACAGTCAAGGGGAGCATGAACAACACAATTCAGCAAGAGCAGGATGGATAGATTGGTACACTTTGGCATACACAAAGGGGGAGCACATTTGGAGATTGCAGCAGGTACTCAAGGGGAGTATGGACAGCAGAAGGTATACCAAAGAAGAGGATATCTTGGTTCGCCCTTTGCCCTTGATGTCAAAGGGGGAGAGTGACTTGGTGTGGTGGTTGCCATCAAGTCCAAAGGGGGAGATTGTTGGCATTATGATTCAAGTGTTGTCCTTGATGGCAACTCACTCAGAGGCTGGTACAGGTGCTTAGAGGTTGGTACAGGTAATGGCAACTTAATCAGAGGACAGATCTTAGTACAGCATGCCAAGAAAGTTCATACACGCAGGTTCATTAAGCCCAAGTCGCGTATACAAGCAGGTTCACTATATACCAAGTCGCGTATACGCAGGTTCGCTATATACCAAGTCGCGTGTACACGCAGGTTGGCTTCAGTAAAAGAGCGTGTATGTGGAAAACGTATCTTTGGTCCGTGGCGGTTATTCCTTGGAAGTTGTGCCTATGGTTTTGGACCATGGAGTCTCGATAGATGTGTTGATCCGTAGCATTGAGTTGATGGTATTGGATTTCTATGGTTTTGGCCCTTGGTATTGAGCAAGGCCTAAAGCTATATAAGGAGAAAGATCATTAGGCCAAAAAGGGGTGTAAGTGTGTGTGTGTGTGATGAAGATCTGAGGAAGTGTGAGATCCAAGTGCTGGTTGTGGGTTGGTGATCTGAACCAAGGTTTCACTCATGTGGAGGATGATGAATGATGGAACGAGATCTCAAGGCTTGGAATGATTATCTTCATATGGTATGGCTGTGGATAGACTAGATCTATTGACGCATGTTTATTGTTATGATCTGGGTATGTTTTGATGTCTGATATAGCTGCGGAGGTATAAGTTAGAATTTGCAGATCTGTACGCGGGTTGGTTTTGGTAAAAGAGCGTATACACGCAGGTTGGGTTCATCGAAGTAGCGTATACATTGTAAAGCTTGATATTTGAAGATGGAATTGGATCTGGTTGTTGTTATGATGTTGTTGACAGGGTTTCAGTGATTCAGTATTGGGTGCTTCAGTGATTGATGATGCAGGTTGTACTACAATGGTGATTGTCTTATGGATCCAGTATGAAAATGTATGAAACGTTGTCCCGGGAAGATCGTAGGCCGGCACCTACGTACTGGTAAACATATCAGCCAGTACAAGAGCCAAGGGGGTTGTAGCTCCCTTCCAGGAGCAGCTGGAAAACGAGTGAAGGTTGTAGCCTTCTGTAGGGTTGGCACCTACGTACTAGTAAATGGATCGGCTAGTACAAGAGCTATGAGGGTTGTAGCCCTCTGCAGGTTGCAGCCTGCGTGCTGGTAAATGACTGCACCAGTGCATTGTAAAAGAAGTTTCTTATTAAAGAAGAAAGAGACGAATTGCAGCAGGTGGTTTTCACCCACATTGGGTTTCCACCTTATATCATGGTGTTCATGTGTGTGGCTCTTGTGTGATGTTCTGTTCTGTTATTCTGCACCTGTTTACTGTTAATATGCTTAATAATGATCTGATGCATTTACTGAAGATTAAGATAACTGAATTATAAGATCTCTGGATATACGCGAGTTTCATTAGACACAGTAGCGTGTACACGCAGGTTCACTTAATTGAAGTAGCGTATATGTTTCTGAGTATGAAATTGAAAAAGTTTGATTGATCTGATAATACTGATTCACCCCCCCTCTCAGTATTATTTCCAACAGAGAACTGGTCACTAATCAAGGCAGTCAATTTACATCTCATATGATTGAAAATTTGTTGAGCCAGCACAATATCAATCATAGAACATCCACTCCTTACCACCCACAAGCTAATGGGAAAGTGGAGGTAACCAACAGAGCACTGGAAGGCATTCTGACCAAAGTAATTATGTTATGAAACCAGCTCAAGAAAAGATAGAAAAGATAGATCAACGCCTTATAATTCAGCCTCTTCGAGGGGGCAACCTCCTTTACATTACATAAATGAACAATTCTTCGATGATACAAATGAAAAGACCTCCTTTCTATATATAGGAGTCTAAGGGGTCATAACATAATCAGAGCCGACATAACAATAATAATGTAAGGGCACAATAATAACAATAGTGGGCTTATATGGGGCAGAATAGTAACAATATTGGCACTACATGGGTACATCAATATAATAAGTGGGTTGTACTAATAACAATAAGGGGTTACACTAGTAGTATAGGGGCCTAACATGCCCCTCTCCTTCAAAAAGCGTTGTCCTCAATGCTTGAGTAGTTCTTGATGCTTCTGTATAAATTTCTTGTCCTCCCATGTGGAATCTTCAGCGGGTAAGTTCTTCCATTTGATGAGATACTTTGAAATTGATCGATTTCATAGTTGTCAGGTTCTTGTTTCTGTGACTGCTCCTCTTCAATTTTGGGCAATATTGTTTGAATTGGGATCTTTTGCAACTTTTGAATAAGTGGCCATACTTCTTCATCCTTCTTCCATTCATCCCTTGCTTCATTTATCCAATCTAGTTGGATAATAGAAATAGCACAAAACAATGCTTCCACATCCTCATGCTTGAAGATTCTTCCCATTCGGTAAGGTCACCATTTTTTAAGTGCATGTAGTATTGCCAACATTTCCTTTTCATAAATAGCTTGCTTGAGATGTAGCAAAAAACATACCCAATCACCTACATCAAAACATTTTTTACTACAATTTTGATCTACCTATTGTTTCGTTTGATTTTGCATCGAAGTGGTGTTATCCTTTAAAAGTTGGAGAACTTGTTGTTGATGCTCGATGTGATCTTTCACTGCTTGAACCTTTTTCTTCTTGATATGTCCTTCTATCTCTAGAGTTTGAGGAGTGATAATTTCTTCCAATCCTTTAAAAGATATGGTCGGATTCATTTATTGATGCTCGATGTGATCTTTCACTTCTTGAAGATTTTTCTTCTTGATATGTCCATCTATCTTGATAGTTTGAGGAGTGGTAATTTCGACCAATGAATTACAAGATATGGTTGGATTCATTTCTTATTTCTCAATGTTATCTTTCACTTCTTGCACCTTTTTCTTCTTGATATGTCCTTCTATCTTAAGAGTTTGAGGAGTGGTAATTATTGCCAATGCTTTACAAGATATCGTCTGATTCATTTCTTCTTTCTCTGGGGTGGGGTCCTGGCGTATATCTTCTTCTTTTCATGTTTCTTGATCCTTTTCTTCCTCCTATTCATATTCTATGTAAAATAATTTCTTCTCAGCACACTTATGACCTTTAGTGCATTTGCTATCACAATTGTAACAAAGCCCTTTTTCTCTTTTTTCTTCCAATTGTTGTGGTGTAACCCTTGTAGGTTGTGGAAGGCTAGGAGAAACAACACTTCCATATTTATATTTGTGAGGGGTATGCTTCCTAGTTTCCATAATTTTGCTTTCCACTATGTCACAAAGCCCTTTTACTCTTTCCAATGGTTGTGGCGTTGCTCTAAAGAAGGTGTTGCTCTTTGTATCCTCATAATGTGCTATCATTTCCTCCGTGAAAATTGACCACGTGACAAGTTGTTTACGAGAACAAAGCCCTTCATACCATAAAAATTGATCCGATTCTAAATATGAAGATGTAATACATACCTTTTGTAACAGTGGTACACCACGTAGATCAAAATATTGCTCCATCTGAAGTATCCAATTTACTGGATCCTTGCCATCAAACTTCCTCATCTTGATTTTTCTTGATTTTAGGAGCTCGATCTTGAAACCACTGTAACTTTGTACTTTCAGATCTTTAAGTTCTGAAATTACGACTTGTAGTACCCCTCTGTGTTCTCTTTCCAATGCCACTAGTCTGATCCAAATTGGATTCTCCAAGAAATACTTATGCACAATCTCCCAAGATGACCTGATTATAGACCTTTCCAGAAGAGCGAACTTGTATGAAGTGCCACGTGTCACTGTTTTGACCTTTGGCTCTTAAAAATATATACAAGAAACTACAGTCCGTTCTATTTATGTACCTTCTTACGAAATTTTAATCTGATGCTCAAAGAGAAAGTTATGACGATTTTGCCCAGGTCACTTATTTGGAATGTAATTCAGGAGTCTACAAAAAGACCAAGTTCCTCAAATCATATCTCCGTAAATATAGTGAAAAATGCTCTAAAATTCGGATCCGAGATTCAGCGCGAATTCTTCTCAAATGGGTTTTTTTTTTAGCTTCTGAAACATCGCAGAAAAAAGTTATAGCGAAAATGCCACAATGACTTGTTTGGAGCAGCAAAACCCTAGAATCCAAAGCTCTGATACCAAATGTTATGGAACCAGCTCAAGAAAAGATAGAAAAGATATATCAACGCCTTATAATTCAGCCTCTTCGAGGGGGCAACCTCCTTTACATTACATAAATGAACAATTCTTCGATGATACAAATGAAAAGACCTCCTTTCTATATATAGGAGTCTAAGGGGTCATAACATAATCAGAGCCGACATAACAATAATAATGTAAGGGCACAATAATAACAATAGTGGGCTTATATGGGGCAGAATAGTAACAATATGGGCACTACATGGGTACATCAATATAATAAGTGGGTTGTACTAATAACAATAAGGGGTTACACTAGTAGTATAGGGGCCTAACAAATTAGCAACAATAGAAAGGATTGGGCAGATAGATTAATTGAGGCCACTTGGGCCTACAACACCACCTGGAAGACCACCACAGGATTCACTCCTTATGAGCTGGTCTATGGGAAGAAGGCCTTGTTGTCCATTGAATTTGAATACAACACCTTAAGATGGCAGCACAACTGGATCTAGATCTCACCAGGGCACAACAATAAAGATTGCTCCAGCTGAATGGGTTAGATGAATTTAGAATGCAGGCCCTCCTACACGCATAAGTGACTCAAGTTCAAAGGAATATTTTGCATGACAAGAACATAAAGGACAAGTAGTTTTAATAAGGTGATTGGCTTTGTTGTATGATTCCAGATACAAGGACTAAAAATGCAAATTAAGGACTAGATGGTTAGGGCCTTATGTCATAGAAAAATGTCATGATAATGGTTCAGTACAGATAAGAACCATTGATGCAGAGGCTATCCCTTTACTTTTCAATGGGTACAGATTGAAGGTCTACAAGAAGCCCTTGTCAAAACAAGAATTCATCAATGGCATCAGCGAGAAATTGACAGTGGTGGAGCAAGTCTCAGCTTCTACCCCATCAAGTCCCTGAAAACAAACAAACAAAAAAAACAAAAACAAACAAAAAAACATCTGAAAATCCCCATGAGGCACCTGAGTCCCATTATTGGGTTGAAAAACTCTTGAGGTGGCCCAATGGTGTTGAAAAGAAAAGGAAAAATCTAAAAATATCTCTGGGTGAAAACCTCTTTTGAGGCACCCAGCTCAAGCAACTAGGATGAAATCCTCTTGGAGGCAAACTAGTTGTTTTCAAAAAAGGAAAAAAAAAGAGAGAAAAGAAAAAGTTTGAAAATGTTGTTTTCAAGATAGCACGAGGAGGATCAACGCAATTTGAGAGGAACAAAAGGACCTACACAATCCATATTTTCATTCCTCCATCCCATATTCTTCATTATCCCACCAATCCCTCCATTTATGAACTCCTTTAGCTCAGTTTACACAGGCTCTGTGTTTTCTATAGGATTGCCTGAAAACCTACAAGAGTTTCCTGTAGGAATTACAGTGGCTTTGGAATCCTAAGAAAAGTGACCCTAGAGTAAGGGGATGACCAGCTTGTGTCAAAAAAATAAAATGATCACTCCGCCACATCATCACCATGCCTTTCATCTCCTTGTTACCCTTGCATCCATCCAATAAGTCAATTCAAAAAAAAAAAAAAAAAAATATATATATATATATATATATACACAATTTTCAAAGAAAAGAAAAAAATAGAAGAGGGTGAGAATAGAGGTCAGAGGGACAATACTTGAGGGCTATACCTCTCACCTACCATTCACAGGAACCCTTCTCTACTCTTGTCAACAATGCTCATGCTCCAAAACTAAAAAAAAGGTATGAAAGTTTAGGGGAGAGGCAGCTACAGGACTTCCTGTAGGTTTCCTATAGGAAATCCTATAGCAGCCTATCCCACCAAGGAAATTTCGCAGGGTTGTAGCCATCTTCAGGAGAGATATTCCAAGGTTAAGGAAGCTCCTTCGGAGCTCGGCAGTAGCAGAAAGATCATCAGCATCACTCTCCAGTACCCACACATCCAAGGAAACAAGAATCAAAAGAGGCCAATAATAAAAAATATGCATCAAATACACAGCACAGGGACATAATTCTCCAACGAGCATCATCATCAAGGCATCTTACCCACAAGTATGTCATCTTACTCATGCTCTCTCGTTAGCACAATATGATAAAAAATGTAGGATTATGTAAGAGTTAGTTTTATAAGCAAAGGTGGCCAATTAACTTGGCCACCTTCATCCAGTCAACGAGGAGAAAACAGTTAGACCACTCCACAAGTGGCAACAATCAAATCAGAAGAAAAAGGAGATAATGCCAAAAATGGTTAAGTTACGGAGGAACGAAGTGGGAGATGATTACGAGGTGAGTGAAATAATGGACTGATAGTGGAACCAACAGTCCAAAAGGAGGTGCTCGTACTTAGACAGCCAACACACCATCCCATGTGATCATCCATATAAGGAAATAAAACACTAATTTCCACACTAAAAGAGTATTAGCAATCTTGAGAATTCTTCGAAAAGAGGATTGCCTCAGCTTTCTTGAAGCAGCACCTAAAGGAGACAATGAGAATTTTGCAGCGCATATGCACCTACAGGATCCTACAAGAAGACCTACAAGATACAAATCAGTCGTCTACATGATTATCAGTGGGAATTAAGGGAGGAGAGATCAAAGGTTGTCCTCATCAGATAGTAACCAGTGAGGTAGGAGTTATACCTTCCCATATTTTCTAGTTAAAAAAAAAGAAGAAAAATCCTCCATTTGGTTAAGGAAGTTGCAATCTAGGAGAATATTGCTGAGTTATAATTTAAATCTCTCACCCACTAGAATTCTTGAATTATATCCATACAAGCCTCCACAATTATAGGGGAAAGATGACAGGGGGTTTTAACAAGAGGGAGCCCATAAACACAATAAGAATTCATCAGCACCCCCCTGTAGTAGAAATTTTCACAAGGCACAATTGTGTGGGCTTCTTTGAAATAATGAGAGGATACGATGATGAGGTGGCAAGAGACTTTTATCTCTCACTCATAGCCCTCACTAGGACCCATGCCACTGCTGTGGTGAAATTCCTATCAGTAGAAATCACCCCTGAAGTTATAAGCATAATCACAGCACTTCCTCTAGGGTTACCTTGGAGAAAAGAAGATAAGGGAAACAACACCCTTACAAAGAAGAAATTATTTTTGGAAGGGGAGGAGGCAATGCAAGACAAAAATGGGGTCAGAAGAGAAAGCCTTCCATACCCTTGGAATGAGGTTAGTTAACACCTCATTAAATATATATCATGTGAAGGGAGATATAATGTGGTGTATGGATACCATTTCAGACTCATTCAATAACTGAGATTTGAAGTAGACACACCTCCTCAAAGAAGGTTAAGTATACCCTACTTTCTTCTTCAATCACTAATAGATATGAGCATCAAAGTGCAGGAGGGATAACATCAGCAACTAGCCCATCATGGGTTGATCAAATTAATCCTAGAATATGCTCTACATAACCTAAGACTCCCTATTACATGGACAACTTTCAGAGACATGCAAGCAAAGGGAGTAATACAAGCTCTTGAATATGACAAAATCCCCACTACTAGTGAGAAGGATGAAAAAACAGAGGGAGAAAATGAAGATGAAACAGAGGAGGAAAAAGATGAAGAAAAGGAAGAGGAAAATGAAGAAGAGACAGAAGAAGAAAAAAAGATGAGACAGATGAGCAGAGTGAGGAACTAGAGGAAGAATAGAAAGAGAGAGACAAGGATGAGAAGGAGAATGGGAAAGAGGAGACGACACAAAATGAGGAATAGAGGTATACAATTCAAGGCAAAGAAGGGGAAGAATCACCAAGGGTATCTCTAAAACCCACAGAGAAGGAGGAAGAAGTTGCTCTTACTGCCCTAAGTACACCTATCAATTCAAAAGGAAAAAGACAAAGACAAACCCCACTATACTTTAGGACAAGAAAGAGCACAAGGATTAGGCAAGGAAGACCTCAAACACCCACCAAAACTCCTATCGTTATTGAAGACTCACCAAAGAAGCAAGAAAAGATAGCTCCTCTTGAGAAAAATCAAGGAGAAGGATCATCAAGATAAGCCTCTCCCAAATCTCCCATCACATATGTTAGGAGGACTGTCACAAGGTCTTCCTCAACAAAGGAAAAAGGTCTCCTACAAGAGACACAGAAAGACCTACAGGAAGCAGAGACCATCCTACAAGAAACTCTGGTAAACCTACAGGAAACTCTGAAAATGGACCAAGAAGGTATCACTGAGCAAGAAACAAAGAAGGAATACCTAGATCTCATAGAGTAGGCTAGTCCACAACCCAACCTCAACTCTTACTACAGGTTCATTGAAGGCAATAGGGTCATCCCACAGAAGTTTTCCATCCCCTTATTCTTTGAATTTGAGAAAGAAAGGGCAAGAACACATACGTGGATGCAAATTTCCAAATCAAAAGGAGTGGAGGATGTAGGCCACATGGAGGAAAAATTAAAGGATATGAGTAGAGAACTGAGCAGCATAAGGGACAGAGAGGCATTGATGAAAGCTCAGTTAGAAGTAGAAAATGCATGGCTAAGGGGATAGTTACAAGAAAGGGAAAGCCAGTTGGAAGCTATGTCTAGTTTATCCTTAGAGGTAATCTCGTGTAGGATGCCAGCCAAGTCTTATGCCTTGTATCTCAAGTAACAATGGCTAAAATTCCAAATTAAGACTTTAGCACAGAGAGGCACTATGCCCTTCCAAGAATATAGACAATTCATTGATCTCTATGATCAAAGCACCTTGGAATATAGAGAAAATATGTCTAACTTTTACATACACAACTTGACCTTGACAGACTTGAATGTGTGGGACCCAAATTCAAAGCTAGTAGACTTGCAATTGATGACCTTAGCATCATGGATGAATAATGAGGAGGCGAGAGCTACAGAGATGAAAAAGGTGATGGAAAGAGAAGAGATAGAACCACTTATGATCAAAGTTGAACAATCCAATCCAATGGTTGTCATCAGCACCCACAACTTGATCGCAAATGAGCATAAGCTTTCACCTAGGTATCTTGTTTCACAAGAGAAAGCAGTCACACACTTTGAAGACAAGTTCAGGTTGTTAGGAGATTACAACATGTAAGCTTGCCAAAGGAGATGGAACACCTTGCCTTATAGCCTAAAAATCAGAGAATACCATTCTCTCAAAGAATGAGAGATGCACTAAAAAGAACACCCATGTACAAGCAAGCTCTATAAAAACTCAAAGTCAATTGAATTAACTTAAGACTCAGTCCACCACTACTTTTAAGAATGTTGGAAGGAAGGAAAGAAGAAGAAGAAATAAAGCAGTGGGAAGAGATAGAGAGAAAGGTAGGATTTTATTCACAAGAAGAAGAAACTACATCAGAAGCATGGGATGTCAGGGAGGCCACCAGGGAAATGAAAGACATGGATATAGATTAAGTTTTTTAGGTGATAAGCAACACTTTCAGTAGGTGGTGATGATGAGCATCATAATTGGGTAACTATATGGACCTTAATACACCTCCAAGCTTATTAAAATCAACTCTTCTCATAATTCCTTACATTTTTTAATTATATTTTGCTTAATGAGATGAGTAAAAGTAAGATGTATGTCTAGTGGTCTAATGTGCATTGATTGCAGGTTTTTGAGAAAGAATCATGGCAATTTTGGCTAATTAAGGGTAAAAACTCGAATGAGACAAGGAGGAGATTATAGGAGATAGATCCTTTTCATCAAATCCTCACTCATTTGAATATTCCTCAATCAAATCACACTAGCTCAGAGTTGCAAGCAGTTGAGTCATGGAGATCATGGGCAGCTGAGCCAGTGACAATTAAGAGCCATTTCATATTGATTTTGGGAGCCAAGCCTCCCTATATTTAACTAAGTTGTTGGACTACTTCATTTGTATAAATAAGGAGGCCTAAAGCCTCATTACGATTCAGATTTTTTATCAAAGAGCACTAAGCATTTTTAGGTTCAAGCTTTGTGGTAAAACATTGTTATGTAATTTTTCTGATATGATAATTAGAATGAACATTTACTTGATCCAGCACTGAGTTGACTCAAAGGTCTGAAGCTCTTGGGTTAGGGCCCAACCCTAGCAGAAAAGGCTCCTCTTCTTTTACTTGTATGTTTAGGTTATTTCATAGACTAAGTGTTGAAATGATTTTATCATTGTTTCATTACAAGTAATGGTAAATTTGATTAGTTTGCTTCCATTTGTGCATAGCTTCAGCAGTAGTTTAGAGAGGTAAAGCAATACCAAAAAGGCTGATAACATGTGCATTTGGCCTCACTCCTCCCTTCAGGGACCATGGTTTGAGGAAAAACTCCTATTCACCCCCAAAAAGACAAAATTCTGATTTCTTATGGAATTTAGGGTTTTTTGCTACTTAGGCTATCATCTTTTCAATTTTCAAAGATAGGTTTCAATTGTCATTTTTGTTATCTTCAGCTTTGTATTGGATCTCACGGTGTTTCACAATCTTTTGCAAGTATTTCCATGCATGAATTAGGCAACTAAATAATGAAATTATGCTTTCTTAAGTTAATTGGAAATCTTCCCTGTTTGATATGATTCATGGATAAATGCCAGTAATGTATTTATTACAGGAGTTTCAATAATGCAGAAAGATCTCATGCCAGCAACCCCAACCTAATCTCATCCATCCCTCATCACCAAAAGCCACCAAGTCCCTCAACCAATTCATCATTCCATAAGAACAACTTTCCAGGTTTGTTGAGAAAATCCAGTCATCTTACAAAATCTGTTTTGAGCTCTCAAGAAGTCCTAGCCACTCCCTTACCCTATTTCTTCTGTCATTCACCTTCCCTAAGCCCTATACCACCTACGAAATCACTCATATTTCTCTCGGCCAGATCCTATAGGAATACAAGGGATCTTGTAGGAGCATTAGGACATCATGTAGGAAGCATTAGGACGACCTGTAGTGGCCAGTTTTGAGGCCGATTTGCGGAAAAAGCATCCAAGAAGATAGGAGAAGACCCCTACTTGCCTCCCAAAGCATCTGACCTTCCATCACCATCTTTAAGCCACCTTCCACAATAACAATAAGATTTAACATTCACATTTTCACAAAAAAGGACAAAAAGGAAAAAAGAGTTATTATGTTCATTCATATGCACAGCAGTAGAATGTTTGGTTATTTCAGATTGCATGCCTGGGATAGTTAGGATTAAACACATGTTAGCTTAGAACTCTTCTGAAGTAAGATGTCTTAGAAATTAGTTAGGTGAGTGGTGCGTTTAAAGCAATGATTCCAGTCTTTCCTTACTGCAGTAGACAATCTTCCAATTCTCCAAATTAGTGAAAAATTCCCCTTTCTTCATTGGTAGTCAAACTTCTTCTGAATCAATAGAAGGATGGTTTGAGAAACCATAATGGTCTATCTTCAGCTCAGCGGTGACAAAGAGTGGACCCATCGCATCTTCTTATGTATACAACACTATCACCTCCAAGTTTGTATGAACCCCGAGTTGATAAGGTAAAGTTGGTAGCCCCAGGAATTGCAGCATTCTTGCTGCAATATTAATGCTCATCACATAATAAAACACCAAAAAACCAAAATAATATCAATTGGAAAGATTAATAACATAATAAAACACCAAAAAACAAAATAATATGACTCCAATTAACATGCATATTATAATTCCAATAAACATATATACACGCTTAAAATAAGAAAAAAAAAAGAGGTACCGAAATATTGAATAAGGACAAAATTAGATGTAAAAAATGGTGCTAATAATAAGAGACATACAATTTTTAAAATGTGATGAAATGTTGATACTAACAGATCTAAATTATTAACACAAATCATTGACAAAAGTAAACATAAAACTTTAATAGTTATTTTGCATTATAAATATTCAAAAAAAAAAAAAATCGAACATAACATAATAAGGCTTGCAATTGGAAAGATTAATAACATAATACAACACCAAAAAACCAAAATAATATCAATTGGCGAGATTAATAACATAATAAAACACTAAAAAACAAAATAATATCATTCCAATTAACATACATATTATAATTCCAATAAACATACATACACACTTAAAATAAGAAAAAAAAGAAAGATATACCAAAATAACGAATAAAAACAAAATTAGATGTAAAAAATGGTGTTAATAATAAAAAAGAAACACGCATTTTTTAAAATGTAATGAAATGTTGATACTAAAAGATCTAAAATATTAACACAAATCATTCACAAAAGTAAACATAAAACTTTACTAATTATTTTGTATTATAATATAAAAAAATCACAAAGCATAGTAACTCCAAAAAAAAATGTAGTTTGATAGTGATAAGTAACATTATATATATGCAATCATCTTCTCACTCCAAAATTCCCCAAAAAACTTTAATGGGCTTCATACAATCAGTTCTTTCAATTATCACCTTGAAAATACAAATATCTTACTAGCTATGTTTATCGTTTTTGTTCATTTTAACCATAGTGGACCATCTGAGAATAAGTCCTA
This sequence comes from Pinus tabuliformis, assembly GCA_031772625.1. Lineage (NCBI taxonomy): Eukaryota > Viridiplantae > Streptophyta > Pinopsida > Pinales > Pinaceae > Pinus > Pinus tabuliformis. The sequence continues at coordinate 903,342,189 of CM062820.1, read as the reverse complement.
AATTTGGCAATTTGTGAGATAGACCCTTAAATTGCAATGTTAGGGTTTTTTTTGTTTCTCAATCCCAAAAAAATTCAAAAATATTTTATTTGTTTTGGGTCTGTGTCATGATATATTTTTCAGAGTTTTCCAATGCGTTATCTTACAGTTAAAATATCCGATAATTTAAAAAAATTCATGGTTCCAAGAAATTATCATCTCATTTCAATTGAATTTTATAAGACCTTTTTATTCTATCTTTCCAACTTTTTAGGGCACGATTTTTTATTTTTTTGGTTTGATGTTTCTTATTATGTAGCTTCAACATCCTTTGGTAGAATTTTATAAATGATAATGATTACACATATTTTTTCAAAGATAGAGACCACCATTCTTGGCCATTATCTATTACATATTTTTTTTTATAATTTTATTATTAAAACTACAAATTTTTACTATGATAGTGTATTTTATTTTTTTCATATATTTTATGTTAAAATGTGGCTTCAATTTGGACCACATAAAAAATCTTTGCTTTAAGAATATCACAGTTTATCAGGCTAACTGTAAATTTATGCAATGTCTAGACATTATTCATGAATTATATTATTATTATTATTATTTTCAGTAAGAAAAAAGCGTTGGTTATATTAATATATGAAAATACCAATACATATTGTCCAATTGGAAGCTACATATCAACTTCATCATTTGTGAGCAATGAAACACGTGAGCAATAGTGCAACATGAGAAAATATCTAAAACAGTAACCATCATAGGGTAGATCCCCCAAGGCTTCAGGCCATAACAGGAACCCAAAACATTAGCACATATATTAGAACTAAAAATTACAACTTATAGGCCATCATAAGTCCGTGGACAGAGATATAGAAAGTGCAATAACCAGAAGAAAAAAAGTACAGTGTCATATATGACCATGCAGTGAAATAGAAAGGAAAAAACATAAACATAAATCACCTATAGCAGACCATCATTGAGGGAGTGGCATGTTTCCTACATCCATATAGATCATTCCATCCATCTCAAGAGTGATATGCAAGTCTTCAGTGGATTCCATTATACCCATATTAGACATGGCATCTACAATTGTATTATATTCTCTGTGTATGTGTTGTATGGAAACATTTTGAAATGTGTCATTGAGATATATAATGTTCTTGGGCCAACCCTGTAGATGTTGATGAGAAATAGTGGAAATTCCAAACACGTGGTTGATAATGGCTTGTGAGTCCCCATAGATCTTTAGTCTCTGAATATCCAGGAAACTAGTGAACCATAATAACCCCCAGAGTGTAAATGCTTCATCTCTCATGTTAGTCCCTCTTCTTCCTGCCCAATCGATTCTATATTGTTGTTTATGATCGTTGTGAATCCACACTCCGCATCCACATATACCTCCCTATTTTGCACCGTCAAAGTAGCTAGGAAGGAAGGATATATTCAGGCCATTTTTTCTATGAGAGACTACATGAGGCACAGTATTGGATGGCAGCAGTGGTCACGACTGTTGAAAAGTGTGCAACAAGAAATGCTTGTTGAGATTGCAACAAGATGATGGAGCTTAGTGAAAAGAGTCGCCTTCACTAAGTGGGCCCGCAGGCTATTTTTGGCGCAAGTCTATTTTTAGACTATGTCTATTTTTAGACATATGGATCATGTCTATGGATTGCAAGTTGCTGTTTATGGATGATTGGTCAAGTTGGGAAAAATAGATGGACTTCTATTTTTTATCAAAGTGTGAGTGATCAAAGTCTATTTTTAGACTGGCTGTCAAAAATAGAAAAGTCAAATATTATTGTCTCATAATAATATTTGGACTATAAACTTGACCTTATTCTCTTGGAGCACTTCAGGATGAGCTACGGATGTGGTACATGCAGATCCCAGAGGGAAATACGTGGTTACCTATGGGATGATTAATATTTTCATGCATGACTTCAGTTAGAACTCAATCAGTTGAGTTTGGTGCAGTTGATGGAGTTATGTTCAGTTTAGCCTTGTTAAACTAGTTGTATTTAGTCTAACTGATCAATAGACTAGAGATGAGTTGGTTGAATTAGTTATTAATTAATTCACAAGTTATTAACTCATAATGCAACTATAGAATACATCAGTTAACTCAGTTGTATGTCAGTGCATGTTCAGTTCAGCAGGGACAGGTGTTAGAGGATCAGATTGCTATCAGTTGTGACTATAGTTGTGCACCAGATCTTGCACAATCAAGGGATTGAGTATGCCAATGAGTTTTCTCACGTATTTGCCCAGTATTGTAGCCTTTGCTCACGTCCAACAAAGTGTGAGTGATTATTTTGAGGTGAAATACGAGTTTGGGAAACTATTCTCATCAGTTCTTGAGCAGGTATTGAGCAGTGGAGGCAGGCAAGCAGCGGGGGAGATTTGGAGATCAAATATGAGCTGTATTGTGTGTAACAGGTGGAGATACTTGTGAGAAGTATTATGCTGTGTATTGTTACATGATTCAATCAATATAATATACAGATAGTGTGGGGTTTTTAGCGAGATGCTTTCCCCGGGATACATACTGTGTTTATGAGTTTGATTGATGCTTCTATGTGCGCCTGTGAATGTTTCTGCTTCTGTAAATTGATGATCAACGTAGAGGAGATTATGTATTATACATGTTCCGCTTATAATTGTATGATCAGGATAATCTCTGTGAATATGTGTTAAATTATTCAAAATTTCTACATGGTATCAGAGCTAGATGATTTGTAGAAAAAGATTCTACATGGTATCGGAGCTGCTTGATTTGTAGAAGAGATTTTTACAGGATATCAAGCAAGGATTGATCATCAGATCTACTATTCAGGAAGTGTTTACATTTTATTTCTTCAGGTAGAGTCTGTAATCGGGCCAGGTAGCCTCTGGATTCATCCTTCTTTTGGAAGGTGAGATATCCGGTGAATGCCCATACAGTCAATCTCTGTACAAGAAATAATTTGTTCTCACGAATTCTAGATCGGAAGCAGTTGAGTTTTGTGCTAGTGGAATTCGAATTTAATTCCAAAGCAAGAGATAAAACTCAGAAACATTCAGTTCGAGAATGGAGATAGTATGCCCCAGTATCTCACGAGGTTCACTCAGTGTCGAGATGAGCTGGGAAGTGTGGGGGTTACTGTTGATGATGAGGATGGTGAGTCTAGGACTCCTTGACCTTCCTAAGAGTTGGCATAGCTACCAGGACTCGGTGAATGGAAGGGAGAAACTGCCAAATTGGGAACGACTATGGTCAGATTTGATGCAGGAGGAGATTAGACGGAGCACCAGTGACAGTTCTTCATCCATACAGGATGAGGAGAACTGTGCCTTAGCGAGTAAGGCGAAGAAGGGGAAGGGGAAGGTTTCTCTTTCTGAATCCAGTTCTTCTAGTGATGGGAAGAAGGTTGACAAGTTGAAGGTGCGATGCTTTCGTTGTCATGAGATTGGTTCATGGGTCAGGAACCTGTATGCTCTTGAGGTTCAAGATGCATGCAAAGCCTTGAGCAGTGAGGCAACTGATGGAGACTTGGTGGTTGAGAGGGAGCGTATATTACCTCTCAACATGCAGAGCCAGAAGAAGTCTTAGACGATTGTGGAGGAGCCACGATTGGTGCAGCAGCTTCAGGAGGTTGTGGAGGAGCCACAACAGGGGAAGCTGAGAGGAGATAGAGTAGAGACATCTACTCATCCAGAGACCTCCAGTAGGGGGAAACTTCAAGCCAGGTGGGCTGAGGGATCGCATGCAGCCATACCTCCAGGTAGGAGGTGGGGTGATGTGGATTGATTGTCCCAAGGAGGAGGGGCAGGATCCTTGAGGTACCCAACCTCTTGGATGAGACCTTGCTACGGGAGCCCCGATGTGTAGTAGTAGGAACTGACTGATTGGGTAGAGACAGATGCGGATGGAGTGGCAGAGAGAGCGATAGTGCAGGGAATCCCAGGACAGCGCATAGCTAGCAGGTTGTAGCAATGCGAGAGGCACAAGTGTTTTGCACAGTGCTAGGTGGCACAGAGAGGTGTGCAATGGTGCGAGATGCATGGAGATGTTGCAGTAGCGCAGATGTCAGAGAGGGAGCACTTGTCAGCAGCAGGTAGAGCTTCAGCATCAGAGGGTGTTTCTATCCCAACAGGGAGGTCAGTTGGGAGGTGCAGTGCGGATGCAATACTGGGAGATAGAACCAGCAGCAGCACGAATGCAGTCAGAGATCAAAGTGACAGAGGCTAGAGCAGTCAGATACTGAAGAGCACAGAGATGCAGAGTTTCAGTCGACAGAGGAAATAGCAGTCAGAGACTTTGATGACAGAGCAAGTGGACCGGCCAGATGTGTTGCATGGAGAACATTCCAGAGTTACAGGATCGGGTTTGAGAGGAAGCCTTTCTTGTTGAGAGGGAGTGTTGAAAAGTGTGCAACAAGAAATGCTTGTTGAGATTGCAACAAGATGATGGAGCTTAGTGAAAAGAGTCGCCTTCACTAAGTGGGCCCGCAGGCTATTTTTGGCGCAAGTCTATTTTTAGACTATGTCTATTTTTAGACATATGGATCATGTCTATGGATTGCAAGTTGTTGTTTATGGATGATTGGTCAAGTTGGGAAAAATAGATGGACTTCTATTTTTGATGAAAGTGTGAGTGATCAAAGTCTATTTTTAGACTGGCTGTCAAAAATAGAAAAGTCAAATATTATTGTCTCATAATAATATTTGGACTATAAACTTGATCTTATTCTCTTGGAGCACTTCAGGATGAGCTACGGATGTGGTACATGCAGATCCCAGAGGGAAATACGTGGTTACCTATGGGATGACTAATATTTTCATGCATGACTTCAGTTAGAACTCAATCAGTTGAGTTTGGTGCAGTTGATGGAGTTGTGTTCAGTTTAGCCTTGTTAAACTAGTTGTATTTAGTCTAACTGATCAATAGACTAGAGATGAGTTGGTTGAATTAGTTATTAATTAATTCACAAGTTATTAACTCATAATGCAACTATAGAATACATCAGTTAACTCAGTTTCATGTCAGTGCATGTTCAGTTCAGCAGGGACAGGTGTTAGAGGATCAGATTGCTATCAGTTGTGACTATAGTTGTGCACCAGATCTTGCACAATCAAGGGATTGAGTATGCCAATGAGTTTGCTCACGTATTTGCCCAGTATTGTAGCCTTTGCTCACGTCCAAAAAAGTGTGAGTGATTATTTTGAGGTGAAATACGAGTTTGGGAAACTATTCTCATCAGTTCTTGAGCAGGTATTGAGCAGTGGAGGCAGGCAAGCAGCGGGGGAGATTTGGAGATCAAATCTGAGCTGTATTGTGTGTAACAAGTGGAGATACTTGTGAGAAGTATTATGCTGTGTATTGTTACATGATTCAATCAATATAATATACAGATAGTGTGGGGGTTTTAGCGAGATGCTTTCCCCGGGATACATACTGTGTTTATGAGTTTGATTGATGCTTCTATGTGCGCCTGTGAATGTTTCTGCTTCTGTAAATTGATGATCAACGTAGAGGAGATTATGTATTATACATGTTCCGCTTATAATTGTATGATCAGGATAATCTCTGTGAATATGTGTTAAATTATTCAAAATTTCTACATGGTATCAGAGCTAGATGATTTGTAGAAAAAGTTTCTACAACGACCATGATAGAATGTTGTTGATAATCTTATCCACATTGAGTGTTTTTCCATCAAAAATAATATAATTCCTTGCCTTCCATATTTCCCAAAATATCACAAGGTGGATTGTCATCTTATTTTTGACGCACTGACTCCACCATATCAAGCAATCTTCTATAAACACATGTGAAATATGAGTGAAAGAGAGTAAATCAAAGATCTTAGTCCATGCTTGTACACCAACTGAGAAAAACAATAGGATGTGCAAATTGTTCTCCTCCTCCCATTTGCGAAAGGCGCATAGTCCTGGTCCATTTATGCCCCTCTCCCTCAGATTTTCCCAATTCAATGTCTTATTTTTCCACACAAGCCAGGTGTATAAAATAATCTTGATTGGGATTTGGACCTTCCAGTATCTGGTAAACCAACAAATGTTATGTGTATTGTGTATGTTTCTACAAATGAATAGATAGGTATCAGAGACAGAGATAGAGCCCCGTAGTAATTTCTCATCCCACCCAATCTAATCACCAATCTCAGCTTTGCATATTCCAAAATTGTGCAATGCATCAAGTAGTATTTCCTATCTCCCAGCCACCTCCCCTGTCAATCCAATTTCCTCTACCCTTTTCCAGATTGGAGTGATGCTTGACCATGTTTGGATAGTCTGTGCGAAGTAAAAGTACCCTCTAAAATTAATGTTGTGTGTGAGGACATCAAAGTAATGCATCTTGATCCCAGTTTCCAAGATACAATCCCTGCCAATGATAATATCCTTCCCCGAGCCAAAAATACAGCATGCCCATTTCAAAAACCAATATTTGATCTTATTGAAATTGGTCCAGATGGTGGATCTAGTAAGAATTCCAATAAGCCCCTCTCTTATCCAGTGTGTGACCTTAATTCCCCTTAGATATTTGGATCTGGTAATATCTCCCCATAGACATTTACCAAATAATCCTCGCCATAAGGATTTAATCAGGAGGGCCCAACCAAATAGTTTTATATTCAGAATCCCCTAGCCTCCCAAACTCTTAGGCATGGTGATATTTTCCATCTTGGTGAGGTGGAATTTGAAGGATTTTTTTGGATCCTTCCCAAATAAACTTTGCCATCATACCATTAATTTTTGTAATGATAGTGGCAGGGAGACAATAAATATGTGCCCAATATACCACTAATTGTTGTAGGACTGACTGCGTGAGTGTGACTCTGCCTCTAAAGGTTAAGCATCTATGTTCCCATCCAGAAATATTTTTTTGGAATCTGTCAACTATCCATAACAAGTCATTGACCCTATAATTATTTGGCTTAATGTTGAAATCCAAGTATTTCAATCATGAACATATTGGTTTTGCTTCCACTCCGAAAAGGTTTGAAGTATATTCAATATCCTCTTACTTCCCCTCCCCATATAATAGCATTGATTTTCCCTTGTTCATAAGTAGCCCTAAAGCACTACCAAACCTATAGAATATGTTATGTAAAGTAGTCCACATCATCCTGGATAGCATTCCAAAAACAAGTATGTCATCTACAAAGAAGTTGTGTGAGATCCTAATGCCACATCCCACAGTGAGTGCTCAAAATTCATCCTCCAAACATTTTAATTTTGTGGTTGAAGCCATCCATGATCAAAACAAAAATAAATGGTGATAGTGAGCATCCCTGAAGTAGTCCTTCGCCCACCCCAAAGAATCTTGTAGGATATCCATTAATAATGACCGCATATCTGACTGTTGTAACACATGCCATAATCCACTCAATGTTATGCATTTACAGGCCAGTTCTATGTAAAACAATGTGAAGGTATGTCCAATCAACAATGTCATGTTCTTTTTGCAAATCCACCTTCATGACAGCAACTTCCATCTTCTTTCGTGAATGTAATGCATGCATTCCTGTGCCGTTACAACTGCATCATGTATCATTTTGTCCTGTAGGAAACCATATTTCTCTGAGGAAATATAGGTGGAAATTTTATTCTTAATTCTAAGTGCAATGATTTTAGAGATAAGCTTGTATACCAGGTTACAAAGTGAGATGGGCCTATAGTCAGTGAAGGTCCCTGAATCACCATGTTTTGGAATAAGTGCAATGTATGTGGAGTTGATTGCCCCAGTGATGTGTCCTCCAAGCCTAGACTCTTCAACCATCTGCACTAAGTCTAGTCCCATTAAATCAAAAAAGTGCAAGAAGAGATCGACCGTCCATCCATTTGGTCCTGGGCATTTATCCTTGGTAAAAGATTTAAGGACCCAGTGGACTTCCTCCAGATTTACAGCCTTATATAATTCCCCATTTTTATCTGAATCAAACATGGTGGGATACGAATCAGACCCCCAGATCTGGTCCTCAATACATGTGCCTCCTCTTGTTTTGTAGGCATCCTTGAAGAATGTTACAACCGCCTGTTGAATCTCTAATAGAGTATGTACCATGCTGCCACTAGAGTCATTAATGCTCCAAATGGTATTTACCTATCTTCTAAAATTATCATATTTGTGGAATAATTTGGTGTTCATGTCCCCCTCTTTTAACTAGAGTGCCCCGCTTTTCAATCTCCAAGTAACTTCTTGTACATGTAATATGTTTTGTTTCTTTGCCTCCAAGCCATTGATATTATTAATGAGTTTTGGGGTAGGGTTCCCCACATCCAGTATCTTACCCAGTCTCTCCAACTCCACTTTAATGTCAGCTAACTCCTTAATCATAAAAAAAATTTCCTACGTTCCCATTTCCTTACCTCTATTTTTAATGCATGTAGGTTCCCAAAATTAGCCTACATGGGAGACTTATATTTATCCATGTATTGAGTCTAGAAACCATGAATCAACGACACCTATTTACTTATATTACGTATATGAATAACACACCTCTTATTAGTCTTTAATATACGTGTGCAGGCAAGCTTGGATCAGGAAGTAAAAGCAACATCATAGAGCCAGATATAGTTGAATTTGAAGGGCATCACAACTCCTCGCTTCTCCATATCAAAGTGATGGCAAGGAGATCAGAAATTTATGTTTTCATGACCTCCAATTGAAGTAGATCCGTTCTCTCGAGAAGATCTTCATGTATGAGGAATCTATCGAGTCACTTGGAAATATGTTGTGATCCAACTCTACCACTGTGCTAGGTGGGTACCATTTTTTATGGTCTAATGTTCATCAAGCTATTATCACATAAAATTCATTTGAGTATATCAACAAGGGGATCCATTATGCGTGTCGAGCCCCAACATTCTTCTTGCACAATGGTGGCATTTAAATCTCTGGCCACAATGAGGCATCCATTTTTTTGGATTTTAGTTGCCTCCAATCTATCCCAAAATAATGCCCGATCCCAATATGGGGCATATAGGTTTAGAATGCGGAAGTGTCCCATAAGACCCCTTAGTCTACCAGAGAGTAGAATACTAGCAAAACAATTATATGCCTTGAACTTCACCCATCTCGGATTCCACAATGCTGATAGTCCCCTGGAGAGACCAAGAGATTCTACAGCTACCATATTCCAATCAGGAAACATTTTCCTAAAGTACTCTAACACTTTCCGAGCATTCTTCATGGATTCTTGTAAAAGCATGATAGAGGGATCAACAGAAACATAGAGATCTCTGAGGACAAGGTATTATTGCAAGTTCCCCGGACCCCGCATATTAAGGGAAATGCAGAGGGTCATGTCACCTGGAGGTCGGGCTGTGTTGCTCTAAGGGCCCGAGGTTCAAAGTTGGATTTAATATGGATATCGATGAGGGAGGTAGTATCAGCAAAAGAAATCGGCATGATCTTGGGCCTCCCACAGAAATGTCTGCTATCATGTTTTTCCATGTGTCTCACGATGATGTTAAATGCAGAGTTGGGGCTAATCTTCAAGGAAGTATGAGGACGATGTCGATGGATAGATAATGATTTCAAGTTGAGGGTTGGGTTAGAAAGCAGGAATTCAATGTTTTTATCCATCGAATTCCTTGGGGAGGGTATAGGTGACCTGCGGGAGGGTGGTGAGTCATAGGAAGACGAGTTGCCAAGGAGTGGAGTATTCTGAGGCAAGGACCGTATAGAAGGACGTGATGGGGATGTAACAAGTTCAGGGGGACTCATAGGTTCTAGGGGCGAGGAAGGCGGAAACCCCAGCATTAGAGGTAGGTAAATGTGTCAGGAAATGGGTGGATGTACCTACAACAGTGGAGATTTGGCCGAATGTATAGTATCTGAGTTTGTTGTAATTAAAGGGGAAGTGTGAGGGGAGGATGGCCTAGCATATGGAGAGGTAGAAGATGGGTAATCCAAGGATCTCAAACCAAAAGAAGTGGGATAGTAGATATGAGGGGTACCTAAATTTTATTTTCGTTGTTTGCCAATGGTCCAATTGGTACCCTTGTTCCCGCCACCATGTTACAGAACCTCCACCCATGCATTGTCCATCTTTGTTCAAGCCACACCGAACATAGCCATCTTCCTCTAGTGTTTTTGAGGGCACTGTACAATGAGATGTCCAGTGTGGTGGAAAATCAAACGACAGAAAGGAATACACCAGAAATCTAGCCTCTAATGAATGTGGATCTTGTCCCAAACCAAATCAATGTGCTCAGGGAGCCCCCCTGTGAAACCCTGCTCAATCAAAATCCAGGCAACCCATTTGTCTCTGGCCCCTAAACACTTCGGGTCTACATAGATGAATTTTCCAATAGCATTTCTGATGTCTGTAAAAACCCTTCTCGCCCATAATTCAATGGGAAGAGCCGACAGTTTAACCTAGATCAGCTTGTTGCGATGGGTGTTACTAACAGGTTTAAAACCAATATACCATGGATGTAGTGATAAAAACTCGCACCTACACACCCATGACAACCTGTGTATTTTCTCCAGATCATCCTGATGTAAGAAGTGAAAATTGTACCAAGAATTCATAAGACGGCTCAATGTAAGCATGTAGCCAAGGAGAAATTTCCACTTAGTCGCCACCCAATTCCTCATCTCCTCTTCTTATATGTTGGCGAAGTACCAATGACCCACCAAAGCACGTTTTTGAAGGTTGGTCACCCATTCCAGGAGCACATCATAACCAAAACTCAACAGTTGTTTCTGTGGAGATGTCCCGACCGCCCGATGCCTTGGTTTGGTCTTAGGGCTGCAAGAGGTGGCATGTCGCTGTGTAAACAGCGGAGGATCTACATGTGCAACACTTGTGTAGTCCCCTGTATGTCGTGTTGTACATGTATGCAGCCCCTCAAGGATAATTATATTAGCATGGATCCCTTCATCCCCGTGTGCATGACATGGAGAAGGTCGAGAGGTCAGAGTAGTGCCAATTGGACATGCCCCCTCAGCCACCAAGGTGGCATGGATGTACACCTCGTGTTCCGAGGTGTCAGATTTGAATAGGTCTGATAGGTCCATATACCCCCAATAGGAAATCAGAAGGATGTCAAGTGGTCAGTCCAACACGAAAAGTCAAAGTAGGTAGGAAAAAGCAGGTGGTAGGGAGGTATAGTAAGTTGAGTTGACACCAGCTAGGACATATGGAAGAAATACGAGCCAGTTGGAATTTAAAAAATATATACTAGAGGAAGTCCAAAGGACTCAAGTCCCATCACCAGTAAGGATGTGTAACACATAGCACCCATGACATAAACAACCCCAACAACCCTGTCGTCGCTCCATATCCCAATTCATAAAATTAATGTAAATAGAGAGAAACTTCCCAAAATACCAACCCCCGATGAGAAAGTATGTCTGACAATCGAAATGAAATGAAAAATGTATGCAGAGAAAATATTATTGAACCATTGTTGCCTCAAAAAATTGCATGCCTTGACCATGCGAACAAACAATTGCAAAATTTGAACTGATTGAAAAAATGGATTGTTATGCAACAGAGGATTTAGAAACCACTAGCATCTAACAAGTCCACTGGAAAAAGTGCGCCACCCCTGCAATCTAGTTGCAGTCAAAACCTGGAGAGACCCAACTATAACAAGGAATGTCAATGGATATATCATCTCACGCAGCAACAATAACACCAGCATCCCAAGCATGTCCACCACCTAATGCAGCATCAGGCACCGAAGTTTTTGCAGGGTCTGGAGATGATGAAAGTGCCAATCCACCTCCACCAGATTGGAGAGTAATTTGTGGTCTTTATGCAGGAACCATGTTCTCAGTTCATTGTGGGGTAGGCAATCTTAAGAATGTCAACCCATAGAGGCATGTAGTCTCTGTCAAAATAAGCTCAATTGATCACAGATGATGCAATATAGAATGTATAAGGCAATGAGAAATATGACCACATGTGAAATATCTCAAATGCGAGGATATGAAACATGGTCAGGTGGAGGGAGGTGGGGAGACTATCAATGTCCAGCCAACCAGCAGAAAAAATGGACACATACAGAACCTCAAGTGAGTGGGATTGAATTCAAATATCAGAAAAAGGCCAGAGACCAAAACCAGCAGTGGGGCAGTGAAGATAAGCATCAATCAAGTGGGAGGTTTAGAAAATAAAAAAAATAAATAAATAAATATAAATATAAATATAAAATAAAATAAAATAAAATATAACCAGTGCACCTCATGTATATAAAATGTAATAGCGCCCATATAGTATTAGTAGGCAGTATATGAATCATCTTTTTAAAACCACAACATCCTTAGCCAAGAATAAAACGCATGCAATGGCATTGTTTCTGTGGTCAAAAAAAGCAAGAGCATACTCTATAAATCAATTACAGGAAGTTCATGTGAGAAAACTCCATTAATCTTACCACCTTTCTTATGCAAATACCTCCTCACCCTCTATAAATCAATTACAGGAAGTTCATGTGAGAAAACTCCATTAATCTTACCACCTTTCTTATGCAAATACCTCCTCACCGTGTGTTTCAGTCGCTCACTCTCCTATATGTATGAACGTTTCTCACCATGTTAGACCATGAACCCACATTGTTGAAATTGCTTTAACTCCATTAGAATGAGTATATCGGCTTGGAAAGGAAATGGAAACAATGTTTTTACTATTATTTATAGTTTCTTTCTTACACTAGATAACAACACTAAACTATTATGAATATGTCACCTCACTATGTGTTATCTGCTCTCTTCTATTTTCCTTGATAAATTTAATGATGAAATGCACATTTTGGTGCAGCTCACCAACATGAAATCCATGATAAATTGATTGATTGTAATTTTAGTAACTTAAGTCAATATGAACATTTGAGTGAGACCTGTAATACCTATAAAGATAGGTAACCTAAATACTCAAAATCTCTTACTTATAAGTTATAGCACTTAACCATTCAAATTAACTTGTAAAAGTTTACACCAAAACATACATCTCACATTATTAAATAAAACACTTTATAAATAAACCTAAAACAATGCTAAAATATTATATACTATGATTTTACAGTTAAAAAAAAGCATGTCCATCTAATACATTATTATTAAATATTTATTTATATCTTAACTACTCAATGAGTATAAGAAAAAGGATAAGGTCATTTTTAAAATGCTTTCTAATTGTGTCAAGAGGAGATGTACAGCTCAACATGGAGTAGATGTCAAGCATTAATGTTTAACATTTAACAAATTTAATTTAATGTCAATATCGGCCCTAATTGAAAATCGATATAATTATTATGTATAAACAAAATATAAATTCAACATTGATTTTAGGAAAGAAGTGGAATTGGTTTCATGAGTGTTGTGTGGAATTTAACATTGGTGGACTCTAGATTTTGAATATAATTACTCATTATATTCAAAATCTAGAGCATTATGGAGTAGATGTCAAGCATAATGTTTAACATTTAACAAATTTAATCTAATATCTAATTGAAAATTGATATAATTATTATGTATAAGCAAAATATAAATTCAACATTGATTTTAGGAAAGCCAAGTGGAATTGCTTTCTCTAGATTTTGAATATAATTACTCATTTTTTATTGGGCTACTAAAGATGTGTAACATTAATGTTAACATTTTGACGAGGCTAAAATAAAAATAAAATATGGTAGAGATCTGTAACTTAATATAATGTAAACATTTTAACTCGTGGAAAATAAAATAAAAACAACAAAATAAATACAACCCTATAAAAGACTAAATAAATAAATAACAATGACCCATGGTATTAAGAGCCCATGATATTAACCCATGTTATTCATGTAGAATATAACCTATTTAAAGGGGAAATTAAACTAGCCTATATTTGTCTTAGTTTGATGTTATATTTAAATACATAATTAGTTATAGACAATGATGAGGTTGAATCCATGTAGCCTGCAAATGTAAAACATGCCCTAATGTAGCCTATAAATGTAAAACATGCCCTATGTCTTTTTGTATGGTAGAAATGTAATGTTTAACATTTTGACTAAATAAAATGAAAAACCTAAAATTAACAATTATAATTATAATTAATAATTAAAATCCATCTTTGCTTTGAATCTACCAAAGGCGGAGAGCCATCAAATTTCTTGAGATGCAAAGTAGATCCGGAGTTAAGATGGATCTAGGCTGGTTAAATAAGTAATGATGACGTTTAGTTCCAAAAAAAAATAAGCATACTCTCTTAAAAAATGTAACAACAAATTTGTAGTAGTTATTTTCCCTTCAAATGGTACATGTCATTAATAGAATTAAGCTTGACTTGGGAATGATAATATATAGCTAGTGATTTTGGGCACATAGCATTTTGGCCCATGGTTTTATGCCATTTGTATTAGCTTATTTGTCTCTATTGTAGGGTGTGATCTTCCAAGGGTTGAGAAAGGCTCTCTAGCCAATGTGAAAGGCCTAAGGGAGCCATGTGAAAGCCCAAGGGTTGAGCAAGACTCCCCATCAATGTAATAAGCCAAGGGTTAAACATGGCTCCTTCTCAGGCTTGGTCAAAATTTTGGCCAAAAACTATGATCAAAGTTTGGGCCAAAAACTATTAGAATTTTATTAACCTAGATTTTTCAAAGAATTGAGATTTTCACAAAGTGTTTCTTAATGTTCTTCGAGAATTGAGATTTTCACAAAGTATTTCTTAATGTTCTTTGTGTGTGATTGCTTCTGCATTTTGTATTAATGGTTGTTTTATTTGCCTTGCCTTACATAGATATCACACACGGTGTAATATTTTGTTGTGTGTATAGTTTTGTTGTTACGGAATAAAGTTTGATGACAGATCTGCCTCTGAACAACCCAATCTCGTCACATCTGGTGTGCACCTACAGTTGAGAGAGCGGCCGGCATGGGGCATCCCTCGCAGAGGCTGATCTGGTTTAGTTATGATGGTCAAAGGGACCCGTGCTGAAGACCTAGGACGGTTGTTGGGCCGCGCAGTGTCACAGCCATCGAGCTTCAGATCAGATAGATTTGATTACCACATACGTGATTGCTTAATCAGCTCTGTATAGATGACCTGAGATATGGCCACTGTTGAGGTTGTTGGTCCCGTTGGATTAATAGCAAGTGAAGAAGAGGCGCAGGCCATAGGTGAAACTGTAGTAGAGGCTATTTCTCTATCCACATAGACGTTATTCGAGTCGTAGTGCTGCAGTGTTTATCAACTTCTTTCCCGTGAAGAAGAAGATAAGAGGACTGGCATTGAACATGGCCTCCAGCAAGTGAAGGAAAAAAGGGCCCATTGCAGGAGTTCCACGCAGGCATTAAACCTAACTGTCGGATGTACAATTTCAAAGAGAGGGATCTGCCCCGCGGATGAAGGTCGTGGATAAAGATCTGATTAGGGATGGTAACTGGACCAAGATGAGCCTGAGTGGTGCAAGAAGAGAGCATCCTACGAGCGTCCTCCGTGGAGACCGAGGAAGTTGTGAGGGGACCTGCAGTGTGAATGGTTAGTGAAGCGCCGTGGAAAGTTGGTGAAGTTGTCAGAGATCGACCAGAGAGAAAGTTCTAGTTCGGAGTGAGAGTTTGGCCACGGCATGGACCTGAGAGATTGGTCTGGCTATGCTAATATATTTACGTTTATTTGTGGCGAATTGTGGCATGATGGAGCCATGAGATTTGGACACGACAATAGGACGAAACATGCCTTCGGTGAACTAATTAATGGATGAACCATGTAGCTGAATAGAATATCTAGAGAACTTATCCGTTGGTTGGAGATCTAACCAATCTGGAAGATGGATATTTTTCTAAATGGATGTCAATGTCAGTTGTAATAGATGGAGAAAGGTAAGGTAAGAGCATAAGAAATAATGAAATAAGAAATATATTTATGTCGATAGGCGTTTTTCATATTGGAATTGGGCATTTTAATTATTTTGTTATTGGAATTGGGCGTTTTAATCATTTTGCTAATTAATCTCTTTTGGTTTAAATTAAAAGATGCCAGCATATTCTCGTCGCCCCTACTTGATCAATGAATGAAATTAAAAGTCATAACTTCCTTGCATATCTAAATTAGGTGTTTAAACCCTACTTAAATTAATTTTTTACCAAATGATATTAACAAAAATGATATTAAAAAATAAAATAAAAAGTATATGAAACAATATAGGATGGAACTACAATTTTCCTTCCATATGAGCAACTTGGCACATGGAGTTATCCCATCATTTAATCATGAACTGCTTGACTATTGGAATTAAAGTACTCCAAATCCACTACTTCAATTCAATAATTCAAATCGAATCTATGTTTGCGAAATGGATGGGACCTTGTGGGAGTCGATTGGCTTTTAGAGTGAGCTCTCATATGGCATGAAAAGTTCAAGCAGTATTCATGTCCCTCTCTTATTTCTCAGATATTTCCAACAAGCGCAGTGTTGCTTTGGCCACGGAGGAGCAAGCCAGGTTTTATATACTCAGTCATATATCCCTTTACTTTTGTGTTGGGATATTAAGTTTAGTTAGATTGTATATGAAAAATTGTGTAATTATAATAATTTTTTAACTTTTTTACTATTATTTTGTAATTATAATATATAATCTGATCACGAGATCCATTCTCACTAATGAAAGGTGACAATATTAAACTCTTACTATATTCTAAGCTTTTAATACAAAGATTGAGTGTGGGTGCGCACATTAAAAACGACCTTGGTACGCCCAAATACGTCTATTGAAATTTTATTAGGATTCAAAATATTTAGATAGTAATCTTTTATCCTTGCAAACCACAAACCTATGCTCCAAAGAGTGTTGATTTGCTGACTGTGTTGTTCGTGGACTACAATTGCAGTCCAGGCCAATAATTTTCAAAATGAAAAACATGAGAAGGAAATTAAAGATCATCATGCATAATGAGAGATCATGATGTGTACCATAAATTAGACCTAAGAATTTTTGTACTATCATGCAATGGAATTGTCTAGATTCTTGCATGTCGCGCGATTCTTTACCTCTGAATTGAAACCAAACAGAAATGAAAGGAGGCATAAATCAGTCTGCTGAGTTTGGTTTCGATTTTTCATTTAAATGATTATTAATTTACCTTGTAACATGCAAGATGCATGCCTCTCTAAAATCTCAACCCTTGTTGTCTTAATTAAATTAAATGAAGAAATGTTAGCTCCAAATCAAATCTGAAACGTCCATTTTATTAAAAAAAAAAAACAGAAAACAGCCACCATTGTTTAATTAAATGAAATGATGAGAACTTATGTTGGAATCATGTTTGCAAATTGATGAGAGTTTCTGTTGGAGTCGTGTTTACAAATAGATGAGGATTGTTGAGAATAACATAGAATTTAAAATAGAATCAAGTACATCGACAAAGAAAATGGAAAGGTGTGAAATAACCAGGACACAAATTCAACCTATTGCGCTTTATTGTTGCTAATCATTAAAATAGTAAACAAACAATTTTATATGATAAATTTAAAACTAAATCCAATGTACTGGTGGTTTTATATATAAATTACAATTGAAAAATTCATAAACGACACAAAAAAACTCATGTCATCTCCACTATAAATTTATAATAGTTATTGTTATAAATAAATAATATATTTTAAAAATATAAAAATAATATTATGATTAATAATAATGAATTTAAAAACAATATTATTAATTTAAAAACTATTAATAATTAATACAATATTAATCATGTTTAATAATATCTCTTATTTCTTTAATATTATAAATCTAAGTGATTAATAAATCAAAGGATTTAATCTTTTCGGTTTATTAATTCCATAATCAATGTTCTAAAATTGTGGTCAACCCATAGTTAACCATATTTATTTTAGTGAACTAGGTTTATTTTAGGGTTTATACTTTTTATTTTAGAATTTATATACCTTAGTTTTTATAATATCAATCTCTTCGGTTTATAGCACATTTAGGTTTTACAATTATTCCCTTGCGTTTATAATATCAATCTCTTAGGTTTATTAATGTAAGGGTTTGTATTCCTAGGGTATAATATTATTCATAGGGTTTATAATATTAATCCTAGGGTTTAATATTAAAACTAAATCCAATGTACTAGCATTTTATATATAAATTGCAATGAAGAATTCATAAATAAGATAAAAAAAACTCATATGTGATCTCCACCATTTACAATTTTAGGTTATTAAATATTTTTAAAAATAACATTTTAAATATGAGTTACTATAAATATTAAAAATAATATTTTAAATATTAGTTATTATAAATATTAAAAAATAACAATTTAAATATTAGTTATTATAAATTTATAATAGTTATTATTATAAATAAGTAATATATTTTAAAACATCTATAAATAAAGATTATCATTGATAATTGATAATAGTGAATTTGAAAACAATATTATTAATTAAAAACTATTAATAACATCTTTAATACAATATTAATCATGTTTAATAACATTTCTTATTTGATTAATATTATAAATCTAAGTAAATCTAAGGATTTAATCTCTTCAGTTTATTAATTTCATAGTCACCATAATCAATGTTCTAAAATTGTGGTCAACCCATAGTCAACCATATTTATTTTAGTGAACTAGGTTTATTTTAGGGTTTATAATTTTTATTTTAGGATTTATATACCTTAGTTTTATAATATCAATCCCTTGAGTTTAATATTATTCCCTTAGTTTTATAACACATTCAGGTTTTATAATTATTCCCTTGGGCTTATTATTCCCTTGGGCTTATTATTCCTTTGGGTTTATAATATCAATCCCTTAGGTTTACTAATGTAAAAGTTTGTATTCCTAGGGTATAATATTATTCATAGCCTTTATAATATTAATCCTAGGGTTTAATATTAAAACTATATACAATGTACCAGTGGTTTTATATATATATATATATTGCAATGAAGAATTCATAAATAGTATCAAAAAAACCATATGTGATCTCCACCATTTACAATTTTAGGTTATTAAATATTTAAAAAAAATAAACATTTTAAATATTAGTTATTATAAATATCGAAAATAACATTTTAAATATTAGTTATTATAAATTTATAATGGTTATTATTATAAATAAATAATATATCTTAAAAATATATATAATAAAAGTATCATTAATAATAATTAATAACAATGAAATTGAAAACAATATTATTAATTAAAAACTATTAATAACATCGTTAATACAATATTAATTATGTTTAATAACATCTCTTATTTGATTAATATTATAAACCTAAGTGATTAATAAATCCAAGGATTTAATATCTTAGGTTTATTAATTCCATAGTCACCATAGTCAATGTTCTAAAATTGTGGTCAACCCATAGTCAACCATGTTTATTTTAGTGAACTAGGTTTATTTGAGAGTTTATAATTTTTATTTTAGGATTTATATATCGTAGTTTTATAATATTGATCCCTTGGGTTTAATATTATTCCCTTGGGTTTATAACATATTGGGGTAATAGAATTATAATATCAATCTCTTGGGTTTATTAATGTAAGGGTTTGTATTCCTAGTGTAAAATATTATTCATAGGGTTTATAATATTAATCTTGGGGTTTAATATAAATCGTTTGGGTTTATAATCATGGTCAACCATGGTCCAATGTCACATTGTAACAAAGGTTGTCTCAATATGAAAATCAACCATGGTCAACCACAGTCCAACGTGGCATTGTGCCAAAGATTGTCTCAATATGAAAAATCAAGCAAGGTCAACCATGGTAAACCATGTCTAGTTTTTAGTTTTTAATATTTATCTTAGGTTTTATATGCCTTGGATTTATAGTATTTATCCCTTGGGTTAAATATTATTCCCTTGGGTTTTTAGTATTAATCCCTTTGGTTTCTAATATCAATCCCTTATATTTATTAATCTAAGGGTTCTTATTCCTTAGTCTTAATATTATTCATAGGATTTATAATATTAATCCTGGGTCTAATATAAATCCCCTCGGGTTATGATCATGGTCAACCATGGTCCAACGTCACATTGTGACAAAGATTTTCTCAATATGAAAATCAACCATGGTCCAACATTGCATTGTCACAAAATATTGTCTGCATATGAAAATAAATCATGGTCAACCATGTTGCAACGTCGCATTGTCACAAAGATTGTCTCAACATGAAAATCAACCATACTTAACCGTGATAATTTTAGGGTTTACAATATTTATCTTAGGGTTTATATATCTTGGGTTATTTATCCCGTGTGTGTAATATTATTACCTTGGGTGTTTAGTATTGATCCCTTGTGTTTACGAAGCTAAGGGTTCATATTCCTAGAGTTGACTATTATTCATAGGGTTAATAATATTAATCCTTGGGTTTAATAAAAATCTCATGGATTTAGTTAATTAAATTAGGTTGATAATATTCATCCCTTGGGTTTAATATTACTCCAAACAATAGTCAACCATAGTCAACCATATTTATTTTAGTCAACCATGTTTATTTTAGGGTTTATAATATTTATTTTAAGGTTTGTATATCTTGGGTTTATAATATTAATCCCTTGGATATAATATCCTTGGTCAACCATGTTTCAACATCGCATTGTGACAAATATTGTTTCAATATGAAAATCAACCATGATAATTTTAGGGTTTACTTCCCGTGGGTTTACAATATCAATCCCCTGTGTTTATTAATCTAAGGGTCCATATTCCTCACATGTACTATTATTTATATGGTTCATAATATTAAACTTTAGTTTAATATAAATCTCATTGATTTAATTAATTTAATTGGGTTGATAATATTCATCCCTTGGGTTTAATATTACTCCCAACCATAGTCGACGAGAGCTAGCCATGGTTAACCATAGTCAACTATAATCAACCATATTTATTTTAGTCAACCATGTTTATCTGAAGGTTTATAATATTTATTTTAGGATTTATATATCTTAGGTTTATAATATTAATGCCTTGGGTCTAATATCCATGGTCAACCATGTTGCAACATTGCATTGTGAGAAATATTGTCTCAATATGAAAATTTACCAAGGTCAACCATGATAATTTTAGGGTTTACACTATATATCTTAAGGTTTATATACCTTAGATTTGTGATATTTATCTCTTTAATGTAATATTATTCCCTTGGGTTTTTGGTATTGATCCCTTGGGTTTATTATTCCCATGGGTTTATAATATAATTCCAATGGGTTTATCAATCTAAAGGTTCATATTCCTAGGGTGTACTATTATTTACATGGTTCATAATATTAATCCTTAGGTTTAATATCAGTCCCATGGATTCAATTAATTAAATTGGGTTGACAATATTCATCGCTTGGGTTTAATATTGCTCTCAACCATCGTCAACCATAGTCAACCATATTTATTTTAGTCAACCATGTTTATTATAGAGTTTATAATATTTATTGTAGGGTTTATATAACTTAGGTTTATAATTTTAATCCCTTGGGTCTAATATTATTCCATTGAGTTTATAAAATATTAGGGTCTTTGAATTAATCCTTGGGTCCAATATTAATCGTTGGGCCTAATAAAAATCCCCTTGGTTTATAATAATGGTCCACATGGTCCAACGTAACATCATGACAAATATTTTCACAATATGGATATCAACCATGGCCCAACATTGAATTGTGAAAAAAGATTGTCTGCATATGAAAATAAATCATTGTCAACTATGGTCAACCATGTTGCAACATCACATTGTGACAAATATTGTCTCAATATGAAAATCAACCATGGTCAACCATGATAATTTTAGGATTTACAATATTTATCTTAGGATTTATAATATTTATGCCTTGTGTCTAATATTATTACCTTGGGTGTTTAGTATTGATCCCTCGGGTTTATTATTCATGTGGGTTTATAATATCAATCCCTTGGGTTTATTAATCTAAGGGTTCATATTCATACGGTGTACTATTATTCATATGGTTCATAATATTAATACTTGGGTTTAATATAAATCTCATAAATCTTCAAACAATAATCAACCATGGTCAACCATATTCAACCATATTCAACCATCCCCTCGATTTATAATCACAGTCAACCATGGTCCAACGTCACATTGTGACAAAGATTTTCTCAATATGAAAATCAAACATGGTCCAACATTGCATTGTGACAAACGATTGTTTGCATATGAAAATAAATCATGGTCAACCATGTTGCAACGTCGCATTCTCACAAAGATTGTCTCAACATGAAAATCAACCATGCTTAACCATGATAATTTTAGGGTTTATAATATTTATCTTAGGGTTTATATATCTTGGTTTATTTATCTCTTGTGTGTAATATTATTACCTTGGGTGTTTAGTATTGATCCCTTCGGTTTATGAATCTAAGGGTTCATATTCCTAGGGTGTACTATTATTCATAGGTTTAATAATATTAATCCTTGGGTTTAATATAAATCCCATGGATTAGTTAATTAAATTGGGTTGATAATTTTCATCCCTTGGGTTTAACATTACTCCAAACAATAGTCAACCATGTTCAACCATAGTCAACCATATTTATTTTAGTCAACCATGTTTATTTTAGGGTTTATAATATTTATTTTAAAGTGTATATCTTGGGTTTATAATATTAATCCCTTGGATATAATAACCTTGGTAAACCATGTTGCAACATCACATTGTGACAAATATTGTCTCAATATGAAAATCAACCATGGTCAACCATGATAATTTTAGGGTTTACTTCCCGTGGGATTACAATATCAATCCCCTGGGTTTATTAATCTAAGGGTCCATATTTCTCAGGTGTACTATTATTCATATGGTTCATAATATTAATACTTGAGTTTAATATAAATCTCATTGATTTAATTAATTAAATTGGGTTGATAATATTCATCCCTTGGGTTTAATATGACTCCCAACCATAGTCGACGAGAGCTAGCCATGGTCAACCATAGTCAACTATAATCAACCATATTTATTTTAGTCAACCATGTTTATCTTAGGGTTTATAATATTTATTTTAGGGTTTATATACCTTAGGTTTATAATATTAATCCCTTGGGTCTAATATCCATGGTCAACCATGTTGCAACATTGCATTGTGAGAAATATTGTCTCAATATGAAAATTTATCATGGTCAACCATGATAATTTTAGGGTTTACACTATATATCTAAGGGTTTATATACCTTATATTTTTAATATTTATCCCTTGAATGTAATATTATTCCTTTGGGTTTTTATTATTGATCCATTGGGTTTATTATTATCATGGGTTTATAATATAATTCGATTGGTTTTATTAACCTAAAGGTTCATATTCCTAGGGTGTACTATTATTCACATGGTTCATAATATTAATCCTTAGGTTTAATATCAATCCCATGGATTCAATTAATTAAATTGGGTTGATAATATTCATCGCTTCGGTTTAATATTGCTCTCAACCATCGTCAACCATATGTATTTTAGCCAACCATGTTTATTATAGGGTTTATAATATTTATTGTAGGGTTTATATAACTTAGGTTTATAATTTTAATCCCTTGGGTCTAATATTATTCCATTGAGTTTATAAAATATTAGGGTTTTCGAATTAATACTTGGGTCCAAAATTAATCCTTGGGCCTAATATAAATCCCCTTGGTTTATAATAATGGTCCAACGTAACTTCGTGACAAATATTTTCTCAATATGAAAATCAACCATGGCCCAACATTGCATTGTGAGAAAAGATTGTCTGCATATGAAAATAAATCGTTGTCAACCATGGTCAACCATATTGCAACATCACATTGTGACAAAGATTGTCTCAATATTAAAATCAACCATGGTCAACCATGATAATTTTGGGGTTTACAATATTTATTTTAGGGTTTATATACCTTGTTTTTTAATATAAGCCCCTTGAGTTTAATATTATTCCCTTAGGTTCATAATCCCTTGGGGTTTTAGTATTAATCCCTTTGGTTTATTGTTCCTTTGGGTTTATAATATCAATCGCATGGGTTTATTATTCCGTGGTCAACCATTGTTTATTATGAAATCTACCATGGTCAACCATGGTCCAACATGGAATTGTGATAAGGATTGTCTCAATATGAAAATCAATGATGGTCAATCACGTTTATTTTAGTGTTTGTAATATTTATATTTGGGTTTACGAATGTTGGGTTTAAAATATTAGTCCCTTGGGTTTAATATTATTCCCTTAGATTCACAATCCCTTTGGGTTTTAGTATTAATCCCTCGAGTTTATTATTCCTTTGGGTTTATAATATAAATTAGTTGGGTTTATTATTCCCTTAGGTTTATAATATCAATCATGGTCAAGCATTGACAATCATAGCCAACCATGGTTAGCCATGGTTGAATGTCACATTATGACAAGGATTGTCTCACCATGAAAATTAGCCATGTTTATTTTAGTGTTTCTAATATTTATATTAGGGTTTACCAATATTGGGTTTTTTTTTTTTTTTTTGAATTTGGCTACTCCTATATTGATACATAATATAATTACAGAGAGGCAGAGGCCTCGAGAGTTCTAGCCTCAAAGAAGGCATGCTTACAAAAAATCACTTGAAAACCTGACCAGAAATCCTTCATAGTGACTTGCTTTGAGACTTGATGTGTCTTGAAACTGTAACTGAAAACTGGGACAGAGTGTTTGGAACCAGACAAAAGCTCAAAACTGCGCGGCCTTTCCATGACCGAATGAGGACCTATAAACCTATTGACCCAATACAAAATCCAGGAGGACAGAGACCGTAAGACAGTGGTTATGACAGTAACCAAAAAACTGGAGAGGGCCGCCCACGCAGGGGAAATCGGCGAGTCAATATTAGCAAAAGACCTGATACTGATAATTGTGAGACAAGAAATGACTTTGGATTCTGAGAGGATAAGATGTCTTCTTACCACTGCAGAGCAAAAACAGAAGGTGCGGACCTGTTCAATCATTAAGCGAGGTAGGAGGCGATTCCTCAATAATGCGGCAGCCGAATTGGTCAGAATCTTCAGACTCAGAGGGTTGGCCTTTTTTGCCTGAAGAACCACCCTCTGCAGGAGCGCTAGGACCGGCGTGAATGGTAGTTTCCTGATTTGTTGGGCCACCTGGATCCTTTCGCTGAGTAGTCTCAGTCTGCGTGGAATCGATCTTGTCTGCTGTCGTCGGCTCCAAGGGAGCGCCTAGACCAATAGCCCCCGAACCAACAGCTCCTGAACCAACAGCGTCTTCACACAGCTCAATGGTGACTGACGCAATGAAGGAAGAGTTGCCTAGGGAGCAGGGGAAGCAGAAGCGAGCCATGTGGGATTGGGAGTGGTAAGAGCAAGCTTCGGTGATAATTTGCCCTCTTCCTCTGCCACGGCCACTTCTGGTTGCAGGGGATCTATTAAAGCTGAATTCTGAAGCATCAGACGAAGGTTCAGAGGTCATGGAGGATGGCTGGCGGGAGACATGACCACGGGAGCTGCCTCTCCTATAGCTCATCCTAGAGCGAGTTCTGGGCATTTTGAGGATGGCAGGAGGAGCGGAACAAACAACAACGGAGGAGACAGAAAGGGAGCTGCAGAGGAAGGTGCAGGACTGATTAAAAGGAAGATGGATGCACTGATGAATGGCAGCGTTATGAACCCGAGCTAGACAGTGGACTAATCTTTCTCGAGAGCCAGGAGCGACATTCTCGCTGGAACAACTTAAGCACAAGGGAGGAGCCAGAATGAAGAACAAACAAAGCGCCATTACAATTATACTGTTGAACTGAAGGGTGGTGGGGTGTTGCGTTAATGCAGCAATTAATTTGTAGTCCTGATTCATTAATTCAATCCTCATGCGAGGCCGGTTAGCGCTAGTGATGGGCCACGCACCTCCCTTCCACGCCGCCGTCGAGCTGTATGCCATATTAAACACCCGCATCCGGGTGGGATAGATCTTGTTGCACCAGGAAAGTGCAGTCGCGCTTGAGTTGTGAATCATTGGAATTGTTCAATGGGCCAGAGAAAAATGGGAGCTGTTGATCGGCCCCTTGATTAGCCAATCTGTCTGCTGCCTTATTAGCTGTACGCCGGATGTGCTTGAAGGATATGCTGCGAGGAATTTTGAGCCATTCTTCAATTTGTTCCAATCTGCTTAGAAGCCTCCAACTCGAAGCTATTTTTGCAGCTGAGGATCCTGATTGTAGCCTGATTGCAGCCTCTATAAGGATTTGAGAATCGCCTTCGACCTCTAGAGGGAGAAAATTTTCGGTTTCTGCTATGCATAGACCCTGCCATAAGCTTTCCAGCTCGGCAGCGTTGTTGGTGTCTTTGCCTAATGTTCCATGATAGATATGCAAAACTGAGCCTGTCGCGTTTCTAAAGATGCCTCCATAGCCAACCGGCCCAGGATTGCCCTTAGCCGCACCATCAAAGTTCAGCTTGTAAGGGTGGATGGCAAGAGGTGACCAAAAATGAGCAGACTCAGAGTGAATGGAGGTGTTGGGTTTGATATGATCTATAGAGGTGAGATCAAGGTTCCAATTGGCGAGAATGAGACGCTCCTTGGGTAGGACTGGCATATCTGAATCTTGCCATCGTTTAAGAGCCAAAGTTTCTTGAAGATTCTGCCTGAGAAGAAACCAAAGGGTATCAAGAGGCGAATTATGATTTTTGAAGATCATGTTGTTTCTTTCCTTCCGGATGATCCAAAGGATGAAGCCTGGAAGGAGGTGCCAGAGGGCATTAAGAAGAGGACTTTGGAAGGGGTTCCGAGGCCCCTCTTTTCTACCTGATCTTCTATTGCACTGAGCTGCTCTTTCCCACATTTGAGCTGCTAATGGGCAAGTGTCCAAGAGATGATTAATGTTCTCTGAATGTAGATTGCAGTTGGAGCATCTGGATGGCCCGATAAATCCACGCTTTTGCAAGTTATCCCAAGTGAGGATCCTTTGTTTGCTTAGAAGCCAAAGGAAGGTAGAAACCTTAGGCCAAATGTTTGGTTGCCAGACTTGGTCCCAAAGTGGATCTTTTATAATCTGCAGAGGTTGATAAAGGATTTGATAAGCCTCCTTGGTAGTGAACAGGCCCTTGGTAGTGTATCCCCATCTCAATCAATCTTTCTGATCTGATAGTTTGATTTTCCTGAGTTTGAGCTCGTTGTCAATCTCATCATAGGTTTCCTCCTGCCAGTTGGCTTGCCATGTATTCGCCGATCTCCAAAGCTGAAATCCGTGGGAAGAATGTTGTTGCCAGAATTGATGTACATAGATTTGCTCATTTTGCTGCATGGTTATTTGCCACTTGGGTTTGTGAAAAAGAGAGGCAAGTTTGGGAAGTTGTTGCCAGGAATCTTCCCAGAATCTTGCAGTGTTTCCTGAGTGGATTTCCCAAAAGCTGTGCACTTGAATGAAGGCGCTATGAATTTTGGCAGCGTTCCAGATTAGTGAGCCAGGAGTGGTAGAGGAGAATCGGATTAGCTCCTCCACAGGAATGCCTGGAGCGTATTTGGCTTGCCATAGATGACCCCAGGGAGTAAGCAGTTTGGAGAGCCAATTCCACCATATACGCGCCCCCATGATGTTGTTGCTATGGAGGGGGTCCCTCAGGCCTAATCCCCTAGCTGATTTCGGGAGACAAACCTCCGACCATTTAACCAGGGCCCATTTTTTGTTGTGGCCTGAGGAGCCCCAAAGAAAATTTCTTTGAAGATTGCGAATGTTCTTGAGAACCCATTTCGGGGCAGCCAAGATTGAGAACAGGTACAGAGGCATGGCTTTGAGGACAGATTTGATGAGGATGATTCTGCTTGCAATATTGAGAGAGTGGTAGGTCCAAGAGGAAAGCCTGGTTTCTAAGTTGTCAAGGAGGGTCCTCCAAGCGGCATGTTTGATGGCAGAGTCAAACAAGGGAGCCCCCAAATATTTCGAAGGAAGCTTGGCTATCGAAAAGCCCAAAATCTGAGCTATATTCCTTTGAGTGAGAATGGGAGTATGGAAGAAAAAGAGTTGAGATTTGGAGGCATTGATGGATGTGCCAGAGGCGTCTGAGAAAAGATTGAGCAGGTGTTTGAAGGCAGAGGCTTCTTGTACTGAAGGATAGCCAAAAAGCATATTATCGTCAACAAACTGTTGGTGAGTAATGGGGGATTGGCCATGCAGTGAAATGCCCTTTAAAGAGTGTGAAGTAGTAGCAGAGTGAAGAAAGCGGCTTAAGCCCTCAGCCATGAGAACAAAAATGGATGGGGAAAGAGGATCTCCTTGACGAATACCCCGAGAAGGATGAAAAGGAGGGGAGGGGGATCCATTGAGAAGGATGGAGAAGCAAGGGGAGGAAATGAGATTCATGATCCGTCGTGTCAGGGTGGCATTGAAGCTGAATGCTAATAAGATGTGTTTAATATAGGTCCAGCTGAGCTTCTCGAAAGCTTTGGAGAGATCTAGTTTGAGAATCATACCTGGTTTTTCCAATATCTTGAATGAGTGGATCACTTCGTGGGAGAGAATGATACCATCCAGAATCTGGTGCCCTTCTACATATCCTGTCTGCTCTGGCGAGATAAGGAGAGGGAGAAGAGGTTTGAGTCTATTCGCCACTACTTTAGATATAAGCTTGTAGATGACATTGCATAATGCAATCGGCCTAAATTTATCAGGAGTCTTGGAATCTTCCACTTTAGGAACGAGCGCTATGAAGGTCGTATTTAGGGAAGGTAGAACCCAGTGCATCGATCGTGATTCATCCACGAGCTCCCAGACCTCTGTTTTGATATGCTCCCAGAAAGCATGAAAGAAGTTGGCTGTGAATCCGTCAAGGCCGGGCACCTTACCATCCTTGAGCTGGGCCATTGCGTCCTCCACTTCCTGCATGGAGATAGGCTGGAGAAGCCTATTGTTGTGATCCTCATTAATGATTTTAGGAATGTGCTGCACTATAGTTTGTATGGCTTGATTTCTGCTACCCGGCGGTTCTCTAAGAGTGTCTTGAAAGTATTCTTGGAATTCTTGTACTATGTCTTCATGCACCTCCAGGCGCTCCCCTTGTTGATTGTTGATGAATGCGATGTTGTTGTGCATTCTCCTTTGAATGGTTGACCTATGAAAGAACTTAGTATTTTTCTCCCCGTCCTTGAGCCATCTGATCCTGGATTTTTGTCGCCAGAGAGTCTCTTCTTGCTGCCTGCGTGTTTCAATCTGATTTAGGAGTACCTGCTCTTGTAGTGCATAATCCTCCGTTCGACCCTCTGATATGATACATTGTTGCAGTGTGTTCATTTGCTGCTCCAACACTTTCCTTTGATCGAATATGTTGCCAAACTGAGTGCGATTCCAAGTTTTCAGCACTTGCTTAAGGTATTTTAGCTTTTGTTGAAATTGAAACATCTTGGCTCCTGCAGGGGGAGTGAAGGATTTCCAGGCACCTATTACCACATCTTTGAAATTGGGATGAGAGAACCAGAAGGATTCGAAGCGGAAAGGTCTGTTGCTCTTTGACTCTGGACGCAACCACTGAAGCATTATAGGCCAGTGATCTGAGCCTGCTTGAGGCAAAATGGAAGCATGGAAATCTCTGCCCAGATGAATGGTGTTATCCGACAGGAGGAAACGATCAAGTCTGGAAGCTATGTGCTGAGATCCTCTTCGTTTGTTGGTCCATGTAAACATACCGTTCGAGGTCTGAAGATCCATGAGCTGATTTCTAGATATGAAGTCTTTAAAGCCAATGTTGTCCCCTTCCAGTCTTGCTCGACCTCCGGATTTTTCCTCCAGTGTTGTAATGATGTTGAAGTCACCACCACTTATCCATAGGGGATGGCTTCTGCCAGAGCTGAGAGCTGTGAGAGTGTTCAGCAAATCCAGCTTTTTTTGAAGATCTTGAGGAAAATACACATTAGTGAGAAGACCATGGATATTGGTACCAATGAGGTGGAAAGTGGTTTGAATGAAGAAGTGAGAGGCATGGAAATCTTGAAGGGAGAGAATTTGAGGGTTCCATAAGATTGCCAGCCCTCTAGAAGCGCCTGATGCATCCACAGAGACTGAGCGACAACCTGTCCAAACTTTGTTTAGAATTTTCTCCAATACAATGCTATTGCCTTTGGTTTCTTGTAGAAAGACCAATGTAGGCATTTCTTGTTGAATCATGTTTTTTAACATTCTATGTTTTGCAGGGCTGTTAAGCCCTCGCACATTCCATGAGATTAGCTTCATGAGGAAACGTGGGGAAGAACTTTAAATAACTTGGTCAGCTTGGGGAATTTTCCAGAATCCACCAGCATTTCTCCAATAATGATAGTCCTTTGCAAATCTATTTTTCACCCTCGTTTTTTCGTGTCTTTCAAAAGTTTTTTACCATCCCAAGGACTACCTACCTGAATGCCAAGATATTTGTTTTTCTGTGCTCTGATCAGAACTCCTTCAAGTCTGTCGATCTCCCTTGGGGGAATATCACTGAAATATTTCTGTCGACACGCTGCTTCCAGTTTGAGTAGGTCCAGACCTCCTAGATCTTCACTTTCTGGTCCCTCCTCCATGAGTGATGGTTTGTCCTGTTCCTCCTCATCTGACCTTTGATTAATATTGTGGGCTAGAGAAGCGTCAATCTCCATGGCGGAAGATGGTATGGCTGTTTCTGAAGCGAGATTTTTGTCAGTAGAGGTTGAGGCGGGAGTGCTGATTGGAGCGGACTTAGAGGGCGGAGCTGAGGGATTTGGGGGAGGCACAGGGGTGGAAGAGGAAGGATCTGAAGGCGGGATGAGTGTATGATCCTCCATGAAAATTGGAGCCCCCTCTGGACGGCTGGGCCATGGAGAGGAGATCAGCGGCGTCGAAGTCCAGAGAAGCCGAGGGCACAAAGGAGAGGGACGGCGGGATTATTCAGTAACCCTAGCAGGGGAAGCATCACACATCGGAAGAAGAAACTCTATTGGGTTTATAATATTAGTCCCTTGGGTTTATAATATTATTCCCTTGGGTTTAATATTATTTCCTTGGATTCATAATCCCTTGGGATTTTAGTATTAATCCTTTAGGTTTATTATTAACTTGGGTTTATAATATCAATCATGGTTAGCTTTATTAATCTCTTGTGTTTGTAATATCAATCCCTTGCGCTTCTGGATCGCTTAGGTTTTTAATATGTATCCTTTAGGTTCACTAATTCCTTGGGTTTATAATATTAAACGATTGGATTTATTAGTTCCTTGGGTTTATAATATTAATAATCCATTTCGTTTATTATTCCTTTTATTTTAAAATATTAATTATTAGGCTTTATCAATTCAACCATGTCTATTTTAGTATTTTTAATATTTATCTTAGGGTTTGTATACCTTGGGTTTATAATATTAGTCCCTTTTGTTTAATATTATTCCCTCGGGTTACAAAAGGGACTAATATTATAAACCCAAGGTATACAAACCCTAAGATAAATATTAAAAATACTAAAATAAACATGGTTGAATTAATAAAACCTAAAAATTATAATAATATTATTATAAGTTTATATTATCATAAATATATAAATATATAAGAATATCGGTGTTATTATTTATATAATTATTAATAATTATAAATAGTTGGTCTTTAAAAAAATACACAATAATCCCCTTATCACAATTCTAATTATTATTGGATCATGGTTGTTATTATGAGTTAATATTATTATTATAAAAAAAAAATTCAATATAATTGTGATTATTATTATTAATATATTATTATAATAATAATATAATAATAATTAATATTAATATAATAATAATTATATTTTTATAATATTATAATAATATAATGGTAATATAA
This sequence comes from Pinus tabuliformis, assembly GCA_031772625.1. NCBI lineage: Eukaryota > Viridiplantae > Streptophyta > Pinopsida > Pinales > Pinaceae > Pinus > Pinus tabuliformis. The sequence continues at coordinate 903,310,453 of CM062820.1, read as the reverse complement.
TATTAGTATAATATATTATTATTATTAATTAATATTACTACTATTATTATTATTATTATTATTATAATATAATAATAAATATATTATACTATTGTTATAATATAATAATAATATTATTATTATAATATAATAATAAATATATTACATTATTATTATAATATAACATCATTATTATTATAGGGCTCACTCGAAACCGCCATATATTTCAGAATGAGTCTGTTTGTTGGCATCTGAGCATCGCCAAGGCAGCGGCAGTCTTCCATGACATCCCTAATGAGGAACCATCACACACCCGTAAAATCACAGGACCTGGTAGCTTTGAAAAATCTCGGCCGTGGGCTTTCTTTGACGTGGTTGCTCAACCTCAAGGCAGTGGGGTGGAGTTTCTGTTTATACCTCTCGGATCAGTGTTACTACAAAGTCAAATAAGGACTTGGGGAAGGAACCAATAACTATGTTGAACTATCATTCTCAGACATTTGCTCCACTTTGCACTTGCACATAACTGCACCTCCTTACAAATCTTAGGAAACTCACAAATAATCATCAATTGGTTCAATTAAATAAATCACTGTCATGCTATAACTCTTCAAAACATTTTGAATGAAGTATTCAATCTCAAAGTAGGATTTAATATGGTCTCTTGTCAACATATATATAGGGAAAACAATGAAGACGCTGACAAGCTTTCCAAGGAGGGCTCACTACTTCCCCGAGGCTTGCGGATAATCATTGAGCAGCAGGACTTAGAGGTCTATCAATATGATCACAAGCCATATATAGACCACGATTACTATAGGGTGGAAAGACCCTAAGTTATATCAACTTTTTTGTGTATTTATTTGAGTAAATGCATAGCCACAACAATATGTATATATTTATATTTTCTACTAAAAAAAGAGACAAATTCTTTTTATACTGGAAATGGCAAGGCCATATTTTTGTTACAACTAATTATTGTACAAAGGTCTATATGATCATCAGATACAACGTATGCCAACAAGTATCTACTACATGTAATTTTTCCTCGTAATGAAAGATTACGATTTTTTTTTGGAAAAAACAATATTATAATTATAATATAATAATAAATATATTATATTATTATAATAATAATAATAATAATATAATTTAATAATAATAATTACTAATATTATTAATATAATAACTATTATATTATTATTATAATAATATAATGATAATATAATATTATTATGAGTTTATATTATTATTAAAATATTAATATAATAATCATATAATAATATATTTAAATAATATGGTTGTTACTATTTATAAAATTATTAATAAAAATAAAAATACATATAATAATAATAATTATTAATGTAATTGATATAAGCCTATCGGCGTATATCAACCACATTGATAAATGTGGTTGTGCTAGTAATTATAATAGAGATGAAATAATTGGGTATATTATTGTAAGATGTAAATATACTCATTCTAAGTCTAGACTCATAGGGGTATGGAGAATTCTCTTATTACCCAAATATTTAGGGAGGTTAAATTTAAAGCAATTTTCTAGTCGAGTTTAAGGGGAATTGTTATGATTAACTTTGACTAGGGAATAAGAGTCTATATAATTTTGTGCTTTATGGTTTTATGCTAGTGGTATTTGGTTGTAAAGAAGTTTATAAATAGACTTATTTGTCTCCAATGTAAGGCCAAGGGTTTCATAGGACTCCCAGTGGCATTTGATTGTAAAGAAGTTTATAAATAGACTTATGTGTCTCCACCATAGGGCCAAGGGTTTCGTAGGACTCCCGAGCAAGCCTCGTTAGAGTTTTGGCCGAGGAGTAATAGAATTCTATTAGGGTGAATTTGTGATTTGCCAAGGGTTGAGCAAGGCTCCTCAACCAGTGTAATGGGCCAAGGGTTGAGTAGGACTCCCCAGCAGGCTTCATCACAGTTTTGGCCAAGGACTAATAGAATTCTATTAGAGTGGATTTGTGATTTGCCAAATTAGGGCTCCTCGACGAGTGTAATGGGCCAAGGGTTGAGCAGGACTCCAATTTCAGCCAAGGACTAATAAAATTCTATTAGGGTGAATTTGTGATTTGCTAAAGGTTGAGCAACCCTGCTCCTCGACGAGTCTAAAGGGTTGAGTAGGACTCCCCAACAGGATTCATCACAGTTTTAACCAAAGACTAATAGAATTCTATTTGAGTGAATTTTTCTTGAAAATTAAGATTTTCCAAAAATATTTTTTAGTGTTTTTTGTGTGTGATTTCTACCTATTATATTAAAGATTGTTTTATTTATCTTGCTTTTTAATACATAGAAACTATATAAATAACCACAAAATCACTCTATTTACCAATATTTACTAACCAATATAATAATCTATCATATTTTAAAAATATAATTTATATATAACAATATTTATATATTACATGGTTAATAGTAACTATATATTAATTACAAAAATATATATGAAATATATATACAACAATAACATTATAAATATACACAATACAACAAAATATATGTTTAATAACATTCTCATATATGTGAATGTATTCAATAATAAGAACTTAAATTAAAAATAGCCTCATAACATTAATATAAGAATTTATGCAATAATAAAAACTTAAAAGTGAACATTCATATAAAAAACTTAAAAATAACATTAATATAAAAATTCATCCAATAGTAAGAACTTAAAATGAAGGTAGCCTTCAATGCAACTTAAAGTGAAGGAGGCCTTCATTTGCATTGAGAGCCTAAACGATTCCAATTTACATTCCAAAATCCATATTCCTCATCCAGTCGAGTACTTGAGCTCCAAAATTGAACCAAATTCCATTCTTCTCACATCTTATTTATATATTATAAAAACAACTATAAAGTTGAGACATTAAGGAAGACTATGACTAAATTATTTTCAAGAATTTTTTTAAATTCCACTAAAATAATTAATACAGTTACGTAAAAGATTGATCTGATTTAATGTACCCAAAAAAATATAGAAGTAAAATAGATTTATCTTAAGACTATTTGTTAAAATATATGTAACACCAACAATATTGACCACAAAGGTTATCTAGACAACTAAAGTTATCTAACACTTGCCTTCGAGACAACTATCACGGGAAAAAAAGGTACCATCTCAAGCACATCTCAAACCTTGACTTTAATCACTTCAAAATATTCCATTGCTTTGATGCACTTTTCATCGGTGATGCCCTAAACTGGGTTTCTCCTAAGAATTTATCTTTTCTGAATGTCATTAAAACGGCAAACTCAATTTTGGTTTTAAGGGAGTCAAGTTTCCTTTTTAACAGTCATTGGGATGTGATGTCGGAAAGTGTATTATCGGTGACAGATATGTAATACCTGCATAACTCAACTTTGCTTTCCCACCATGGTTGTTGGAATATGATGTGAGGGTGTTTTTTCTCACCATAGTTGGACTATGATGTTACAGTGTGTTTTACTGTGAACATGCATGGTAATTGGGAATTAAGATGAATTACAGAACAGTAATATTAAAAATTTTAAGTGAGGATGGAAACCTATAATAATAATATCACCAGCTATGTATAGCGATTTTATAAAACTTTGTTCAACTATCCTTTCGCCGCAATCACTGTCTTCAAACAAATGACACTGGAAAGTTCCATTTTAGTTTATTAGCCTACCTGACATACACAGATTAGAGAGGGCACCACGCATATCAGAAAATCGAGCTGTGATTTATGTGGGTATACTTTAAATGCTATTATCCTACCATGTGGGAAGGTTGGTTTATAAATGGTTATGCCCAGTAGAGGTTTAAGCTTGGTTTCTCCTGTGAATTTATCTTTTCTGAATGCCATTCAAACTGCAAATTTAAGTTTGGTTTTAAGGACTCGAGTTTACTTTTTAAAGTTATTGGGGTGTGATGTTGGAAAATGTCTTATCCTTGACAGATGTGCAATACCCGCATAACTCAACTTTGCTTTGTTGAGATGTGATGTTGTAGCGTGTTTTTTCCCATTATAGTTGTTGGGATGTGATATTGCAGTGTCTTTTTTCCATCATAGTTGTTGGGGTGTGATGTTGCAGTGTCTTATAATGAGATACTGTGAAGTGTGAATAATTATACATACATGGTAATTGAGAATTAAGATGAATTACAGAACAGTACAATATTAAAAAGTTTATCCTAAAGTTTAACCGAGGATAAAAGACTATAATAATAATATGACCCGCTATTGATAATTATTTTACACAACTTTATTAAGCTATCCTTTGACCTCAATCACTGTCTTCGAAAAATGACAGTTGAAAGTTCTATTTTAGTTTATTAGCATACCTGACATACACAGAGAGCACAACGCAGAACAGAAAATCGAGATGTAATTATAAGTGGGTATACCTTAAATGCTATTATACTACCATGTGCGAAGGTTTGTTTATAAAGCAATATAATCTACTCCCAAAAACCACAAAAGTGGGCAAGTTTGATTATTGAATATTGAGAGAAGATTCAGAATTTAGTTGGCCCATCCAGGAAAAATAATAATAATAGAACAGATTATGAGAACAGGTATCTAACCTGTTTGCCTCTAAACTGGAGAATAAAATTGGTTTCAAATTCATCTTCATAATATATCCGCTGCCATGCAAGAAAAAAACAGAGCCCATTCTTCACTGAAGTACACAAAAGTGTCTGTAAGAAACTATCTATAAGGTTAAAGTTTCTTTACAAAGACGTGCTTGATGATTCAACTGCTTTGGCTGGTCATCCTTCCTTCTCTTTTCTTCCAGGAACATCAATGATGATGCATCACTGGTCTTAGTCATTCGCTCGTATCAACCAATGGAGAAAAGAGAAAGAGAGAGTTGCACTGCTTCTTAACTCCATTGTGTATAACTTTGAAGCGTCATGATAACAGAGTAAGGTGGATTTTCATACACATAAGGTAAAGGCGCCTGTATCCTCCCAACGCTAACACAACAAATCTTATTCGTTGAAAACAAGGAGGAGAAAGGCTCAATGTGATGGGCCAGTGTTCAATGCAGATGCTCTCCCACAACCTCTCAACCTCTACAGCACGCTTCCACTGCCTGTTCACACAGCTCGCTATGGCCAGCGACTTGGCATCCAAATGCCTCAACACCTCCACCAGAGCATCGTCGTTGTATTCACGACACAGCATTACATCCATTCTAATGGGGTCTTCTCTGGTTTTTTAACGGCTCGTAAGCGAAGGGGAGTTAGGTTTGGAGATTGATGGGCTCCATTTAATGCAACGATCTGCGTATCTGAATTGGGATATCGTAAAATTGCCAAAGCGTTTGGGGAATTTCAAGGCACGAGTAACGACAGCTGAGAGAATCGAGAATGGCAGATGCGCATGATGCATTTATATACCCTGTCCTCGCCATAATCGACAAGCAGAATAATTGCAAGATTTGATGGGAAAGCTCCCACCAAGACGTTTGATGTATAGTTCAGAGCGTTCTGGAATTTGACCTCTACGCAACCTTTAATTTTTTTCCTCACATACGTGACCCCAAAAATATTTAAATTGTCTGTTATTAATTTTAGTTTTAAGAAGTGATTTAAAATTGTTTGTCATTTATTTTAGTATTTTCGTTTTAATAAGTCATTTAAAAACAGAGGTTGAAGTGGACAATCTAACTTGTATCTCTCCGGTATTTAGTTGAACTATTCATTTCTTTTCATCATTTTTTGGTGGATCAACTTGAAATGAGTTGCAAAATAGAAAATGATTGTAATGCCATTTTTCAGTTATATATTTTTGGCCTACATTTCATGAATTTTTTTTTTAAATTATTTCTATTTTTATCAAAAATAATAATTTATTGTTAATGTGTATGTTTAATAATATAAGTTGATTTTTTTCATCCATCATTTTCATCATAAAAATCTTTATTATCTATTAAAGAAATTGACTCATAAGATTTATCACTTTTAAGGGTGTAATCTAATCGGAATGGTGTAATGGTAGAAATATAAACTCTTTTTTTTTTCTTTTTTCTTTTTTATGTTTATGAATTATCTTTCCACATTTCAGCTCTATCAAATTTATGAAGAGTTAAACTTAATCTATGCTTTTGTAAACAAATATTGTATTTGTAAAATAATATTGTCTAAAATATTATTTAAATAATTTAAACTACAAACAATTTGAAAAGATTATTATAGAGTTCCATCATTAAGCAAAAAGATTAGTATTTGTATTGTTTTTTACTTATTAATTATATGAATGAGTGACTTTTAACACAAATGTTAATAATTAAATTTCTATATATATGATGTAAAGAGTATAGTTAATCCTAAATTGTATTTTTAAACTTTTAGAAATGATATTTTCCATTTTTCTCCAAACATATTAAATTGCATACAAAGATGCAAAGAATTAAACTATGTAATTATATACATTTTTAATTATATACATTTTTAATATATTGATTGTTTAATAATTGAGTGTTTTTATAAATAAATAGATTTTTAAGTATATCTGCAAGTTAAATTTTATTTCACATTATTCTATAGTTTTTAATGTAAATAAAGCTTTGAAATAAAATATAATCTCACAATTCATATATTTGGTTTTTTCCGGTTCTTTTGTGGTTGGCCATAATCACTTGAATCTTGATATATTTTTGGGCGTTATAGAAATAGACTAGTGACTTATTATGCTTTTTCTTTTCAACCATAACTATTTCAAACTTACTTTCTAAGTTTTTTTTTAATTTATATATAAAAAATTGATATTGGTCAACTTTACATAAAACTTAAAGCCAGAAACATCTAAAATAAATGACCAACCCTAATTAAATTTCCATTTCATAAATAAAATATAGTATTACCCACAAATTTATCAATTTTAATAATAAAATACATTTTTTATCAAATATATTCTATATATAACTTTTTAAACAGACATAATATTTAAATTTTTTAAAAATATTAAAACACCTCAACCTAATATTTAATCAAATTTTAACAACTTATACTCTCGCCACAAATCTAAAGCTTTATTACTATAAATATACATAATATTCGAATCTTTCAAAAATACAAAAACTCCTGCCCGAACAGTGTAATCAATTATTACCAACCCGGCGCGAAGAACATGCATAGAGCTTTAGCATGCGTACGAGCAGAAATAACAGAAGATTTAATAGAGTACTGAATTATTTTATTGAAAGTACGGCCATGCTATAATCTCTGCAGATATCGTGTCGGTGTGAAGTACCAGAATAATTGTGGATCTTGGATTTGCAGAGAGGAGCGAGATGCATAGTATCTGTCGCCTCCCTTCCCATGGATATATCGAGGTGGTTCGATGGGGCGATCCGTTTTTTCGTTTTGCGGTTGAGTTTTCATATATTCGGAATTTTACTTTATCTGTTTAGATCGACGTCAACTCAGAATTCGGAAAAATCCTGCCCACAGTTGCACGGAATTTGCACCGTAATAGAACTCCGAGTGTGACCTATAAGTTTTAGGATATACTGAGCACTTATTATAATTCTATCAATATAATTAGATAGATGGGAAAGATTGATATTGATGATGATGGTCAACGTTTATTTAAATCAAATTTTGGTTTATTGGACTTAAAGGACAGAATTATTTAGTTTGATTTAAGATTTTATTCCTATGCTCAAAAAGCTTGGAGAGAAGCCTCCCGAGCTCATTGTAATTTTGACAACTTAAAAGGCTAGGAAGGTATAGCAACAAAGATTTTGAAACTAAAATCTAATGTGGTTGTACGTGAGGCACTCTAATAGGAAGTGATTTTCATCCTCGATGTTCGTATTCTCACAGAGATGGCAGAGCCTTTCCATCCATGGTGTTTTAGGAACTTCATGAACTTCCCAACTACATGTTTCACTATGGAGCTCATCAGAGTTCGTTCTAATCTTGGCTATATTAATTTTCTTCTTTGAGCTACTTAAAAGAAGAGATATTTTTGATCTTCTAGGGTGGGGTTGATGACCTCCTTATAATATCTTAATTTTATTTTAGGTGCTAAATCTTTCTCACACCACATTTTTTCTTTGAACTTAGAAGTAACAATATTTTTAATGTTATTAATGTTTTGCAATGCAACATTATCGTCCATCTCCCAATGTGGTTTAACTAGGTCCTCATGTCTTTATACAAACCTCGTTTGAGCCTTAGGTGGTTTTGGCTGGAATTTAACGCTAGCTTAGGAAGTCTATGGTCTCCTATGTTATTGAGTTTGTGCTTATACAACAGAAGCCTAGTCATAGGGGACAGACCCACTTCTATAAGGAGAATAGGATAGGGTGTGTTGCTTTTAATTTTGAGGTTATACGTTATAAAACGCTTCTGGATTTGCTCTATCTTTCTCTGATATTCTCTAGAGATGCTACAACCCCAAACCTCACATCCATATAAGATAATCGAAGTGACTAAAGTTTCAAAGAGGAACTTCTTTCTATCCCACATTATGAGGTTTGTTGTTTTACAATTATTTTCAAGACCAAAATAAGCTTTCCATCCCCCATTAATCTTTTTCTCAATGCTATAATTCCAGTTGATCTTGTGATGAATATCAATCCCTAGGTACTTGTAGGAAGACACTTCCTCCAAATTACTATTGTCATACATAAAATTAGCGTAAGTGTCCTTCTTGGATTTGATAATCATAACTTTTGTTTTGTCAGTGTTAACAATCATACCCATGGTAGAGCAGAATTCCTTAAGAAATATAAGTTGCTTATCAAGATTAGATGGGCACCTTGCGAGAAGAGCAATATCATCAGCGTAGAGAAGAAAGATGATGACTATCCCAGCTAAGATCATGCTAGCACATCCTGCTTCCTCTAAACAACCTTCTAGCTTCTTGATGTAAATGCCAAATAGGGTAGGGGAGAGGAGGCAACCTTGTTTAACTCCAATATTACACTTAATATCTTTCGACCATCCCTCATTGCTCTTTAACTTGGCAATTACATTCTCGTATAACCTTATAGCGGCAGCTCTCAACTCAAAAGGAACCTTTAGCTCTTCTAATTTGTTCCAAAAATTGTTTCTAGGAACTATTTTGAAAGCCTTTCTAAAGTCCACAAAGCAACAAAAGATATTGGATTTATCATTGCGGCATTCCTCCACAATGATCCTAAGCATAACGTGGTGGTCTATTGTTGAGTGCTGCTTTCTAAACCCACTTGGCCTTTAGCCCACTTACCTTCACTTTCAAGCCATATGCTTAACTTCCTTTCCAAAATAATACCATATAACTTAGCTAGGAGAGGGTTGATCATATTTGTCCGATAATTAGAGGGGTTATTTGTATCCCCACTTTTAAAAATAAGGATAATGAGGCTTTGAATCCATGGTTTAGGGAACCCTTGCTTGACCGCTTGATTGAAAAGCTTGTGAATGTGGAGGATGAGGACAGGACCTCCAATTTTTAAGATTTTCGCCTGGTAACCTTCAATGTCCTTAGCTTTCCCATTAGTCAAGCGATTAACCCCAAAATCAATGTCTTCTAATGAGAAAACTTCTTTCGTTGTGAATAGGGTTTCAAAGTTATCCATGACATTTGGAGATTCATAAAGCTTTTTAAGATAGGAATTCAATGTAAAGAAATTTTATTATTATCTTTAGTTTTCCTAGTTAGAATCTGCCTCCAAAATTTCTTAGGAGCTACCTTAGAGAGGTGTAAGAGATTCTCTTATCTTTTACGAATATAATGCTTTTTTTCCCTTTTAGTTAGGGCTTTGTGTATTTTTATCTTGCCAATTTTAAGAGATTCATCAACAACTTCCTTAATTGCTCTCCTCGCACTTTTACAATCTTTGTCATACTATGGGTTGGTTTTGCTATTTCTTTTATTACTTGAAACTTCAATTGAGAACTTGTTAACAGAATATGAGAGGGTTGTAGTAAAATTATGATATAGATCTTCTATGTTGTCTATACTAGATAAAGGAAGCAAAATAGTTTTTAATTCATTTAGAAAGAGATCTTTTTTATTTCTATCAAAGATTAACTTCTTTTGGCTATAAGGATTATCTTCTATGGGATCTCTATGCATGACAAAATTGAGAGTTATAAGTAAAGGCCTATGATCAGAGTCAGGCTCGTGGTATTTTAAGATGTCAAAATTTGTTATTTCGTTGTATAGAGGGAGATCGGAGATAACATAGTCTACCACGCTGCTACCAAGCCCATGGATGCAGGTCATATGGCTAGAATTGGGCCACTTCTTTAGGCCGTTGCAAATTATGAGATCTAGAGCACTACAGAGCTTGACTAGCTCCGACCCAAACAAATTCTCCCCGAGGTCTTCAGAGCTCCTTTTATATGGCTAGCCAAAGGAAGTTCTTCATCTAACCAAAGAGGATTAGGGTTGGAATGATTTCTTAGAAGAATAGCTTGGTTGCTTGAAGTTTGAGCATTAAAGTCACCCATCAAAAGGATATTGCCTTCATTCCTTAAATGTGTCAAATAAAAGTAGCATATCTTTAAATTAGGGGAAAGAAAATGTTGAATTATTCCACTTATTATAGATCGCTATAGCAGATCTTAGTTTTGGATAATCAATGAATAATTAATAGACAATATATTTAGCAATTTTAGTTATTTCTTATTCTTAAGGATATTGTAATTGTGTCTAGTGTTTCAAAAAATAAGATTTGAGAAGTTAAGTATACATCAAATATGATGTGAAAAATATTGGATTAAGAGGTATTGAGGGTGACTGTTCTGTATTGGACATTTTTTGGGTGGTTGGTACAAGTCAATTAAAGAGTGAAAATTGACAAAATTAAAGAGAGCAATGAGATACTAATATAATTAACCAACAAGATGATCAATCCAAAAACTGATTAACCTAGAAAATAATACTTCATTTATTCATAAAACATATATTTATGTATATAGTTTTTCTTAGAAAAATCTAAGGATAATTCTCTCAAAATATCTAGATGGGAATTATTTGGATCTAACTAATTTGTTGTAGTCAGCATCAACAAGTAAGATTCTTCTTAAGCTTTCTAGATAACACTAACCAGTGGGAGAAATTACATTATATGTAACACTCCCCTTTAATGTTGATTATTATAGCTAGGAGAACAAATAATGCCTAAGTGATATCTCAAAAAATTGCTTGCATTTTGAGGAAAATCTGATTAAAAGATCTTGAAAATTAAGAGCCCTTGTTCCCAATAATTTTAATCATTGGGCCTTGTTGTAGCGGCTACAACCACCCTCCCAAATTTTTCCTTCGCTTCGATTTGGAGCCTCCCTACTAAAATCTCAACGGCTTGTCTTGCACTGCCCATGTACTTGTGCTTTCATCAAGTTTATATTTCGTTGTACAACTTGTGTTTTCTTACTTTCTTTCATGATTATCCACACGCTGACCTCCTCTTGACTTGGTTGCAATCCATTTCCTGTATTGCCTTGGCAAACTGTGCAGTCCTAGAGGGCAACCAGCCTTGCTCTAAGGAAATGCACAATGCAACCCGACAGTGAGATTTGGCTCCAGAAATGCGCAGACCCAGTTGGCATTGTCTTCAACTGGAAAATTGAGCATAGCATGAGAGACAACTAGTGCCACTCAACCCAGAAATTGCACAAAAGCATTACCTCAGTTGTTGTTCGATACATGTGTTGGCAGGTTGCTCAGTTCCCCCTAGAACTACACAATTTCTCCATGCATGCATGGCAGCTCTTCCCGAAAAAAGAAAAAAAACAAAAAACAAAAAAACAAAAGCATCCCTAAAAAATAGGAATCTATTTTTAGCAATGGGAGTTACATTTGAGTTAATTTTAGAAACTACCGCCACTTGTTGTGTTTTCCTAGATTTTTGGCATGTGCATCATAAACCCTAAATCGATCAAATCTATTTAATTGACGTCATCAAAGCTCATTTGTACATTCAATCTTGGAGCTCTAGAATACCCGAGGCATCTAGGAACCTTTGGCATAGTCGGCACAACTTTTCCGAGTAACTTTTGCTTTTCAAGTCTTTTGTCGCTTCTTTTGTCGTTTTTATTTCCTTGGCTTGTGTTAGTGTTGTTTTGCATGTTTTATTCAACGACCACTAGTGTTTTAGTTTGTTTTAACTTATAGAAGTGTTGTTTCAAGTTTTGCATTTCCTTTCCTAAGCATCGCATGCATAACCTAGTTTATGCACTGACAGTCGTCGTTGCGATGACTCTCCCCACAAGCTTCGTTGTTCGTCTGTTTGACTAATTCCTACATTTGTTTTGATTGCATGCATCATTGTTCACTCATATCTGCACCATCCTTCGCTCATGCATTCATATCTACTCGTTTTCAAGTTTCCCTTGGGCAAATCTAGGTTGTCTTGGCCTAGATCTAACTCTTCCCGGCATGCACTGTGCATTCCTGGAACTCAAGGCTTTGCGTTGGCCCTAGGAGTTGTGTAGATATTGTCAGCCACTAGCTCCTACTGCACTCTGCACAGTTCCAGGAGATGGTCCCCAAGTCTTGTCCACTAGGATTGTGCAATGTGCAATCCCAGCCAGCATCAAGCCAAACTGAACTGCGCATTGCACAATTCCAATCCTCAGTAAGCCACATTGCACTACACTCTACGCAGTTCAAGTCATCAGTACCTCTCACTAGTAGCTAGTACTACGCAATGTGCAGATCAAGTTGATTGTCCCTCACCTCTAAGAGTCACAACTACGCAATATTGCCCAGCATTTGCCCAGTTTGATGCATGATCGGTCCTTGAAGTGCTTTTGATTTTAAGCTGATATTTTCTTATCGTGAGTGTCCGCTCTATCTCCAGGTACATTAGTTGTTGAGCAGCTTCTTAGCAGTACAGGCAACATGGTTTCTAAGAGAGCTAGATCAAAGGATATTGTAAAGAGCACCACTAGAGATGTAGTTGAACTTGTGACAATGAAATCACTAATCTATGCACACATAGAGCTATTCATAAAGAAGGACATGAAGATAACATGGCAATAAATAAAGGACATATTTGCAGCACTTTCAAGGAAGATCTAAAAGATCGACAGATCTATGTCAAAATTCACAAGTCAGGCTTGTACAGGGTTGCATGTAGGTACCCCGCCTTCCCATGTGTGGACATCATTCACTGGATTGTCTCACATACCGTTCCTGAGACGATGACATTGAGCATTTCCTATGGAACTTAGCTTGCCACCTTCAAGATGGAAAACTGCCATCAGATGTATCACTTACCACAATCAATGAAGCACATGGATGCACTCTTCTATACTCTCAACAACAATGTGAACACTAGAGACATCATGAAGTGTTGGGTAAAAGAGCCATCGAAGTTTAGGGAGACACCCAATTAGGTCTACAAGACTAAGTCACTCAGGAAGGCCTACCAACTCTTGATCATCTTTGCATGCTGCCCGTATGGCCAAGAGAGCACGGAGACCTTTTTGCAGAGCTGGGTGGTCATGTTGGATCAATTGCAAAATGAAGGAAGACCATTCAACTGGTCGAACATGTTGGCCCTTCAGCTGAAAGTGCACATTTCTAATGCCCAAAGTCTGCCTAAGGATGAGAAAGCGAGATTCTTGATGTCTACATACCTACTTGATACAATTTGTGCCCAACATTAGTTTCCTGGCATGGATTGGACATGGACACCATCAAATGATGTTGTGAACGTTTATTACAAGTTTCTTTTTTAGTGCAGCTACCGATGAGTCATGGCGAAGCTATATGACCACTTCATCACCACGGTGTACAAGATGATATTCAAACAGGTCCACCTTGCATGTCCCAATAAGTGATGCAAGCATTGCTTAACATTGCAGATTGGTATGCCTCACCCGATGGCACCTTCATAAGGATGTTCATGCAAGAGGTTTCATATCACACCTCCACAAGGTTATCAGCAGAATTGCACATGAGGAAGAAGGCACTATGGCCTATTATTCCTTTGCAGATTGGATTGTACGAGATTCGTACCTTGGAAGATGTGGATGGCGAGGCTGAGGACTTGAAGAAGTTTGATTTCAGCACCAATAATTTCAATCTATATGATCCCCACTGCATATGCAAGAACCATTGTGCGAAAATGTATTATCCATGGATCCATGGGGCATGTCATTGGCCAAAGGAAGACCCTTGGAGGTATTGCTACAACTCCTCTAGGCTTAATGAACCAGTCAACATGGCTATAGAATGGAAAGCAACACTGTAGGCAACAACACCACAGGAAGCAACAACAACAATAACAGTGAGCAGCAAACCAACAGAAGACAAAGGAAAGAGGAAGATTGTTGAGAGCGTAGAGGCTAAGAAAAGCTACAAGTTCAGAGAAGATCCTCTTGTTGAGAAATAGATTTGGAAATAGAGGCAAAGAGGTGATAATGTGAAACGAGAGTAGAATGGAGGAAGTGAGATAAGCAAAGGTTGGAATATGCAGAGAGGAAGTTGCAAGAAACTGAAAAGAAGCTAAAAGAAGAGAAGGAGCTCAAGAGGAGAGAAAGGGAAGAGAAGCAGAAATAGGAACAGGAGGAAAGGCAAGGCGCATTAACAGAGAAAACTACGCTTATACAGGTTGAGGAATCAGATAAGCCAGCAGATGAAGAAGAGGGTGAGCAGGTGCAAGTTCGAGAACTTGCTTACTAGGTTGAGCAGATGGTTGAAGCAACGGACATGGAGATGAAACAAGAGCCACAAGACCAAGACATCGATCTCATGTCGAGAGAATTTGAGGTCATGCCACAGTCTCTACCACCTCCAAAATCAGAACCAACCCCGAGCATGCAAGGAGAAGTTGTCCTCCTTGATGATGATCTAGAGATGGATGTGTACAATCTGTCATTTGATGAGTCACAACAAAGGATTGTACAGATGCGAACAAAGCAGCTCCTAGATGATCACACATCACCTGTACACATAGAGGAAAGGTGATTGTTGCAGATGTTAGAAGACATCCAGCTGCCATGGACGATGCTTCTAAGGCTTATGCAGAAGCCACGAGTTCAACGGTTAAGTTCTTGATAGAAGAGAATGATTGGATGGAAAAGGACTTGCAAGAGGCCAAGAAGAGAACAGAGCAATCTATAGGATTCATTATGCTAGAGATGAGAAAAGTGATGCTTGCTAAAGTATCAACTCTTGATACAACCATGCAAAAACTGTATGGTAGATTTGTCGTCGCGCACAAGGAAGTTGTCCATCTATATGGTTCTCAGTAGTAGTGCATGAAGATAGCCCAAACTCTCAAACACATCCACGTTGTTATCACACATGTACAGGAATGGACAATGAGGTACAAGGGAGCCCCGCTTTAAGTGTAGAAGATAATGAATGCGAAGGCAGAGCTAAACAAAGCACAGATTTAGATGTTGATCTGAAATTATGAGAAGCTCCCTTTTCTCATCACTAGCATTGAGGATTCCAATGCAAGGTTGTTCAATATTCTAGATGTCATATTAAGGACACACAATATCCCTTCAATCAAAACCCTCACTCAAGCCATGAAGAAGAACCAAGTCATGTTGGAGGTCGACAGGTACATAGAGTAGTTGATGTGTGAGGCCACCAACGATGACTTGCAGCTGAGGGCAGAGAACATGCAGAAGTACATCGATGGTCTAGCCACACTGAGGACAATGTTGTGCATGCTTCAAGATGAGCTGGACAGAGGTTACCTAGTAGCCATGGAGGCGAGAGTCCGTTTCGAGAAATACATCACCAAATAGTATGGGGACACAATAGCGCAGTACCAAGCTTGGTATCAGTTCGTCATTGAATACCATCAAGAGGATGTTGCCAAGTTGGTCTTTCCCCAAGACCCCGAGTGATGTTGTTTGTCTTGTTAGGCTGACTCAAGCCTATTTTGTCCCACATGGGTATATGTGGAAATTATATTATTATTTGAAAGTATATTGTAAGTGAAATTCCAAGTGTCATTAGTGGAATGTGAACAGTCACTATGTGATGTGAAGAGTCATGAGGATAGTCAAAGAGTCAAAGGGGAATATCAAGGGTCACCCCACCCTTTGTTATATACAAAACTTCATAAATCATAGTCCAGGCTTTTGGGAGCCAATCTTTTGGTTAAGCATTGCTTAGAGAAGGCTTGTATTGTGACGAGCCTTGGCTTCTCCACAACATAGAGTGAGTACATCTCTTTGTAGGAGTAGGCGGTGTTGACTATAGTTTTCCACTATTGGGGCTAGTGGTTGTCAATGATGTATCTATGGATGGAACTTTCACTTAATAATATAACTAAGCCAACAAGTTTTCATGAATATGTTGTTATTTTAGTTCGACTATTTTGGTTACTTTAGAAATGTATGTTATTTCAGTTACGCATTTGTGTATGGACTATTTTGTATGTGATTGTATGAATCTTATTGAAGACATGTTGTTGGGTTAACCTATCACTTTGGATGGTAGACTATTGCACTTCCAGCTTGTGATGTCATTTCGTTCATGTGTTCCTTTCAGACTGCATACTATTACAGGCTTCTAAGGGACACACTTCCATTTATAACCCCCATGCATCTCACTTGAGGCACTACAAGATCACACAATTTCTTCTAATAGAGTTATCATACTTACCTTTTCACGCTACCGCAATTAAGGCACTACTATACTACCCAATGTTGGGAATCCTACTCCAAATGGTCTAAGGTCTAGTTGGGACTTCTTACCGGGGATATCCCCTTACATGTTAGCAGGTCCAGCACCGTCAACATTTCTGGCACTAGAAGGAGGGCCAGATGACAAGCTGAGCCCTCTAAGTCTATTTTGAATCTCTGCACATCATTCATGACTTACATTACAATCTCAACTCCAACAAGTTTTTCTCATGCACATGACTTCGAAGTGTCTGAGGATGTCATAAATGACTTGTCATGAATCAACTACGACGGTGAAGGTGAAGTAGTCTTGTTAAGACATGGAGTTGCCTTCTTAGGATTTTGTGAAAGGAATGAAGTCCCCTCAAATGACATTGCATTGGGGTTGTTTGCTTACACGTTCGTTAGGCATGTTGGCCAATGGTGTTGTACGTTTCCCGCAGCCTCTATTCACTCTTATCATCAAATGATCAAAGATTTAATCCATGCTTTCTATCATTATGACCGCAAAGCACTCAATAAAAAAATTCTGGAATTATGAAAAGAACCCGATGAATCTATTGCGCAATTTTGGGACCGCTTCTGTAATCTTGCTTTTCAACTCTCTGAAGATTAAATTGATTGGAAATTTCTCAAAGAAATATTTCAGTATCTTCTTCACATATTTGAAAATCCACATGAATTGGAATCATTTCAACCCCTCCCAACATACCTCGTTGTTAGAGCTTCCAAATCTAAGATGAACAAGGTTGTTGTCACAAGTGACCCTCCATCCCCCTCTCATGAAACAAATCTAGCTCCGCAAGACGAGGTGGGAGAAGTTGTGAACCCATTTGTTGAGTTGTCACCTCCTCCCACCCCACCTACTTTGAACATCTGCGTAGATTTGGACTACAACCCTAATGGTTTTCACAAGGTCTTGTCTTCTTAACCTCCATCCTCTGGTTCCTTTGATCCTCTGGATTGTACTGTGTTGTGTTCACCTGTTCTAGACTCCACATATGTTGTTCACGAGGATCAAGTTGGTGACGAAGTTGGCATTGAGCAGTAAACCTGCGATGTCATTTTTGTTGATTATCTGTGGGAATTTGAAGAAGAACCCACGGCGAAGGATGACCTCCTTCCCTCCGCACCTCATCTACTTTTTCCTGACATCTTTTGTGATTCTCCCATTTTTTATTTCTCTTGTGAAAATTCTCTCTCGGATGTTTTTACTTTTGATCATTCACATGCCACACCAGATGTCAGTCTCTCATTTGATTGCAGAGAGGACAAATATTTCTTTCCAAATCCACCCAATATGTCATCTATTTTTTTTTTTCTTTTGCAAATTCAGAGGGTGAAATGTTTTGTTTCTCATCAACCCCTCTGTGTGATTCGTCAGATCATGAGGATGCCGATGTACATCTTGATTTTTCTGATCGTGGCCGTTGTGATCTCCTCACTCCTTCTTTCAATCACGATGTTGATTCACTTGTTGTTGATCTTTCTAAGTCGTCGGTCTTTGATGATCTACCTGCTGATGAAGTGGAAACCCCTCAAGCTGTCAACACTTCAGCCCAAGTTGATGGTTATGTCAAGTTCTCTTTGTCTTGAGGACAGTTCCACTACTGATCAGAATTTTTTTCAATCACCCCAGGCTCCTCATCACTCTCTTGCTTGCATTGAAGATCAATTTGATCCACAGGTTTCACATCCTCCACTAGAATTGCTCTATCCTATCGCTCATGCATTGAAGGAGTCATAAGTAACAAGTCATGTTGCTATGTGAAAGTTTTATTCTTTCTGCATGTTTGCTCGTTTGTCCAGATCAAAAGAGTGTGCATGTTTGTCATCTGTGCACAGTGCGATACAACACCATGGTACGTCTGTAGAGTGTCTGTCTTGCATTTTTTCTCTTTTCTTTTCTGTGGATGCATTCAAAATTCGATCGTGTTGGTCTTCATTGTTTTATCTTTCTTGCTTGTTGGTTTACCTGAATATCTTTCTTGTCAACCATGCCTTCACCAACGTGGGCCAACCAATGCGTCGGTGGCTACATTAGAAATATCACTTCATGTGAGTGGGCCCATGCACTATTTAGCTTAGGAGTAGGAGTAATGTTTGCTTTCTGATTTTCTTTGCTTTCATGTTTTTCTTTGCTTCCTTTCTTTTCTTTCATTTTACTTTTGTCCTTTGTTTTCTTGTTTATGCCCCCATAGGATTAATTTCACATGAAACCATATTTGGCTCTTAAGAAAAGCAGGGTGAAGTATAAGAGGACTTGTAAGGCTATCAACATTTGGTTATCTGTCTATCCCTTTCTTTATGAAGAGCTTGTGTTCTTTAGTCGATGATACCCTGATGGAAAATACGTTTTGTTCAAAGTGAGTCTTGGTGAAAACACAATGCTTTCACTTTTAACTAGTACCACCTACTCGAATCGGTTTTTCTATATTTGGTTAACCCTTTTCGACTTAGTTAATTAGAGTAAGGTGAAGTGAAAAACCTTAACAAGTATGCTAGAGGTATATATAGCATACTACTCTGAAGGGACAACCTCTTCTACTCTCAATAAGACTGGATCCCTCTTCCACCTAACGAAATAAATAAGTTCCTGTGCGCAGTTCTCTAAAAATGAAAAATGAAAATGAAAAAAATAAAATAAATGTGAAAGAAGAGAAAGGCTTCCTACATAGAGAGGTGAAGTAAGTAGCTTCACTGGGGTACTGTCTAGGCTTGCTGGTAGCAGAGCGATGCTTGTGTTCCTGAAATGACTCCATCGAGGTACTGTCTGGGCTTGTTGGCAATGGAGCAACACCAAAGATGAAACTTAAACTCTGGCAATCTCTTGTTGCTTTTAACGGCACACACAACACAAGTGCTTCGGGAGACATAGAAAGCTTCCTAGAGAAATCTTGTGGGTTGATTGTAGACCATTTCCTAGGACATCTAAAATAGAGGAGTGCATGGAAGATTATGAGTGGGGATTCTGTTGCACTCCAATTGTCACGTAAGTAAAAATAGAATAAAGGGGGCTTGGTTCAATAGTCTGTCATGCAAGTAAACTCAAGCCGATACATGGATCCAAGTGCTTAGGGGGTAAATCAGGTCAACCACAAAGAGAAATGTATGGTTCTAGTGGCCGACACACAACAATGGGCAGCTTTATATTGAAGTTGTAGTAAAGTGAAGAGGATGAAAGGAAGGAGGGAATTCGATGCAGAGGGTTGTACATAGGACAAAATCCTAAGCAGTAATGTTCCATCCGAAGGGTGGATTCAATAAATAGGGTTGTAAACAACACAAAATCCTAAGCAATGATGTTCCAGCAAAAATATGGAAGAGAGAGGAGGTGGAAATATAGAAACAACGGAGTGCTTATTGAGGTTTCATACCAGGTATAACATGGGTACCTCTATCACCAAACAATGTGTGTAAATCTGTGCTCATACAGGTACTACGAGTCAATCTAATAACACAAGTAAATCTCTAATTACTACAGGTACTATAGGCTATTGAATAACACAAGTAAATCCATAATATACATAGGTATTGTTATCTATTTAGCATCCCAAATAAATCCATGAACTAGGGAGAAACTGGCAATCTCATTACACTATTTAAGAGAAGGAAAAACATATATGAAATGAGATTATAGAAGGGAAAACATACTGCACATTAATCTGCTTGGAATTACCAGGGAGTTTCATTAATACTTGAAGGGTCCAAATACTAGTCCATTACATTCAACATGTTTCGCTCTAATCCCCTATGAACTGGCCATTTAGAACCAAGGATGACATCTCAGAATTTAGACCCTCGTGGGAGCGAGATTCTGGAACCACTATTAAGTGTTTCTCCCCCTTATTTATACATAGAAGGGGGGATTGAGTCACATTTACAAAATGTCTCAGGCTAGGGCCAGCTGTCAGGTTGATTAGTTGTCTCGGCCTGCGATAGCTCCTACTGCCCAAAAAGATTTCTAAGGATCTGATTCCTTTCTTGGAAACAAACAAAAATTAAAGAATAATGAAAAGGAAGAGGAAAATAGAAAGATGATATAGGAAGTGCTCCTCTGTTGTTCCTGTGAAAACCCCTGGTCGGGCCACATCTCTGTTATCATGCATCCCTTTAGCTGCTCAACTAGTCCTTGTCGCTTTCACCTTAACTGCCTAAGTAGATCGTTCTCCAAATTTGGGAGTGGGTTAATTGTGAATTCCTATTGCAGAGTAGGAATGGAGCACCTCCAGACAGTCCCTTTGTTGTGTGACAGAGTGGAGCACCATGCCTCCATTTATTGTCTGAATTCCTGCGGCGAAGCAGTCAAATTCATTTCAGTGACCCATTTAGTCCTTGGTTTCTTGTAGTAGGGGCTCCTACTAGATTGGCCCATATCACTCACCAATAGCTCCATGCCTTCATTTAATACCTGAACTACTGACCCATCCACCTTTAAAGCTCTGTAAAACACTATCAGTGCCCAGATATGCCTCATGGTGCACTGTAGAGGACTTCCCGGTGCTAGCCCTTATCACTAAAACATTACAAAACAGGCGAGTTCTGATCCCCTTTGGGCTCCTTTGGTTCAACGCCTTTTTGTGATTCTCTTCATATGACTAGGGTCTAAAACCACATGTTTATCCCTAAGGTGCTAGAGCCTTTAGACTCCTGTCTGAGGGACTTTTTCCTTTTATACATAGAATCCCGCACTTCGGCGATTTTCTGAAGCTTGCCTTTGATATCTCCTCCTGACCCTTGCGATCATTGATCTGTGGGATTGGGCCCACTTGGGGTATCACAATCACAATACGGGAGAGAGAGAATCCTTACCCTCCTTTTATAGCATTGCTCGATTGGTCGGATGCGAATTTTCATAAGGTATGACACATAAAATATCGCATCCAGGAGGGGCGTTCGCATATCGCAATCGCAAGTTGGAGGGGGCTTTGATGAAGGAGGAGGGATTTTACTTTCTGTGATCATTGATTGCCGATTTACGATGGGTGACATCATCACTGCCACGTGTCACTTTGTGAGAGGTGACACGTGTCACTGGGAAATGCCCCCCTTAAGACCCTGAAAATGTCGAATCAACATGCCACATGTCAGTCGTACTGCCATGTGTCAGCCGTATTGCCACATCATGATGACGTCAGCTGCCATGTGTCTTTATCAGGACCAATCTTGCTCTGCCATGTGCCCCCTAGAGGAGAGAGAAAAGGGTCCACCTGCCCTTGGTTTTTCGTTGATTTCCTTTATAAATCTTTTTTTGGACCTCTCGACATTTTACCACTAATTGTATCGTGAATTGCGATATTGCAACATTTTGGAGTTGAAAGAAGAGGAGAAACTTGTGACTTGAGAAATCCCTGATTGTGATATCGCAAATGGCGGGGGCAGGAGTTATCACAATCGATGAGAAGGAGTGGTGACGG